>CM040405.1:51983382-52668767 GCA_022702515.1 Ilyophis sp. 1 JC-2022 | reverse complement strand
TTTGGAGATGTTCTCAACACAATAGTAGCTGGGCGTAAAGAAAAGAAGCCAGATCAAGAAAAAAGAGTAAAGAACGATGGAAAGAAAGGAAGCAGCTTCGCTACTAATGTCTCTGAAGGTGAACCAAAAGAAAAGCCAAAGAAAAAGACTGAGACCAAACCAAGCAACAGTGGTTTCACTAAGCCCTGTATCTTCTGCGAGAAGAACCACGCTCTACAAGAATGCCGTCACTTCAGAGAAAAGCCACATAAGGAGAGGATAGAATTCCTAAAGAAAAATGGTCTGTGTTTCGGCTGTTTGATGAAAGGACATTTAAGTAAGGAATGTAAAAAACGAATGTCATGTGAAGTATGTTCTCTGAAGCACCCTACTATGCTGCACTTCTCAAAGGAGGAGGACAAAGCCAAGGAAACCCCACCCGAAGTCAAGACAGACAGCGCCACTGCTGAACAGAAGACAATTGTATCCACCAGTGCACTAGTAGCACTAAGCCACGAAACAAGTGTGTGTACTGGGGCCGGAGGTGATGACTGCGTCCTTGCCATCGTGCCTGTAAGGGTCAAGTCTAAGAAAGGCAACACGTCAGTGGAGACTTATGCGTTTATGGACCCCGGCAGCTCTGCGTCTTTCTGCACAGATGCACTAGCAAGACAGTTGAAGCTTACTGGACGACAGACAGAGATCATCCTGAACACAATGAGTCCTACGAGAAAAGTGAAAAGCACCGTTCTGTCAGAGTTAGAAGTGAGTGGTGTGGAACAGAACAACTTCATTGACTTGCCAAAGGTTTACACTCAAAGGAGCATACCTGTGAGCCAGCAGAACATTCCACAGCAAAGCGACGTTGACAGATGGCCATACCTTGGAGAAGTGAAACTGCCGCATCTCGAAGCCGAGGTAGGACTTCTTATCGGAACCAATGTGTACAAGGCGTTCGAACCATGGAAGGTGATAAACAGCATGGAATGGACTTGCTATCTTTCCGTAGCAAGTCCATTTAACAAGCACTCCCCACCCAGCCTATACCTACCCATGCGTGACATAGTGGGCAATAGCGTCTATGTTGGAGTTCATAAATATATGTATTCATCATATAATATTAGAATACCGTCATAGCAACCAGATAAACCCACTTTATGCAAATACAGCGGTGCAAATCGCTGCTCAATCAATACCTACATAAACAAGTGAAATCATTCTCTAATCATACAATGCCATTCTACTATCAATATCTGCGATTAAATATGGAATTCATGTGCAATCCTACCATGGATTTAAGCGTAGATATGTCCTTTTCAAGATTCCGTGGTCATTTATTGTCTTGGACAATCCGTTTGTTCTTCTTCTTCTTCTTTTTGTTTAATGGCGGAGGTATTATTTTACTTTGAAGGTGCATACCGCCACCTACTGTACCGGAGTATGCAGTCATGATTTATTTAATACAACATACAGAATGGAGAATTATTTATTTTTAATCAAATCCCTATACCTTAATACTGTATAACACTACAATCCATATATATTAATACTACATACAATTATATATCTATCTATTTACTATATTCTATTATATAATTTTGTAACTTTCAAAAATTCTATCACAGCCTTCTGGGCATCCATTACCCCCCTTCCATCAATCCCCAATATTCCCTTTAGGCTCCATGCTCTACCTGCCTCTCTAATCCTACTGCAGAGTTGTTCCCTCTCTTCAGTGTACTTATTGCATTCCATGAGTACATGTTCAACATTTTCTGTATTATTGCAATAAGCACATTCTACTGACATACTTTTTCCTACCATAAATGTTTTAGTTTATTTTGTTCAGACAATGAGATAATAGATTGTATTTACCTGACAGTTTCGACTGACATCTGCAGTCTTCCTACCATGAATAGTGTTTTATTGAGTCCTGTGTGATCAAACCTTAACCTACTTAACTTGACTTCTTCCCTCCTATTTCCCTTCCTAATATCTTGTGCACTTATAGATTTCTGTATTTTGTAGTATGTTCGCCCTTTACTGTCCCCGTCCCATCTTTCCTGCCATTTCCTCATCACCCCTTTTTTAATTATTGCTTTTCCTTCCCCTTTACCAAATGGTATATGTAGAATTTCTTCTCTCTTTATTGCTTTTTTAGCAATTGTGTCTGCTCCTTCGTTCCCTTTAATGCCTACATGGGCAGGCACCCAACAGAATCTTATGTCTTTCCCTACTCTGTGAAGTCTAAAAAGGCTCTGGTGAATTTCTAGCATTAGATCTTCTCTTACTGATTTCAGAGATTTAATGCTGAGGAGCACAGCAAGAGAGTCCACACAGAATACCACTCTGTCAGGCATAACATCTTCGACCCACTGCAGGCCTATTATTACTGCCATCATTTCTGCTGTAAAAACCGATAGATGATTGGATATCCGTTTCCCAATCTTTGCTTTCATTTTTGGTATATATATACCTATGCCTACTTTGCCATCTTCATCTTTAGAACCGTCTGTATAAATATCTAGGTAGCTGTAGTATGTATGTCTTATATATTGTTCTGCCAAGAATCCTCTTTCCTCATCTTCCCAATCCTTCTTTAGTTCTATTATTTTTATGTCTACGTCAGGTTTTGGGAATAGCCATGGTGGAATCACACTTATAGGGGTAGGGGTATTAAAATGAATATATTCCAGTCCATATTCTTCTGCTTTGACCTTTGCTGTCCATCCAAATCCATTACCCTTAAATTGACTATATTCCCAACATTCTTTTAACACCCCCTTGGCTGGGTTCTCATATCCACACCCCTGTAACCGAATCCAGTATGACAACATCAGTTTGTCCCTTCTCAAGTCAATCGGGGCCTCACCTGCCTCTACCTGGATTGCATTGATGGGGGTTGTTCTCATTGCACCAGTACAGATTCTAAGAGCCTTATTTTGCACTCTTGTAATTCTGTCAAGATGTGTCTTGGCTGCTGCTCCATATACAAAACATCCATACTCAATTGATGTTCTCATTAAAGCCCTATATACATACAAGAGTGATTCCTTGTCGGCCCCCCAGTCTTGTCCAGCTATAGCTCTCATTAGATTTACCACTTTTTTGCATTTTGTCTCCACCTTTTCAACGTGGATTTTCCATGTGTTCCTTTCATCTAACCAGATTCCCAAATATTTAAATACATTAACCTTCTCCATGGGTTGCCCATACAGTTTGAAACTCTGATTTTCCATCCCTCTCTTCCTTGTGAAATACATATAGCAGGATTTGCTTGTGGAGAGCTTAAAGCCCCAGTTATAGGACCACTGTTCTACTCTCACTATTGCTTCCTTCATTTTGTCTGTTAATCTTGCTGAATCTCGCCCCCTAATCCAAATGGCTCCATCATCAGCATAAAGCGCTGCTCCTATCCTTCTATCTAAACTCATAAATATATCGTTTATCATAATATTGAATAATACTGGGCTAATTACGCTACCTTGTGGTATTCCGTTAATTATATCAAATACATCAGATGTTTCTGTTCCAACTTTAACCCTGAATGTCCGGTTTGAAAGAAATTCCAATACCCAATTATAAAACCTTCCTCCAATCCCCATCCTATTCATTTTAATTAATAATCCTTCTCTCCACATAGAGTCATAAGCCTTTTCAATATCGAAAAACACAATTGCCATGGATTCTTTCATTTTGAATGTTTTCTCTATTTCATTACAAACTTTGATGGCAGCATCCATAGTTGATCTTCCTGTCCTAAAGCCACTTTGATATGGAGCTATTATTCCTCTTTGTTCTAGAAAATAATTAAGCCTCTTTACTAAAAAATGTTCCATTCATTTGCATAGGTGTGAGGTTAGAGCTATAGGTCTATAGTTGCCAGCATTGTTCGGATCCTTCCCTGGTTTGTTAAAAGGCAGGACTAACGCACTCTTCCAGCTTTCTGGCATCTTCCCTTCTTCCCAAATCTTATTAATATGTAATTAATATGTAATCAGCAACATTAGATTAGGACACAAAGATCGGCACAGAGGAAGGGTGGTGGTAGTGTAGGAAAGAAAGATTCATTTTTCGAGTATTTGAACCGAAGTTCTTGTACAGTTCTGCGATTGGGACGCACCCTGTGGTCTGCGCTCAGCAAGCACCTATCCGGGCCCTTCATTGCCTGGCCCCTCTCACCGTCTCCAGTCCCAACACGCTCGATAGCTTTAACGCACGCACACACATAGACTACATTTATTTTCTTTAAAACTTTGTTTGGTAGAGAAACACAGAGCCGGTTCGGTCTCGCACGAGAAGCGTTACCACGGGGTTTTTTGTCGGAGAGGTTCCCGGATTTTCGGCGGGAGTTCTGCACAAAAAGTTTGAAACAAAATAACAATTATAATAAGGAAAATAATAATAATTTGGCGGATTGTGCATAAACTGGTCTGTGACTGGACTGGGGATGGCAGGGGTTAGGGAGGGGAGGGAGGAGGGGGATTCAGAGGAGGGTATGGACACAAATAATTGGAATAAAGTGGAAAGGAAAAGAACTAGGAGTAATAATAGCAACAGTGATAGCTCTGGTGATAGAGGGGAATATTCCAGGGTAGTTAGGAGGAAGGTTGATGAGGATCAGGGATTCAAAATAATTATAAAATTCAAGGAAGGGCATGATATTAGGAAAGTAAGCCCATTTGCTTTGACCCGAGGTCTAAAAGAGAAGATAGGTGACATCGTGATGGCAAAGGTGATGGCTGATGGAGGATTATTAGTCAAGTGTAAAAATAAGGAGCAGAGAGGCAAAGCTTTTAAGTTAAAAGAAGTGTGTAATAAAATGGTGGAGAAAGTGAGGAATACAGGTGGAGGCCCACTTTTGAGGGGTGTGATATATGGCATTCCAATTGAAGAAGGAGGAGGAGGAGCTGAAGGTAAATCTAAAAGGAGGTAAGGTGACAAACATTAAGTGTTTACAAGCAAGAAGAGGAGATGAAAAATGGGAGGTGTGGAATCACTCAACAGTTGGAAGTGATCACTATCCAATTGTATGTCAAGTCGGTATAGAGAACCAGATGATAAGATGGAAAGGTGGGTTTTTGGAAAGGCTGAGTGGGGAAAATTTCAAGGAATATGTGAAGAAAGATTAGTGGTGATAGACAAAGAATTGAATGTAGACACTTTTAATGAAAACATTACAGCAGCTATAATTGGTGCTGCGAATCAGGGCATTAAAAAGAAGTCTGGTAAGGGAAGAATAAAACTGGTGCCCTGGTGGACACGAGTGTTCTGTGGCTGTGAAAAATCGAAATAAGGCTTTTAGGGAATTAAAAAGGACTCACAACTTCCAGAAACTAATAAATGATAAAAGGTGCCAAGCAATGGTCCGGAAAACCATTAAAGAAGAAAAAAGGAAATATTGGAGAAATTATTGCAATACACTTGGGAGAAGCACACCAATAGAAGAGGTGTGGGAAACGATAAAAAAGATGAGTGGAGTGAGGAAAGAATGAGGGTATCCTGTGTTAGAAAGTGATGGAATATTAGCAGCAGTAAATTAAGAAAAGGCAGACATGTTAGTTAAAGCTTTAGTTAAAGTACATAGTTCTGATAACATGTCAGAAGAGGCAAGGCAAAGAAGGGAAAAAACAAAGGAAGATAATTTAGAAATGTTGGATTGGAGAAATGGAAACAATGACACAAGCATAAATGTAATTTTCATACTTTCATTTTTAATAAAGTATGGCAGGAGGGTAGATTGCCGGGAAGTTGGAAACTGGCAGTGGTAGTCCCAATCAGGAAACCAGGAAAGGATCACACAAAACCTACAAATTACAGACCAATAGCTCTGACATCTCATTTATGTAAAATAATGGAACGTATGATTACCGAGAGACTAACATACTATCTAGAAATAAGAAATCTCAGGTCAAATAGTCAAAGTGGGTTTAGGAAAGGGAGAGGTACCATGGATCCAGTTTTATGTCTAGAATCAGAAATTAGAAAAGCGCAAATAAATAAGGAGGTGGTAGTAGCGGTGTTTTTCGACATAGAGAAAGCTTATGATTTAATGTGGAAGGATGGGTTGCTAATTAAAATGAATAGATTAGGAATCGTAGGAAGGATGTTTAACTGGATTAAGGACTTTCTTGTAGGTCGGTCAATTCAAGTGAGAGTGGGAAGAAAGTATTCGTCTTGCTTTCTGGTGGATAATGGAACCCCACAGGGAAGTGTTATTAGTCCCCTTTTATTTTCAATAATGATTGATGATGTGTACTCGAAGGTGGAACAAGGGATAGGGAGATCATTATTTGCGGATGATGGGGCTTTATGGAAGAGAGGAAGGAATATAGTGAACAAACTACAAGAGGCTATTAAAATAGTGGAGCAATGGTCCTTGGAGTGGGGATTTAAGTTCTCTGTGGAAAAAACAAAAATTGTCTTTTTCACACGCAAAAATATTCAGGAAGAAATTAAAGTGAAATTGTACGGAAGAGAATTGGAGAGGGTGAATGTGGTTCGATTTTTATGTATGTGGTTCGATACAAGGCTCACATGGAGTACTCATATTGATAAGGTCATAACAAAATGTAAAAAAGTAGTGAATGTAATGAGATGTTTGGTTGGTAAGGACTGGGGAGCAGATAGGACATCTTTGAAAACAATATATATGGGACTAATAAGATCAGTGCTCGATTATGGATGTGTGGCATATGGGTCAGCCTCAAAAACCTTACTCAAAAAATTAGAAGTGATTCAAGCACAAGCACTTAGGATATGTTGTGGAGCATTTAAAAGTACTTCAGTGTCAGCCTTGCAAGTGGAGATGGGGGAAATGTCATGAACACTGAGAAGGCAACAGCTAATGATGACATATTGGGCGAATCTACAAGGTCACAAAAAAGATCACCCAACAAAAAATGTTATAGAACCATGTTGGGAGCATGAAAAAGGGAACACCAAAAGATTTGGGTGGAATGCGAAGGAGAAGGCAAGCGAGATGGGGATTTTAAATAAGAAATACAGCCCAACAGTAGTTCTTCCAGCTATACCTCCTTGGTTATTGCCACAACCAATGGTAAATTTTGAGCTACATAACAAAAAAAGAGATGAACGGAAGGGGAATAAGTATGACGGAATAGTGAATGAACATATTAGCAATTGGTTTTATGGATTTTGAAGAATATATACAGATGGATCAAAAGATCCAAATTCAGGAAGAGTCTCAGCCGCTTTTGTCATCCCAGAATTAGGCATTAAGGAGGGTAAAAGATTACCTAATGACATATCTGTATTTACAAGCGAAATGATGGCTATGATAATTGCATTACAATGGGTTGAAGAAGCTCAACCAGAGAGGGTGGTCATCTGCTCAGACTCGTATGCAGTTTTAATGAGTTTGGAGTCTTTTAATTCCAGTAGCAGACAGGACATTTTATTTGAAATTCTTCAGACACTATTCAGAATACAAAGATTAAGAATAAGTGTTAGATTTGTATGGGTACCTGCTCATGTGGGAGTTAAAGGGAATGAGGAAGCAGATATAATTGCAAAAAATGCATTAAAGGCAGACCATATACAGATAGATGTTAAAATCAGTAAAGCAGAGGTAAAAGGGGTCATTAAAAATGAAATTAAAAAGAGATGGCAAGAGGAATGGACCAGGGAAAGTAAAGGTCGACATTTATTTAGAATAAAACCATTGGTTGGAAATACACAATCTGAACGGGGAAATAGGAAGGAAGGCAGGGTTATCACAAGGTTAAGGTTAGGACACACAGGTCTAAATAGTACACTTTTCCTGATAAACAAACATGGAGATGGCAGATGTGAATTTTGTGGGGAAAAAGAAACAGTAAATCATGTAGTATACAGCTGCATAAAATATGTCAGACAGAGAGAGAGACTAAAAACCAAGCTACATGAAGTGGGGACACAACTTAATATATACAGAATTTTGAAACAATCAACAGGGGATACATGTATTACATTTCTGTTGGAGTATTTACATTCAACAGGCTTAATAAATAGAATATGAGTTTTAATTATTAATATGAACTTAAATTTTATTATTGGTATTGTAAGAGCCAAATCTCTATTTTGTGTCATTCAGTTCATTTTAGTGTGGAAATATTGTCTTTCTTTAATAGTCTTAATTTGCTTGAAATATTTCATATCCTTTTATAAGTTTGATAGACTGATTGAATATTCATGTGTGATATATTACTGTTTATTATTCTAATGCTGCAATGATAATTTAAATTCTGATTGTTTGGTTTGTAGGCTTTTGACATTAAGAGATTTGCTATAGGCATTTACTATTGAGAATGTTCCAGAATGTTATGTAGGCCTAATTGTGTTATTGAGCATGCGCAGTACATCTACAGTATATTTGCAGAGAATGTTCAGTGATAAGAACTGCGTCAGTAAGCGAAGGTGCTGCCTAGTTTGAGCCAAAAAGCTTTTTTACCGTCAGTCCGTCAGTCCATTAATCTATTTGCATTTATAAAGATTTAGAAGAAGCAGAACAGGATCATTTTGTACAGTTTTGGATTTCCTTTGAGTTGATAATAAAGACCAGTGCACCGTTATTCTCCTGTGGACCTGAGTTCGTGAGTAGCCTGTCTGGAAAACATTTGACGATATCAATTCTGAAGAAAAGTACTGAAGTGTGACTGTAAATTGAAATGGCTTATGGACACGAGTAAGAAACGTTTATTACTAGTCAGCTACCTAAGTGGCATGAAGTAAGTTGGGATTTTGCCACTACATCAAGTAAAAAAGCTTTGGTCTAGCAAACGTGTTAGCTAACGTTGCTACGCAGCAAGAAAAGGTCTGCTCCGATAGAATTGGAAGCTAGCTAACGTTAATGACGCAGGAAGAAAAAAGTTTTAGAAGCTAACGGTAACGAGAGTCAAGTTACGTGCGGCTTCAGTGTGGCTATGTCTGTGTGCGCTTCCAAGTGAAACGAACGTCATCAAATCTGATTTATGGATGTTAGCTCTTATTTAAAAGCCCATCAAGTGTTTACTACCAAGAGTACAGCTAAATTCTGCGCTGTTGAAATTAATGTCGTTTGAATATGGCTGATAGAACGCTCGAGGGAAAAACGGTTGACGCAAGCAAAGATGTTGCTCATGCAATGCCTGAAGGTGAAGTTACCGAAGTGGTCCACAAGAGGTCAGTACTGCACACAGAAAAGGGTCTTGAAGCCAAGTTAAATCAGTACATAAATGCAAGAAGGGCTAAACTGTCACAGTTGACTAGAAAGGCAAATGAGATAAACTATCTCAAGGAAGAAGATAAGAATTTGAAAGATATTGAGGGATTATTGGAAGAATTCAAAACTACATTATGGGAGTTCAATAATCTGAATGGCTTAGTTCTGGAATTACTAAATGAAGAGGAAAAAGATGCAGATCAAGAATATTGGTTTGTACCAAAAAGAGACAGTTTCAATGACTTTCTTAGAGTAACCAATGAGTGGTGTAAGGATGCTGGTATTCGCATAAAGATGTCACAAGAATGCGATAAACAAGTAAGCCAGCATGACAGCGTTTCTCAGCATGGAGATGGACAGGGAAGTGTGCATTCCAGAAGTTCCAAAGGTTCTAAAGCCTCATCAGCACATCTGAAGGAAGCTGCAAACAAGGCAGCTATTGAAGCACAGGTAGCTGCACTACAAACAAAACGAGCATTAGACCTAAAGGAGGCACAACTCAAAGCTGAGAGAGAAGAGCTCCAGCTCAGGACAGCTTTAGCTGAATCTACCGCTAAAATGAAAGTGTATGAAGATTTTGAAGCTCAACAAGGTGCAAGCTACAGGTCACAGGCATCACATGCTAGGTCTCAAAATATGAACAGTAAAGATGTGAAAGAGGAAGATGAATACAGACGTGCTCCATCATCTAGCCGACGTCATCACTCACAACTGTATGACACAGACCTCTTCGGAGCCAGATCAAAGAGCAGGATAAAGACAGCCTCAGCACCTGACGACGACCGGCTGCTTACTGCTAATGATGGAAGTGACCTCCACAGAGTGATGCAACGACAAGCAGACATCACAGAGCTTCTTGTGAAGAACCAACAGACGGCACGTCTACCTAAAAGAGAAATACCTCTGTTCACTGGAGATCCGCTTGAGTTTAAGACATTTTTGAGAGCATTCCACCATGCCATTGACTCCCGAGCTGAGAACAGTGCAGATAAGCTGTACTTCCTGGAGCAATATTGCAAAGGAGAACCACGAGATCTTGTAAGGAGCTGCTTACACATGGCACCAGATCGTGGATACAGAGAGGCAATGAAACTGCTGAACGATCGCTATGGAAACGAACTCAAAATAGCAGCAGCATACAAGGAAAAGGCTTTCAGCTGGCCTCAAATAAAGACAGAGGATGGTAAGGCATTGAGCGCCTTCTCGCTGTATCTACTGGAGTGCAAGAACGCCATGGAGGACATTGATTTCATGGACGAGATGGATAATCCAACAAACATGAAGCTGATCATCTCAAAGTTACCATACAAGGCCATCGACAAATGGAGAGCTGCTGCGTTTGAGATCCAAGAAAAGAAACAGAGAAGAGCCAAGTTCAAAGATCTAGTCTACTTTGTGGATCGTCAGGCTAGAATCATCACCGACCCTCTCTTTGGAGATGTTCTCAACACAATAGTAGCTGGGCGTAAAGAAAAGAAGCCAGATCAAGAAAAAAGAGTAAAGAACGATGGAAAGAAAGGAAGCAGCTTCGCTACTAATGTCTCTGAAGGTGAACCAAAAGAAAAGCCAAAGAAAAAGACTGAGACCAAACCAAGCAACAGTGGTTTCACTAAGCCCTGTATCTTCTGCGAGAAGAACCACGCTCTACAAGAATGCCGTCACTTCAGAGAAAAGCCACATAAGGAGAGGATAGAATTCCTAAAGAAAAATGGTCTGTGTTTCGGCTGTTTGATGAAAGGACATTTAAGTAAGGAATGTAAAAAACGAATGTCATGTGAAGTATGTTCTCTGAAGCACCCTACTATGCTGCACTTCTCAAAGGAGGAGGACAAAGCCAAGGAAACCCCACCCGAAGTCAAGACAGACAGCGCCACTGCTGAACAGAAGACAATTGTATCCACCAGTGCACTAGTAGCACTAAGCCACGAAACAAGTGTGTGTACTGGGGCCGGAGGTGATGACTGCGTCCTTGCCATCGTGCCTGTAAGGGTCAAGTCTAAGAAAGGCAACACGTCAGTGGAGACTTATGCGTTTATGGACCCCGGCAGCTCTGCGTCTTTCTGCACAGATGCACTAGCAAGACAGTTGAAGCTTACTGGACGACAGACAGAGATCATCCTGAACACAATGAGTCCTACGAGAAAAGTGAAAAGCACCGTTCTGTCAGAGTTAGAAGTGAGTGGTGTGGAACAGAACAACTTCATTGACTTGCCAAAGGTTTACACTCAAAGGAGCATACCTGTGAGCCAGCAGAACATTCCACAGCAAAGCGACGTTGACAGATGGCCATACCTTGGAGAAGTGAAACTGCCGCATCTCGAAGCCGAGGTAGGACTTCTTATCGGAACCAATGTGTACAAGGCGTTCGAACCATGGAAGGTGATAAACAGCAGGGACAACGGACCATATGCTGTCCGAACTGCACTTGGTTGGATTGTAAATGGCCCACTCACAGAGTATAAAGACAGTGAGCAAAGAAACACTGACCACCCACGAGTCAACGTCAACCGTATCTCCATCGAGAAAGTGGAACAGCTACTTAAGCAGCAGTATACCTTCGACTTCCCAGAGAGCAACAGCGATGACAAGCAGGAAATGTCACATGAGGATCGCCAGTTCATGGCAAGCGTGTCCAAGTATGTGAGTTATGAGGATGGACATTATTACATCAACATGCCTCTGAAGAATGAAGGAGTGAGTATGCCAAACAATAGGAGCTCCGTCGTGCTGCGCGCACTTCACCTCAAGAAGAAACTCACCAAAAACCCTGCATTCCATGAAGAGTACAAGTCTTACATGGGCGAGCTGCTAACGAAAGGATATGCAGTCAAAGTGCCAGACGAACAGCTCGACCGCCAGGATGGTAAGGTGTGGTACATCCCGCATCATGGGGTGTACCACCCTCAGAAAAAGAAGTTGCGGATAGTATTCGACTGCGGCGCAGCCTACCAAGGAACCTCGTTGAACAAAGAACTCCTGCAGGGTCCAGACTTGACGAGCAACCTGGTGGGAGTATTGACCAGGTTCAGGCAAGGGCCTGTAGCAGTAATGGCAGACATCGAGGCCATGTACCATCAGGTGAGGGTGCATGAAGAAACAACTGACCTCCTGCGCCTCCTGTGGTGGCCGGAAGGAGACCTCAGCAAAGAGATGGCCGAGTTCAAAATGGTGGTTCACCTGTTCGGCGCCACGTCGTCACCAAGTTGCGCCAACTTCACACTGAGGAAGACTGCAGAAGACAACAGAAGCCAAGCATCACCTGAAACAGCTGATCGAGTCTTCACCAACTTCTACGTGGATGACTTCTTGGGATCTGTTGACAACGAGGAGCAAGGCATCAAGCTCTACAAAGAACTCACTGCGCTATGCACCACTGGAGGATTTCACCTTACAAAGTGGACAAGCAACAATCGCACAGTGCTGGCTGCTATCCCGGTTGAAGAACGAGCGAAAGAAGTGAGAGATCTGGACTTGAGTCAAGATGTTCTTCCAGTGGAACGAGCTCTTGGAGTGCTGTGGTGTGCAGAGTCAGACACATTCAAGTTCAGAATCAGTATCAAAGACCAACCTGTCACCAGAAGAGGAATACTCTCCGTCGTGAGCTCCATTTACGATCCACTGGGGTTTCTCTCGCCCTTCATACTTCCAGCAAAGATCCAGCTGCAGCTTCTGTGCAAAGACAAGTTTACCTGGGACCAGGACATCCCAGGGGAGCCAGCTAAGAAGTGGCTCGCATGGCTAACAGGTCTGAGCAAGCTAACAGACTTCAGAGTGAGCAGAGCTATCAAACCAGATAACTACGGATCTATCGTCACTGCCCAGCTACACCATTTTTCAGACGCAAGCGAAAGTGGCTATGGGACAGCGTCATACCTGAGGCTCACAAATGAGAAAGGACAAGTTCACGTCACCTTCATGTTAGGAAAGTCACGAGTGGCACCTCTTAAGCAGACCACTATACCTCGCATGGAGCTGACAGCAGCAGTTATGGCCGTGAACATTGACCAAATGATGAAACAAGAGCTGCAAGTTGACCTGCAAGACTCAACGTTCTGGACGGACAGTACGACTGTTCTAAAGTACATTAATAATGACACACTCCGGTTCAAAACATTTGTCGCCAACCGGATCACCAGGATCAGAGATGTGACCAAGCAGTGTCAGTGGAAGTACATTAACTCCTCATCGAACCCAGCTGACTGTGCTTCCAGAGGGTTGACAGCAGAAAAGTTCCTGGCAAATGAAACTTGGACTGAAGGCCCTTCCTTCTTGAAAGACCCAGAGCATCTCTTCCCAGAACAACCAGATCAGCTAAAGACAGAAAAGAATGACTTGGAGGTGAGGAAAACAGTCACAATACACCTCACATGTGCAACTGAAGCCGAAGATCCCACCAACAAACTGATAAGTCATTACTCCAATTGGTTCAAGTTAAAAAGGGCTGTAGCGTGGATACTCAAGATCAAAGACGCATTGCTTCATCTGAGTAAGAAACGACAGGAGCTACAATCCGACCAAGTCACAACAAGAGGACAAACATCTGCTCTGGATAAGCAAATGCAGGACTACAGGACAGCTCTGAAGCAGCAAATACTGACTCTCAGGGACGTGACAAATGCAGAGACTGAAATTATCAAGTTCAGCCAGAGACAACAATTTCAAGAGGAGATTGCCTCATTGAAACGAGGAAACCACGTGAAAAGGTCCAGTAACATCTACAACCTCGATCCCATACTTCAAGATGGAATAATAAGAGTAGGAGGTCGACTGTGCAAATCAGCCATGCCACTAGAATCCAAACACCAGGTAATCATACCAAAGGAGTCGCATGTCACCAGTCTCATCCTACAGGACATACATGAGAGAATTGGACATTCAGGAAGGAACTACATGCTTTCTCAAATCAGACAGAGATATTGGATCCCTGCAGCCAACTCAGCAGTAAGGAGATATCTATCAAAGTGTGTCATCTGCAAGAGAGTAAACGCCAGAGCAGGACAACAAAAAATGGCAGACCTACCACAAGACAGGCTGCTACCAGACAAACCACCGTTCACAAACGTAGGCCTGGACTTCTTTGGACCGTTCGAAACCAAAAGAGGACGCAGCGCTGTAAAAAGATATGGAGTAATGTTTACTTGTTTGACAACGAGAGCTGTGCACCTCGAGGTTGCACATTCATTAGACACTGACTCTTGCCTGTGTGCCATTCGTCGGTTTATCAGTAGAAGAGGACAGGTTTCCATTATCCGCTCGGACAACGGCACAAATTTTGTAGGCGCTGAGCGTGTGCTTCGGGACTCCATCCAACAGTGGAACCAGACACAAATACAGAACACTCTCATGCACAAAGGAATACAGTGGATTTTCAATCCCCCCGCCGGCTCTCACTTTGGGGGAGTTTGGGAACGCCAAATCAGAACAGTAAGGAAAATCCTGAACTCTATCCTTAGACAGCAGACCATTGACGATGAGAGTCTTCACACACTGTTCTGCGAGGTAGAATCGATAATCAACGACAGACCAATCACGACATCATCGGATGATCCAAACGATTTGGAGGCGTTGACTCCCAACCACCTCTTGTTAATGAAGAGAGAACCTTCGCTGCCTCCAGGTCTATTCCAAAAGGATGACATGTACGTTCGCCGTCGCTGGCGGCAGGTTCAATATCTAGCGGATCTGTTTTGGAAACGTTGGGTACGTGAGTACTTGCCACTCCTGCAGGAGCGCCAAAAGTGGGTCACAACGAAAGACAACCTGTCTCCTGGGGACATTGTACTGATTATGGACGATTCTGCCCCCCGTAATTCATGGGTTTTGGGTAGAGTGATTACTACAAGAAAGGATACTAAGGGACTTGTTCGCAGTGTGCTGATCAAGACCAAGACCAACACATTAGAGCGACCTGTTGACAAGCTGTGCCTTCTTTGTGAGGCGGACACTTAGTTCATGATCATCTGAGAGACGTTTCAGCATTTAAAAAGAAAAAGGACACTGTGATTGTATTGAATGTTTACATTGGCTCTGTTTTGTTATGTTGTGAATAATTGAATACCTTTCTGTATTGCAATTATTGGGGCCGGAAATGTAAGAGCCAAATCTCTATTTTGTGTCATTCAGTTCATTTTAGTGTGGAAATATTGTCTTTCTTTAATAGTCTTAATTTGCTTGAAATATTTCATATCCTTTTATAAGTTTGATAGACTGATTGAATATTCATGTGTGATATATTACTGTTTATTATTCTAATGCTGCAATGATAATTTAAATTCTGATTGTTTGGTTTGTAGGCTTTTGACATTAAGAGATTTGCTATAGGCATTTACTATTGAGAATGTTCCAGAATGTTATGTAGGCCTAATTGTGTTATTGAGCATGCGCAGTACATCTACAGTATATTTGCAGAGAATGTTCAGTGATAAGAACTGCGTCAGTAAGCGAAGGTGCTGCCTAGTTTGAGCCAAAAAGCTTTTTTACCGTCAGTCCGTCAGTCCATTAATCTATTTGCATTTATAAAGATTTAGAAGAAGCAGAACAGGATCATTTTGTACAGTTTTGGATTTCCTTTGAGTTGATAATAAAGACCAGTGCACCGTTATTCTCCTGTGGACCTGAGTTCGTGAGTAGCCTGTCTGGAAAACATTTGACGATATCAATTCTGAAGAAAAGTACTGAAGTGTGACTGTAAATTGAAATGGCTTATGGACACGAGTAAGAAACGTTTATTACTAGTCAGCTACCTAAGTGGCATGAAGTAAGTTGGGATTTTGCCACTACAGGTATTTTAGAATTTTATTTTATTTATTACTGTCTGTGCACAAACCGCAATGGCAGGTACATTGTATACTGCACATGCAACTACTTGTAATTGAAACGTACAGGAAGTTTTGTATACTTTCGGGTAGGAGACGAGTGTAGGGAAGGAGGAGAAGAGTGGAGAATATTGGGACAGACCTAGATAATTGTATAAGAACTAAAAGCAACGGCTTCTCATAATGGTCACGCATCGGTATCTGTGTCGGAATCTCCCTAGCCCTATCTACTGCACCCTGTGTCCTGTGTACTAGCATACAGTATACTGCTTTGTCTGATTAAAAGCATAGTGGCTCGAAACGCCACATGTGGTAACCTTTAATCAATTTGGTATTAGGGAGCATTTTGCAGTGTGCAGATTTTTTTCTCATTTTATCTTTTAATAATAGTAATACACTTTAGTTGTATAGCACATTTCATACATAAAATGCAGCCCAAAGTGCTTCACAACGATACAAACAAAATACAGAACAGAGCAATAAAAAATAGACATAAAATCAACATAAAAACAGGGATAAAATAAGATGGAAGATAGAGTGAATGTAAAGATAAAACAATAAAATAGAGAAAAAGAAAATACAGAAAATACTTTTAAACTTGTTTTCTTTGTGATGTGTTTTTTCTTCTTTTTTGTATATTGTTTACTGACATGCAATATGCAAAAAATATCCTCCATTCTATTATCAGCGAACACCAGAAAATAAGAATATCTGGGAATTTTAAATACAGTACATTAAGAGAACATTTTGCCACTTTCTCATCCAGTGTACTCAACTAGCATTCTCAATAGTATAGAAGGGCGTCGGAATCAGAGCCCTACCAACTGCGTCCTGTGTACTAACAACTGTATACTGTTTACTGCTTAAGTATGTGACATTCAGTATGCAAAAATTATCCTCCGTACAATTTTCCAACTTTACTGTGGAAGAATCTATGTCAGCTATGTCAGCCAATAGAATAATCGTTACAATATTTTTTTAACTTGGCGAGCTTGTGTGCTAAGTAACTATTGCCAAACAATCAAAACTGTTGCTTTTACAGCTGTATAATCTTTGTGGGAAGCTCATTTCAATTTCTGAAATGCGTTCTCTATCCTTTCACATGTAAACCCCACTTAATATTGTTTCATGACTACAAGGTAGGCCATAAAACCTCTGACTCAATTTGAAACCTGTTAACCCCAGACAGCACACTGATCACAGCTCAGTCTGTGGGAGGTAGGCACTCTGTCTGTTGCTTCATTGCTTTGAGGAAGATGCGTCATCTCCCACAGAGACAGGGCGCCTACGTCGGCCCAACGTAGCTGTGCTTTTTGGACCAGCTGCATTACTAGCAAGCTTTCTAACTTCTGCTCAGTTCAGTTGAGATGAAAAATGAAACTAGTTACTGAAGTATAGCCAGCCAGCACTAGCAAATGGCATCAATGATAATCATTAACGATATCGTATGTGTCATAATTGTCATTTCCTGGATGCCATTATGTGTGTGCCTATTAATGATGACACGTGAAATCAGATTGTGTTTTTATACTAAAGTAGATGTAGACGAAACTGTGTGATATCATCATAATCTGAGTGTTAGAATCAGTGTGAGAAATCCAACTACAGACAGAGTAGTTCATGCTGAATGGGCCATTTCATAAACAGTGCACTCAATAATAATAATAATAATGCCTTGCATTTATATAGCGCCTTTCTCACCAACTGGTGACTCAAAGCGCTTACAATGATGAGGGGGAAACTCGCCTCAACCACCACCAATGTGCAGCACCCACCTGGGTGATGCAGCGGCAGCCATTTTGCGCCAGAATGCTCACCACACATCAGCTTGAGGTGGAGAGGGAGAGAAGAATTTTTTTGCCAATTAAACTGGGGGATGATTCAGTGGCAGATTGAAAGAGCCTGGGTTGGGAGTTTAGCCAGGACACCGGGGAAACCCCTACTCTTTGCGATAAGTGTCATGGGATCTTTAATGACCACAGTGAGTCAGGACCTCGGTTTAACGTCTCATCACTCAAGCAGAAGGGTGCTAAGCACAAGTACTTAATGTGAATATCTGTCTCTGGAATGACATTTTGTCTTCTTAATACATTACATTACATTCATTTAGCAGACGCTTTTATCCAAAGCGACGTACAGTAAGTGCATACAGAAAGGTCATCGAAGTAACTACAGAACAGATAAGAAAGCACATTCTTCACATACAGTAGCAGCTATCCCTAGTAATGAACACAATGCAGTTCACAGTGAACTGGGTACATCAGCTCTAATACAATTCTATTCTAACCATTATAAACTTGACTATCTTGAGTACATAGTTCAACAAGAACACAAACCATGAGGTCCTAGATAAGTATTAGTCCAGGTGGAGTCTGAAAAGGTGCGTTTTCAGGCCACGACGGAAAGTAGGCAGGGTTGGCATGGAACGTAGGGGAATGGGAAGTTCGTTCCACCACTGGGGAGCTAGGGTGGAAAAGCTCCGCAGTCGGGACGAGCGAGTACCATTTACACGGAGGGGGGGAAGCGCAAGTCGCCCTGCAGTAGATGAGCGAAGCGGTCGAGCAGGAACATAGTTCTGGATCAAGTCCTGCAGGTAGATAGGGCCTGTCCTATTGGCTGCAGTGTAGGCCAGGGTCAGAACTTTGAACCTGATCCTGGCTGCAACTGGCAGCCAGTGGAGTGACCTCAACAGGGGGGTGACATGTGAAGGCCACTCATTGCAGCATTACACCTTCAAGGGAAGGTGACAGAATCCCAGGCAGTGAAAAAATGGGAAAATCAAAAAATATATATACACAAGGTATACTTAGGTATACTTGTAATCACACTTTAAAAATATAAATAAATATCTGACCATGTCTCATCAGCAGAGTTACACTTACTATCAAGCACTGAATTGGTATTTCAGGTTTTTTTTTGTTTGGCCATCTCGATCACCGGACTGCAATCCGAACCGAAAACCTGTGGGCTGAACTGAAGAGGGCAGACACGAGCACAAGCCCAAGAGTGTGAAGGATCTTGAAAGGATCCGTATAGAGGAATGGTCCAAAATCTCTCCAAATGTGTTTCGTAACCTTGTCAAACATTACAGAAAAAGACTCCATGCTGTTATCCTTGCCAGAGGTGGTTGCACCAAGGACTAAACCAGGGGTACAAATAATTATGAAACCTTGATTTTGATTACATTTATTTTTAATTAAATAAATGTATTATTTTGGTTGGTTACATCGGAACATCAATAAACTATAATACATCTTCGCATCTTGAGTTTCTAAATAACAATTTTTTTAAAGTATGTTTTGTGCATGCCAGTCATGAGTGCCAATAATTCTGGAGCCCACTGCAAGTTAGCAGAGTCTATAAACTACCGCTAGAATGGAAATGTTAGCAAAGTAACATATCGATGCATCTCCATACTTGTGACCCCCTTTTAGGCAGCTTGGATCATTTTCAAGGACGGATCTAGGTCCTCTGGGACCCCTGGTCACAAGCGTGCCCACCCCCTCCCCCCACACATCACAGACCACACACACATTAAAAGGACAGGCGTGGCACCCAATTTGTGTTATGGCAGGTGTAGTATCCAAAAGAAAACACCTGGTGATAAATTATACAGGATTTATAACATAAAGGAAACATACCTATGAAGTCATGTGGCGCTGTAATGGCGACATGTAGGCCAGCTGTCTCTCGTGTTCATGTTTGTTAATTTGAATGTATTTTGTTGTGCTGGCTTTTGTTTTTCGTTTTTTTCATGTGCTGTGTGTCTGTAGTGGGATTTTTCAGGGCACTCCTGCTGCTCGTTTTGTTAATATTGACGGATTGTCTCGTCGATATAATTTTGTTTGTGGTCGTCACCATGGAGACACATTCATAACATATGCTCGGGTTGTCCGTGGGATCTGCAGCAACAAAGTTTACCATCGCTCTTCACCGGAGTTGAAGATGTTGGGACTGATCCGGGAATGCAGGCAATCTTCAATCAAAAGGCAACCAGGGAAGGGAAGGAGAAGATAATGCGGGGGAGGAGTGAGGCGACGACTGGCAAGGTTGACGCAGTTCTGTGGTCCGTTTCAACAGTGTAGAGACCGCAACACTGCGTGTATGGAGGAAAGTAGTGGAGGCTGAGTTTGTGTGTTGGACTGCTTAAAGACACTGGACATCTCGGGACAGTGGGGGCTATTTTTAATCATGGCTGTATTCCACTTTAATTCAATTAATTAATTTGATTAATGCAATGATTCTATTGAATGTCTTTATTTGATATGTTTGTTTGTGTGTTGTGGGTCTGCCCCACTGTCTTTTTTGTTGTTGCTGGGGCTACAACTGAAGTTCCTTAACGGGAAAATAAAAGTTATTATATTTTATTCTATACCTAAAGGGCCCTGGTGGTCAGAGGGCCCTTTATGGGCTAAGGCGCCAAGGGCCATGGTAGTCAGAGGGCCCTGCATGGGCTGAGGGGCCCACATATTCAAGCACTGTCTGTCTATATAAACTTTGCGTTTGTAGTAAATTGTCTCTGGAACTTGGGCTGCCTCGGGGCTCTTGGTAGTCAATGGCCTCTGGGCACTGGCCCCATTGGCCTGGTATGTAATCCGTTGTTGAGATGTTGTTAAAAACTGGTAATGTTATAAGTAACGTACACCAAAATCTAGTCTTGATGCAGCGTTTGGTTTAACTGGTGGCATACCGTGCATGAGCCTACGTCAGTGTAGTTAAAAAGGTAACATTTTCACATGCTGCTTTTCATATGAAACATAACAATCGTTAATCAAAGTTTCAAAACCCCATTGGGACTGTTTCATTTCAACAGCCTAATCGGCAACATTAGATTATGACACAAAGATCGGATTCCGGGGCACGGAGGAGAGGAGGTGGTAGTGGAGGAAAGGAGGGTGCATTTTTACATACACCCTGAGACTTCACAGCTGCAGTAACCTGAACAACTCTGCCCCCAATGGCTGGACCCAGTGGGTCCATTGCAGTGCGGTAGAATGCAGAACCGCTTTACAACTGGAGCGGCATTCCAAAGCTGTGGAATAAGGATTAGCTGTTCCAGTTGTAATGCAGTTCTGTGGTCCGGTCAAGCACACTGCAATTGACCCTGTATGATTTCCACCTTTGGAATTCCATCATAGCTTTGCTGAAATATTTTTGCTCATTTGCCGATATACCACCTGCAATCAAAATGTTCTTTGGATACTGCCAGTATGACTGGCTGAATTTTCCATTTTTGGTATTTTTTTCATCGCCAAGAATGAAAAAAATCCATTATTTATGTAATATCTAAACCACTCTACCGACCTGATGTCTGTAACACAATTTATATGCCAACCAACAATATCAGAGAAACGTTAAATTTATATATTTTTGTTGTTGATGATGCTAATGATGCTGAAGAACAAATGAAAAAATATTAAAATATTCTTGTAAATCTTAATAAAGATAGGCTAATAATGTATGAAGTATTGAAGCTCATGGTCTTTTATGTTATGCTTCTTTTTTATATAGGCCATAGAAGTGTGCTGGTTGGATCAGCAGTAGCCTCATATTCATTTTGTTTGTCGTAAAGTATACTAATATCCATTTTACTCAAAAGATAACTGGTTAAAAACACGGTCATGTGATCTCATACAATAATATAACTCAAAACACGTTCAATGTTGAAATATAATTTAAATATCAAACCAATGCGTGTAGACATTTGCAAATTACTCCTGAGGGTGCAAAAGTAAAATGAAGTGATCAAGGTAAAGTAGGAGAGTTTGCTCGGGTTTAATCCTCACACTTCCACCCAAATTTACATATTTGGGACTACAAATCTTGCTCTCATGCAAAAAAAAAAGATTCTAACTCAATTATTCTAAAAGAATGAAATGGATACTTTAGAATGTCCAGTAATCAAATCAGATGAGTTTTAGAAAATGTATTTATCCCACTTAACTACCACAAGTACACCATAATTAGCATATTTTATATTGTTTTTTATTGTATTTGATTTATTTTTAAAGTTATTTTAAAAAACTGTGTTCAGACGAATTGAAAATGTTTACAATGATTAAACCAATTTACACCCCATATGAGACAAATATATCTGTGGCACAGTTTATGACTCAATACATATTAAATACTAATTAAAATACATTTATAAACGGGGGTTGTAAAAAAGAAAACAATGATACATTAAAGAACATGAGGTTATACAGAACTTTACATGGGTAGAAAGGCATTGGTTTGTGCACATTCATAATGTAAAACACATTTAAATGTGTTTGTGTTTCACATAAAACATTGAAAAATAAAGAGTGGAACAAAAATCCAAAGCGATATCTCAGATAAAACATACTGTCTGGAGTATAATGATCAGCTTGACCTGACTTTATTACAGCTTCAATATTGGAGTAAAATAACTGAAAAGGCCCGTACTGTCAAGTTCGTTTTCAAGAACCAGATTTGAAATACACTTTACCATGTTTCTTTCTACAGCATATCCAAACTCTTTTCACATCGTTTCATTCAAACAAAAATAAAATGCTCACAAACACTTACTAAAGAAAAATTGAATGCCAGCTTGCCCAAGTCATTGTGCTGTTTTTCCAAATGCCTGTCCAAAATACAATCGGCAAGAAATAAAACGGGAACCACTAGGGTTGCAAAGGGGTGGACAATTTCCAGTAAATTTCCGGAAATTTACCATGGGAAGTTAAGCTTGGGAAATTTGGAAAATTTGACCAATTATTATTGCAAAAGTTAGCCTTTAACATGGAACTTAAATTTAGTTGGAAAATACACATAAAATGCAATTCTAGATCTTGCAACATGCTTTGGTTAAAACAACCCAATTTAATGTGAATTCAGTTGAATTTGAATACTGCACTGTGCATTCTTCCATTACAGTTATGTGCAGTATTCTATTATGTGCAGTGCATTCTTTTTGCACATGCAGAAATAATTCCCAGCATGTACACTACATCTACAGCCACACTACTGCCTTTGAGCCCAAGGACTACATCCCTTTTGAATGGGACTTTTTTTTAAAGTGAGGAGGGGGTTAGGGAATACATTTATTTTATTCAACGTTCATGTTTTTTGTTCAATTAAAGAATGAATTAAAGTTCTACTCACAAATGTTTGCATGGATGTCTGCTTATGACGAGGTAAATACAGCCAGTACAAATAATGCCAACATTTACAGTTTATTCCCATTAATTCCCATATATTCCCATTAATTCCCATAATTTAAATTTAAATTTTTATTTAAATTTCATAAAAGTGTCCACCTTTGAATATTCCCGGAATTTTGAAAACCCTAGGAACCACACACTTCAAATTGTATTTGAAGAGACAATACCGTATAGAGGTGATTTCATAAGGCTTCCTTGAGCAGGTAGAAAACCTGTGTTTTTTTTTTCCCCACCAGAATAATTTTACTGCTGGTGATTTTAACATACACTACCTGTATATGCTAAATTAAAACCATTAAATTGCATGGCTTAAAATTATAAATATAAATGGTTTATAATATTAAGAAAAAGAACTAAAAAGCCTACGTAAATGTGTACAAATACAACTAAAACATGATTAAATACATAATTATTTACAATTTAGTCATTTGGCAGAGGCTTTTCAGCATTTTCAAAGGGATTTACAACGGTGAATTTCACATGGTTTAAATGTCATTTACTTCACTCATTTAGAGTGACGGAATTTTCTAGTGTTGAAATGAACCATTGCGACTTCACATTCATGCGTTTATGGTGTTACTTTACACCAGGTGGGTGTAAAAAACAAAAAACAAACCTTTACAACCTTTAATTTGTAATTATCAGTTGTTCAGGAAATTAATACATTTAAATTGGATGAAATTAATATTTCAATTGGATTGGATGAGCACTGGTAAGTAAATCACCTAGTAGTCTTTCATTAAATATTTCCAATAATGATAATTTGTCAGGCTTTTCACCAGTACGTACTTATGGTGGTTATTTCAAATGGATGTGTGAATATATAAATTACATATTTGGAAAAAACACAACCCACACTGAGTACATACAAAAGGCTTTTCACCTCTATGAATTGCAGGTGGTGATTCAAATTATCTAGTTTGGAGAAGCAGTTGCCACAAAGGACATTTTTATGGCTTTTCACTTGTATGGATTATTACATGTATATCTAAAGCTGATTTTGTATGAAAACACTTCTCACACCGAGTAAACTTCCTGGCCTTTTCATCTGTATGGGTTCTCAGGTGTACACATAAAACAGATGTTGCAGTAAAACACTTCTCACACTGTACACTTGTACCGCTCTTCACCTGTATGAACTCTCATGTGGCCATTTAGATCACATGGTCTGAAAAACACTTCCCACACTGATGACATCTGTAGGGCTTATAATCTGCATGATTTCCCAGGTGTACATCTAAAACAGATTTAGTAGTTAAACACTTTATACACACTGTGTACACTTGTATGGCTTTTTCACCTGTATGAATATGCATGTGGCTATTTAATTGATATCTACAGGACAAATACTTCCCACAGTGAGTACATTTGTAGGGGTTTTTACCTTGCATGAATTCTCAGGTGGTTCTTTAGATGAGATAAATAGGAGAAACATTTCTCACACCGTGTACACTTGTGTGGCTTTTCACCTGTATGAATGCTCAGGTGTATTTCCAAGGCAGATTTTGTATTAAAATACTTCTTGCACTATGTACACTTGTGTGGCTTTTCACCTGTATGCATTTGCAGGTGGCCATTTAAATAACTTTTATGTGAAAAACAGAGCCCATAGTGAGTACATTTGTAGGGCTTTTTGCTTGCATGAATTTTCAGGTGGCTCTTTAAATGAGATAAATTGGAAAAACATTTCTCACACTGTGTACATGTATTTTACACAGTTCATATACAGTCGAAAGGAAAAACCAGATTTAGTGTGTATACAGAAATCACGGTTAAAACCAGGTTTAGATTTCATAATGAATGGATATGTGGCAATAAGGTGGGACAGGGAAGATGGGGTAGAAGGAGGTTGTGTCACTTCTGTGAAGGAGGGCATCCCTTATAGAATCATTGATATTGGAATTGAGATGGAGTATGTGGCTACTGAAGTGTGGGGAGAAAAAAATAAACTGATGGTCAGAAATTTCTATAATCCATGCAATTAGAACTCAACAAACTTGAGGAAATAGGAATAAATGGAGAAAGCATTGTGTGGTGTGGAGATTTTAATGCACATAATACATTATGGGGAAGTGATAAAACTGATTACAATGGTCAGGTAATGGAAGAAATGTTGGATGAGAAACACCTTGTTTGTATTAATGATGGCAGAAACACAAGAATTGATGTGAACACTGGGAAGGAATCTGTTCTAACACTAGTGACCAATACCTTAGCACCATTGTGTGACTGGCATGTGCACCAAGAGGGGACCATTCGTAGTGATCATTATCCAATATATAGTAAAGTAAATATAGCAACAATACAGAATACAGAGAGCATAAGTGGAAAATGGATTTTTGAAAAAGCAAATTGCGTAAATTTCATGAATGATTGTGACAAACCTTTTCATGGCCACCTGCAAACGCATGCATAGTATTGAAATGACTGATTGTAAAATAAAACAGGGTATAACAGCAGCTGCAATAAGCTCTATTCCTAAACACACAGGCAGAACGAGGAAAAAACTAGTACCATGGTGGGATGATAAATGTAAACAAGAAGTAAAGAGTAGAAACAAAGCATTTAAACTGGTCAAAAGATCCCATCATTTTCACCATTTGGTACAGTACAAGCAAGCCCAAGCAATAGTGAGGAAAACAATAAGACAGGCAAAGAGAACATCTTGGAGAAGGTTTTGTGGGTCAATTGGGAACACCACTCAGATAGGAGAAGTGTAGGGAATGATAAAGAAGTTGGGAGGGGATAGAAGGGAATGGAATTACCCAGTTTGAGTTCTGGAAATGAAGTGGCGATAACCAATAAAGAATAGGCTGATCTAATGGTAAATACGTTTGTTGTAATACACAGCTCCAATAACCTGACTGAGGAAGAAAAGCAGGGAAGGAAAAAAACTAAGGGAGGAAAAATAGTAGTGAGAGTGAATTAGATGTCCCATTCAATATTGGAGAGTTGAAGAGGGCATTAGATAAAATTGTAAAAAGTGCACCGGGAAAAGACGGGATAGGATATATAATGATTAAACATCTAAGTGAAGGAGGATTAAATATGTTGCTGTCTCTATTTAGTAAAGTTTGAAAGGAGGGACGAGTCCCTGTGAGCTGGAAGAAAGCCATTATAATTCCAATCAGGAAGCCGGCAGGTAAAGATCCTAGCAAGCCAGAAAACTACAGACCCATCGCTCTAACATCAAATATTTGTAAACTAATGGAACGGATAGTTAATGAGAGGTTCATGCACTTTCTGGAAAAAATGGGCTTGGTGGCCGAGTATCAAAGTGTATTTAGGAGAGGCAGGAGCACAATAGACCCGGTTCTGTGTTTAGAGGATGAGGTAAGGAAAGCACAGGTTAATAAAGAAACAGTGGCTGCTGTGTTTTTTGATGTGGAAAAGGCCTATGATATGTTATGGAGAGAAGGTCTGTTGATCAAGTTGAGTCAAATGAATTGATGGAAACATCTTCAATTGGATAATAAATTTTCTATGTGGAAGATCTATCCAGGTTAAAATAGGGTCAGAGTTATCAGAAAGTCATGTTATAGAAAATGGTACGCCCCAGGGTAGTGTTATAAGCCCTTCATTATTTACAGTTATGATAAATGATATATTTGAAAGTATACCGTCAGGGATGGGAAGGTCTCTGTTTGCTGATGATGGGGCTTTGTGCAAGAGGGGAGGGAATGCAGAATATTTAGTTAAGAAACTACAGGATGGGATAAATCAAGTGGAAATGTGGGGAATAGAATGGGGTTTAAGTTCTCTGTGGAAAAGACAAAGGTTATGTTTTTCACAAATAAGAAAATCAGGGAAGGCATGAATCTAAAGTTATATGGAAATAAGCTAGAGAGAATAGAATGCTTTCGTTTTTTGGGAGTAGATTTGAGGTGCCTGGCAGGGCTAGAGTCTTGAAGTGCTATCAATACTGTACCAGCATAATTTACAGCTGAATCTAGTCTCACCTCCCAATTCCCATAGAGATACATTCAAATGCAGAGAGGTTATAGTATCGCTTGTAACAGTAGCTGAAAATAAGATATAGAGAGTTTTTTTATGTTTATGGATCACAGACTTCAGGAAGTAACAGCATGCAAAGGATATGCGACCAAATATGAAATAGTATACTTTAAAAATATGTTAAAGCAAAGGGTATGAATACTTATGTAAATTAGACATTTCAGTTTTAGGTTTTTTATAAATTTGATAAAATTTCTAAAAACTAATTTTCACTTTGTCATTTTGGGTTATTGAGTGTAGATTGATGGGAAAAAATGGCAATTTTATCCATTTAAAATTAAATCTACAACACAATAAAGTATGCATTAAATCTACAACACAATAAAGTATGCAAAAAGTGAAGGGGTATGAACACTTTCAGGCGCCACTCTAGATGCCGTCCCTTGCTCTCTCCATCCCAATCCTTCTGCCACTTTCTCTTGCTCTCTGATCTGATCTTATTAGCCCTTTTGTCTCATCCTTACTCAAGGGGAGCTCCATGTCTGGTACTTCTCTCCCCAGCGCTATTTTTGCCTCTTCATTCCCCTCAATCCCTATATGGGCTGGCAAATCTCACCTGTATCCATCCCTGCTGGAATTGGTATATTTTTTGTAGTATATCAAATACCACATCCTGTCTACTTTCAGAGTGGAAAGACATTAAAGACATCAGTGCTACGCTTGAGTCTGAGCATATTAATGTTCTATCTGACCTCACTTCCTCTACCCAGACTAAGGCTAAATGACGCACTTGTATAGACAGGGAGGAACGCGTAGTGCTCTGTCCTGATGTGTCTGTCCACTTCCTCAATAAGACCCCTCCCCACCTCACCTACATGGACCTTGTCCAGGATCCTCAGATCCACGACTGGTTGTAGTAATAACCATAGTGGGATTGCTGGCAGCATGATTGTAGGGCAAAATACCCTTCCTGTTTCATTAGCCTGGCGGTTACTCACCCACCTCAAACTTTGAATTGTACCCTTACTGTGCACCCAGCATGTTTGCAATACCCTCTTCTCTTCACTGTGTAAATCTCCGCGCAGCTAGACCAATGAGGGAATAGCTCGGAGCAAAGGTTTAAGCGTGATGTATTCCGCTATTGCTGTGGGAAAAGGTAAAAAATTATTGCGAAATATCACTAATTTATTTACTCATTTATCTGACTCCAATTAGAATTGATGCTTGATTGCGAGTGGAATTCTGTTCTGTTGAAACTATTTATACCGGGGACGCTGATAGCCCCGGATACGGGGTGCAGACTGACACACTGAATCGGACTGACAAGCTCAGAAACCCTAGCCCATAGAAACTCAGAGGGTTTGGAACGTTTCACAGAGGTTTTTGACCATAGGATCTACCAAAAGGTTGCGGGTTCGATGCCCAGGTAGGACACTGTCGTTGTACCCTTGAGCAAGGTACTTAACCTGAATTGCTTCAGTATATATCCAGCTGTATGAATGGATAAATGTAATAAGCTGTGTAAGTCACTCTGGATAAGAGCGTCTGCTAAATGCCTGTAATGTAATGTAATGTAACATATCACCATCACAGGTGCTCAGAGGTTTTAGAACATAGAATCCTCCTGGTACTGGCTAAGGCCTAGCAGAGCAGTCACATTGCCACAAACAAGATTAGTCAGTGTGAAACCCGGTAATAGAGACACAATTCACAGAGACCATGCAAATCAAGTCTAGAAATAGAACAATTTATTAGCCAGGCCCATGCTGGTGTGACTATGGTACCACTACAGCACCAGGAGACCTGTTAAGCAGATTCTCCAATACTGGGAACTTGCACTCAGCCCTGAGCGAGGCGCAGGGGTTCTGACTTTGAGACACAAGAATACATACCACAGTGCTCGGGAAAACAATGCAGCTCAGATCATATACTCTGGTTAAGCACTTGGAGCTGGAAAAGGATTGAAAAGAAAGATGCAGATGATGTGAATCATGGTAATTTATTAATGACAATAATCACTGGTTACGACTGTGAGAGCAAATATGAGCACATTCAATACCTATAACTAAACACAGAATAACATGCTGCTAAGACAAAGAAAGATGAACAGGTTCACCAACAAAGTATATAACCAAATGATTCCGTATGGTGTGACTATGGTACCAGGAGAACTGTTAAGCAGATTCTCCTTGAATGTCCCTTCGGACTTCCCTTAAATTCAGTCCTGAGCAGGCTTTCCACATTCCACAATTCCCTTTGTTTGTCCAAATAAGGTCTGGCAGGAAGAGATGTAACTCCTCACCACTCGGAGACCCCCCTCCAGGAAGATAAACTGCATAGTCTACTCCCCCCGATCTAGTGATAGTAATAAGATTTTTTTTTTTTTTTTTTTTTGTAAAAAAAATAATTTTTGTTTCTGATTTTTCCCCTTTTTCTCCCAATTTAGTAGCCAATTGAACCCCTATTCTAATTCAATTACCCCCATGTAGCAACCGCTTGAGCACCACCGCTATACAACCCTGTCAGCCGGTAGTAGGAAGGAGGGCGCCATGTCCTCTACAGGGCGCGACTCCTCGAGCTCCTGACCGTGATTCCAACTCGCCCAGGGCCGTTTTGTGCGCAGCGATTCTCACCGAGCCCCTCCCCCCACCCGGAAGCAGCCGCCAATTGCCGCTTCCACAGGGCACCGGCCACGCTCGGATATGGCAGGACCGGGGCGCGAACCCCGATCCTCGGAGTACAACTGCGCTGACTGAAAGTCAGCGCTCTTACCGTTGTACCATCGCAGCGCCCGTAATAAGATTATTTTAACGATGGCACGTGATCTCATGATCTTACCTATCATTTGTCATTTATGAGGTCCCGGTGATGGCCACTCTATGTTCCAGATACTTATGTGGACAAGCGCATCCCTGATAACCTATACAATCCTCCTTTCTTTCACATTCTTTATTCCTTCTCATGTATTTTGCCCCCTTCTATACTTTCACATACCCCACACTTCAATTGGTATTAATCCCGGTTCACATTTATCATATTATCCACAATTATTTACACGCACATACATATTACATTACATTATAGACATTTAGCAGACGCTCTTATCCAGAGGGACATACATAGTGCATTTTCAAACTAGGAACAAGAGCGTTAAAAAAACAACCCTAAAAAGGCAAATACGAATCTAAGTACTAGGCGCAGTCAGTATGATTGGTTTTTTTTTAAAAATTATTATTATTTTATAAAAAAATTTTTTTGGGGGAGGGGGGTAATTACACAACATTAATAACAATAGTCACAGGGAGGTAGGGAGGGGTGGAGAGAGGTGCAGCTTGAAGAGGTGAGTCTTCAATCTGCACTTGAAGGTGGTCAGACTTTCTGCTGTTCTGACCTCCACGGGGAGCTCATTCCACCACCGTGGGCCCAGGACAGACAGACGTCGAGACCGGGTGCTAGTATGAAGAGGGGGGGGTACTGTCAGGCCAAAATGTGTCCGTGAGCCAAAATGTGTCCGGGTCAGGCATCGGAATGCTTGGAATGTCGTTGCTATGCCAACAGACACGCGAGCATTGTGACGCGATAGCATTGCACTTGCTTTGACCTCAGAATTGCCGGAGATCGTTGGACGGAGATAAATCACTACATCACTCAAATAACCATCACTATCACTCAGATAACCTTTATAATTTCCCTTTGTATAGGCTACTAAGCTTTATATTGTTAATTGTTTTCGATTTTAGATTGTGTTAGCTAGTGATTCATTTTGAAGTAGATAGTATTTTACTGAAACTAACTAGCTAGCAATACTACATAGTAGTTTCCTGGTCAAATGTTGCTTTATAAAAAAACGAGCATCCGTTAATAATGTTAACAACGCCGGATTAAAAAAAAACCCATTAGCCTGTTCGCACTGCAAGTTAAACCAGCGAGGTGGAAAGAGTAAGTAGGCCAATCGCGTTGTTGAATAGCCCAATAAAACTAATCTAATGTCACGTCGTACAGTAGGCCTAATTGTTATTTTTTTGTGGGCCTATTGGTAGTTTTTCTGATGACCGATTAATACCGATTATTATTACGTTTCCTAAAAATGTTTTGTTACGTTGAATATTGTTTTCAATAAATGTTATTTGTTAACTTTTATTTAGTGAGTTGTTGTCATGTTTTGTAGGATAAAAGCAAGCGCGAGCTTGTCACCCGGCGATTCTGAGGTCAAAGCAAGTGCAATGCTATCGCGTCACAATGCTCGCGTGTCTGTTGGCATAGCAACGACATTCCAAGCATTCCGATGCCTGGCCCGGACACATTTTGGCTCACGGACACATTTTGGCCTGAAGTACCAGTCCTGAGGAGGCGGAATACAGGGATCTGGCAGGTGTGTAGGGTCTGATTAGTTTTTGGAGGTATGGAGGGGCAGATCCTTGGACTGCCTGGATATATACATATGACGCAAGAAACATATACAGCTTTGTTTCAGTCCAGAACCTAGGGTGTTTGTTCACAGGTTTTTTACGGCCTGTGAACAGGCCTGGGTTCCCAACGTCATTAGGAAGAAACATCACGAAACTGCCTGCAGAATGCCGTTTCTAATGTCTAGTTGTAGAGTCAATTCCAGCTGTCGTTTATGACACCTGGTGAATTGTTTTATTGCACCCTTAAAGAAGTCGCCACGTAACCAAGGGTTTATCAGTGATAATCCAAAGGATCAATAATTTTCAGTTTTACAACTGGATATGATTCATCATGCCATTGTATAGTAACCCGGCATGACAATAAGAGCTGCCACCTTCTAAGCCAAAGAGGCATTTCCCCCATCTCTACCTGCACAGTCAAAGTCAGTGTGGAACGATAAGCCCCACAGCAGATCCTCAGTGCTTGAGCCTGGACTCCATCTAACCTACTTAACTGAGTTTTGGTTGCTGATCCATATACCACACACCCATAATCTAACACTGATCTAATGAGTGGTATATATACTACTCAAAAGAATTTAAGGGTCAAAGAAATTTTTTAAATAATATTTGTAAGTATGTCTTTTTAAGCCAGATAGGGTTAGAATATCCCCCTTTGGGTTGTCATTTGGACTATAGACATCACGTTATTATGGGACATGCATTCATTGCACTTATCTTTAGAAACTTTTTTAGTTAACCCAGATTTCCTTTTCATGGATTTGAAGCACACACTTAGTCAAACAAACTGACAAACTGCCTCGAAACACCCATTGTGACACCTCATGTACCATTTGCACATGTTTTGCATGAGTGTCATTCCATGCATGCCAATTTTAGCAATAAAATGGCTGAGCATTTTCCATTCATCATCACATCATCATTTTGGGGGGTGCATGACTTTTTTCATCAGGGTAATAAACTAGTGTCTAATCAAAAGTTTTTTGTTTTGTGTTTTCTGTTCTTGAGCCATCAAATAATTATTTTGTCATTAGTTGTCACCATTTTAGCTCGTTAGCTTATATTTATATGCACACATATTTTTGACCCTTAAGTTCTTTTGAATAGTATAGATGTTTTTTTAATATACAAAAGTACCCTTCATTTCTTTGAGCAGTGTATTTAAGGCATCTTGCTATTCTCTTTTAGGCTACTGCTGGCATGAAATTATCTGGCCAGTCCACCACTGCTTGTGGTGATGGGAGGTGTTGGAGGAGGCGGAGGAGTTGGAGGATCTGGAGAGGAGTTGGAGGTGTCCTCAGTCCGCCACCAGACCCCTCTCAGAATATTGGGACGCACCCAAATAATTGTATAAGAACTAAAGGCAACGGCTTCTCAAAATGGTCACGTATCAGTATCTGTGTCGGAATTAGAGCCCTATCTACGGCACCCTGCGTCCTGTGTACCAGCATACTGCTTTGTCTGATGAAAAGCATGGTGGCTCGAAATGTCAAATGTGGTAATCAATTTGGCATTAGGGAGCATTTTGCAGTGTTTTAGGGAGCATTTTTTTTCATTTTATCTTTTAAACTTGTTTTTTCTTCTTTTTTGCATACTGTTTAGTGATATGCAGTATGCAAAAGAATATGCTCCATACTATTATCAGCGAACACCCGAAAATAAGAATATCATCTGGGGATTTTAAATACAGTACATTAAGAGAAAATTTCGCCTACTTAACAAGTTTCTCATCCAGTGTACTCAACTAGCATTCTCAATAGTATAGAAGGGCATCAGAATCAGAACCCGACCAACTGTGTCCTGTGTACTAACAACTGTATACTGTGACAGTCAGTATGCAAAAAATATCCTCCATACAATTTTCCAACTGTGGAAGAATCATACGATGTCCCACCTTTGCATGGCCATGTCACGTGTCAAAAGTAAGGTAGTGCCTCCAACAGAGCGGACAAAATACAGCAGTGTCCGAAATGGCACCCCATTCGCTATATAGTGCACTATATTCACTTTCCACCATTTTATTTGAGTGTATGAATTCCAACTGTAAAATGTATGCACTATAGAGCGCCCTCAAAAATTATGCAATTATGCAAAAATTATCCCCCCCATAATGCAATGGAAAATGTAGTGTACAAAGCATGTACATTATTATTAATACTAAAAACCAAAATTCAATGCTTCGCCTCTGCTCGTGCACTCGTTCGCATTGAAACGAGACAAGATGAACACAGGACGGGAGTGCCAGCATCTCTTCCAACTGTGCAGATCTATGGCCCAATCTCAATGTCCACTCTGAGCCCAACGGACTGAGCCTCCACAGACTTTGGTTGACGTGACATGCATGTACTTTGGCAATGTTATATGTTGCCTTGACAACGCCTGTCTCGCATGCAAAAGCACAACTGAACTTTGGTAGAACTTTGGGTTGTGTAGTTACCTGGCCATGATATGAGTACAAATGGTGGCAAAATATGTTCATTAGTTGCTCTGTGCTCCTCTGGGGTAATAATACACAATCAGGTATTTGTCGCTCTCCATTCACTTCTATAGCACAGCTAAAACGGTCTCAAAAAGACACTTCTACAACGTATACGAACGTGAACGTGAACGTGAACCGAAGCAAATTCTGTCAATACAAACAATAACCAGTCTTTGTACTTTTTCCTGCCGATTTCATAATCAAAAATGATCCATGCCCTCCAAGAGTAATTCTCCCCATTGCATAAAAACATCTGATCTGACAATAACAACATCTGATAAAAGTAGTAGTGATCAAAGTAGCCAATTGCAGAATACACCAATGTATGGCAAAAGGACCAATGTGTACACTTAATACTTCCAATTGACATAATAAAGATGTGAACATGTAATGCTTTTGGACAGAAAGTGCACAAGTGATGCTACGTCAGCCAATAGAATAATCGCCAAAATATTTTTGAAAACTTGGTTGTCGCCATCTTTGTTTTTTTGTGGAAGCTAGCTTGCATGCCAAGTAATTGCAAAACAATCAAAACTATCGTTTTTACAGCCGTATAATCTTTGTGGGAAGCTCATTTCAATTTCTGAAATGCATTCTCTCTCATTTCACATGTAAACCTCACATAATATTGTTTCATGACTACAAGGTAGGTCATAAAACCTCTGGCTCAATTTGAAACTGTTAACCCCAGAGAGCACACTGATTTTTTTGATTTGATTTGTTTATTTGGAAGGGACAATGCACATTAATGAACATACATACCATATGTAAACATGCCGGATTATAGCAGGGATGCTAATTTCCATCCGTAGTCCCTTGGGCAATTTAGAGTCTCCAATTAGCCTAACCTGCATGTTTTTGGACTGTGGGAGGAAACCGGAGTACCCGGAGGAAACCCACGCTGACACGGGGAGAACATGCAAACTCCACACAGAAAGGCCCTCGGCCGGGATTCGAACTCGGTACCTTCTTGCTGTGAGGCGACAGTGCTAACCACTGCACCACCGTGTAGCACAGCTCAGTCTGTGGGATGTAGGCACTCTGTCTGTTGGTTCATTGCTTGCAGGAAGATGCGTCATCTCCCACAGAGACAGGGCTGTGCTTTTTGGACCAGCTGCATGACTAGCAAGCTTTCTAACTTCTGCTCAGTTCAGTTGAGATGAAAAATGAAACTAGTTACTGAAGTATAGCTAGCCAGCACTGGCATATGGCCTTAATGATAATCATTAACGATATTGTATGTGTCATAATTGTCATTTCCTGGATGCCATTATGTGTGTGCCTATTAATGATGACACGTGAAATTAGATTGTGTGTTTTTATACTAAAGTAGATGTAGACGAAACTGTGTGATATCATCATAATCTGAGTGTTAGAATCAGTGTGAGAAAGCCCCTGTACCAATTAACATGACAGTGCCTAATGGGGTTCGGCAATAAATCCAATTGCGGCAGAACTCCAACTACAGACAAAGTACTTCATGTGAATATCTGTCACTGGAGTGACATTTTGTCTTCTTAAACTAATCCACACCCCATATGAAACAAATATATCTGTTGAACAATTTATGAGTTATGTACAACAAGAATTAAAATACATTTATAAACGGGGGTTGTAAAGGAGAAAACAATAATAATAATAAACTTTATTTGCATAGCACCCTTCATACAAAAAATGCAGCTCAAAGTGCTTTACAAGATGCACATTAAACAAAAAATAAAAACAATAAAAATAACAAAGAGAATATTCATAAAAACTGACAAATAGAAATGGTTAAAATAGTAAAAATTGATAACAGACAATAAGACAAATAAAATAAAACAATAAAATAAAATTTAAAATAGCTAAACTAGTAAACATAGACTATAATCAATAAGACAAATAAAATAAAACAATAATATGAAACCCCAAAAAAAGATAAATAAAATAATGATGAAAACAAAAACAAAGGAAAAATAAATAATTTAAAAGCTTGTTTAAAAAAGCTGTTTTTTAAAAGTGCCAACCGAGTCTGCTGTCCTAATGTCCTGCGGGAGAGTGTTCCAAAGTTTTGGGGTGTAGTAGCTGAAGGCACTCTCACCGCTTTTTTAATGAAGTACAAGAGGTACATTGAGGAGGTCGACTGTGGCAGATCTGAGAGCTCGAGTTGGCACATAAAAAGACAGGAGGTCTGTAATGTACGAGGGTGCTGAGCCATTTAATGCTTTGTATACAAATAAAAGGACTTTAAAATCAATTCTAAAAGATACTGGAAGCCAGTGCAGTGAAAATAAAACAGGTGTTATATGCTCTCTCTTCCTTGTTTTAGTTAAAAGTCTAGCTGCAGAATTTTAAATAAGCTGTAGTTTTTCAATTGACTTTTTTGGAAGACCAGTTAAAAGGGCATTACAATAGTCAAGCCTGCTAAAAATAAAAGCGTGTACCAGCTTCTCAGCATCCTGTTGGATTAAAAATGGCCGAACTTTAGAAATATTTCTCAAATGGAAGAATGCTGTCTTGATCACTTTATTTATATGTGTTTTAAAACTTAAATCTGAGTCTAGAATAACACCTAAATTTGTTACTTCAGCTTTTTTCTGCTGTGCCAAATTTCCTAATCTATTAAAAAGTGCATCCCTTTTGGCTTTGGGGCCAATTATAAGTATTTCTGTCATCCTCATTTAGTTAAAAAACATTATTACTCATCCATTGTTCAACTGCAGACAGACAGGAAATCAGGGAGCATAAAGAGTTTGTGTTAAGTTTGCTTAACAGAAATATATAATTGTGTATCATCAGCATAGCTGTGGAAGGTAACATTATGTTCTCTGATATCACCTAATGGTAGCATATAAAGAGAAAAAAGACCAAGACAGCTTCCTTGTGCAACACCAAAAGTCAAATCTTGTTTATCAGATACTCTCCTAAGCTAACATAAAATTTTCGATCTGAGAGATATGTTTGAAACCAAATCATAGTCCGACCCAGTTTTCCAATCGATTTATTAGTATGCGATGGTCAAGTGTGTCGAATGCAGCGCGCAGGTCCAAAAGAATAAGAACAGAGACATTACCAACATCAGCACTAATTCTGAGGTCATTTGTTATTTTAACCAAAGCCGTCTCTGTGCTGTGATTGGTTCTAAAACCAGACTGAAATTTCTCTAAGATATCATTTTCATTTAAAAAGTTATTTAATTGATTAAAAACTATTTTTTCTAGTATCTTACTCATAAAACACAGATTTGAGATAGGTCTATAATTACTTAGTACATTATAATCCAGATTTGATTTCTTCAGTAACGGTTTCACAATAGCAGTTTTATATGCATTAGGAAAAATTCCAGTCTCAAGAGATGTATTGATTATTTTTCGAACTGAGTCGGAGAGACTATTGAAGACATTCTTAAAAAATTTTGTGGGAATGGGGTCAAGATTGCAGGTTGAGGATTTACTCTGCATTACAACTTTATAGAGCTCTGCTTCAGAGATGTTACTAAATTTCCTCAGCGTTGGCGGTCAGTTACAAGGTATACTATCTATATCATTGGAATGTCTAATAATGCCAGCCCTGATAGTAGTTACTTTATTGTTAAAAAGGGACAATGATATATTAAAAGACATGAGGTTATACAGGAATTTATATGGCATAAAGGCCTTGGTTTGTGCACATTCACATTGTAAAATTATTTCATACACAATTCATATACAACATTGAAAAATAAACAAAGTGAAACAAAGAACCAAACCGAAATCTCAGATTAAACGTACTGTCTGGAGTATCGTGATCTTTATTATAGCTTCTACATCGGGAATAAAATAACTAAAAAGGCCGGTACTGCTCATTTTCAGAAACCAGGTTTTAAATACACTTTACCATGTTTCTTTCTACAACTCTCTTGACAGTTTATTTCAAATTACACTAGTGTCACAAAATATTGGCCTTTGTGCGGTAGGAGAGATGTGAGATGATTCTCGCTTCGTTCTCGAGGGCTAGCAAAACCTCAGTTAATTCCACAAATCCAAAAGGAACCAAATTGCACATTGTGGAAGACATAACAAAACCAGGGCTGTGTCCGAATCAGCACCATTCCATACTATTGAGTATGCTTGTTGAGTAGACCGGACAAGAAAGTAGGTTTCTCAAAATATGTAGTATACTTAAAACCCTCATATATAAATATTTGAGGTTTTGCGGAGTATATTCAGAAGCATACTATTTAAGAAGTACATGAACATTTTGGTTGCATAAATATGACGCAGCTTTGTTTTACAATTGAGGTGCAGCTTCACTGATTTTCCTTCAATAACAACAAACAAACAAAAACATGTGACATGGTCACGCAAGGGTGGGACGTCTTACAACACTTCCACAGTTGGAAAATATGTTTTTGCGTACTTCTCCTTGTGTACTACACAGTACACAGCTGCGAGTACACAGTACACAAGAGACAGGACGCAGTAGATAGGGCTCTGATTCGAACACAGCCCAGGTCACTCACTCTCCAAGGTGCATGGGAATTGTATGTCAAAAGGACACACTATGGGTGCGTCCCAATATTCTTCACTCCCCCACTACCACTCTTCTCTTACCCGGAAGTATGCAAAACTGCCTGAACGTTTCCAGTACAAGTATTTGCATGTACAGTATACAATGTACCTGACATTGTGGTTTGTGTCAAGATATGAAGATGTAACCATTAATACGTAATTAAGATGCAAACAGCAACATTCGATTAAAACACAAAGATCCATTTCCGAGGCACGGAGGTGGTAGTGGAGGAAAGGATGGTGCATTTTTCGAGTTCCTCGAATAGCAAGTGAGGAACATCGCAACTAATACGAAATTCATGGCATAACAAGAACATGGGCCAGTTCACTGTGAAATATGATATAGCTTTGCTCATGCGTAGTCAGCCTATGGGCTACAAAAAAAATAAATAAAATAAATAAAAAAAATAAAATAAAAATGTATTTAAGAATAAAATGCTAAACACTTAAAGGAAAATCGGATGCCAGGTTGCCCAAGTCATTGTGGTGTTTCTCCAAACGCCCAAAATACGATCAGCAAGAAATAAAACGGGAACCACACACTGCACAAATCCTATTTGAGGAGTCAATACCATATCGTGGTGATTTCATAAGGCTCTGTGGAAAAGACCTAAGACGTGTTCCCGATAAGTCCACGAGAGCTCAGGGCTGTCCCACTGTAGAATCGGCAAGTGCGCGAGGTCTCGGTCTGAGAGAATTACCCACAATTCACAGCGTTTCTGACAATAAAAATGGAAACGCAGCCGGAAGTATGGAGTTAGATAGCTGCCAAACGTTTTGTAAACGTAAATTGAGATTCGCAAATGTATTTGGTGAGACGTAAATGTAAAAGCAGGATTGGATACGTTTTTTCAAATACAGATTTCAATTTTCACCTTCAACGTTCACTTTGCGTTTATATGAATCTCGCTTTATGAGTTTGTGCATTGATTTTTCACGGACAGACTTTCTGGCACCTCAGTAATCGTAAAAAAGCAGCATGAAGCAAACCAGAAGTATTCTTCTTTTTTTTCTCTCCCTCTTCTGGTTTTTTTAAATAAATTAAAGTCTTAGTAGAACTGCACTCTCTATATCCGACAATGTTTGATTTAACATTTTTAATTTGACTAATTTGCTAATCTGAATTTACGATTTTGATTTTACATTTGCAATTTGAGTTACATTTGCGAAACGCAATTTACGTTTACAAAATGTCTTGGCAGCTATCTAACTCCATACAGAAGCGTCTCAAAAAATTGTAAACAAACAACACACATGGCGGGCGGAGTTCTTTCAGCAGGTACAAAGCTCAAATTAAAAGTCCTAAAGCGGCGATGGTCACAAACATCTTGCATGCGAGACAGGCGTCGTCAAGGCAACATATAACATGGCAAAATGCTGTCCCATTCCCCTTTTTTGTACCCTTCTGAGCCCTTGCACTCTAATGCACTTACGCTGGGCGCGCATGTGATGTCACCCAAAGTCTGTAGGAGCTCAGTTTTTAGGGCTCAGGGCAGACATTGAGACCACAGTTGCAGATGTATTGTTCTAGTGTTTAAATTAACATAATGCACCATTGTGCTTATGACCTGACATTCATTTGTTTATCTGGTGTCACTTTAAACCAGATGGGGTGTTTTAAATCTTTCTACAATAAACAACCTCCAATTTGTAGGAAATTTCTGTGTTTTTCTGAAACAATATGTTATAAATGATCAGTTCTTTTAAAGTCGATTAAATTAATATTTAAAATGGATTGGATCAGTCTTGGAAACAATTCTTACACAAAGTGCATCATAAATTGTGCTTCCATTTATTAAATATTTCCATCAATGCCAATTTGTCAGGCTTGTATGTACTCAGGATGGTCATCTCAAGTAGATGTGTGAATTCTCAGGTGAATATTTAAATTACATATTTGGGAAATACACACAACATGCTTTTCACCTGAGATTTGCAGGTGGCGATTTAAATCACCTTGTTCAGAAAAGCACTTCCCACACTGAGAAAATTGTGAGGGATTTTCACCTGTATGGATTCTTGCATGTATACCGAATGTAGATTTTGTGTTAAACTTGACACAGTGTACACTTATATGGCTTTTCACCTGTATGAATACTCAGTTGGTGATTTAAAGTAGATAGGGGAAAAACACTTCCCACACTAAGTACATTTGTAGGGCATTTACCTGTATGATTTCTCAGGTGTCCATTTAAACTAGATTTTATAATAAAACACTCCTCACACCAAGTACATTTGTATGCATTCTCATATGGCTATGGCTTTACAGTAATAACACTTCTCACACCGAGTACATTTGTAGGCTTTTCACCAGTATGAAGTCTCATGTGCATAAATAAACCAGAAGTATTGGAAAAACACTTTTCACATCGAGTACATTTGTAGGGCTTTTCACCTGTATGCATTCTCATGTGGCTTATTGTATGAGCTTTACAGTAAAAACACTTCCCACACTGAGTACATTTGTAGCGCTTTTCCTCTGTATGAATTCTCAGGTGTTTGTTTAAATGTGATAAAATGGAAAAACATTTCTCACACTGTGTACACTTGTGTGGTTTTTCGCCTGTATGAATTATCAGATGTTTCTTCAAATGATCTGAATAGGAAAAACATGTCTCAATATATACACTTGAATGGCTTTTCACCTGTATGAATTCTCAGGTGGTACTTCAAATGACATTTCCAGTAAAAACACTTCTCACACTGTACACTTGAATGGCTTTTCACCTGTATGAATTCTCAGGTGGCTATTTAAACGAGCTTTACAGGAAAAACATTTCTCACATCGAGTACATTTGTAAGGCTTTTCACCTGTATGAATTCTCAGGTGGCTCTTCAAATGAGATGACTGGGAAAAACATTTCTCACATCGAGTACATTTGTAAGGCTTTTCACCTGTATGAATTCTCAGGTGGTTCTTCAAATGAGATGACTGTAAAAAACCTTTCTCACACTGTGTACACTTGTGTGGCTTTTCACCTGTATGAATTATCAGATGTTTCTTCAAATCAGCTGAATAAGAAAAACATTTCTCACACTGTGTACACTTGTGTGGCTTTTCACCTGTATGAATTCTCAGGTGGCTCTTCAAATGACATGACTGGAAAAAACACTTCCCACAATGTGTACACTTGAATGGCTTTTCACCTGTATGAATTCTCAGGTGTTTGTTTAAATGTGATAAAATGGAAAAACATTTCTCACACTGTGTACACTTGTGTGGCTTTTCACCTGTATGAATTATCAGATGTTTCTTCAAATCAGCTGAATAAGAAAAACATTTCTCACATCGAGTACATTTGTAAGGCTTTTCACCTGTATGAATTCTCAGGTGGCTCTTCAAATGAGATGACTGGGAAAAACATTTCTCACATCGAGTACATTTGTAAGGCTTTTCACCTGTATGAATTCTCAGGTGGTCCTTCAAATGAGATGACTGTAAAAAACACTTCTCACACCGAGTACATTTGTAGAGCTTTTCACCAGTATGAAATCTCATGTGCATAGATAAACCAGAAGTATTAGAAAAACACTTCTCACACAGAATACATTTGTGTGGCTTTTCACCTGTATGAATTATCAGATGTTTCTTCAAATCAGCTGAATAAGAAAAACATTTCTCACACTGTGTACACTTGTGTGGCTTTTCACCTGTATGAATTCTCAGGTGGCTCTTCAAATGACATGACTGGAAAAAACACTTCCCACACTGTGTACATTTGAATGGCTTTTCACCTGTATGAATTCTCAGGTGTTTGTTTAAATGTGATAAAATGGAAAAACATTTCTCACACCGAGTACATTTGTAGGGCTTTTCACCTGTATGAATTCTCAGGTGGCTCTTCAAATGACATGACCGGAAAAAACACTTCCCACACTGTGTACATTTGAATGGCTTTTCACCTGTATGAATTCTCAGGTGTTTGTTTAAATGTGATAAAATGGAAAAACATTTCTCACACTGTGTACACTTGTGTGGCTTTTCACCTGTATGAATTCTCAGGTGGCTATTTAAATTAGCTTTACAGGAAAAACACTTCTCACACCGAGTACATTTGTAGGGCTTTTCACCTGTATGAATTCTCAGGTGGCTCTTCAAATAACATGACCGGAAAAAACACTTCCCACACTGTGTACACTTGTGTGGCTTTTCACCTGTATGAATTCTCAGGTGTCTGTTTAAATGTGATAAAATGGAAAAACATTTCTCACACTGTGTACACTTGAATGGCCTTTCACCTGTATGAATTATCAGATGTTTCTTCAAATTAGCTGAATAAGAAAAACATTTTGCACAATGTGTACACTTGAATGGCTTTTCACCTGTATGAATTCTCAGGTGTGTAATTAAAGCATAATTTGTATTAAAACACTTCTGACAATGTGTGCACTTTTTACGTGTACTAATTTTACCTTCATTTCTATTTCTATGAATTGTCTCATTTTTAAATGAATTTGAATGATTTGGCTTTTTCGTATGAATTTCCACATTTTTACAGTTTCGATTTGGCTCTCCTGCTTCAATCACAGTATTCATGAGCTCATTTACCAAACTTTCACTGGATTCACACTTAATATTAGCACACTTAAAATCCTGCAAGTCACTGTCTTCTGGTTTAAGGTATCCTTCATCATCAGTCTCTGTTTTGATTTGATTGGGATGCAGATGGGATACATATTCCAGCTCTGTATAGTCGAGGTTCTCTTTCTTAAGATTCTCAGTGTGGGTGGAGTCCAGATCAGGTTCTGTTTTTATCAAAGATCTGTCTCTGCGGTGTACATCACTAACCCCGCTGTGTGCTGTACCCGTCTCTGGCTCCAGTGTGTCGACTCCTGGTATAGCCCACTCTGTCTCTGACTCCATGTAGACAGACTCCAGTCCACTGGGTTCCTCTTCTTTCGGTGTGGTCCTGCACTGCTTAGTGAGCTCTGGTAGTGTTGTCGAGGTGCCCCGTCTCAGACAGACTCCTGCCTGCATCATACTGCTGCTCAAAGGTGGGCTGAAGTACAGCTCCTGGAGAGAAACAGGGGAATGGATTTCACCTTAATCAAACAGGTCATACTGCAGCAGCTGACACATTCTTTACCCTCACTTTCGTTAAATTAATGGCGGCCGAAAACAACGTTGCGGTATTTGCAGCGACACCAGAGGAGAGTTTTTACAGTCTGAATATGCAGTAAACTCCATAATTTGTTATGGTTATGCATTTTAATGAATTAATACACTGGAATAGTGTATCTCAGGGCTATTCAATTACAAATTCAATTGGGCCAGATTTTAAAACCAGGAAATGTAGATGGGCCAGACATTTTCAGCAGCCTATTTAAAACCTTTTCTAGCTTTTGGTAATGACAAATTTTAAACAAACCAAATTAATGTAGTAAGAAGTAACAATGTTTATTGTTTCACTTTTTAAATAAAAAAATATTTTTGGTCAGATATCTGATCCAGGCACATCACAAAGTGCAGAAACAGAATAAAAAAGAGCTATCAATCCACAGAACCGTAACAAGTGGCAATAACAGTAATCAATAACACACACACACACAACACACACACACACACACACACACACAGAAATAACACAACGTCTCCAACTGCACACTGAAGGAACATAACAAATACGTTCGTTTTAAATGACCAGGGTAATACGGCTCCGATCGTAAGATGCAATCAAACTGTGCACTTTAGCGTCCATCTCCTGTGATCCCTCGAGTTCGTCCGGAAAGTTTCGTGTTTCTCAATGTGGTGCCTCCGAATGTTATATTTTTTAACGACCGCAACGCACTCATTGCAAATTAAACACGTTGGTTTGGCATTTGGTCGTTTAATCGACGGTTTTCATTGTCAATTTCACATTTCAGGGTTGACGGAGACATACTTTCAGTATAGCACTTGCCTGCTTGTGACTGTCAATAGCCAGATGTTTTGAAAAGCTACTAAGCGTGGTCGGAATTGCGTCACATGAGAAAACATTGATTTGTGAGAGATATCCTGATTGGCGGAATATGTTTGTCACGCTGGTTTTGCTTTGTGATCGCAGGAAAACAAATCTTCCTGCTTACGGATTTTAGACCACGCTCGCAGTGCTGTAACTATTTAGGCGATGTGATAACATTGCTATTAACAAATATTTTTTATAAAATAATGTTACAATTTGCGTATTGTCGGACTCGGGGCAAATGGTGTGGAGGCAGCAGATGAGGGGATTATTTTGTCACCAGTATAAAATTGTCCTTGATTAAATCTTACACTGGGATTGCCATGGCCTACCAGTCCAAACGGCAGATGTTGAGAGGGGCTTCAGTGCTCAGAACAGCCTGGGTGCCAAAAGGCTCAATACCCAACTCATACTTAGACAGGAGGGACCACACTGGAATGCATTCCAATATTCCAGGTCCATGGAGGGGTTTATAAGGTGTAAAGAAAAGTACATTTCCTGCTTCAATGTTCTTGGTTGGTCACCTAACACAATCAGCCTTACTCAATGATCAAACGGGGGTTAGAAACAAAGCCTGGTGACGACGGCACCACTAGGGTGTGAGACGGAAGTTAGCCAGCTTACCTAGGTGACAATAACCATTTGGGTCCCTTCCACACCACATACAATGTCCATTTGTTTGCCTGTCACCCAATCAGGGACAGGAACCTGCATTCTATGTCAGCATTTGTATTTCAGGTTTTGGGTATAAAGCTTGTACCCCACACAACTCTATTTTGTGATTGAACTGCCTTGCTATTACCCGGTATCTTGTATACTGTAATGAAGACTATTTTGCATTGTAATTAAATTGCTATTGACCTAAGCTTTGGAACTACGAGTTTTACTGTACAAAGAACAGAATTCCTACAAAGGGTAAAAGAAAGACACATTTTTTCATGAATTTGTGGAGGGAGGTAGTGGACTTTGAAAGACACGTGAAATTAAAACACTATAAAGAAATCTATCGAGTAGACGAGAGAGATGGGACGGAAAATACTGTGCATAAAAAAATGTTAAATTAAAGACATGCTAAATGAAAATGCTATAAATAAATCTCATGAGTAGTAGGGGAGAGAAGAACATATTGTGAATAAAATAAATGTACTGGTCCCTCCTATAAATAAATGTATTGAATGAATAAATGAATTGTTTTCTGTGTGTTAAACAATAAAAGTGAGTACAAATGTACTTCCCTTGTGTTTTTAAAAAATATTATTATTTTATTTTTTTATTTTTTAAAAATGCCCCTCTGAAATTTGACAATGACCCCTCTAAATGAATCCTCGATCAAACACTGCCTTGAAAAGCCGCTTGAAGACTGGGCTGGCCGCGGCATAAGGCGGCCTAAAGACTGAGCCATGCCATTTCTTCAGTCGTGGAGTTGCCCTGAATTTTATTCTATTTAGTTGACATAATCAGTATCAAATGCAATGACTTATAGAACATGTGTCAGGAAGATGAGTAACAATGCTGAACAGACTGAATAAGAAAATGTAGGAGAACTGGTTTATGTGCCATTCACTTCAGCAAAACAGTCGTTTCTAGATAGAGGACGAATGGCATATTCAGTGTTCTTTTGCTTGAAATTATTTGATTTTGCAAATGAAAACTTGCCATGTACACAGGTGCAATTCACACACAAATAATAACCAGCACCAGAGATCAGTTGGAAAAGAGGCAGCACCTCCAGGTAAAAGCCGTCACAAGGAGACCGCAATGCATTATGGTCATACAAGACATCAGGGCTAAAAAAAAATTAAATAAATAAATAATTAAAATCAATGGCAGTGGATCGGGCAGTTGTCAAAAAATCTGTCTCAGAAACAGATTTTTTAAAAATTAATTTTTATTTATTTATTTATTTTTATTTATTAAAGAAGGTAACTACAACAAAAATACATATAGGCCATTTATGAAACCTAATTCCAGAAGAAAATATTTAAAGTGTAAGCTAAATGTCTTCAAAAGAGTCTATAACTTGATGAAATGTTATGAAATATTGGGATGGCAGGTATGCCATCCGTCAAGTTACGGCTTGGTGGGGTATGCCCCATACCTATACAGCACAGAGAGTTTGGCACTTTTCAGGGTTGCCTACAGAAATTACTACTATGACCACATACACTCAGCCCTGAAAAACATTAACTTCTTCTTCCATTGACCTCATGTAACCACGTAATTCAGATACAACTTCGCACATCCACACAATAAAGCCCCAAACTTGGGTTATTTTTGCTGTTTATCTCCTTCTTATTCTTTTTCTTCCAATTATTATTTTCTTCTTCTTCCCATTCGTGGTATTTTTCCTGCCTCCGTACCCTCCAAGAATATTTCTCCCCATTGGACAACCGCCATTAATCCGCCTATTAAAATAGCCTGCTTAAAATAGCCTTGTCACATGTACATGCTTCAGAGGCTGTCTACGTACTGCACAAACTACGAAAGTGTCCGTAGCTTGGTGGTTACGATGTTGCGCTACCATCTAGCAGGTTGGCAGTTCAAGTCTTGCCTGACTCTAACATTTATTTTCGACGCACACAATGTCTGGTAGGCTACTGCCAAACTAAAGTCTCATTTGACCTGCTCAAATTTGAGAGGGTTCCGGGTTTTACTCAGTGCAGTTATTCAGCTAACTTCGTAAGCTTTGTGAAATAGCTAGCTACCGTTAGCTAGCTAGTCAAAACAAACGTCGCCATCACCTTAAATCAGTCACGTTAATCCCATTAATTTATTCTATATGAAAATAAATACCAGTTAGTTCAAATACGGGGGTTAATGTAAATGCACACTGTCCTAAATATATCATCTCAATCGGTAGCCTACTCATGAATGATAACGTTATGCTGCGACAGCACAGACTGTACTGTTTGACTTCACCTACGTCGTGTCTAAGTGTTCTCATGTTCTGTTAAAGTGTTTTATGTAAGTTACACTCGACAGATCGAACATGATCAGACTTTACAAAGCGATAGTCATTTTACTCGCAATTTTATGGCTGATCTGCGATAGTCTCGCACTACAGCCTGACACCGGCAACAGGTTACTCACCTACAGCCGCGATGAACTCCTGCTACACCGAACCTCGCTGCTGTGCAACATCAAGCCTGCTGTGGTTCTACCGTCGGAGCTTCGACCGAAAAAAAGAGGAAGACGTGGAGTATTCGCAGCAGAATAAGGAAGCGTCTATTTAAACCACCTCTCCCATCCATCATCCTGTCGAATGTCCGCTCACTCCGGAATAAAATGGACTTGCTACATGCCCGGTGCCGACTGGAAAGGGCTTTCAGGGACATTTGCATCATCGCCCTGTCCGAGACCTGGCTTGATGAGTCGGTCTCTGATGTCGAGGTCAGCCTGGACAACATCACGATCATCAGGTCTGACAGAACGAGACAATCAAAGAAGATGCGGGGTGGCGGGGTCTGCCTTTACATCAATAACAAGTGGTGTAGCAACATTAAGGTGCACAGTAAGGTATGTATGCCCCCAGGCACCTTTGTCAGGATCCTCTTTGTGGACTTCAATTTTTTCCATACCTCCGGGTGCAGGTATAGAACACTGAGGTGCAGAAGGGCATCTCACACCCACTCAATCACCACCTTACCCTACTGCCCTCCGGGTGCAGGTATAGAACACTGAGGTGCAGAAGGGCATCACACACCCACTCAATCACCACCTTACCCTACTTCCCTCCGGGTGCAGGTATAGAACACTGAGGTGCAGAAGGGCATCACACACCCACTCAATCACCACCTTACCCTACTGCCCTCCGGGTGCAGGTATAGAACACTGAGGTGCAGAAGGGCATCACACACCCTGAGAGTGCACTGTTGTCTGTCATTGTATGTTGTTACTGTGTGCTGTTATATGTACTGTTGTCTGATGTGTACAGTACTGTGGAAAGGAATTTCCCCTTGGGGACAATAAAGTCTAAAGTCTAGCTAAATTAAGGTGCTAAGTAAAAGAGCACAACAAGGTCTGACTGTCTGTGGATGCATCTCACGTTACTGGTAGCTGATCAGCTTGCCGATGTTATTAGGGCTGTAGGAACAAATTTCTAAATTTGAATAGAAATCGAATATTAAAAAAAAATATATTTTTCGAATGCTGAAATTGCCATTTGAATGTGTAAATAAAATTATAAATAATTGATTATAAATGTTTTGGCTAATGTTAGCGAATCTCGTCCTTCTTGCCTTAGCCTACCCGTATGTGAAAACACTTTTTTAAAAATTACAATAGCCTCCGAACATGTCATAGTCTATTTCTGCAGACAATGTCCATTGCAAACACTAGGGATGCCCCCAAATAGTGGATTAAACCCTTAGTTGATCAAAAGAACTTGGTCGAGCAAAATTTGAATTGGTCGAATCGTTGCAGTGTGAAAAAACAGTGAGAGTGGAACTATTAATTCCGGACGTGCACCTTGTAACGAACAATTGCTGTCTATTAATGAAGGAATAGATCCGTTTCAATGTCTGAGAGAAAACCAAAAGTATGCGAGCATTTAGAGCGTCTAAGGATGACCCCAAAAAATGTAATGTCAAATTTTTTTAAGAAGTTTTAACCAAAGTTATTTGTTTTATTATATCCACTTTGCTACACGCCACTGTGGCGGGAAGGTTTGATACATTTACCCCACAATTCTGAAATCTACCCGCATTTGGCAGGTGCTCATTTCCCACCCTGATCATTATGTGGAATATTTGGATTTCTACAGAAACCTGTGTGGTCCTACAGAGCCTAGACATTCTTGTGTTCACAAAATTCTGTTTGCAAATAACATTCTTGTTATGTTAACAAATGAGTAGGCTACTATTACTTATTTGGCATCATCTGACCCACGAACATACAGTAGGCTACATTAACAGCGCAAACATGTCTGGATGGGCACTGATTAAGGCACTGAATCTGCAAACCCACAAAGACCAAAACAACCTCAGCTGAGATGAGAACCAAGTGCTACAAGTTTTTACCCGAGGGGAGAGGATAACCCGAGACCTAGGATGTTTTACCTCCTCCCTAAAATACACAAGCCACCAGAATCTTGGAGCATACCATATGAGCAGGGAGGCCTATTATTTCAGACTGCAACAGCGAATCCTATAGGATATCTGAATACTTAGATTCGTTTTCTCAATCCACTGACCACAAAACACAAAAGCTACATCAAAAACACATATGATTTCATAAACAAAATAAAAACCACCAAAATACCTGAAGAAACCATCCTGTTCACCATAGACATAGATAGTCTACACCAGGGGTTTTCAAAGTGGGGGCCATCAGGGGGCGCCAATTGGAAGGGAGAGGAAAATGGAAAATGGAAAAAAAATCATAAATTATAATAATAATAAATTAAAATGTATTTAAAGAAATACATTTAAATTCAATTCATAAGATTATTGTGCCAGTTTAAAATAAAATAAAAAAAATTCATAAATCCTTTCATATAGAAATGAGGTCTTTGCCACGCCCTTATTTCAATCGCAGCCAATAACTAACAGTCTGCCTGTCAGTCAAAGCGTTACATTGAGCTGCTAACAGCCCGATTATGGAATCAAAATAGGGTCAAAAGTGTGTTGTGTTGTGTATTAAGAAGCTGTATGTTTGATTTTTTTAATATTTGCCAGTGTAATTTAAGTTTTTTAAAGCCATTTCGCAATAGGAGGGCCCCAGCCAGAGACTACGGCTATTTGAGGGTCTTTGGCATGGAAAAGTTTGGGAACCCCTGGTCTATACACCAACATAAACACAGCAGCGGGATTAACAGCGGTAAAACATGTATGGAAAAGTACCCGGACAACAATCGACCGGATACGATCCTCCTGCAATTACTGGAGATAAGCCTCACCAAGAATTACTTTGAATTCAATAAAGAATTCTTCGTACAGACCAGCAGCACAGCTATGGGCAAAAAATGGGCACCGGTTTATGCCAACATTTACATGGCATTACATGCATTGGGAGGAGACCGTTTTTGAAAAATGTCACAAACTTCCCACTAATTATTTTAGGTATTTAGATGACATTTGGGGAACATGGACACATAGCTCAGAAGATTTCAAACACTTCATAGGGATTCTCAACACGCACCACACATCTATCACAATTAAACACACAACACACTATTAACATATAGATTTTTTGGACACTACCACATAAGGGGCCCTCATTTCCCCAAACACACACATTAGACACTAAGGACTTAGACAGTGCTTTGTAGGCTATGCGTGAGTAAATTAGCATTTTTTTATGTCGCGTACTAAAGAGTATGCCGTTGCCAGTAGGTGTACATGATTGTACCGAACTATTCTACATCGTTCGGTGCATGATAGTAGCTACACAGGACACAGTCGGGCTCTGATTTCCACAGCCACGTTTACCAGCTATGGCCGGGAATCGGGATGCATAGCTATCATGTGGCCACTTCGCTGAAAAGTTATTCATCAACTCAATTATATTGGACAATAGGATATATTACCCAGTAGCCTACAGGTGATGCAACCCATTCAGAATAACGGTTAATTCTACAATTTCTAGTTTCCATGGATTCATTTAGTGAACCACCGGAAGGGTCCTACAAGGTGACGCCATTGTCGCCAACATTATTTAGCGACATTTTTAACTCATCTTATGGATCATCTCTTGAAGAAGTAACGTTCCAAACGTGCGTTTCAGTAATTTAACGCTAGCTACGGCCAAATGAGCAAACCTATCTCATGCAAACATTATTGAATGGAAAGTAATCGGATTTGAAGGTTGCTGGTAAACAATACTAACATAACATTAACTGTCAAAGCATCAAGACTTACCTCTATTCGTTGATTATACTCAATCGTTAAACTTGCCGTATGTAATTTTCGAGGGCGAGTGATCACATGTATGCGTGTTCTTCTTCTTGTACGATTTCCAGCAGAGCCTTTCTTTTCAATTAGTTTGTCTGTGTTTCTACTTCTTCTCTTCTTTTATTTTATGGCGGTTGGTTAAACATACTTTAGTGGTGCATTTACCGCCACCCACTGGTCTGGAGTGTGGACTGGGAATCAGTAATACCCTTGCTTAATAAATAAAATAAAATTCTAAAATACCAATAATAAAATTTAAGTTCATATTAATAATTAAAACTCATATTCTATTTATTAAGCCTGTTGAATGTAAATATTACAGAAATGTAATACATGTATCCCCTGTTGATTGTTTCAAAATTCTGAATTTCAAAATTCTGTATATATTACGTTGTGTCCCCACTTCATGTAGCTTGCTTTTTAGTCTCTCTCTCTGTCTGACATATTTTATGCAGCTGTATACTACATGATTTACTGTTTCTTGTTCCCCACAAAATTCACATCTGCCATCTCCATGTTTGTTTATCAGGAAAAGTGTACTATTTAGACCTGTGTGTCCTAACCTTAACCTTGTGATAACCCTGTCTTCCTTCCTATTTCCCCGTTCAGATTGTGTATTTCCAACCAATGGTTTTATTCTAAATAAATGCCGACCTTTACTTTCCCTGGTCCATTCCTCTTGCCATCTCTTTTTAATTTCATTTTTAATGACCCCTTTTACCTCTGCTTTACTGATTTTAACATCTATCTGTATATGGTCTGCCTTTAATGCATTTTTTGCAATTATATCTGCTTCCTCATTCCCTTTAACTCCCACATGAGCAGGTACCAATACAAATCTAACACTTATTCTTAATCTTTGTATTCTGAATAGCGTCTGAAGAATTTCAAATAAAATGTCCTGTCTGCTACTGGAATTAAAAGACTCCAAACTCATTAAAACTGCATACGAGTCTGAGCAGATGACCACCCTCTCTGGTTGAGCTTCTTCTACCCATTGTAATGCAATTATCATAGCCATCATTTCGCTTGTAAATACAGATAAGTCATTAGGTAATCTTTTACCCTCCTTAATGCCTAATTCTGGGATGACAAAAGCGGCTGAGACTCTTCCTGAATTTGGATCTTTTGATCCATCTGTATATATTCTTCAAAATCCATAAAACCAATTGCTAATATGTTCATTCATTATTCCGTCATACTTATTCCCCTTCCGTTCATCTCTTTTATTGTTATGTAGCTCAAAATTTACCATTGGTTGTGGCAATAACCAAGGAGGTATAGCTGGAAGAACTACTGTTGGGCTGTATTTCTTATTTAAAATCCCCATCTCGCTTGCCTTCTCCTTCGCATTCCACCCAAAGCTTTTGGTGTTCCCTTTTTCATGCTCCCAACATGGTTCTATAACATTTTTTGTTGGGTGATCTTTTTTGTGACCTTGTAGATTCGCCCAATATGTTATCATTAGCTGTTGCCTTCTCAGTGTTAATGACATTTCCTCCATCTCCACTTGCAAGGCTGACACTGAAGTACTTTTAAATGCTCCACAACATATCCTAAGTGCTTGTGCTTGAATCACTTCTAATTTTTTGAGTAAGGTTTTTGAGGCTGACCCATATGCCACACATCCATAATCGAGCACTGATCTTATTAGTCCCATATATATTGTTTTCAAAGATGTCCTATCTGCTCCCCAGTCCTTGCCAACCAAACATCTCATTACATTCACTACTTTTTTACACTTTGTTATGACCTTATCAATATGAGTACTCCATGTGAGCCTCGTATCGAACCACATACCTAAAAATCGAACCACATTCACCCTCTCCAATTCTCTTCCGTACAATTTCACTTTAATTTCTTCCTGAATATTTTTGCGTGTGAAAAAGGCAATTTTTGTTTTTTCCACAGAGAACTTAAATCCCCACTCCAAGGACCATTGCTCCACTATTTTAATAGCCTCTTGTAGTTTGTTCACTATATTCCTTCCTCTCTTCCATAAAGCGCCATCATCCGCAAATAATGATCTCCCTATCCCTTGTAAAAGGGGACTAATAACACTTCCCTGTGGGGTTCCATTATCCACCAGAAAGCAAGACGAATACTTTCTTCCCACTCTCACTTGAATTGACCGACCTACAAGAAAGTCCTTAATCCAGTTAAACATCCTTCCTACGATTCCTAATCTATTCATTTTAATTAGCAACCCATCCTTCCACATTAAATCATAAGCTTTCTCTACGTCGAAAAACACCGCTACTACCACCTCCTTATTTATTTGTGCTTTTCTAATTTCTGATTCTAGACATAAAACTGGATCCATGGTACCTCTCCCTTTCTTAAACCCACTTTGACTATTTGACCTGAGATTTCTTATTTCTAGATAGTATGTTAGTCTCTCGGTAATCATACGTTCCATTATTTTACATAAATGAGATGTAAGAGCTATTGGTCTGTAATTTGTAGGTTTTGTGGGATCCTTTGCTGCAAACTACCACTGCCTGTTTCCAACTTCCCGGCAATCTACCCTCCTGCCATACTTTATTAAAAAGTTCTAATACAACTTCCAAAGCTGTATCTGTTAGATGCTCTAACATTATATAACACACTTGATCTTTTCCGGGAGATGTTAATCCAGATTTGCCAATTGCCCTTTTAATCTCTTCTAATGAGAAAATTACATTTATGCTTGTGTCATTGTTTCCATTTCTCCAATCCAACATTTCTAAATTATCTTCCTTTGTTTTTTCCCTTCTTTGTCTTGCCTCTTCTGACATGTTATCAGAACTATGTACTTTAACTAAAGCTTTAACTAACATGTCTGCCTTTTCTTCATTTACTACTGCTAATATTCCATCACTTTCTAACACAGGATACCCCCATTCTTTCCTCACTCCACTCATCTTTTTTATCGTTCCCCACACCTCTTCTATTGGTGTGCTTCTCCCAAGTGTATTGCAATAATTTCTCCAATATTTCCTTTTTTCTTCTTTAATGGTTTTCCGGACCATTGCTTGGCACCTTTTATAATTTATTAGTTTCTGGAAGTTGTGAGTCCTTTTTAATTCCCTAAAAGCCTTATTTTGATTTTTCACAGCCACAGAACACTCCTGTGTCCACCAGGGCACCAGTTTTCTTCTTCCCTTACCAGACTTCTTTTTAATGCCCTGATTCGCAGCTCCTATTATAGCTGCTGTAATGTTTTCATTAAAAGTGTCTACATTCAATTCTTTGTCTATCACCACTAATCTTTCTTCACATATTCCTTGAAATTTTCCCCACTCAGCCTTTCCAAAAACCCACCTTTCCATCTTATCATCTGGTTCTCTATACCGACTTGACATACAATTGGATAGTGATCACTTCCAACTGTTGAGTGATTCCACACCTCCCATTTTTCATCTCCTCTTCTTGCTTGTAAACGCTTAATGTTTGTCACCTTACCTCCTTTTAGATTTACCTTCAGCTCCTCCTCCTCCTTCTTCAATTGGAATGCCATATATCACACCCCTCAAAAGTGGGCCTCCACCTGTATTCCTCACTTTCTCCACCATTTTATTACACACTTCTTTTAACTAAAAAGCTTTGCCTCTCTGCTCCTTATTTTTACACTTGACTAATAATCCTCCATCAGCCATCACCTTTGCCATCACGATGTCACCTATCTTCTCTTTTAGACCTCGGGTCAAAGCAAATGGGCTTACTTTCCTAATATCATGCCCTTCCTTGAATTTTATAATTATTTTGAATCCCTGATCCTCATCAACCTTCCTCCTAACTACCCTGGAATATTCCCCTCTATCACCAGAGCTATCACTGTTGCTATTATTACTCCTAGTTATTTTCCTTTCCACTTTATTCCAATTATTTGTGTCCATACCCTCCTCTGAATCCCCCTCCTCCCTCCCCTCCCTAACCCCTGCCATCCCCAGTCCAGTCACAGACCAGTTTATGCACAATCCGCCAAATTATTATTATTTTCCTTATTATAATTGTTATTTTGTTTCAAATTTTTTGTGCAGAACTCCCGCCGAAAATCCGGGAACCTCTCCGAAAAAAAACCCCGTGGTAACACTTCTCGTGCGAGACCGAACCGGCTCTGTGTTTCTCTACCAAACAAAGTTTTAAAGAAAATAAATGTAGCCTATGTGTGTGCGTGCATTAAAGCTATCGAGCGTGTTGGGACTGGAGACGGTGGGAGGGGCCAGGCAATGAAGGGCCCGGATAGGTGCTTGCTGAGCGCAGACCACAGGGTGCGTCCCAATCGCAGAACTGTATAAGAACTTCGGTTCAAATACTCGAAAAATGAATCTTTCTTTCCTCCACTACCACCACCCTTCCTCTGTGCCGATCTTTGTGTCCTAATCTAATGTTGCTGATTACATATTAATTACATATTAATGTCTGAGCACAAACCGCAATGGCAGGTACATTGTATACTGCACATGCAACTACTTGTAATTGAAACGTACAGGAAGTTTTGTATGCTTTCGGGTAGGAGACGAGTGTAGGGAAGGAGGAGAAGAGTGGAGAATATTGGGACAGACCTAGATAATTGTATAAGAACTAAAAGCAACGGCTTCTCATAATGGTCACGTATCGGTATCTGTGTCGGAATCGGAGCCCTATCTACTGCACCCTGTGTCCTGTGTACTAGCATACAGTATACTGCTTTGTCTGATTAAAAGCATAGTGGCTCGAAACGCCACATGTGGTAACCTTTAATCAATTTGGTATTAGGGAGCATTTTGCAGTGTGCAGATTTTTTTCTCATTTTATCTTTTAATAATAGTAATACACATTAGTTGTATAGCACATTTCATACATAAAATGCAGCCCAAAGTGCTTCACAACGATACAAACAAAATACAGAACAGAGCAATAAAAAAATAGACATAAAATCAACATAAAAACAGGGATAAAATAAGATGGAAGATAGAGTGAATGTAAAGATAAAACAATAAAATAGAGAAAAAGAAAATACAGAAAATACTTTTAAACTTGTTTTCTTTGTGATGTGTTTTTTCTTCTTTTTTGTATATTGTTTACTGACATGCAATATGCAAAAAAATATCCTCCATACTATTATCAGCGAACACCAGAAAATAAGAATATCTGGGAATTTTAAATACAGTACATTAAGAGAACATTTTGCCACTTTCTCATCCAGTGTACTCAACTAGCATTCTCAATAGTATAGAAGGGCGTCAGAATCAGAGCCCTACCAACTGCGTCCTGTGTACTAACAACTGTATACTGTTTACTGCTTAAGTATGTGACATTCAGTATGCAAAAATTATCCTCCATACAATTTTCCAACTTTACTGTGGAAGAATCATACAATGTCCCACCTTTGCATGGCCATGTCACGTGTCAAAAGTAAGGTAGTGCCTCCAACAGAGCGGGCAAAATACAGCAGTGTCCGAAATGGCTCCCCATTCGCTATACAGTGCACAATATTCACTTTCCACCATTGTATTAGAGTTTGTTTGTAAGTAAAATGTATGCACTATAGAGTGCCCTCAAAAATGCCCATAATTCAATGGAAAATGTAGTGTACAAAGCATGTACACTATTATTAATACTAAAAACCAAAATTCAGTGCTTCGCCTCTGCACTCCTTCACATTGAAACGAGACAAGATGAACACAGGACGGGAGTGCCAGCATCTCTTCCAACTGTGCAGATCTATGGCCAAATCTCAATGTCCACCCTGAGCCCAAAAGACTGAGCCTCAACTAACTAACTAAGTTAGTTAGATATTAGTTAGATAACTAACATACAAAAAACGTACAAAAGTACATGGAATTTTACATAACAACAGCAATGTATAGCCACAAGTGTGATAGGTGGTCGCTGTGGAAATGTTGACTGTAGGCCTACTGGACATTGGTGAAATGTAATAAGATAAACTCTTCAGGGTTAATAAGAAAACAGTTGTAGCCAACCTTCATAACCAGGTAGGATATTTGGTCCCTTAAATATGTTTAGCTATAGCCTACTACAGATTTTGTATATTCTGTAGCCTACTACAGAAGTGTCGACTAAACCAAAAGTACATCGGCTAGGCTACTGTAGTAGCCTACAGTAAGCAAGGAAAAATGAGAACCCATGTGAAAAAATAGTATACTTGGGCATACTTGAAGCATAATTATATAAACTTTAATTAGGCTTCAAGTATGCTGAAATACACCTAAGTATACTTTTTTTCACTTGGGACAATAATGACACAGTGAATGACATAATAGCTTACATAGAAATATACATGGCATAAAGGCCTTGTTATGTATACAGGTACATTCACAATGTAAATAATTTAATAAAAAATGAATATACAACATTGAAAAATAAATAGCGAATGCCATCTTAATTCTAATGATCAGCTTATCTGACATACACATTACACATAAAATCAGTAGTAAAATAACTGAAACGTACTGTAAATTTAATTTTCTGAATACAGGTTTGCAATACATATTACCATGTTTTGTTCTATAGTATATCCATACAGTTTTCACATTGTTTCTTTCAAATAAATGTCAATTTCATCATCATAAAATATCACCCTTCAATCTATAAGGAATTGCATTTCACATTTACAAGGAATTAAAAAAAAATTTTTTTTTTTAAACAGTCACAAACACTAGTCATATCAGGAAAATGGCATCCCAGTCATTGTGCTGTATTTTCAGATGTATGTCCAAAATATGATCAGCAAGAAATACCAGAAGGAGGACTGTAAACTGCGCTACGACACGCTGGCTTACCACCTTTTATGTTTGTAGGCTATTTGAACTCATTCGATCCTGTTCCTTGAATTTCACGTGATCGCGCGCCCCAGAGTGCGCGCGTTCAAGCAAAAAGCGGAAAGCGGTACGGTAGTTGGTGGGTCAGAAACAAAAATAAAAAAGAACGAAGGACAACGAAGAACCCAATAACATGGATTTTCTCATAGGAAGCCCGTTTTCCACGCCGGTCGGACAACGAATAGGTATGCTATTTTTTCTTTTTTTATACTTTAACTTGACACATAGGTAGCCAGTGAAACATAGTTTAGCCTACTATGTTGTCATAGGCTACATTTCGCCTTCAGGCTACATGTACTACAGCTATAGTGAGTAAAACGGATAATTGATAAAAATGACACAGCAAGCAAATTAATTGAAAAATACATAGTGTGTGAAGTAGAGGTTTAGATACTATGTGAAGATGGGGGGTTTGGAATTGACAAAGTTAGCCAAAGTTATAGATTGTTCACGGAAGACGTATTCAGTGACTGATGCCTTATTAGACCAATGAGGCGATAGAGGCTGTCTTGTATTTTGGTAATCGTCCACTTGGTTTGCGTAATTAGATTATGTGACAGCCGTTTTATCCAATAGTAAATGCAGATGCCAAAAAAATCTAGTTTCTTTAGAACTTCCTCGAATTCTCTGTGTGGGGTGATTTTCAAGTAGGCTGCATTTCATCTGGAATTGTTATTCGAAAAGAAACGTATTTCAATACTAAAATTAGAAATATGTTCCAGTTATAGGCCTATCATTGTTTGCCCCATGTTGTCAGTTCATTCATTTTTTTCAAATGGAATTAATTTGAATGATTCAGCAAGCGAGCAACGCTGGGCTAGTTAAAGAACTAAGACCAGGGAACAAGAGGTGGTTGTAGGGACATGTCGACAGTTATGAGGTAGAAAAGCGTGTGTCAAAAAAGCCATTTAAGGACCCATAGACCGAGAGAAAAGATTTGCTTCAGGATAATACGTAATTGAGGGAGACCAAGTGAGAGAGGCCGTTTCAGTAGCCATATCGCTGTTGCGCTAATAATCTCTTTGAACCCCTTCTCTACCCCTCACTTCTGCCACGCTCTCCACCCACTTTTTCAGATCTATGTGAGAAATGTTTCAACTGCTGCAGACTGCGTGCAAAAGCAGCTGACAGTCACATGAAACTGGAACACAGAGGGAGGGAGTCGGGAGATTAAGATGATGGAAATGGGACTAACAGAAGGATTTGCAGTCAGAACATTGAAAACACAGAGGAAGAGAGATTAGTCATTTAATTGATCCTAGGGGGTCAATACAGCTCATTTAAATGTTCAATTGTCAGCCTTTATTTACCCAATTTATATTTATATAATTTACGTACTCTAAGAAATGATGAGGTACGGTTCTGATGTTGTTGAGAAGTCGACAAAGTTTTATTTCGTAATCCTGCAGTTGCAACAAGACAGTCAGCGAAGCCGCAAAGCGTCACACCAAACTGGCCCCTTTGCGTTCGCGGAGTAGGCCTAACTGAACAACCATGTAGGACTGAATAGCGTTAATACCCCTTCACAGTCTTTGACTTTTGAGGTGGTAAACATACTGTATATGTATATTCAAATCAAATCGACAACAGGCTGCATACAAACTATCTGAAGCAATGGCCTATGTATCAAACTGGCTGAACCAGTCATGCTTGCACCTGAATGTTAATAAGTGCATGTTTTTCTCCAAAACAACTACAGAGGTCTGTCAGCCGGATGTGTTGTTTAACGGTAACAAATTTGAGGTGGTATCAGAATTCAAATACCTCGGGGTCATTTTGGATTAAAATTTAACATTAAAAAAACACATAAAGAAGGTTATCCATACCGTGAAGTTTGGTCGTGCCAATTTCAGATTCATTCATCCCTACCTGTCAACTGAAGCAGCCCTGCTATACATGCACGCAATGATCTGTCCTACTGCATCACAAGCTGATCGCAAGCAGGATCCACCATCTTACATCAACTCGAGTCCCTCTTTAAACAAGCACTAAAGATCATGGACAAGACGCCTCTCAGATATCCCCCACTGTCGCATCATTCAAAAGTATAATCTATTCACCCTGAACAGTCTTAGACTGTATAATGACGCCTGCCTTGTTTTTAAAATCCTTCACGGTTCTGCCCCCCCCCCACCAATGAGCCAGTTTGTGGCCAGAAAGGACAATGACAGACCCACAAGGTCCACATCCAGAGGGGACTGCGTTGTTCTGTTTAGAAGGAGTACTTTTGGACGTTCGGCCTTCTCTGTCCGAGCCACGCAGCACTGGAACACTGCCCACAAATGTAAGGACCTGCATTTCCCTTGGACTGTTTAAAAAATACAAAACAGGCTCAAAGAACACCAGAGCTGTACCCATAACTAAATTTCCAGCTTCTGTGTGTACCACCTCCATCTATTCATGTGTGGACTTTGCATTTACTGATTTTTGTATATTTTTTTATGTTGCTTTACTGTTAATGTTTCCTAACAAAATGTACAGTTTTTTTTTTGTTTTTTTTAGGTTTTTTTTTTTCTTTACTGTAATTGTTATGTTGTTGACCTACTCGGGGACTACAGATGTAAATTAGCCTCTTGGTTAACTCTGACACATTTATATTGAAGTGTGAACTAAAATGTTGATTGATGTGTACTGTCCCTGCCAAATACATTTTTAATTTAATTAATTCAATAAGGTGATTTATTGAATCACCCTAAATCAATCAGTAGGGGATTTGATGGCTCAACATCCAGAGGCCTAGCCAGGAAACAGTCTATTGTACTGCTAATCAAGTCTATTTGGTTGGAATAGTTTTCAATCACTCACTCTCAGCCACTATTCTATAATAAGCCCCCATTAAAAGGCTGTCACAGTTATGTGATAGTACCTTGGGCATATTGTCATTGCACTAGTGCTTAGGGTGACCAAATTTTCTGGAGGAGAATGGCAATTGCAGTCAGAAAGCCCTTTGACATAATGTGGTACAACTGAAATACGACAAAAATAAGGAATCTTTCATAATAAGTCGGGACACGTGAAAAGGGGCTGAAATATGGGACTGTCTGGTCACCCAAGTATAGGTGGAATATAGCACTTTTGTGCTGTCATGACATGTGATGTGTTTTAGCTGAGTGCTGTTTCTCACATTTTCCCCCTCAGAACAAGCCACCACCTCCACTCTGCAGGCAGAGGACTGGGGGCTCAATATGGAGATCTGTGACATCATCAATGAGACGGACGAGGGGTTTGACATTTTCTCAAAAAATACTCGCCCTTTGTATTTCCAAGCTCCTGATCATTAAAAATGCACTTTTTTTTTCATACTGTTATTGATTGCATTTTCTTATAGCTTTTTCTTAAAATATATTTGTCACAACTGATTATGTACAATCTTGCAAGATGTTTTGTGGTTCTGTGAATCTCTGCTCGTTGATATGGTTCTGTAGACATTTTTTTTTGCATTTATTAGACCTAAAGATGCAGTCAAAGCAATAAGGAGGAAGATTGTGGGGAATAAGAATTTCACAGAAGTCATGCTGGCACTAACTGTGAGTTTCACCTTTTCTTCCTGTTATGTGTGTCTTCTCTCTTTCTTGGACTGCAGTGTCATTGTAACGTGCGACATCTTTATAAACAGTTTACTGTGTGGAATGTGTCTCTTCTTCTTTCTGTGTGCAAGGTACTGGAGGCATGTGTGAAGAACTGTGGACACAGGTTCCATGCCTTAGTGTCGACCAGAGAGTTTGTGGAGGGGGTTCTTGTTAGAGCCATTTTGCCCAAAAACAATCCCCCCATGGTCCTCCATGACAGGGTGTTGAGTCTCATACAGGTGTGTTGTACTCTCGTGTGTTGTAAATGACACTTTACTATTGTTAAGGTTCCTTGTTTCATGTACACACGCACACGCACACACACACACACAGACACACATAAATTATATATGAAATGATCCACACCCTTGATTAAGATGAACAAAGGATGAAGGCAGTATGAAGTAGTATGGGTATTCAGCTGTATTATTTGCTCAAACTTTTTTTAATTTTTGAAAATTATATTTTTATGTTAAATAATATATTGGGGCGGCAGTGTAGTACAGTGGTTAAGGAACTGGGTTTGTAACCGAAAGGTCGCAGGTTCGAATCCCACGTAGGACATTGCCGTTGTACCCTTGAGCAAGGTACTTCACCTGCATTGCTTCAGTATATATCCAGCTGTAAATGGATACTATGTATAAATGCAAAAATGCTGTGTAAGTCGCTCTGGATAAGAGCGTCTGCTAAATGCCTATAATGTAATGTAATGTAATATTCTTCCAGTTTCTCAGTTAAATAATTTGTCTCACTACTTGCACAAGGGTAACACTTAGTTATCTTCTATAGTGCTGAACATATTGGGGGGATCTTTGACTGTATACGCACACATTGTAAGCACATTTAACGTCTTGTGTCAAATGCTTATATAAGCGCATTTTCAAATCCGAAAATTCAATACTCTTTCAAATAATAGTTTTCATTTATAAACTTAAAACATGCATCATGCAAACAAACACGTGCACCTCTCCCTGTGTGTTCTCAGGCATGGGCAGATGCATTCCGTAGCGCCCCCTCTCTGACGGGTGTTGTATCCGTGTATGAGGACTTGAGGAGAAGGGGTCTAGAGTTCCCCATGACTGACCTGGATGCACTCTCACCTATTCACACGCCTCACAGGGTACCTTTATCCGCACTCTGCCTCTCTGCATATCTTGCTCTTAGCGCTAGTCCGCGCGTCACCTGCTTATTACCAAGTTCACTCTGCTGTCTTTCTCAGAGCGTACCGGAAAACGAGTCTTCTGTCTCAGTGACGACTGCGCCCCCAACTCAAACCCCCGTACCACCCCAGAATCCTGTACCCCAGCAGAGCACAACGGGGCCCCTCAGCATCTCCGTTGAACAGGTGATGCGGAGAAAGGCCTCACAAAGAACTTAAAGTAACCTTTCACTTTTAAACCACTGAAGAAGGCAGTATGACATTTCATGTTCCCGGCTTTGTTGTTGTTTTGTGAGTTTATTGGTACTTCTTTCACACTGTCTGCTTATAGTTGTTAATAGATATTATTGATACTGATTTCTTGCTCAGTTGCAGAAGCTGAGAACTGATTTGGATATAGTGCGAGGGAATCTTACTGTGATGTCAGAGATGCTGAACCAGCTGACTCCAGGCCACGCCCAGCTGTCTGACACAGAGTTGCTACAGGTCTGACTCTTTTCAATCTGCCAGTGACACTGCACCACTGTGTGTGTGTGTGTGTGTGTGTGTGTGTGTGTGTGTGTGTGTGTGTGTGGGTGGGGGGGAATATGCTAATATGCGTGCAATTAGAAAATGGGCACGCTCTACATTAACCTGCAGCGTTTACCATCTCTCTCTCTCTCTCTCTCTCTCTGTCTCTGTCTCTGTCTCTCTCTGTCTCTGTCTCTGTCTCTGTCTCTGTCTGTCTCTCTCTCAGTAGCAGTTGTACACTGTGTGCAGGCAAATGCAGGACAGAGTGGTGGAGCTGATCCCCAGACTTGCTGAAGAGGGACTGATAGAGGAGCTGCTAGCAGTCAACGATGAGCTCAACAACAACTTTATCCGCTACCACAGGTACGCTAATGAACTACAGCTGTACCACCTCACAGCCATCTGTTACCGCATTGGTATGTCTGCACAATCTGTACAATTGGCTTCTGACACTTTTCTCCATGTACTAGATTTGAAAGACTTTGCAGTGCACAACATGTTGCCCAGCAGGTGAAGACCCCGTTATTTTCTTGTTTCACTAACAATTATTCTCAATTTTACTATCACAGTAATATATACATGGGTAGTGTTGGGTGTTAACCTCTCCAAGCTTCTTTGTGGCAGACTCTCAACACCACCCCTCCAAGTCTCATAGACCCCAGTCCTGTCAATCAGTCGGCTGGAACAGAGACTTCTGCCGCTCAGCCCATCGCCCAATCAGAAGTCAGCTCTTTGTCTAATGAGATGGCCAACCTCAGTAAGTGGCCCTTACTGACTCTCTGGGTCCTATTGTTAATGCATTTTACAAGATGTTTGCAATGTTAATCCCCTCCTCTCTCTTTCCGTCTCCGTTTCTGTCTCTGTCTCTGTCTCGCTCGCTCTCTCGCTCTCTGTCTCGCTCGCTCACTCGCTCGCTATCTCTCTCTGTCTCGCTCGATCTCTCTCTCTCTTTCTCTCTTTCTCTCTCAGATGCAGGCGGTGATGACGAGTTTGACATGTTTGCTCAGACCAGAGGTAGCTCTCTTGCTGATCAGAGAAAGAGGTTAGAGCGCCTAACTGCTAACTTGTGACTCTGCGATTACGAGTCATGCTGTGATGCAATTACAGACTACCCATGTCATTCCATAACTGATGAATATCTGCATGTTATTCAGTGTGCATCCACAAACAAATACTTATAATATACTTATTAGAAATAAACATAGGTATTGTCATTTCAGCTATTTTAACTGTGTGTGTGTGTGTGTGTGTTTGTGTTTCAGTGTACGATATGAAGATCCGGGAGCAGTGGAGGGTCTCGCTGGAGCTCTGGACACTAGACTGCAGGTCACTGGATCGGTCAGTACCCCACTCTTTACATGGGGATAAGTACATTTCCGTGTTCTGGTGGCACATTTTACATACCCTGCACACTGTGTAAACATGTCCGTTATGGGTGTATCCAAGTCAGAATAACATATTCAGACAATATGTTGTACTCTTCCTGTATGCTGTATATTTTGTCTTCCCAAAGTTTACCAATGCTGTTATCGGTTTAATTTATTCACTTGACGCCCATGTTATTACAGATACTGAACTTGTGATTTGCACAAAAAAAGAATGGGTCATTCAACAGAAACTAGTCACACCAATGATAACAAAAAACTGGAAATGGGACAGCTCTGGGTGGCTCATTCGGGGGCTCATTCGGTTAAGGCACTGCGTGGTGGTGCATCGATGAGCCCCAAGGTCTGAGATCGAATCCGGACTGTGCCAGCGCCAACTGTGGCTGGCAGCCCCATGGGGCAACACGTAATTGCCGGTTACGTCACCTAGGGTGCGGGAGGGTTCACTCGGTTAGGGTCCGCATTTCATTGCTCTTCAACGACCACCGCTGATGGATCGGGCGCTCATGGACTACATGTCAAAGCCGCATATGAAAGGCCTTTCTTCGACTCAGCTATGCGAAGGAGCAAAGGAGCAGGCTGGTGACACCACGTGTTTCGGAGTAGAACCGCAGATGTCTTCACTCTCCCAAATGGACAGTGAACCGCGGCTACATTTACTTCATTGGACATTCCAAATTAGGGTGGGAATTGGGACATGTTTGGCCCCATGTTAGGTGCCAAAATAAAAATAATTTTTTTTTTTTAATTGAAGTGCATGTTTTTGCTATATAAACTCTGCTAGTTCTGAAGGAGTAGCATTAAAAAGAAAACCACAGTAATTGCACACAATCAAACACGTGTTTAACACATGTTTTGACATATTAAACTTTTTATTAATTAATTAACAGTGCTACAACCACTTGAGTTATCATAAGCTGCATTCAAACCGTTTCGATGTAATGGGATTTCTGTAACGTAATAGGGGGCTGTGAAGTGGGCCTGCCGTGGACACACACATACACACGGAGGCCAGTAGTGTTTTGCTGTCCACTTTTAGTTATCTGAACTCTTGTCTTGAACCATCCACATCCAGCAAGAACATCATGTGAAGGAGACTAGTAATAGTAGCTAGCTTGTTTGCTTAGTTATCAATGGACTCAGAAGATTTAAAAAATTGAGGTTGGTAGAGATTTGACAGAGCTGCCTGCTCCCATAGCGCCTATAGTGGCTGATGCAGCTGGAGCTAGGACCAGTTTTGCTCAGACGGATTATTACTTCACAATTAATGACATGATAGTGTGAGCAGTTTTACAGCAGGTAAATACACACGCGTGCTTTAAAGAGGACTAACAGGGTGAAAACAGAGGGGTGGATGTGCTTTTGTCTCGTGCTCTCTCTTTCTCTCCCTGTTTCTTCGCGGGGTTGTGCAGGCCTGCTGGAAAGAAGACGCACGGTAACACTCTGTCTCTCTCCTGTCCGTGTGCTCCCTTCCCCCTCCCTCCCCAGATCCCTGCCTCTCACAACACGGCTCTGGAGGACATGGACAAGTGGCTATCCGCAGACGTGGTGAGGGGCTGCGAACTGCTGCGACACTCCTCCCTCCCATTCAGTACCACAGTCTCCGCTCAAGTTCAGAGTTCCCATGCAGCACACAAGTATAATTCTGCTGCATGTAGCATGTTTTTGTTGTGCTGGGTACCCATCTATATGATTTTAGTACTTTAATCTACACACTTAAATTCCATTGTCCTCTAACCATTGTGCTTCCTTTATGAATTAATGTGTTATTATTTTATTTATATTTTTCTTGAATATCTGTGTTTTTATTATAAAATGTCATTTTTTAGGAAGTGAAGTTAGCGGACGATGAGGGGGTAACCAGTGAAGGTAAGTCCATGTCATCATTATCATCATCGTAATCATCTTTTGTTCAATCAAGTTTGTTCCGTGCCCTCTGGTTTATTTATTGTAGCCTCTGTCTCATGCGTTCATTATTTAAATGTAACATTTCCCAACCATCTTATTCTCTGCCTCATCTCCCCCTATAAATTTAAGGATAGGTTCGCCATTTTTCAACCCGGACCTTATTGAAAGCCAAGGATGTTTCCCATCATTTATAATCGTGCATCGCACAACCTCACTGATTTATTATTGCAAAATTTGCCTTTTAACCGCAACTTCTCGTGGGTTTCAATGGGGTTCAATGGAGCAAGTAGTTAGACCTTCAAAAACCACAATAAACCTTCTTTTAGTAAACGGGAAACTCGGAGTATACTCATTCTTCCTGCATTTTAAGTTTCTCCAAAACACACGTTTTGGAACTACTTCTTGCAATTGATGCATTACATCCTAACCATTTGTAAACTTCCACACTAGATCTGGCAGCAGCCCTATAGAAGAAGACAAACTCAGTGCTGTTGCCAGCTAGCTTCTCTTTTATTCGGGCGCGGATGTAGCCAAGAGAAAGAATTTGCAGAAGTATAGAATTCATTCAATAAAACCTGATAGAAAGCATGGTTTGCTACCCATTTTTTCGGTAGAACATAAAAAAGACATCTGAATATACTGTGAGTTTCCTGTTTTCTAAAAGGAGATTTATTGTGCAGCCCTAACTACTTTCCCCATGGAACCCCATTGAAACCCACCAAGAAGCAGTGGTTAGAAGGTACATTTCTTGATGATAAAGCTATCAATGAGACTGTGTTATGCACAATTATAAATGATTGGAAACAACCTTTCAATAGGTTGAAAAATGAAAAATGGTGAACCTATTTTTTAACCATGTTTGGTTCGCCCTCTCAGTATGTGCCTGCAGCTTTAACCCATCTTTAATTTTGTTTTAGAGTTTGACAAGTTTCTGGAGGAGAGAGCAATGGTCACAGACCACTGTCCCAGCCATCCAGACACAGCCTCAGCTCCAACCCGCTCTATGCCACAGTCTGTCCGGCAACACGAAAGGTCACATGACCAACTGTTTACACTCTAAGCAAATGAAGGAAAGAGAGTGGCTGATGGATGGACTGAGAGACCATAGGAGATGTCACACACACACACACACACACACACACACATAACTATTAATTATTTTTTGTTTTATTAGTGGCTACATTCCGTTAACTTAAAAGTGAGCAACTATGCAAAGCTAGCCTGATTTAAGGGTGCTTTTGATGCTATGGTGTCTCTGGATTATCCCTTTATTACAATAGGTGGGCTGAAATATTGTATTGGAAACCCATGGTACAATACATGAAATGTTACATGCACAACATTAAAAGGCCAAAGCACAATCAATTTAGCATTGCATCATCAACCTTGCAAATTGTCATATTGCATTTGTCAATCGCACTGTCAATCACAAGTGGGCGCCATCATGTGAAGAGAAAATTTAAATTTAATGTTAAATCATTGGCAAGTTTTAACTATATGCTATATGCTAATGCAGTGGAAAAAGTACTTAAGAACTATGCGTAAAATACATGAATTATGCAAATAACTGAAAAAAAGTATTCTGTGTTTGTGATATGATCAAAGTTAAGTTGATATATTTTACATAGAATGTGCTCCTTATATGTGTGGTGTGAAGGATAAATTCATTAGATATGTTTTACAATAGTATTACTGTTACCATGAAATCATGTAAGTTTTTTTTGGGGGGGGGAGGGGGGTCAGGACGTTTTTGTGTGTGAAATGATGTGTCATGTCCCATAGAGTAGTATTTGTGCTGTGGTCATGTGCAGGTCTGCTTTATATGTGCTTTATATGTGGTAACTGCCTTAATAAACTAGTTGTGCTTTTTTGAGGGGTGACTTATTCACAAGCATCTATCACTTGGGCTCCTCAATTAAATCGATGAGTTTTAAACAAATGTTTTGCTTGACTGACTGACCCTGAGCTGAGGTGTTACCTGCAATGCATTATCCATGTTGAAGAAAGCAGGGTCAACACTCGCTTGAAAATTAAAGCTAGGAAGACTTTAAACAAAACAAAAAAACATAAAAGTAGACATGTTACGCATGTGACAGGGTTACAAGCCTTTAATGATTGTCATTTTGAAAATCTTTTTTTTTTTAAAGATGACGCTTGGAATTAATAAGGGAGAAGAAAAACGACGATAGTGGGATTATCTGTGTCAGTGAGCCATATTGAGCGTCTCGGTCTCTTCGACACTGAGGTCAGCACTGCTGTTATAGTCTACTGTTGCTTCTCGGTCACTCCGTCTCCTCATATGTCTTAGTGAAACTGATTTTCCTGACCTGCCATCACTTCGCAGTAAACAGCAGAATCCTTGACGAAGGGAGTTAAAAGTGCTATACTGATTTTCCAGCCATAGCTTTCACTGTTTTTCAGTTGATATGGCAGTCAACTCTGTATGTTATTGTATTTGCGTTCAAGGACGTCTGAATAGATAGCCTACACTTGATACAAAGGCACTCAAAAACAACCTGAAACTAAGAGAAGGAGATTCCGAAGCATACACGCGGACACTGCTGTCGAAAGCTTTACTGTGGTTGGAAAGAACCGGGCTACTCAACAATTAAGTAAAAACGCACTCATTGGACGGAATACTGACAACGGGCGACAAAACTGAAGGGGACTCTAATCCGTGCTCTGAACTTTTCGGGCGGATAAGTACATTTTTCACTGCTTACGACTTTTAATTGGCAGGTAATTCACGATGCATGGGTTCGTGTATTCTGCTGGGAATATCTGTGTTCTATTCTGTTGGACATTTTTGGGTGTTTGTATCAATCTACCAATTAATTCTCTTTCGACAATACCAAAGCATTACAAGCCCAATACTGAGACACTGCCTGGCCGAACGGACATAGAATCAGATTTAGCCTTTCTGCGGTCCAGACCCCATTCTCTCTCGTCTATGCTGCCGGTTCGGCCCTACTCACTGTCCATAAACGAGGAGGACTACCATTACTCGCCCAAACCAAAAGATCTGCGCCCTGCCCGGCTCCTCCGGGTTTTGGGCTCGTCTTTCGACCCTTTCTGGATGTCAATCGAACGTCCCGAGAGAGCGGCGTTCCCCGGTCCCGCAGGCAACAGCAACGGCTTTAATTTCAGCGCATCTCCAGAACTGTCTGAGGGCGCAGCACGTTATCAACGAAAATTGGAAAAAGAAGCAGAAGACCTGGATTTAAGCTATTTTCCACCCGAAGCCACTACTTTTATTCGTGCGTGGCTGGTCCGCTCGGCCACATGTGAGCTCCACTACCAATGGGTCAATTTGGGTCCAGTTTTTTGGCCGCGCTGGTTACGGCACACTGACTGCGATCAAATCAGGAGTTCGCAAAGCTGTTCCTTCCCCAGTGGAATGTCCTGTCGACGGGCACAAATAACCCAGATTAAAATATTGGCTTGGCACTGTTGGGGTGGGGACGACAGAGGCGGTAAGGTGGGGACAGAGAGAGGGCTGCCTGGACCAGCGATAGGTGTATCGGGAAAGAGGTGTATATGGCGACAGGTACCCTACCCCGTGGTCACTGCTTGCAAATGCTCTTGTAAATAGAATGGTGGTCTGTGAACTGCGACGTCGGACACGAGAGCGCAGCAGACTCAACAACAATGAACGACCTGTGAACATCCGAACCGTCTGGTTTTACTACCTTCATGTGTGTTCTAGCTTTACTGATTAAAAGTGAAAAACTCGATTGCAATCAGTTACATGGGATAACATTAAGAAGCAGCAAAATAAATAATACTTGATTTAGTCATCTAAATGCATGTAGACTATGTTTTTGCAGCAGTTACGAGCACAGCATCCTTCATGTTTGTCTTAATAGAAATATTTTTCTAATTTATTTTTATGACTTGCAGGCTGTATTAATTTTTTGTTCATTGTTCTGCCCAATAAATTAAATTCAGAAGCTTTCCTGGTTTCACTTCCTATTTCATATGTGCAATTACTTGTAATGCATGTCTAAGTCATCACAGTAAACGTGCTCTTTGTGATATATTTGACTGAAAGCTATATGCACCATTTTCAAATCTGTATTGCTTTGCTTAAACTTGTTTTGCTAAACAAAGTAACCAGCAGCTTCACCTGAAATTGCTTCAGTGTAGCATCTCTGTTTTGCTTTATTTATTTTTTGGGGCAGTGGGTGGGGATGGAGGTGCCTGATCATACAACAACATAACATTTAATATAATCCAGACATTGTGGTCAGACACATGAGACATGTTTCCACCCTCCATGTTTTTACATCTATTATTTGAAGCCACCCTGGTGCCACTATTATTTATCCTATCAACCCTACAACATCCTCTCCTCCCATGACAAAGGAGCCATTTACAAACATCCCACCCCTCAACATGCACACTTAGATGTACTGTTACAAACATCCCACCCCTCAACATGCACACTTAGATGTACTGTTACAAACATCCCACCCCTCAACATGCACACTTAGATGTACTGTTACAAACATCCCACCCCTCAACATGCACACTTAGATGTACTGTTACAAACATCCCACCCCTCAACATGCACACTTAAATGTACTGTTACAAACATCCCACCCCTCAACATGCACACTTAGATGTACTGTTACAAACATCCCACCCCTCAACATGCACACTTAGATGTACTGTTACAAACATCCCACCCCTCAACATGCACACTTAGATATACTGTTACAAACATCCCACCCCTCAACATGTACACTTAGATGTACTGTGTTGTAAACCAGGGCACCATGCCTTTAAAAAAAATGTCAGAAGTAGTTTCACACAGTTCCTTGGTGTGTGTTTTCAGGCCTCATCATGCAAAAATACCAATGATATCTAAATGAAGGGAATAGCTGTGTGCCTCTTTCTTCTTCCACATCTGTTTTTTTAATCCACATGGAAAAACATCACTCTTCAACTTATCACTCATCCTAGCTATTACACAATGTCACAGGAATACCCCATTCACTCTGTCACATTCTTATCAAATGTGTTTATATGGCAGAGAACATGCAATATTACATCAGGGAATATATTGGCTTGAACTGATTCATGAATTGATTAAAAAAAAGTTTTTAAAGGTTTTTCAAAATAAAAAGACGGCAATTTTTACTGAGGTTAATGCACTGGCTTTTCAATATTTATGCAGGCTTCACCCTCTCTCATCTCTCTCATTCTCCCACCTGCACAATACAACAGGAGCCTGCAACCCTGCTTCTGGAAAGCCACAGACTCTGTGGTTTGTTGTTACTCAGTGCTTAATTGATCATTTGAAGTGCTAAACTACACAGTTAACTGAGCTGACCTGCTTTCATTGACCTGAAATCTTTACTGATTTTATTGCGGGGGAAAAAACAAGCAAAACCCACAGCTCTCCACAGGGGTAATCCACAAAGCAGGATTATTCAGTTAGCTGGATAACTGCACTGAGCAGAATTATTCAGTTAGCTGGATAACTGCACTGAGCAGTTATGGAACCCAGAACAGCTCTTTTAACTTCAGTCTATGTTCCAGATTTTGGAGGGTCCCGGGTTTTACTTAGTGCAGTTATTCCGCTAACTCAGTAATCCTGCTTTGTGAAATACCCCCCAGGACCACAATGGCAGACCCCTGTAATAGAAGATTCTGGAACCTAAACTGTCCGTCCTTTCTGTTGGGACCATCAAGGTTCCATAGAGCTTTTATGCCATGGTGCTGACCTATTTAGTTTTTACATTCTCTCATCCCGTTTCAAAAATTCCTTTCTGTTCTCGGAATGACTTTGTTTTTGACCTTGTGTCTTTGACCAGCACCCCTCTCACACTCTTCACTCAAGCACACACTGTTGTTTAGTCTATATCTCTCTGGTGTTGATGAATGCAATTCCTAGTAATGCACTGTAAGTTATTATGTATATATTTTTGCAGTCTCTCCTTCTTAAAATTTTGTCTGGTACCAGTGATGTAGTTCTGTTAAGCAAGGTTCTCCTGCATTGATGTGACTAGGTTGTGTCTGCTAAGCAGAGCACCACATGACTCTTAACCCTCATATTATGTTCACATTTTTATGATGCCTTTTATGTTTGGGGTCAAAATTTAATTGAATATATTAGTTTATTTATTATTAGTTTAATACCATTACTGAAAATGTGCCAGAGTTAGCCAGGAAGGCTAGTTTTTTTAATTTTATTTATTTATTTATTCAGCACATAAAAACGACAGTGCTAGGAAGGGAAAAGAAGCTCAAAAGAGCTTGTACAGAGTTCCCCTCACATCAAGAACAAGAATCAAAAGATTTAACAATATACTCAACACATAGAACAAATACAAAAGAAAGAAAAAGAAACCAAACAAACAGGCAAACAAAAACAACCAAAAAAACAAAAAAATCAAGACAAAAACAAAGAAATGAAAACAAAATTTGAGAAGATAAATAAAATTTAAAAAAAATAAGAATACATAATAAGTTTAGAATAGATAACCTATTAAGAAGGAAATAAAGTCATGTCACTAGATGAAATGAGGTAGTCCCTCAGTTGTTTTCTAAAAGCTGGCTGAGAAGATGTATGTCTCAGAGTCAAGCTCAAGGTATTCCAGAATTTCGGACCTCTGAATTTGATATTAAATTGGTGGCTAGAAGTTCTACAGAAAGGTAAATGAAGATGATTACTACGGCTAGTTGGATATGAATGGATGTCAGATGAGAAAGTAAACAAGTTATGAAAGGCAACAGGAAGATCTTGCTTACAGTTTATGGATTTGAAAATAAATAAACATGTTTGGAAAATGTTTAATTTATCAATCGATAATAATGAATATTTCGTGAATAGTGGTGCAGATGGTTCCTGACTGTTAGAATGAGAAATAATTCTTAAGAATCTTTTCTGGATTATGAGTAGTTTGTTGAGGTACGATGGATATGTAGCAGCCCAGACAATATTGCAATAGTTGAAGTATGGAAAAATAAAGCTATAGTATAATGTTAAATATGCGGAAGGATGGATCAGAGGGCAAACCCTTCTAAAGTTTCCATCTGTAGTCCACAGGCAATAAAATACATAGAAGACATTACAGACAGACAATACCTGCACTAAGAAAATTCAGCATATAATAGATAAAAGATGGAGAGAAGACATGTACTATCAAATATAATTAAAAAAATAATAAAAATGATTGTGTGTGTTTGTGTGTGTGTGTGTGTGTGTGTGTGTGTGTGTGTGTGTGTGTGTGTGTGTGTTAAATTTACACAAAACTGTCGTGATAGAATCATTTTGACATATTGACATTCTAACTTTGATTTTGTGTCACCTTTTGTGTGTCTCCCAATTAACTATCCTTTTATCCCTAACATATAAAAAATTTGTAATGAGATCTATGATCTCATTTTATGGCCTGAGGTCAGTGGAAGTTAGTAAAGTTTAAAGCTGGTATGTAAACGTGCCATCAGGATTACCCACAAAAAATCTGAGGTAAAAACTAAAAAAGGTTGTATATTTTCTTACATTTTATACAGCCACCCCACAAATGACCCCACACAACATTTTTGTATGCAAAGACGGTACAAGAATTAACAAGATAATATAGCATTATGTTTATTGTGTGTTTACTATTGTGTCAAGATGAAAAATATAAGGTTAACTGGTTTTTAAGAGATGTTTATAAAAGGCTGAGTCACCACCTAATTGATCAAGGCACACAATAAGATATTAGGTGTGGGTCCATCATAATGTCTCTGGGCTCCGTCCAACTGTGTTAACTGTATATGAAGCCTCATCTGTTTGTATTTCTCAGTTATTTTTCTCTCAGTGAATACAATGCAAACGTAATTTAATACAACCTAAAATATAGTGTTCATTTAGGATTCATAGATGTGTAACAGCCTATATATTAATAGACTGATAATAAAATAAGAAAAACTTTAAATGACACAATTGACATACAAAAAATTGTAAAATAATATAAATAATAAAAAAACAACAAAAAAAAAAACGTTTCTCACATAACAATGAGATGTAAAAAAATTGAAGAGCGATATGAGAGCAATAAGCAAAATAACAATGATCAAGGTCTACCAAACTTGCTTTGTAGAGCTGGCACATTTTCCCCATTTTAGGCACTCCTTTGTGTATGTTTTTACATAGATTTCCCTAATTCTGTGTCAAATATGTGTACAATGTAAAAACTAAAATCTAACTAAATCTAAAATAACATTGTGTATCTTATGAAACAAAATGAAATTAACATAAATGGGTAACGCTATTAAAATGAATGACCACCAGGTGGCACCATAAGGCACCAAAAGGCAGTTCTGCCATGCCCTCCTCCCATTTAAAAGCCAATCTCTATCAATTAATGTGGCAGGAAATAAGTTATTCTATTAAAAATATATATTTTAACAAAACGCAGATATGGCTTGTTACCATTTGCTTTGTCTTTGAAATCTTCATTGTCCACAAATGTCTTACTTTTAGTGACCATGGGTTCACTTTCACCAATGAGGAATACTCTAATTTTGCCTGTCAGTCAATAACATAATAAATGAATGAATGCTGACCAGTGACATTAAATCCAGCTTTGTGGCAAGCAGTGAAAGGAACCCTTACATCCAGCCCTCAGCACTCTCATGGGCTGTGAACAGTCCTCAGTACTTTTGTGTGTGTTTGCACTCTTCTCTTCTGTCTTCTCAGAAAACAAGAAAAGCCATTCACTGTGACCCAACTAGCTTTCTTTATTTACATCATAGCCAAACAACTACCAATTGCTTTATTGTTCGACAGGATAGGTTGACATCCACCTTACAAACAAAAGTCATTGTCCAGGTAATGTAATACTTAATTTGGGCCACTCTTCTGTAGAATTTCCCTACTGTTAATGAACACAGAGATGGTGCATTGCAGCTGAACTGCCTTTGAGTTGGGCCTTAAGAAATTATTAAGTGGAAGTGAAAGAGTGTGAATTTTCTGCTTGTCTGGGTCAATTGGAGTGAACTGAAACCACTGACTGGTCAAGGTCAAATCGCTGTTTTGGAGGAAAATTGTCTTCAAGTTTATGACTGTTCTTTGTGTTCCGTTAAACCATCCCATAGACTGATTGGCTGTTCACCTGTGGGTTTGGTAAAGGGGAAAAGAGATCAGCCTGTGTCAGAACCCCTACTGAACTGGATAGTTTGCGGCAAACTTGCAGCTAACATGTGGCGCATTTGCCAGAAAAGGTTGTCAAAGGTTTGCCAGACTTTTGCAAACTTCTGGCAAACAATCTCAGTAATTTCAGCAAATTTGCGCAAACAATAGTGTTCACCACGTTTGCCAGAAGTTCACCGGTAGTTTGCCACAAAGCTAATTTGTGTGTGAAAATATGAGCTTGCTGCAAACTTGCCGCAAGTTTGGCCTATATTTTTGCAAGGGAAGGTAAACCTTTAGCTTTTTATGCAACTGCTGATGTTTTTCGACATTGTGTTGCACCACTTGGAAGCTGCTTCATCCCTTAATGTGTACATTAGCATTTCACCGTATCTAACAAGGTACATACAGTACACAGTTCAAAATCAATAAAATATTTTATTAGAAAACGTTACTGCATATACTGCATTTGATCAAGTATGCATGTTAAACATTAAAGAAAAATAGCATCTCTTAGACTTTATGTACATTTAAAAAATACTTTCATTGCATTTTTATTCCAGGCCTCAATAAAAAGGTGTGTGAATCAAAATAACTCACATTGATATCTGACATAAAATAAAGTGACTAAAAAAAGTAAAATGTTACTTTTCATACAGTATACTGAACTGGCAAAAGGGGATTCCTATTACAAAGACATTTATACAGTATTGAAGATAACTGCACATCAGCCAAAAATGACACTTCAGTTACTTCTGTAGTGGAGCTACATTTAACAACGAGGTTGCTGGGTTATCAGTATAAACGTTATAATCCCAATAAAGAACCAACATTGGAGGCACATACGATACAGAGTGGTGAGCTTGACAGAGTAAAGAGTGCCCTCTCCAGAAAAATGAAGAAATAATGCCCTTCAACATATACACCTTGCGAATAACGCAGGGCACCTCATATTGTGTATGTTCTCCATTTCATCATTTGCACACAATACTGCATTTACTGGTAGACATGTCACAAGATTTCGCGAAAACCGCTTCAAAACGTGTACAATCCCACTCCGACGGTTGCCACGGCGACACAAACGCCCAGTAGGAGCTGCAGAAGAGGGGAGGCGAAGAGCAGAGAGGCTGGCAGTGTCTTGGCCACCACTGGGGCTCCTGGAAAGAGAGGAGGCACATCCGCTTAGTTTTACATTAACAGGACAGGTCTTTAGTTAAACATTTGCACGGAACGTATTTTAGCACACTGTGTGTGTACTCTGTACTCTGTGTGTTTGCATGTACGTGCGAGTGTGTGTGTGTGTGTGTGTGTGTGTGTGTGTGTGCGCGCACATGCACAGTACAGCAGCTGTGTGCTGCGCAAATGTGTTCTGCTAGTGTCATCTCGTCACCCAGCAGGGTGATAACTAAAGGCTGATAAGCATTGCGCAATGGTGGGCTGGTCAGGCGTACCGTGAGAGATGCAGCCGCTGTGGGTTGCTTGTTTGTACTGCATGTCAACCTCCTCTGTGACACTCAAAATCTTCTGTATGTCGTCAAAAACCTACATTAGTTAAAAATAGAAATAAAGAGAAGAAATTATTTTAACAGCGTTCATATGTCTTCATACCACTAAATACAACTGGCTAAATCACATAAATAAATGGCTTTACAAAAAAGATGGTGATATAAAACAGTAAAAATGGTGATGGTGTTCTGCATATGATCTGCAATTTAAATAGCTGTAGAATTCCACAAAGCCCTCTTTACTCTGTAGCTCTCTTTCTTTACTCCCTCCACCATTTCAACATGAAACCTCTCTTCAACCCCACCATCTTCTCCCCCTCCTGGAACGGGACTCACCTCGATGTTGCACTGGAACGCTCTGACGGCCTCCTCCAGCACTCCCTCCCTCTGCTCTCTGTTCAGCTCGATGCTGTTCATTCTGCTCCTGTACAGCTGCTTGAAGCGGTTGGGGCTGGTTACTCCGGGGAACAAGAAGAATGACAGACCCTCCCAACTGCTCAGCCCCAGGGACTTCTGGGTAATGCGTCCCAGGACCTGCCCGCCCGACAGGTCACCCAGGTAACGGGTGTAAGCGTGGGCCACCAGGAATTCAGGATTTTCTCTGCCAACCTGAGAAAGTGAGAAAGAGAGATTTAATTACAATACCGAGACTGCCCTGGAAGTCAGGACTGCACATTGAATAACAGTAACAGCAGTAAAGATGGGTGCCCAGTGGTCAGCACCTGTCTCAGTCTCTGTGCATATCTGTGAGTGGCAGCTGGGACGATGACCCTCTCCCTCCAGTTCTGGCCATAAAAGAACTCAAGGTCTTTCTCCACTGACTCCAGTCGGGCCAGTTCCTGAGGGAAGTATATTGGTGCGACACCTGGGTGAGAGGAGTTTCTGTCCAGCTCCTCTTCCAGGGCTCTGTAGATCTCATACAGGGAGCACAGGAGGAGCTGCAGAGGGAGAGGGAGGGAGGTTAATATGCATACAAACATTTACTCGCTTGAGAGATTCATGTGAACTGTACCAGTTAGGGTTATACTGATAACGGATATCGTGACATTTGTTAAAGGTATCGACAATATGAAAATGAGATATTGTGACAACCCTAGTACCAGTCATAAACATCATTGCCATCTAACCCTCTACTCACATACTTGGACTTCCATGAATGGAACACCAAGCCAAAGCTTCTGGTGACTTATTGACAGTTCAATGTACAGATTATAATTACTTGTTCATGCATGCTGTGAGCAACAGCAATATATGCATGTCCAAATTCATCACATGGCACAGTAAAACCTGAGCAACGCTGACTAACTGCACATTTAGGTTGCTCCCAAATGAAAATATGAATCGAGCGGAACAGACACACGCCATTTTCATTGTCATGGTCTTTGTCTGGTGAAGTGTGGCCGAGCTAATTTGGTCTGACACCATTGAATTCCTACATCACAGAAAGCTGTGGAAAGTCCCAATAGAATACTCAAAAGGGGCAATAGAACACAGAAAATTTACTATCTCTGAGAAATGCTGTCAGTTGGAAACTGATGTGATAAATCATTTTTAAACAAGTACTTTGTGCTTGTAATCAACAGCAGAACAAATTTCCCACATCAGCAATAAAAAAAGTTGAGCTGAATATTTGAGTGGCACCCGTATGCCCCGCCCTCCTGTTTTTCTTTAACCCTTCATGATAGTGAAGAAAAGCACTTTGTGCTAAATTGTGAAATTGTGGGACTATGCTTAACCAGCCTATTCATCGTAGAAATGGTTAATTATCATTTTAAAATACAGCAAGATTGAAAAGCATATAGGACTCTCCTATCCTGAGACAAAGGCTCCAGCGGAGGGGATAGGTCAGGTGAATAGAGGACTTGGAGTCCCCTAAAACAAGGCTAGAGGGATAAAGGTCCTGCAGCAGTGGCTGGCAGGCAGAAGTAAATAAGGCCACCCACAGAGAGGCTAAGCGGCTAAAGATTGTATGTACTGTGCACGGCAGATAGCAGTGATTGTTGTTGGGAGTATTTGTTTAGGCATTTGTCTTGTGGGCCCAACCAGTATTGTGTTTCTTTTATTGCTCTTGTTTTTATTTCTCTATTTTATTATCATTTTTATTTTCTGTTCTGTGTTGGAATGTGAAAGCACTTTGAGCTGCATGCTTTGTATGCAAAGTGCTATATAAATACCGGTAAAGTTATTATTATTATTATTATTATTCATAATAAGCTTGTTGTGGGGGCCCAATCACCCCAGGCTCTAAACATATGGTAACTATCTTGGAGCTAAAAATTTTAAGTGTCACACAAACTTTACAACGGGATAAAATACAGTAGGCTCCTCTGTACACAGGTGCACCACACTGGTCCCACAATCTAGAACCACTGCAGACAATACATGTTCACTTACAGGTGTGATAGACTCCTGAGACCCGGCAGAAGAAGTTTAAAAAGTATTTAAATGTTTTGACATAATACAAGTATATTTCTCGGATAACAAAGAAACACGTTGAAGTGAAAATATTTTCAAAAATACTATTTAATTTATTTTTACTGAATGTCCCTTGTAGTGTAGGTTTCAACGCAGTAGAATATATGGTTCTTCAGATTAAGACCAGAGACTCATGTCCCCTACAGAGGACACACATCGAATTTCCGGGTCTTAGGAGGATATTACCAAATTGTTGAGGGTGATGAAATAATTACCTTATATTGTTGGCGGGATATCCTTCCTCTCTGGTAGCTCAACATCAGTTCAGTGTTTTCGGCTCTAACGTGGCTGTCCTTGGTTACGGATTTAATTTGCTCTGAGAGGTCACTGGGAAGAGATGGATGCAAATTTTAGCAAAATATATTAGCATATTCTGGAACAAGCACCACAGTAACATACATAGCAGCTCAACAACAGGGATAGCACTGACATACATAGCAGCTCAACAACTGGGATAGCACTGACATACATAGCAGCTCAACAACAGAGATAGCATTGATGAAAAAAAGAGGAAGGAAGTCAACATGGAACTGAGAACAACAAATATGAGCCAGTGTACAGTCCCGCAGGTGCTGAAGAGGAACAGACTGTTGTATTGGAGTACGAGAGGCTGAGGTGGACTGGAGTCCCTTACCTGTCACTGCTCTGGATCTTTTCTGCCTGCATGTGCTTCTCTGTCTCCACCTCTGTAATCAAGGAGAGGGGCAGCATGTTAGTAACAACACAGTTCACATGAAGCGCAAACAGCATAGCGCAGTCAGCTCAAGTAAGCAAACACTGGGTTCATTAGAGCAGGACTGCGATGACTCGCACAACGTTTTGTTTTGTGTTGACCTAATTAGTACTTACTTAGTACTAGTAGTGTGTAAAAAAAAGTGCATTATGTATATTTACTTCTGTGAGCTATTTTACTGTATTTTGTGTTTCAATCAGTCAAAAGTCATGTTAGTCAGTGTTTTGCACATGGCTGAATTTCTCATTCTCACCACAAGGTGTGTGGCTTCTGATGTCCGAGATGTGTCTGTGCCGTACGTCAGTCTCCTTCTCGTTCACACAGTTGCGTGACAACATTCTCTGCAGGTCGTCGAAAACCTGCATCATAAAACAAATCCTTAATCTTTCCCATTAGACTCAACCCTACAAGTAAATAAGAGGACCTAGTATATTTTTTAAAACAAACTGCTGATTCAGGAAGACACAAGCTTTGTCACATTACTAATAAGCAAGCCCTCAAAATGCATGACAATTCACAGTTTCAGTACAGCGATCTATAACGTAACGGCAAATGACATGGACACGCCGCAAAACCCTCCGACTCCCCTCTCTCTTCCCTTTTCTTTCCCGTCCAATGAAATGCTTTCGTTTCACCTTTGAGTTTCTTTGTAGCATTTGACACTTCTTCAAGCCACCATCTTCTCCCCAAACCCCTCCTGGAACGGGACTCACCTCGATGTTACACTGGAACGCTCTGACGGCCTCCTCCAGCACTCCCTCCCTCTGCTCTCTGTTCAGCTCGATGCTGTTCATTCTGCTCCTGTACAGCTGCTTGAAGCGGTTGGGGCTGGTTACTCCGGGGAACAAGAAGAATGACAGACCTTCCCAACTGCTCAGCCCCAGGGACTTCTGGGTAATGCGTCCCAGGACCTGCCCGCCCGACAGGTCACCCAGGTAACGGGTGTAAGCGTGGGCCACCAGGAATTCAGGATTTTCTCTGCCAACCTGAGAAAGTGAGAAAGAGAGGTTTAATTACAATACCGAGACTGCCCTGGAAGTCAGGACTGCACATTGAATAACAGTAACAGCAGTAAAGATGGGTGCCCAGTGGTCAGCACCTGTCTCAGTCTCTGTGCATATCTGTGAGTGGCAGCTGGGACGATGACCCTCTCCCTCCAGTTCTGGCCATAAAAGAACTCAAGGTCTTTCTCCACTGACTCCAGTCGGGCCAGTTCCTGAGGGAAGTATATTGGTGCGACACCTGGGTGAGAGGAGTTTCTGTCCAGCTCCTCTTCCAGGGCTCTGTAGATCTCATACAGGGAGCACAGGAGGAGCTGCAGATGGGAGAGAAAGAGAGAGCAAGAGTGAGAAAGAGAGAGAGATGTTAACTTGCTGCAGACATAGACTCTCTATTTAACACTTCAGCCAAAGAAGGATACACGAATAGATTTTTTGACATAACCAATGAAAACACACTAATTGCCCAGCATAATTATGGTTTTATCTATATGGCTGTGTACCCTGGTGGAAATTCCAGCTACCCGCTGTAAGATTCTAAGTTGACATGATCCACTCAATCACTGGCTAATCAACCGTGCCGCTGGCTGAATCAACCAACTTATCATAAATACAATGAAGGTTAAAACTTAAGTGTAAGCAGCCAGCCAGTGGCTTGCTTAAATCAATCGCATCATTTTGAATGTACATTTCTGTTTCCCGCCGTAAGAAGGCAGAGCCCGAAAAAGGCTAATGTCATACATTTCACAGAACAGGATTCTGATTGGCTCAGCTGAATCCAGAGTGCATTGCATCTCTGACAACTGCTGTTACCAAGAATAAACTTTGTCATTTTCAACGAACATCGGAGATGTTCCTTTTTTCTTACACCGCCTAAGATGGAATCTAGCTGGAACCAGCTTCCGTTCCAGCTGGATGCCATGTGGAATTTGGCGATGGTCTGTTGTCTGTACCAAGCTGGCCCATCTGCTGGACATGGTCATGCCAGCAGGACTGTGTAAGGGACGTCTCTCGAACTTCATAAAAAATGCAGTTTATTCCCAGAAAAGGCAGTTGTCAGAGAAATGAAATGCACTCTGGATTCAGCGGAGTCTATCTGAATCCTGCTCTGTGAAACGTATGAGTTTAAATACCCTTTTTTTGGCTTTGACTTCTTGAAGGAAGAAATAAACAGAATAACAGAATAAACAGACTTCTTGAATAAACAGAAATGTATATTCAAAATAATGTGATTGATTTAAGGAAGCCACTGTCTGGCTGCTCACACTTAAGTTTTAACCTACATTGTATTTATGATAAGTTGGTTGATTCGGGCGGTAGCGTGGTTGATTTGCCAGTGTTTGAGTGGTTCATGTAAACTTAGAAGCTTACAACTGTTATCTCAACCATCTTGTTGCCAGCTTGACCATATCCAAACCAGCTTAAAACCTGGAAACAATGTCCACTAGGGTAGTGAAGAGTTTCACATAATTGAATACCTTATACTGTTGCAGGGATATCTGTCCTCTCTGGTAGCACAACATGAGTTCCGTATTCTCAGCTTTCACATGGCTGTCCTTGGTGACGGATTTAATCTGTTCTGACAGGTCACTGGAAAGCAATAGAGTTAGCCCATTAAACCCAGTCAAAACATAGACTGACTGACTGGAATCTACAGCACATCAAGAGCTTGATTCACCAAGACCTTTAACATGTGCAAAACCTTTTAGCACATGCAAAACCAATAACACGACCAATGATTGGTCACAGTACTTGTTTTGCACCAATCATTGGTTGAGTTATTCATTTTAGGTTTTAGTAAATCAGGCCCTAAAAGTAGCAAGAGAAGTGAGAGAAGACCGTATATACTATTAAGTTCACACTAACAGGAAAGTTCAACATTAACACTGCAATCACTTAGAGAGAGGTAGAGCTGCATTACCAATCCATGCTGTGCATGTTTTCCATCTTGGTCTTCTTATCGTCCTCCATCACTATAATAAAGAGCAGGAGATTAGTGAAATAGAAATAAACAATAAACTAAACATCACAAGCATAAAAGCACATTTAGGACAGTGGTACACTCATGCTTTACAAGTAAATAAAAAATAATAATTTGCACAACTGTGTACTTACTTGTTGCCATGCCTCCCAAGTGTTTCTCTAAATCTGAGCTTTTCCGTCAGATTAATGTGCGACTTCTTCCCGTATGCCCTTTTGTTTGCATGTAGTAACTTCTCTCAGCACTGTCTCGTCTGCTTTATACTGTGTTTCGCTCCTCCCCTCCCTCCCTCCTCCCACGCTTTCCCTCAGTAAAGAGAAATAGGAAATGAGTGTGCTGCATGGGGTGTACTTGAAAGGGCGAGGAGGAGCATGAGAGAGGGTTTGCCAAACATGATGGGGCAGTTTTTGCCCTGCAGGGGGAGGGAGAAGGGAGGAGGGAGGAGGGAGTCAGATGTGTTGAAATCTTGACTCAGTGAAAAACTAAATCACATGACAGGGAATGTGTTTTGCTTGGTGAGCAGTGTAGTGGTATAGAGTTTCTTTTATATAAAATAATATGCTGGAACATACTAAGCTTATTGAAGGTTTTGCTGTTGTACCAACATATCCTTATTGCATTTAAATCAAACCTTTTCATTTTAAAGAAGAATAGAATTTAAAGGGGCTTCTGTTGTCCAGTTATTATACTTACATTTCAGCAATTGTTATTACCTGAAGTGCATTATAGTTATGACACATCCCTTACATCCATATGGGCAAAACCAGTTCTACGGATCTCTTTTGACCCGATGCATTTGCTGAAGTTGAATTTTGTCTTATGCACCTATTGTATCGCACCTGTTCCAATGACATATCGTTTGTACTTGGTGTACAAGTGCAATGTAACAGCTGATAAAAAAACAGCTAACTTCAGCTAAACTGTTAGGCCAGGCTGTGCTCTTTGCCCTCGTTATCTAAAATTAAAACGAGATTGAGAAAACGGCGACAATCAAATATGTTAGAGAAGTGAATACAAAAACAATACCGAAATCCAGTGGTTAAATTGGGATTTGAGGTGGGGGATCCCTAATATTAATTTTATTTTGACGTGGGGGATCTGTACTTCCACTTTTATATTCTATGGAATGTATTAATTTTACCTGGCATGGGTGCAGGGTCTCAGACATCAGGTCCTGAGATCCTGATAGACACCCCCCCAATTTAACCCATGCCCAAATCCAAATGCACATAGAGAATCCGACTGCCCTGTGGTGCGCTTGAGACCAGCTCACTGTGTGTTAATTAGCCGTCATGTGCAACCCAACTGACATTCCAGCACAAACCTCTTAACAAAAGAGTCAGATATAAATAGGGCATGATCAATCACAATGGAAGCCACTGCAATTACTAGTTGCTATTGCCAAAGCATTTACTGAATGAATTTACTTACTAAAGATGAATTTGCAATTTTGTAAAAAAAATTATATATATATAATAATAATTAATTAGCATAAGCTATGCAGTCGTCTTGAACTGCCTCATATAGCTACAATTAAAATGATTAGAATGTATTTCACTTTAAACACAGACTATGTGTTTTTTCTGAATATGTTGGCATGTGGTACTTGATGTGATACTCTAAGTGAACTTGACTAGAAAATCTCTATTATTCATTACCCTTAATTAGCTGTAGAAATGTACAGGTAATACATGAAAATTTTAACTATCTCATTGGCCCTGCTGAATCAGAACATGAGCTAAACAAATACGTTACATACGTAGCATACATAGATAGCATAGTGCTATCTACATGTTCGTAAATGAGCCTTCTGTGTTGGGATGAAAGCGGGCTAGAACGAGATTTTCATGCAGGAGAGACAGACACACTGAGATTGTTTCTTTAAATCTCAACCATGACTCGGCAAAGTGGAAGGGAACGATTAAAGGGGAGGGATAGAAGGAGGGGGAAGGAGTGAAACCGTGACTCCACAAAAGCAAATGGAGAGAGTAAACATGGCACGTACACAAAACGCTAGTACTTTACGCGGGACTGTGTGGTTGCGATGAATAAAAAAACTCTTTGAACAGTAAATAGCCTACATCAGCAACTAGAGACAGTACCAAAGTCGCAGAGATTGGATTGCAGCCGTTTACCGTTTGATCCAGGGGTGGTAAAAGTACTCAAACGTTATACTCAAGTAAAAGTATAGGTACTTAATAAAAAATGACTCAAGTAAAAGTAGAAAGTCCCCCATTCAATCACTACTTGAGTAAAAGTATCCCATTTAAAACGTACTTAAGCACCAAAAGTAAATATTCAAATTAACTAAATAGCCATAACTAAGCAGACTAATTGAGTGATGATTCAATTTAATTGAATATCAGAATCAGAATCAGAATCCCTTTATTCGCCAAGTATTTACATACAAGGAAAATACTTGGCGAATAAAGGGATTCTGATTCTGATTCTGATGAATGATAACAAACAGGCAGAACTACAGTGTGTGTGTGTGTGTGTGTGTGTGTCGAAGAGGATAGGAGTTCAATCTTATATCTTACATGTGGCTTGTCAGCTTTATTAAAATAGCAATTTTTTCATGGTCCAAGTCATAGGCATCGGGGTTTGTTCTTTTTACCGGGCGTGCCCTAATAAAATGTAGCAACATGCAAGCCTCCGAACTGTGCGACAACCACAACATAACCAACCAAACGTCTGGAAGACTGCTGTGTCATTTCATACGCGCAAGAATCCCCGTATCAATCAACTGTATTAGTTACCATCCACTCCCCCGAAAATCTAGTCTCAACCAGAATGTTGGTACAACGCACACACATCCAACCGGACCGCTGGATCCGTACATCAGAGGCTATTAAACATTTTAACCGATAAGAATCAAACATTTTCCTAAGATGTGGCCAAACCTGTTGCGCTGCGGCTGCTGCCACCTTCCAGGGTAGTGAGGGAAATAATTGTTTTTCATTGGCTTGGAATGTCCCAAAGTATGCGATTTGGGACACAGCCACTGTAACCAAAGGGCCAAGACTGGGGCCGACTTTCTTCAAATACAACAAAGCAACAGCAGGGTTGCCAGATCTTGCAAGACTTTCCCGCCAAATGGCGACTCAAAACTAGCTTAAAATATATTCTAACCGAAACCGATGTATTTGAAATAGAAATAATCATATTTTTACTTTTTAGAGTAAGTGCACTTTGAAAGCATCCCAATTTATCTATAAAATTGTGGATATGGCAACACTGGTGGGACGTCTAAGGACCTGCTTACGACACTTCCACAGTGCGGTTGGAAAAGAGTATGGCGGATATTTTTTGCGGACTGCTAAACAGTGCACATTAAACAGCACACTTCGGCCAGTGCACTGTACGCAGGAGACAGGGCGCAGTAGATAGAGGCGAGCTCTGATTTGGACACAGCCTGAGGCAGCATTCAAATCCAATTTAACACACTCCCTTCTCTTGCTGTCTTCCCTCGAGGGCGCTATCTTGTGACGCAATTTGCTACGTGCAGCAAGCAAACTTAAAAGGTGCTCTGCAAGGGAGGATTGACCAGAAGCAAACAAAAACGGAACCGAATCGCCCTCGCAACACTTCAGAAGTGCAACACCATAGGCTGCGGTCCAATCCGTTAAATGTTCTGCCCTCCTGCACTTCCCCTCACCACTTCCACTTGGGGGAATCCCTTTTGCTTGGATTTCATATTCAATACGGGTCGTATTATTTTTTTATGTTTTATACTTCTGTGCTACCTCCAAAGCAATCTAGGCTATGTAGCCACCATTTTGATTGCTGCTTTTTAAATATATTTGATTTGGAGGTATTTTGTAACATACAAGTGTATTATTCCCCATTCCTGCTTATGAGGTATTTTAAAGTTCTGTCTTGATAATCATTTTGTAGTTTGCTTTTTTGTCAGAATAAAAATTGACTTGTTGGCTGGAGCTTGCCGTCTTATGCAATTTATTGGAGAGTTTTGCACAAACTCATTTGTCAATGGTCTGCTGGCATCACTGGCTCTGGCAAATTTCCGAGTGCAAGTGCGGAATTCAATTGGAATTCAAAAATAATTCCGCTCCCTCCCTTGCTCCTCCCCGTCGGTCCGAGTGTCTACTTGTGCTGTTTTGGAGCTGCGTCACATCCTCCCAAGTGGAAGTGGCAAGGGGAAGTGCAAGAGGGCATAACATTTAACAGATTGGACCGCAGCCCTAGAGTTGAAATGTGACCGCCACATAGTTCTGTGGTGACCGCCCACTTTTTCCATGTGAAGCATTGCATTGTGGGATTCCCTTCTTGCTGGAAGCTTGCGTTTTATACCCTCGGTGGAAGGGAGGATAAATGATGGAACGAGGGAATATAATTACTCCCTCCCCTTTTTAAAATTGGATCCAAATCACACTTGGTGTGGCTGCCATATTTCATCCTGGCATTTTGGGGATTCCCCCTTGAAGCAAGGGAAGGGAACGACAGGAAGAAAGGGAACGACAGGAAGGAAGGATACATTTTGAATCGGAACACAGCCTGGGGTGCGTCCCAATAGTCGAAAAATGCACCCTCCCTTCCTCCACTACCACATCCTCCCCTCCGTGCCCTGGAAACGAATCTTTGTATTTTAATCTAATGTTGCTGACTACATCTTAATTACGTATAAATGGTTGCATATTAATTAATGTCTCGACTCAAACCGCAATGTCAGGTATATTTGCTACTGTATATGCAAATACTTGGACTCGAAACGATCAGGCAGTTTTGCATACTTCCGGGTAAGAGAGGAGTGGTAGTGGGGGAGTGGAGGAAGGGAGGTAGGGAGTGAAGAATATTGGGACACAGCCCCGGAGACTCAAAACTGTTTTTACGAGGCTGTGGGAAGGCAATGGGTGACGTCACAGTGACTTTGTTTATATTTTTATACAGTATGAATGTAGGCTGCTTGGAGGAGGCATGCTGAAGTGTAGCAGAGTAAAAAGTAATAATTTTTTTTTAAATTGTAGTGGAGTAAAAGTAAAAGTAGACGCAAATAAAACATACTCAAGTAAAGTACAGATCCCCGAAAAAAATACTTTAGTAAAGTAACAGAGTATTTCTACTTTGCTACTTTCCACCACTGGGGATTTCAAACCATATTATGAAAACCCTACTGGTGTTAAAACAAGGCACAATAGTAGCCTATACTTCACGAAAACAGTAGGAAAAAATCCGATAGATTCTCAATCGGGAAACCAAGACGAGAACCGCAAGTAAACGTAGGAAACTAAATATGACGGAAATGTTTGCATTCTTACACGGTTGCCAGACTCTTTGTACAATCCCCGATAAGTGAGTCTAACCCTCAATTATACAAACAGCACACTGGAATGAGACTGAATGTGAAAGACTATTAAACATAGACTAATTCACAAACCGAACATTAGGTCTGAATTTATCAATGTAATACATTAAATCTGTGTTGCACGTTGTATTAACTTACATCTCAAAGAGAGAAATTGCAGGTGAGAAGCATAGCTATAAGAGACACTAGATGGCGCAGTTCTTCTGTAATAGCCCCATGAATGATTGGCTATGGTCTCTACACCAGGGTTCTTCAACTACTTCTTCCCAGGGGCAATATTTTTTAATGGTTTATATATTTAAATTTTTATCTTTTATACAGTTTTCCCATCACATAGTCCACACATAGCTCAGGGTTGAAAGACGATCCTTCCTTCCCTCCAAATATAGCATGGAAAAACACAACCAGAAAGCAACATATTGGGCAGATACATGTTTTACAGAATCGTCATGCATACAGGCAAACATCTTCCATATATTATTTACAAAACGAAATAAATAATGTGAAATAAAACAGGTGACTTCTTTATGTGTACTGTTACATATAAAGAAGACAGTTCCAAGAGTCAGGTTTCTAACATTTCAACCTACCTCTATGGCCACCACAGCTTTTCTTGGGCCATTTTTGGCACACATGATTGTGAACTTCCAGACTCTTTGCATGCAGGGGCGTTTCTAGACTGCTTTGATTGGGGGGGCATGAAGAGATGTTGGTGGGGCACAAGAAGGGGACAAAAGAAATTTCCCTATAGTGACCAATGCAGTGCTTTGCATGTGCCTATGTTTTGCTGATTTCAGAAGAAGAGGTCTGTGTACTTGACCTGAAGAGGCTGCTGGCCTGAAGGTCTTTTGAGGCCGCTGCCTGTCTCTAAATATTCTAGAGGCACTCTAAGCACTGGTGGATTCTATGCAGACTTATTGGCATATACAGTACAACAATATATATTTTTTGATTACATCATATCTCAAACAATCGCAATATTACACAGAGCTAATGAAGAGACTTTCAGCATTTATACTGAGCATTTCAATAAAAGACTGGGCAGATCCCAAGCAGATCTCAGCTACACACTCCGTACACTGCAATAAGTGCAAGGAGTGCTTTGTAGATACTACTAAAACCCTTGTAATCATAATACCACTACTACTACTACTACTTCTACTACTTATTATTATTACTAATACTACTACTACTACTAATAATAATAATAATAATAATAAGATAAAGTGTGTGTGCATATGTATGAGTGGGCAGGAAAGGGAGGACCAAGGACACTGGCATGGGATTCTATGACAAATCCTGGGGCCTGCATTATTGTCATGAATTTTATTCTGTGTGGAACAACAACCAGAGAACGATCAGCACTGCTCCCTTTCGGCTGTGCAACAGAGCAGGAGTACACCTGGACTGGCCAGCCGGCACAGTGTCACTTTGCAGCATCTCTGTGCCGCGGTTGCTGTGCTCCTCTGCCCTGCCATCGGGGCTCACTTTGATAGCTCAGTGTCACTGCCTGCTGAAGTAGCTAAAGGGGCACTCCTGTGTTTGTGATTTCCAATGAACAAACGCACCTTTTTTATCACCATTGCTTTTTGAATGACAAAGTTTAGGCAATGTTTGTACAGGATCTAGGATGTAGGATTTGTATAGGAGTGGAAGCTGAGTGTTGGGGGGTAGAGGATATTTTGGGTGTACTTTGTTTTTTACTTATAATTCCATTGGTATTTACTGTATTTTAGGTAAATGAACGACAGCCCATGACAGTTATAAACAGTTATAAAGGTATAAATAGGAATAAACATGGGAACACAGCTCCATGCTCACTTTTCATGCTCTTTTCCCCCTTGTTTTGAATAAAACATCTCCAAGACAAGTGCAGACTAGCTTAGTGAGAGCTGTAGCTTCGCATTCCACCTGTCGGCCCCACACAGAAATTTCACCCAGGGAGTGTTTGGTTAGACAAACTACCCATTTATAAATAAGCCTTGGATGCCTTATCCATATAATGCCTGTGTGCTTTCCACAAGTTTTATAGCACACCCTTTCAATATGTAAGGTGCAACACAAGATTTGACAAAAAAATAGTATTTGTTGCTGAACGTAAATCTTATAAAAAAAAAAAAAAAAAAAAAAAATTATTTTTTTTATTTTATTCCCTTTTTAATAATAACCAATTGGTATATTGTATTCGTTGGATTTTTAAATTAGTATTACCTTTTAGTACAACTTTACAACAAGTAGGTCGTCGTCGTCGTGGAATGAGCACAACACAAAGCAAGTGTGGGTAGCGGCCCAACAAAAATGTGCCAAATCCCCTGCAATATTCTTCTGTGGTATTCACTCTCGTTTTTGTTTTTTTGTGTGTTTGGATGATTGCCACTCTCCCATTTAAACAACAAACACAACAATAAGGAACAAAATTTTTTTTTTTTTTTTTTATTTTTTTTTTTTCTCACTGTCAGACCAGGGAAGTACGTGTGGAAGATCCATCAGCAGCACAGCTCCTCCTCCTCCTGGTCAGGTCACCAGGTCACACACACTGTGGGATGGCATCCCCATCCCAGGCCATCCCATACCATCACTGCCAGCACTTGAAAACGAGAGTGAAGAGTGAATAAAGAGAAGAGATTGGCATTTAGGCATTTTTTTTTTTTTTTTTTTTTTTTTCACGACACAGCTAGTTGTGTTGCTTGCACGAATGCAATGTCATATACAGTTGTTGTAGTTCGTTGTTAAAAGTTAATAATCAGGCTTTTTTCCATAAAATAAAAATACCAATTGGTATTATTAAAGGGGAGGAATAATCGACCGAAATAACGTTTCCAAACTTTTTTTGAGGAGTTTATGAGAACATAATGGATTTATTGTGGTGGATGATCAAACGTGAAGGTGGGGGGATCAGAACAAGTCACTCACACAGTGAGGACCAATAAAGGGAGTAAAACAATAAATGCAAAGAAAGAAAAGACAGAAAACGAATTCCTTGTGGCTAAACAGCCAAACGGAAATCAACCCACTAAAATAGGGCAAACTGGAATAACAAGTGAAACACAAACTAAATCTCCCGAGCTCAATACTGGAGCCAAAACGGGAAAATTTGCAAAGAAAAGAACACCTTCGGCACAACAGTTTGGGCGGCCAAAAAGAAACAAACAAAGAAAAACTGTCTCAGAGAGAACAGCAAAGAATAAAATAAATAGCACAGAATGCTAACAGGAGGAATAATACCTATACCTGAAATAAAAGCTAATAGCAAGTCCCTTGTGAACATAAACAGCATTTAATATCACAAGGTCGCTAGTACCTGGCTATACCTGGCTCAATGCAATATCGAATGACAAAGAAGCACCGGGGAAGCGGAAGTGAGGAACTTAAATGCCCCGCAGGTAGAAGCACAAGTGAAAACAATAATGAGTGAGGAAAAGTAAAACCCCGGAACGGAGCGTGGAAAAAATCCGATAGATTCTCAATCGGGAAACCAAGACGAGAACCGCAACGGAAAAAAACAAAAAAAAAAACCACGAACCATGACAAGAACAAGCACCGTGCTGCTACAGTCTTGTGCAATCGCTAATGTTAGCACGATGAAGATGGCTAAGACAAAAGAACTCACTCTCTCAAACCAGTGCTGGTAGCTCTGCAGGTGCGCAAGGCTGCACCTCAGCAGTCATACTGGTGGGGTATGATTGAAACTAAGATTTAGTGAGTCATGTATGTTAGTGGGTACAGCTCCGCCCAGGAACGGAATGCTTGAGAACAAGTGGCACAAGATGTGTGCCTGTGAGTATGAGTGTGTGTGTGTGTGTGAGAGAGAAAGAGAGGGAGTAGAGGACAAGTGAGACTTAAGACTAAAAACACACCTTTAAACACGTACTTGAAAAGGTGGGGATTGAGAGAGAGAGCAGCAAAAGAAAACCAATGTAAAGATAGACGGCACAGAAACAAATGTAAAAGTGAACAGCAAAGGGAGAGGAAAAAGAACAATCGCAAGAGAGAGAGAGAGAGAACACTTTTTCACTTCTACAGTAGGTAAGTTTATTCTCCATTATGGTGTAAGATGAAATGATGTCACACAAATTTTCACAAATCTGTTCTGTTCTGTAACAAACAATTTTTCAAGTCTTGTAAATGACATACAGTACATTTTATCATATTAATGCAAAACAAAGTCATTCCAACCATGTTTCTGTTGGAAATATATGAAAGTATTTCTGTAGTAGTATCTATCTTAACAGTTGAATATTGATTTAATTTATGATACTATCACCCAAATCAACAGTATTTGTATCTAATATGTGAATGACACCATGGGAGTTGCCTTGACAACAACATGCTTGGGTTTCTCTTGTTAAGAGGGAGAGAAAACCATAGTGTACATGAAATACAAGTTAACTAGAATGTACATATACTGTATGTACATAGTGTGTATGAAGATAAATGTATGGGTGTAGACGTATAAGACTGTGCATTGTGTTTGTCTGTGCCTATGTATATGTGTGTTTGTGTGTGTGTGTGTGTGTGTGTGTGTGTGTGTGTGGTTTGTCTGCACACATAAGTTAAAGTAGAATGCTGTAAGACTGGCCCTGCAGGGTGTGTCTGTGCTGTATTCCAGTGCCAAAGGGGAGAAAGGAGGGATATGAATTACAGGGACTGCTATAGCAGAGATTATTGCTTAGCAATAGGGGTTGTGAAGATTCAATGGTTCGAACCGATGCACTGATCCAAGTATCTTAATATGTGGCTGCATCGATTCCAAAATGCCAAATTTAGAGGGGAAACCTGTGGGCGTAAAAACACAATTCATCTGTAAAAATAACACGAACACTGCTTTTGACCCTGATAGGAACAAAAGAAAGAACAAACAGCACTTTTACCTAATGCCAGCCATTTCTAAAGGCTCCTACCAAAAACAAGAAACTGCTTGACCTTGTGAAGTTTTAGGATTTGAGAGAAACAATGTGTATCTAACCAGCTACATTCTGCAGCTCTGGTGCGATCAAGTGAAAAGTTTACTGCCAATATAATACAAAATGACCACATGTAACCAATTGAGCAAACTCTAGAGCCACAAAACACAAAAAATGATTTATTAATGGGATCAATATGTGGTCGGTACATCTATTTTGGGAATAAGATGTTAACGGCAGCATAAGCCTACATACATCAGCGCCCTATGGGGGGACGACGACTACCTCATGGCTGGATCTATCCCTGGTGGCATCCCTGCCTACGCATGTACAAATGGTAAATGGCCTAATGGTGATAAAACGGTGATGGTACATAGGCTAGGCTAAGATATGGGGCCTGTTTTGATTATGACGCTTTTTGATTATGTGGAATCAAAACGTTGAAACAGTATTTGGCAACTTTGCTTATTCTAAACACGTTGAAACTTGCTGGCTAGCTAACAATATAATGTATAATATAGGCAACACCACTTCAGCTTATACAGTATGTAGCCATCTTAGAAAGTTAAATATGTTATCTGAATTTGTATTCATTTGAATGCATGAATGTCCTAGTTTTTGTTTTTGTTTAGACCTACTTTTTTGTTTCTGTGTCTTCACAGAGGAACCATGTATAGTTGAATGATTCCTTCTGGGAGTTTTCACGCTTTTCACACCCACCATAGAGGGTTCCATAAAACACTAAAAAGGGTTCCTCTATGGAGACAACTCAAAAAATCCTTTTGTCTGAGAGTGAAAGAAAATAAACCACCTCACATCATGTGCACTCTCACAAAAACAAACAAAAAAAACAAACAAACAAAAAAACTTCTTTCTTACCCGCTGCCTGAATATGTCCTGAATACATTTGCACAATGCCTTTTAACAGCGACTTCATTGAAAGATTAACATTTTGACATTGAGTCTATGATCTAGAATGCACAATGTCAACTGACAACATAGACAACACATGTTAAGTTGAACACGTAAAACTAAATTGTATCACATCTGAACTGAATTGAATGTTGGATTCTCACCCCTGTTGAACATTTTCTTTTTACTCCACAAGGGCAGTATCTACCCTTTATTCTTTGGAACATGAACACTGACATAATTCCTACTGTTTTTTTGCCTACAATTACTGTGTCTGAAGATAGATGTGTCTGAAGAGGGAACAATTCCACAGTGATAAGATAGCACACCAATTGCCCCACAGTTATATAACTGTCACTGCTTTGCTTTGCTACACAACTGCATAGTACTACAGCAACATTCTGCCCCACATAGCTATAACTACACTGGTTCTGTAATTTAACAGTACTACAGCTTCATATTAGCACAACTGCATAGTACCACAGCAACATTCTGCCCCACATAGCTATAACTACACTGGTTCTGTAATTTAACAGTACTACAGCTTCATATTAGCACAACTGCATAGTACCAAAGCAACATTATGCCCCACATAGCTATAACTACACTGGTTCTGTAATTTAACAGTACTACAGCTTCATATTAGCACAACTGCATAGTACCACAGCAACATTATGCCCCACATAGCTATAACTACACTGGTTCTGTAATTTAACAGTACTACAGCTTCATATTAGCACAACTGCGAAGTACTTTGGCTCCATGGCTCTATAAATCCATAGTGCTAAAATTCTGTGATGTTTATATACAGTATATTGCTGCTCTAACTCTGCAGAGCTTGAACTCAGACACCTGTTGTATTTCTACAATCTCACTGACAGCAGACAGGCATGTGTGAACAGATCAATACTTGGGGCTGAAGTTTTACTTACGAATAGAGGGTTTCTACAAAAGTGAAAGGAATTTGTGTATGTGTTTGTATGTGCAGGGATGTTAACTCTCACGCATTGAGACTTTTTTCATAGCAAAAATAGCTAAACTTCCCAACTTCCCGTGTCCCGAAACTCGTGCGTGTGCACTGCACGCTGTTTGATAGCCGTTTTCCAAACCAACTGGCACACTTCCACGTACAGTCGTACACTCCACCCTCTCACCTTCATCGCCAGCCAATCACTTATCATTGGCGATGAAAGAGTGAGAGGGTGGAATGCATCGCGCAGTTTGGAAAACAGACTCGAACCAAGTTGTCTTGCGCGCAAATGTCGACTGTTAGTAAACGAAAATGCACTTCAAAATAAATCACGAATAAGTGATCAAATATGTTTGCACTATTAACTGTTAGCGTATTAATTGTAGCAATAACAATATGAATGCTTTGTTAACCTAAGAATTAGGTTAACTAAGACTAATAGACTAATGTAAAAGACTAATAGACTAATGTAATGTTAGCTGTTACTAAAAAAGTTACTAACACAGAAAAGTGGAGCCCATAGCTAGCTAAAAAGCAGACAAATTAAAATGAGAAGTGGATAATTTCTTGTAAAACACACAGAAAAGTGGATTTCGACACCCACCTTTTCAGATTGTTACAAAATGCTTTCTATAGTTATAAATAGTCATTTGTAGGAATGAATTGAGAAATTAAGCTAGCTAATTGATTGGACCCAGACAGGACCTTTACTGTCATGGATCTTACCTTTCTTCCCTTATCTCCGCGTCGCTTTATTCGTTTTTATCGTTTACCGGTAATCTATCGGATTTTCCTGTGTTCCGCCACGGGTTTTTGCTTTCGCCTCGTCATTAGTGAGTTCATCTGGCATTTATTTACGGTCACTATTTATACCCCGCTTCCGGCCTCTCTCGTTGCTTCCATGTTATTTCACATGACATTCGAGCCGGTAAAAAAGGGTATAGGAAGTTGTATTGCTATCGACCGCTTTGATTAGCAACGCGGGACTTGTTAGCAGTACAACCTTAGAAAGAAAGCAATTCTCGTTAATACGCTCTTATTTCAGAGCAGAGGTTTTCGTTTTCTTTTGTTTTTCTACTCTAACCTGCGAGTGTCTCACCCAAAGTTTTTGGGGTCTTTTCAGTTCTCTGTTTTTGTTGTTTTACTCCACAAACGGGAGTTAGATAAGCGTTATTGCTTATTTCTTTGTTTTGCTCGATTATCGAGCTCCTCGTTTTTATTGCGAGGTTTGTGTTCTTTTATTTTTATTTGTTTCTCCACTACGGATCATTGTCTGTTCTAGTGGTGTTCTTAGGAACACTTCAAGATTGCCCAGCTATTGCATTTGGATCTCCAACATTCCCATCTCTGTCTCTGACAGAGATCCCTTACAGAACATGGAAGCCACAGGGGAGTTTCCAGCCATAGTTGCCAATCTTAAAGTGGTCATTGCCACTCAGGAGGCAGCCCTGGCGGACCAGAGAGAGAGTATTCGTGCCTTGCAACACTCACAGCAAGCCTTACATGAGCAGATGCACCTACAAGCTGTAGCGCTACGAGATCTGTCGGGAAATATCCGAACTCTCTCTCTCAGGCCCGATCTTCCTCCAGTTGCACAAGCACCTACACAGTCCACCCCCCCAACATTTACACCTGACGCTAGGGAGCCGAAACTCCAACTCCCCTTGCGGTATAATGGAGACTCTGGGAAGTGTCAGGGGTTTTTAACACAATGTTTAGTTTTTTTTTTTAAAAATACAGCCCTCGCGGTTCCATGCACAAGAGTCCAGAGTAGCCTTCATTCTCTTTCTTAACCGGTAATGCTCTCGCATGGGCCGACCCACTTATCAGGGCTAATTCACCCATCGTTAGTAATACAGAGCGGCTTATGGTGGAGATGGTGTCAGTGTTCGATCAAGACGTTTCTGGCAAGGAGGCTGCCATGCGTTTAACCCGTCTTCGTCAGGGCACTGACACCGTGGCTGCATTCGCTATTACTTTCCGTGCTCTTGCGGGGGTGACAGGGTGGTCCGATGAGCCTCTATGTGCACTGTTCCTAAACGCCTTATCGGAACCCATAAAAGACGCCATTGCGGGTATCAAACCACCCGCTACATTCGGGACTCTGGTATCTACGGCCATTCGGTTGGATAACCGGTTTAGAGAGAGAGAGAAGGAGAGGGCTTATAAGGGTTTTAAACATCACCCACCTCGTTACTCTTCCTCCCACACACCAGCACCGGCTCACAGTCCTTTTGTAGCTCCCATTAAACAGGAGGAGTCCATGCAGGTCGATAGTTCCTCCATGCGCGAAACAGGGGATGCTAAGTGTCGTGAATGGTGGTGTAGGTATTGTAAAAGGAGGGGTCATTTAAGGGACCACTGTCCCAAACTTTTGGGAAAAGAGTAGTCCCGCTAGTGGAACCGAGCCGCCTAGCGGGACTAGATTTAAATTACCCTCGGACCTTCCTGTCGCTTTATTTGCGCTGGAACGACCGCCAGATTTCCTGCAATGCGTTCATTGATTCCGGGGCAGTCGAGTGTCTCGTCGATTCCAACTGGGTTAAATCCCACAAGATCCCCACCCACCCTCTTTCTCTTCCTCGCCTGGTTACGGCTTTAGATGGCCGGCCCTTAGGCACTGGCACTATCTCCCGGGTTACCGCCGCTATACGCATGCGCGTTCCGTTTCGTAAGCATACGGAGGAGATTCAGTTTTTTTTAGTGGAGTCCCCAGCTTATCCGCTGGTTTTGGGTCATTCCTGGCTCACTCGCCATAACCCACACATTAATTGAGGGGGGGCGGGTTCCGTTATTCAGAAATGGAGTCCCAAATGCAAACGCCACTGTTATGTCGCCAGTCATTTTTTGTTGAGAGAAGGGGGTGAGGATTATGCACAGTCTGACTCAGAGAGTGAGGAGGAGAATGACGCTATTAAACAGCAGTCCTCTCATGTTCCCTCCGAGAATGGAGAGGAGAGTTTAGACTGGGATTACTCTGCTGAACGACCTCCTGCGTGGCAGGAGTTGACGTCCGAGTCAGATATTGATTAGGATATTCGAGCTTGAGAGGGAGGTGGAGGTGCCCTCCGCAGGATCTTTCGTTCGGCGGTGTCGGTCGGTTTGGAGACAAGTGCGGTCTTCTCTTATACGAGCTTTCTGTTAAACAAAAAGCCGCGGCTGATAGGCATCGTCGAGCTGCACCATCCTATAGAGTTGGACAGCGGGTTTGGCTTACTACTCGGGACCTTCCGCTGCGGGTCAAACTCGCCCCTCGTTTTGTGGGTCCCTTCAAAATTATAAGAAAAATCAACCCAGTCACATTTCGACTGCAACTGCCGCGCTCGATTCGCATCCACCCCACGTTTCACATCTCCCGTCTGAAACCGGTACTCGTCAGCCCCCTCGCCCCGGTTGAGAGACCACCTCCGCCTCCCCGACTCATAGAAGGGGGTCCGGCTTATACCGTTCGCCGCATTGTGGCGCTTTATTCGTTTTTATCGTTTACCGGTAATCTATTGGATTTTCCTGTGTTCCACCATGGGTTTTTGCTTTCGCCTCGTCATTAGTGAGTTCATCTGGCATTTATTTACGCTCACTATTTATACCCCGCTTCCGGCCTCTCTCGTTGCTTCCATGTTATTTCACATGACATTCGAGCCGGTAAAAAAGGGTATAGGAAGTTGTATTGCTATCGACCGCTTTGATTAGCAACGCGGGACTTGTTAGCAGTACAACCTTAGAAAGAAAGCAGTTCTCGTTAATACGCTCTTATTTCAGAGCAGAGGTTTTCATTTTCTTTTGTTTTTCTACTCTAACCTACGAGTGTCTCACCCAAAGTTTTTGGGGTCTTTTCAGTTCTCTGTTTTTGTTGTTTCACTCCACAAACGGGAGTTAGATAAGCGTTATTGCTTATTTCTTTGTTTTGCTCGATTATCGAGCTCCTCGTTTTTATTGCGAGGTTTGTGTTCTTTTATTTGTATTTGTTTCTCCACTGCGGATCATTGTCCATTCTAGTGGTGTTCTTAGGAACACTTTAAGATTGCCCAGCTATTGCATTTGGATCTCCAACATTCCCATCTCTGTCTCTGACAGAGATCCCTTACACTTTACTGTTGTAGGATTCATATAATATTCTGTAAATATAGTACTACCAATCATCCAATTTGTACCAAGTTGCTTCTTGTAATTATGACTAAGACATGAGGATTCCAAATAAATGGAATGGACAAAATAAAGCCATGGACCCCTGAAAACCCACACCAATCCCACTCCGATAACCACAATACAATACCAGCTCTCTATGTTTGACAAGTACTATGAAGCTGGGCCTTGGAGTATTGTTTCTTCATAATATTTAATGTTTTCTTCTAAGTGAATATGGTGATGGTTATTTTCCCCTGTCCAAATGAATGAATCATTGAAGTTGTTCATTTTATATTAAATTAGGCCCTATATAACATGGAAGTCCCCATTTCTGACCTTCACATTTTTTGTGAGATGTTGTATTGATAGTTGAAAAATCTATTCTCCAACATCAACTCTTAACTCGACATGTCTAAATCATTACGAGTTCAACTTAAACGAGTTCTCAATCTGTACAGGAGAAAATAACCATATTATCTGATAACACATTAAATTGTATGAAGAAACAATCAAAACCCAAGGCCCAAAGCTTCTTAGTATTTGTCAAACTTTTAGGAATTTGAAACTAGAATTGAGTATTTAATTCGTGAGGCAGTGATTGGTCAGGTGGGGTTGAGTCGGGTCGGGTCGAGTTGGGTCACTGAAAGTCTATTCTCACTCTTGCCCAACTCTCAAAGTTGACATCCCTGTATGTGTGGTTGTGTATGTGGGTGTGAGACACTACGGGGACATTACGGACATTCCTCACATTGCATTCCTCACATTTAACATGGAATGTGACAGACACAGCAGCGCAGAAAAAAGCAACTCAGACATTAAAAGTTATATTTTCAGTTATACTGTATATTTTTGACATTAATTATAAATATAACTTGACATTAATTTGACATTAACACATTACATTGAACAACTGGATAAGCTTGGAAGGATGAAACTCTGGGAAAATGATTGGCGGGACCTGGACTATAAGAAGCACACAAGGGCTGTGTCTGAATCAGAGCCCTATCTATTGCTTTCTGTGTACTGTTTACTAGCAGCTGTATACTGTTTACTGCGACATGCAGTATGTGAAAACCGTAATGCGGAAGTGTCGTAACACGTATCGCCCTTGTGCAGCCATGTCACATGTTGTTTTTGTTGTTGCTGAAGGAAAACTGAGCCAAGATGCGTCTCATTTTTAAAGCGAAGCTGCGTTGTTCGACCAACATGTTTGCTTACTTCTTCCCAAATATACAGAAAAAAAACCCCTGAAGTAAGTATAATACAGGGGTTTTAAGTATACTACATTTAGTGAAAATTTTGCCTACATTACTAATTTCTCGTTCAGTGTACTCAACAAGCATACTCAATAGTATGGAAGGCTGCTGATTCGGACATAGCCAAGAAGAATGCCTTATATGCCCAGCATGTACAACCAAACATTTCCCCTGGGTTTAATTTTTTTCTACAGTGGAGAACCCCAGGTGCCGTCAGTGCCAGCAGAAGTGTGCTCCAGTTAAAGCAGTTGAACATTGGGCCTCATTCACCGACCATTCTACAAACAAATTTGTTCTTAAGACTTCCTTTATGAACGTTTTTATGAACATTCTGGCATATCCAGAAAAGTTTGTAAAAACATGTTAAAGAAAGTGATTGGTGAATGAGGCCCATTGTCCCTCCTTCCCTCTCCACAGGAGATATGACTGCAGAGTGGAATGCCCCGGAGCTCCGACTAATCCTCCTGGGCTCCATTGGCTGTGGTAAGACCCTGTCTGGAGACACCTTCCTCGAGCAGGGTTCATTGGCCTCCGGCTCAAGATGCCCCAGGACCTGCCAGCTTAGGCAGGGTCTGTCGGAGGGCCGGAGGCTGAGCCTGGTGGAGGCCCCGCGCTGGTACTGGAGCGGCGGGCAGGTGGAGTCCAGCGTCAAGCAGGAGACGAAGCGGGCGCTCTCCCTGTCCGAGCCCGGACCCCACGCCTTCCTCATTCTCATCCCTGTGGGCGAGTTCACCGACGTGGAGCGGCGTGTGCCCAGCGAGCTGGAGAACATGTTTGGGGACGGGGTCCTGAGGCACGCCATGGTGCTGTTCACCTGTGGGGACTACCTCATTGGGAAGGAGGTGGGGGAGTACCTGGCAGGGGAGGACCCTGGGCTTAGGGAGGTGGTGAAGCAGTGCGGAGGCAGGTACCACGTCTTCAACAACCGCAGACCTCAGGACAGGTCACAGGTCAGGACACTGTTGACTAAGGTGAGGTGCAACCCGAGGAGCAGTGTTGATGATGACCATGATAATTACCATAGCAACGTTACCTGACCCTGCATTACAGTCAATTACCAGGCAGTGCTCATAATAACCATAACTCACCATATCATGTATGGCATCTGAAAACATCCAGAGGTTGCAGAATGGTGCGAATGGTGTCATGATCTTTTAGAGATACGAGAAAAAATAATAGTAAAAATCTGTATATATAATAATACAATTATTATCTCTCTCTCTGTCTCTCTCTCTCTCAGCTAGACTATATGGTTCAGGAGAATGGGGGCCATTATATCCCAAGTGCCCAAAAGAGACATGTGGAGGAGCGAGTGATCGACAGAGGGCGGCAGGAAAGGACAGTTTTCAGAGAGAGAGAGATGGCGCCAGAGGAGGGAGTTAAAGTGAGACACGTAGGAAATGGGCTGCAGGCGTACCTTCCCGAACAGCCGTCAACACCGCCAGAACACACCTCGCAACCGGGGACGCCAGAACAGACCCCCGGCTCACCGTTGAGCAGGAGCCCCAGCTTCCGTCTGACTAAAGGTATGAGAAAAAGAGCCCTGGAGTCTGGCTCATCCCAACAGGTAGCAGACAATACTCACAGAACAATAAAGAGCAGCGAGAAAACTCAGGCTATGATCAACAAAGCAGGTGGCGCTCCATCCATCCATCCATCCATTATCTAACTTTCTTGTTCCTGGTCAGGGTCGTGGGGGTTGGGGGGGGGGGTGGGGGGGGCAGCGGCTAGAGCCCAGCATGCATTGGGCGAGAGGCAAGAAATACCCCCTGGACAGTTTACCAATCCATCACATGGCACAAACACCATTCAGTCACACTATTTAGAGTCTCCACTTAGCCTAACCTGCATGTCTTTGGACTGTGGGAGGAAACCGGAGGACCCAGAGAAAACCCACGCGGACACCGGGAGAACATACAAATAGCACACAGAAAGGCCCTCGGCCGGGATTCGAACTCGATGCCTTCTTGCTGTGCAGCGACAGTGCTAACCGATGCACCATGCTGCCCTGGTGGCGCTCATCACCTGCGATTAATGACACTAATTTGCTTGGTGGGAGCAAGGTGATGGGAATAGTTAGGACCTGTAATGATTGACAGAATATGACTACACTGTTGATGCCCTCCTCAAGCCTAATGCAAAACGAAATGCCAAGCTACAAACTGGCAGCATGTGGTTTGAGGGTTTAGATCCTGTACAGTACAGAGCCTAGCATCCTGTTGGGATGACCTGAAAGCTTAACGCAGGGTGTTACCGTTGTGTGTCATACGTCTCTCCCTCCCATATGACGCTCCCTCATTCCTTTCATTGTCTGTCAGTTTCTGCTCATCTGTAGCCCCGCCTCTTTTTCCCTTTCTGCTTATCTCCACATCTCTTGAGTCTGTCTCTGATTGTATCTCTCCCCTCTTAATTCTTCCTGTTTCTTGTCTTGTCTCTGTGTTAGGGTCAGGGAAGCATCAGCAATCAATGTGTAAGCATGAGTGTCTTCTTTCTGAAAATACCGTAGCATAGTTATGCATCTCAGCACATTTGATTTTATAGGTTTTGTGCATATCAACATGTAATAACCTCTAGGAGTCTTTTGGTGGATTTCCTTCCTGAATGTTCAGTGATATGTAAATGTCATGCGAATACCCACTGATCTGCATTGATTATTATATTTTTTGTCAGTAGATGGCGCTCTTCTCTCTCAGCTGACAGATGCAAAACCCAACAAGAATTTTATCAACACTTGTAAGTGACTTTGCATTGTCCATCCTGCTGTCTGTCAGTAACTAAAGAATTTTAGAATCCTGTATTATAGACTTTTAAGTTATTTTCTGTCTTATTCCCTTTATTGTCTTATTGTAAGGAAGACACATTTTTTTTAAAAAAACACAATCCAGTCCTTTTAAATTCACTCCTTTTAAACTAAAATGTTTAAACATACTATTAGTCTTACACAGTTAAAAAAAATATTTATAGCACTTATTCTGCTTCTAAATAGTGGCCTGTTTTCTTGGGACACATATTCAAAATTAATACAGTTGCAATTGTATCATTTTAACCGTACACGCTAAGTGTCCATGTTCATATTTGTGGTTCTTTCTCTTCCTCTCCTTCTCTCATCTTCCCAGGCTACCACCAAATTTCTTCCTTCGCCGAAAGCCCCACCTCCCCCACGTCCCCATCTTCTTCGCTCCCATCCTCAGAGCTGAGGCTGGTGTTGCTGGGCCGGACAGGGGCAGGGAAGAGCGCAGCGGGCAACACCATCCTGGGCAGGGAGGAGTTTGTGTCCCAGGGCAACAGCGTGTCAGCTGTCACTCAGGATTGTGAGAAGAAGAAGGGAACAGTTGCTGGGAGACGGGTCAGACACTGAGCTTTGTACAATTCATGTTCATTTCCATGCACAACAGCACCGTTCGTTTACACTACAGCTGTCAAAGAACAGCAGCGGCAATGAGTCAGGAAATTGTTTATCTTTTTTTTTCTAATGAAAATGGGGAAATAAAGAATAAACCTGGAAAACAGATTAATAATAAAAAATTGTGTAAGGAAAGGCATGTTTACACGCTGCACAGAAAACACGCTAAGAAGGCACAGAATAAAGTATAAAAAATGAGATGAAAAACCAGCCCTTTAAAGTTAGATGAAAAGCAGGCCGCCGCTCCACTGCTGGGTAATTAATGGATGACGATGCTTTGTGCAGGTGGCTGTGGTGGACACTCCGGACTGGTTCTGTTCAGAGCTCCCCCCGGAGGTGGTTCGACGTCAGCTCTCCACCTGTCTGGCCCTCTCTGCCCCGGGGCCCCACGCCTTCCTCCTGTGTGTCCCGGTGGACCAGCCAGCCAAAATAGAGCTGGAGGCCCTGGGGGCGCTGGAGGCAGTGTTCGGGCGCGACGCGGTGCGGAGGTACACCCAGGTGCTCTTCACGCACAGCGACCGTCTGAAGGAGAGTGGCGGGGTGGAGGAGTACATCATCACGAAGCGCAAGGACCTGCTCCAGCTGGTGGAGTGGTGTGGAGACCGCTACCACGTGCTAGACCGGAGCAGCGGCGTGGCGGAGCGCGAGGCAAGCGTGGGTGAGCTGCTGGAGAAGGTGGAGCAGGCGGTGAGGGAGAACGGGGACGCCCACTACACCTGCACCCTGTTCCAGGAGGCGGAGAGCCGAGTGAGACAGAGGCAGGAGGAGATAGTGAGAGAGAGAAGAGAAAGAAACAGTCAATGGGGAGGTACAGAGCGTGAGCAGGTGCGGGCGCGGGTGCGGGAACAGGAGAGGTGTTTTGCCTCCTCCTCCTCATTGTACTCGGTGCAGGAGATGGAGGAGGAGGAGCGAGAGCAGGCCAGAGAGGAGGCGGAGAATAGCGTGTGTGACCTCAAAGTGGACACTCTTCCCTCCCTTTCTTCCTCCTCCTCGCCATCATTTTTTCGCTCAGTTCTGGATAAGGTGGCGACAGAGGCGGGGCGCATCCCGAAACTCGTCGCAGGAGGAGCTCTGCTGGGTGGGGTGGTTGGGATATTTTTTGGGGGACCCCTGGGAGGCGTGGTCGGGGCGACCGCTGGCTCAGTGGCCACAGAAGTGGGCCGACGGAAGTACGGTCAGAAAAATAAAACCGAGTAACAGAAAACTACAGATGTTCAGGGAGATCACTTTAATTAACTGATTGATGAATTAATGGAATTAAATAAGTGATGAACAGAACAAATGTGTATGACATATATAAAGTGTCAGTATTTAAACATTTTTATAAATTCTGGAGATTCCCAGACACAAATCTTAAATTTGCACAATTCCTGCCACAGCAGTAGCATACAGTATATGATGATATTTGATGATATACAGATTGGATTATCTTGTACCTACCTACCTGTGATTAGAAATGGCATTGTAGAGAGTGAGAGTGAGATGGAAAGCCATATGGTGAATCAAAGGTATTTGTGTATGCAGTATGTAGTACGTCTTCTTTGGGTCTTTTGCTGTGAAATCCTGTCTGTCCCTAAAAATAATGTGTGAATGAGTAATTTGTGTTTGTATATCTTATTGTGGGACTCATGAGCGCTTTTGCACTCAAATGTAATCTGTGTAAGTTTGATGTAAAACAAATATGTATTATGAACATCTATTATAGACTTTCATACTTGCATACTTTTTATACTTGCATACTTTCAAAAAACATTGTAATTGTGGAGATTTTACTTTATATGCTATATAATGGTTACAACACAAGCATTTCTCATGTGCTATGTCCAACAATTTTCAGAAATCTGCTCTATCAACACATGATGGCGCTGAAGCTACAAAATAGAAAAATTCAGTATGTGAGACATAAATCGATGGCAGTTGGACATTATAAGGCGTATAAAGTCGCTGTGTTGCGCAGTGTCTGGCTGAGATGAGCCCGATGCCGGTGTGCTGCTGCACGCTCTGCTCATCTGCATAGCCCTGGATGTTTCCGATAGTTTTTTAGAGTGGATGAAAGGAGGCCTACTCCTGTTCGCAGTCACAGCTGAGGGGGTGAAACCGGGCAGGGGTGTGTGACTAAAACGTGATGGAACGTAGGGCGGGAGAGCCGCAGGTGTGGAGAGAGTCCGCGGGGGGTGGGGGTGGGGGTGGGCGTGGGCGTGGCGGGGAACGGGTCTGGCTTTTTTTCGAGAGAGTTTATCTGGGAGACCCAGCCTACCTCCCGCCGGCCTGGGGCCTCTTGTATCAGAGCCCTGCAGGAGGCTGGGGGAGCGGAAGGGGGGGGGAGGAGGTGCGGTTTGTGTTCACCTCTATCCCGGCCTCTCTCTGACCCCCCCACCTCACCCCCATGTCGGTGTTGGTGGTGCGCAGGCAGCGGGGTGTCCCTGAGTGCGTAATGCTGCGTGTAACACAGGGCCCTGAGAGCCGAGCTGCGTGGCAGCGCTGCGGGTTACGCAAGCTTCCTCTGGTCACACAGGGCCGCGGGGAAACCGCTCTCCCCTCGCCGCTGCTCGCAAACCGCCCCAGATCCTCAGGAAGCCAGCTGGCCGTGGATGAGACAGCACTAACCGTAGCCATTCCCCAGCCACCTGAGAGAGTCCGGTGCCCCGTAACCCCCCCAAATCCCCCGCCCCTGTGCCTGACCCCTCAGCCCCTGAGCACAGCTGCAGTGGGAAACTGACACCATCCCGAACGTACGCGATAAACCGGCACAAATATTTCCACGCTTCCAGTTCTCATCGTTGTGAGGCGGTGCGACTGCAGCATTGAGTCACTGGGTGTAGTCTTCCACTTCATATGCTGTGTTGTATTTTATACACGTCTTTCTGCTGTTGGTTTCATTTATTTTACTTTATGTTTCCTTTATCGATGTCACACAAACGTAAACAGACGCGTGCAGATGCACACACACACACACACACACACACATACACACACACACACACACTTGGTGTCACTGTGGTGTTGTGGTTATGGAGCAGGGCGTATATGATGCAAAGGTTGCACAATCAGTTCTCAGGCAAATGGGTGATATGTAAAATGATAATCATCGATAACGTGTGAACTGAAAGCTATGAAATGAAAGCTATAAAGTTATCACATATGTTGTAGTGTTTGGGGCCAAGACAAGGCTTATTTTGTCCCCCCCACCCCCCCTCAAATGACAAATGCTTCACGTTACATTTTATGCTTTCAAATACTCACCAATTATATTTAACCATATACACACTACATACCTGCTGCATTGTCCACATATGTACTGTTAATATCAATTAAGTAAAAATAAAAAATTCTATATCTTGCCATCTTGCTCTAATTATCTTCTGATCTCTAAACCCAATCAGTTAAGTAAATATAATAACAGTTTTTTTGTGATTTTTATGCTTTTTTTGATTAAAGAATAATAAATGATATGCAGAGTCTGATTTCACTGATCTGAATTCCAGTGCCATATATAATGCAAGTTCAGAATTAATATATTTCTCTTTCATGACAATTATAGTTCATTCTTACGGTGGGTTTACAAACAAATCACATAAACTAATGAATTATCTCTTGCATCAACTGAAGAAGAGATATTTGGAAATAATCTTGTTCATTTGTAAAATGTCTGACTTCCTGAAATATGTGACTTCTGCATCAGATGATATGTGGGAAAGCATGAATATGAATGGATATTCTCCGAACACAACTTCCAGAGCATAGCCAGCCAAAGATTATGGATCTTAAGATGTTTATTTTCCAGTTGCATCAGAAAAATAGGTTGTTTTTTATCATTTCAAATGGAAAGAATTTTAAGGTCTGAAGAGCATGAGAAAGTACGAGCTCTTGATTAAAAGGGTCTGTTTGTGTAACATGGATGTCGAATAAGGAAGGACAAACTGAAAGACGGCGCTCGTTCTCTTCGCCCAGTGCAACATCGAGTGTCGCAACATCTCTGGAAAGCGGTTGTAGTTCTATGGTTCTTTTTTGTTCCATTTTTTTTTTGCATAGCATTTTTATGACAAAAAAACCCAGTTATTTTTCATTATTGACAGGCTTTAGAATGAATTGGCCACTGAGCTGTCACTTGTTTTGTATTTAAAAAATAAAAAAAACACAATTTGGGTATGGTCAGTTCAGTGTGAGCCAAGCAGTGCATATGAGAGTACTCACGGACAGAGGGAGCTGTTTATTAGTATTTCCCTGTTGTATAGGGGTTTAATATTCAATGTGGCCCAACACTGTTTGATGGGAATACAGAGTAGAGGCATGTATATGACTCTTGCCTGTCCATCATTAGTCTAGCTCATCCTCACATACACCTTCTGGCAGCATGGTTTTTGTGTGTTTGTGATTCTGTGACCACACACCTCAGGGTGAGATTGATTGGAGCTCTGCACCATTTGCAGACACACCTGAGGCAAACACAGTAAGAGTGGGCTGGAGCTGTGCTTTTCTCATATTCTTGCTATGACTTTTCTATGGTAATATAGCAAACATAAGGCTATTGTAAACTATTTATATCTAAGTGTACTTGCAGCTTTTGAAAAATAATTCCATCTCCAATGAGGACGCACACGCGTGCGTTGATGCTCACACACACACATACACGCAAAACTATTTACAAACATACTGTATCACAGTCAAATGATCAAAATAAATGAAAGATATTGTATTTTCGTACTGTCAGTTAAATTTACAAATTTTTCTGCTTGCTATTATCGCTGCTGTGCAGTGTCACTGCAAACGCGACGTCACCGCTGGTCGCTCGCGGTAGCCATTGTCCGCATCTGTTCTTTGACCTTTTCAAGCCCGCTTTTACTACTACCAATCATGACGGAGTTCCCGGGACCTAGGCTCTCCTCGCTGTCAGTGTCTCCGTAGCAGCTGGAGTTCGGGGAGGTTACCAGGGCGATCACGGAATCAGAAGAGTCCCTGTCACGGAAGGCGGTGATCAAGGCCGGTCGTCCGGGTAACGGGGGCCCCAGAGGAGGGGTACCGCGCCGCAAGTGGGGGCGCAGGTCTGGCGAATTGACCCCTTTCCTCCCCTCTCCGGCATCCTCATCCTCGCCCTGCTCCGCCTCCATGTCCCTGCCCAGGTCACCAGCCTGGTCGCTCAGCAGCTGCATCAGGAAGTTGATGTACTTCATGGCCAGCCGCAGGATCTCGTTCTTGCTGAGTTTCTTATCCGGTGGGTGCGTCGGGATGAGCTTGCGGAGCTCAGAGAACGCCCCGTTCACGTTCTGCTGCCGCCAGCGCTCCCTGCTGTTGGTGAAGACACGGCGTGCCAACTTCTGAGGAGGACCTGCTGTCAACACACACACACACACACACACACACACACATACAAAGACTTAAATAGTGAATAGTTATGCAATTTACTAAAGACAAGCACATCCGTTCACAATTAAGCACATGGCTGGAGATATCTTTTTTGATTTAAAAGTCACCATGAGAGCCAATAGACTGTGCTCACCTTCAGCCAGATCCATCTCAAAATGCAAGGAGGGCCTTCTCTTAGTGCGGTTGTTGGTAAAGATGCCATAGTTTCCTGATGGACCAAGGTAAGCACTAAGAAACAAAGAGGTGGAGTAAATAGGCTACCTAAAATTATTTATTACATAAACATCTTACTAATAAAAAAAATACATTAAACTTCTGGGACATCGATCTGTCCAGTTAGGAAGCGTAAACGATTGTGAATCAATTTCACCTGCTTTGGTGCAAATCTTATCTTTCCTGACTGATTTTTCTCTAGTTTTGCATTTTGCTAGTGCCCTTGTCACTACTGGTAGCATGAGGCGGTACCTGCAGCCCATTCAGGTTGCACAGGTAGTCCAGCACCTCCAGGATGGCACATCCATATGTGCCGTCGCAAAAAGGTTTGCTGTGTCTCCCAGCACAGTCTCAAGAGCGTGGAGGAGATGGGCCATTACACGAGGAGAGCTGGACAGGGCCGTAGAAGGGCAACAACCCAGCGGCAGGACCGGTATCTGCTTTTTTGTGCGAGGAGGAACAGGACGAGCACTGCCAGAGCCCTACAAAATGACCTCCAGCAGGCTACTCGTGTGCATGTTTCTGACCAAACTGTCAGAAACAAACTCCATGAGGGTGGCATGAAGACCCAACGTCCTGTAGTGGGACCTGTGCTCACAGCCCAGCACCGTGCAGCTCGATTGGCATTTGCCAGAGAACGCCAGAATTGGCAGGTTCGCCATTGGCGCCCCGTTCTCTTCACAGATGAGAGCAGGTTCACACTGAGCACATGTGACAGACGTGAAAGAGTCTGGAGACGTTGTGGCGAACGTTATGCTGCCTGCAACATCATCCAGCATGACCGGTTTGGTTTAATTGACTTGGTGTTATACTGTGATGATTAAGCGTTCCCTTAATCTTTTTGAGCAATGTATATATATATATATAATAGAACTATGTTTTTTTCTTATCATCCCCTTGTAGTATCTCTGCAGCGTGAATGGCTGATATGTGTTTCCAGATCAGAAAAGCACAGAATCTGATTTTTTAAATTGCGAGTGAAAAGAGTGAAAGAGATCCATAAAAGCAATTATTTTGAATACAGCTTTCTCACATTAGATTACATGTGCAGCAGCGGTGATTGAGTGGGCATGCTGGGGAGAGATCAGTGTTCATTACACACAGCGCCAGCTGACAGACTACAATTAAAATAGATCATTGATTGCTTTTGCCTACAGTGCACACAGCGAGCCCCTGGGGAAAGGGAAGCTTCTGCATGGACTCAGAAAGCATGATGCAAAAGGAGAGGACAGAGAAATGTCTGGAGGAAAGTAGAAGAGAGGGGAGAGACATGCCGTTGTGCAATTTGTCATGTGCTTCAGATCTGTTCAGAGGGGAAACGGATATTGCTCTCTCAAGAACGCCTGCAGCATTGCAGTCAAAGTCATTCCAAGACTGACCAACAGCCTGGGCCGACTGAACACTGTAGCGTCTCCAGTGGTTATTTATTACATATTCATTCACAAAGAAAGCAATATGAAATAATGTTTTCCTCATGTGATTATTCAGTGTATTCTACTTCATCTTTTTCACTGAAAAAAAAACAACAAAAACAAACCAGAGAAATCTGATCAAGGACAAACACTGTTGCTAGGAAACCAGATTTTGAATCCAAACATTTGTGAGCTGGGTCATTCAGTGAGAGCGTCTCTGCAGCTCTTTGCAACTTGAGCAGGAGAATTACCTGTGATCCAAATATGAATTATTTTCTGTGAAGAATAGAAATAGAGAGAAGACTATAGTGAAATGAGCTGTTGAGAGAAGCCCTCACCTGTTGAGGAAGGGGTGTCCAGACAGGTACGCCAGGGGCAGCAGAGAGCCAGGCGAGGACATGGGGGAGGAGAGAGAGGTGAGCTGAGCCAGGTTTGGAATGGGGTGCAGGGCGGTGAGCTGGGGGGTGGGGAGGGGGAGGGGTATGGGGGGCTTGCTGTGTCCCAGACTGATGACGGGGATGTGGGGCGGGAGAGGGGTGGAGGAGGACAACGGGGTGAGCGGAGGGGTGGTGGGGCCAGGGTCAGAGCCAGGGAGGAGGAGGGGCGGAGTAGAAGAAGGGGAGCCGGCCCCTGCTCCCTGATTGGCTGTCTGTGAAGCGATGGGTTTGGCTGCAGCGTGGTGGTTGTGGGTGAGGGTGAGGGTGAGGGTCGGGGTGGGCTCTGTGGAGGGGCTGCTCCATGCCTCGGCTCGCCGTGTCTTCTCCTCATTAAGCGGGGGGCTCCTGGCGCTGGGGGACGTGGCCTGTGTGGGGCTCTGGCTGTCACTGACCGCCGGGGTCGAGGGGCCCGGAGAAATGGGGGGCTCCAGCTTTTCCATCATCTTCCTCTGTGAACCCCCCAAACCCACTCTGTCTGTTTTTCTCTCTTTCACTCACGCGCTAGCCAAGAGACCTTGTCTTTGTTCTTGTTTTTATTATTCTATTAGTAAGGTGAGTGTATCAGGAGTGTTCTGCTTTGTGTAGCTCCGGAGGCTAAATCTGTTTGTGGGCTGGGAACAGCCTCTCTTCATTATCATTCATTGTCGCGCCTGGTTTGTCTTTGTCAGCGCACACCAAGTACAGCCTCTACGAACGCGTTAGGTGTGTTGTGTCTGGCACACTGCTGCCTGCCTCTAGGCCTGGGACATCAAAAGGAATGATTTGAGTGCACATATGTCCGTGCATTCTCACGAGTGTTCATCGTTTTGAATGGTCAGAGCTTCTGGGACAGTACTGTTCATTTCGAAGAGTGGACGCTGTGCTCTTTGTCCTATGTGGGTCTTGTGTTACACACTCCCCTTCCTGCTTCCGGGTCACTATGGGCTGTGGGGTTCACGGTTCTTTCGGGGAGGCTAGGCAGATTGGGGCGTGCTCCTCCACCCCTCGATCCCTCCTCATCAGTATTGGCCAGGTATTTTGTCTGTCTGTTTGTCTGTTTGTCTGTCTGTCTGCTGACGTGTCTGTGGTCCTGCAGCTGAATGACGTCCGTGAGCCTTTTCCCTAAGGCTCAGGTCACCAAATCTTCTCAAACATCCAAATTTCCAAGAGAGCACACGTGACAGAAAGCCAGCAGGCACCTACTGAAACAAAGGCTCTGTCAGGTAAGGTCATGGCTTCATTTTGAGCTAAAGTGTAAAACTGGGGTCACACTGCACCAGAATGATCAAAACCGGACTCATAACCAAACGGTTGCGTATTTTAATCCCCAGGAAGCCTACTGCTGTATGCTTGAGCGTACGTAACTTGAGAAGTTGCAGAAGTTATCCAGCCGTTATACTGTGCTGGACATAAATGTCTGGTTAGTACATGCTTCATTACAATGAACAATAAAATATTAACATTAAAATGGACACAACCACCACTAAAGACGCATTTGATACACTGTACATAACTCACTGTAATTATACTCACTCAAGGCTTTATAGGCTGTGCACATGGACCTCTGTTCTCTGTGTGAGTTTAGTTTGCTGTTGACTGAATAAATGAGGCCTGCTTGACTTTCATGATTCATTTCACTGTTTTGTAATCTGTCTCTTCTCCTTTTCCACACACATCTCTTGTATAAAAAAATGTAAATTTCTATTTCAAGTTGAATTTCCCCTATTTGTTTCTCCTTTTTTGGGGGGGGGGGGGTTGTGTTGTGTTGTGTTGGCTAACACAATGTTTTGCCTGTTTGTGATGAGATAATTAGAACAGAAGGCCATACAACAACATATAAAGCATTGGAAACATTATGCGACTTCATATACACATAGTATAGCATTATGCCGTCATGTTTTTTCACTGTATGCACCCAATTACTGGTATGGAACCGCAAACACTGTGGGTTCACATGTTAGACTGTAAATCACGAGCAGCACTCAACCTCATCGCCATCATAGAACCCAACGGCGACCATGGGTTCTAACAGATCGGCCAAATTTAATCACTTTGGATTGAAATGAGTCTATACTAACAGTAAACAGCATGCCTATGAGCTAATATCAGGATGTTATATTTTTAAGAGGCAATGGTCGACTTATTCCACAAAATAGAAAGCTTGTCCTCTGAATATACCGTCCTGGAAATTTAACAGCTTTTTGTTTTGTTGTTGACTCTAAAATTCAAAATGCAAATCTTCATGCATAAATAATTTAAACAATACAATATTATGACCTACACAGAAAATTTGGATTTTGTGCTTGCCTGTATGTGTGTGAAATCAAACAATCATCTGAAATGTGCAGACATTGTAATTATGCATATTTGAACATTTAGAAGGTGTTAATTCTTCATATACAAAAATACAACGTGATTTGCTGGTTTGAGAAATAGAATAAATATAATATTTATATAATGAGAAAGATCTGTGAATATATATGTAATTGTACAATAATGCTGACACTATGACTACGTCTACAACTACTGCTGATGCTACTACTACTACTTCAAATAATAATAATAATAATATTATTATTAATATTAATTATTATTAGCAATTATTATTCATTTATATTCTTATTAAATAATAATAATAATAATAATAATAATAATAATAATAATAATACAGAAAGGTGCATTTATAACAATAATAGCAATATATAAGCTGAAGATAACAGTTAGAAATAGCTTGAGGGCAAATTAAATTTAAAGATCTATATTATGATTTGGCATTAATAGCGTAAATAAATGCAACATTAAGTATGTTTTCTTTTTAACTTACAGTTGAATGCAAATTAGAAATCATACACAATATTTACGCCACAATAAAAATGCCGTTCCGATGTCAAAAAAATATTGGAAAGTAGGCTATGGTTTCATTTGGGGGGAAAAGGGGTTAGATCTTAAAAAGTCTTACAGGGTACGATTTCGTTGAAGTCAAAAATAATTTAAACAAAAACCGAAAATTGGTTTAAAATATCCAGGAGGACGGTTTATTTCCAATTGCATAAAATAAACTAATGACCGTAAGAAAAGAAAATAGCCTACGATACACAGACCTTTCAAAGCAATGGTGGAAATCGGAAATTATAAAGTAAACCGGCGTTTAATTGTTTGTTAATAGGAAAATGACAATAGGCTGCGGCTTATGTGGGAAATACAAATAAGGAATAATAATAATTTAGTGTGTGTTTAACGGTTTATTACATTTTTCATTCTCGACAAATTACATTATTGTGTTGCCTAAATGAAATAGGTAGTAAAACAAATGTGTTCAGGTGGTTATCCACGGAATATAGTCGGATGCAGTAATACCATAAAATTGCAATTAATTTGGGTTAATTGTGTATATAAGCAGAAAGTCATGCATGTACGATTGCGATGTAATGCAGTGTTAGTACCATATACGTGCTGAAGGCGTTATTATTGTGATTTTAAACAGACCACGTGCTATTTCCTATGCATTTAGACAAGAAAAATATAATATGTATATAATTATATATGTTTATATATATATATATATATATATATATATATATATATACACTATGTGCATGAATAAAAATATTTAGATGTACATTTTGACAGAAATACAGGCCTTTTTTTGAATTGCGTTTAATTGTACCAAATCTTACAAAAATCCATCACTCAAGTATGAATTTGATTGACGCAACATAACCATGAGCGGTTTGATGGAAGCATATTTGGAATGTTCCAGTTTGGCTTACTGAATTAATAAAGTCATTAAATTACGAATGCAGCAATTATCTAGTGGATGACAATTACAAAAAAATCCAAACCCTAATATAAACAATAATGAAACAAACAAACAGCACCAATAACAACCAAGAGCCGAGTCCAGCTAGAGCCTAGTCCAGCTAGAGCCGAGTCCAGCTAGAGCCTAGTCCAGGCTATTGATTGACATGAGTCGTAACAACAGCACTTTGTGTTTGTTTGGTGCGATTAAAATCTCTGCCTTTTCCATAAAAACCTGAACAAAATACTCACTCATTCTCACTGAAGCGCGTTCACAAGTGTCCCCACTTCAGTGCCAACGCACATGGCTTTTCCAGTGTGGCCTTGAATTTCTGTGCTGAAACCTCTTCCTTGTCATTTCCCTTATTGTGTGTGTGTACGCGTGCGTGTGTGTGTTTGTGTGTGTGTGTGTGTGTGTGTGTGTGTGTGTATGTGTGTGTGAAGGGATTTAGAGCGCTGAGCTTCCTGCTATGTGTACAGTATGCAGCTAAACTTGTATCCAAGCCTATGACTGTGGGAGCTGAGCTAGAATATAATGCATGTCCAACGTACCAGCCAGGAATTCTCACACCCCAAACTCGGTAGGTGCTCCGGCAAATAAGTATTTAATTCAACTCTTTGCTTAAATGCCAGTTTTAAGAAAAAACATTAGGTTATCATATTTTAAAAATAATAATAAAAAAGCATATTGAGAAAAAGTGAGAAGAAGTCCCCTGAATTTTATGTGCGATATCCCTTTGAGCGGTGACTGACTCTGGTACTGGAATGAGAGTGACGCCAAGCTGTTCTCTCTCTCTCTCTATCTCTCTCTGCCTCTCTCTCTCTCTCTCTCTCTCTCTCTGCCTCTCTCTCTCTCCCTCTCTCTCTCTCTCTTTCTCTGCCTGTCTCACTCTCCCTCCTTCTCTCGCTGCAAGGCTGAGACAGTGCTCTAGTTGGCTGCCAGTTGGAAAGAGCTGGTGTTGGAGAGTGCGCAGAAAAACCATGTTGCAAAGAGAGATTTCCGCTCCCTGCTGGACAAGAGGATGTACTTTTACAATGTGGTGGGTGCTGATAAGGGCCTCAAAAACGGCCTGTGCCTGTTAGATAAGGAAATATGCCCCCCCCACCCCCCTCTCCAACACACACTCTATCTAACCCCCCTCCCATCTTTCCACCTTTCTGGTCAGTCCCAGACTATAAAGGGTCTTGGATCACTCCCAGAAGGAAACAGGGCTTATATCACAATGGAATAACATGGCACTCATATACACATATGCACACACACACACACACACACACACACACACACACACACACACACAGGCGCACACACACACATACACACACAGACACCTTCTATCTCTCTTTCTTTCCCTTTCTCTATCTTTCAGCCAGTAATGTCATGTACAGTCATATACATTTTCAAAGCTCTACAGGGCACCACAGTGATACCAGCAGTAACTATACTGTACAGTGCCTACCATAATTATTGGCAACCTCAATAAATATAAGCAAAAAGTGCATCATTAAATTCAGCTTATCATTTATCAAATGTCTTCAATGCTCAGACGAATGTGAAAATTATATAGCTTAATTGTGATACCATTGATCAGAGGACAAACAAATCTTTAATGCAAAATCATTTTTATCTTGAAGATGTGTCACAATTATTGGCATCCCTGTATTTTGTACTTTGCACACCCTCCTTTTGCCAAGATAACAACGCTGAGTCTTCTGCTGTAATGCTTGATGAGGTTGGAGAACACATAACAAGGAATTTGAGATCATTCCTCCATACAGAATCTCTCCAGGTCCTGCAGAGTTCTTGGTCCTCACTTGTGGACTCTCCACTTCGGCTCACCCCACAGGGTTCAGGTCAGGGGACTGGCATTGCAAAAGCTTGATTCTGTTTTCAGTGAACCATTTTTTGTGGAGATTTTGAGGTATGCTTTGGATCATTGTCTTGCTGGAAGATCCAACCATGACCCACTTTTAGTTGGAGAATTGATGACCCCAGGATGCAAGCAACTTCTGCAATTTTCGAACTGTTATTCCTGTCAAAAGTTTTGCCTCTTGAACCATGGACTCTTGAACTGTGCGTGGAGGAAAACTACACCTGCGTCCTCTTCCAGGCAGGTTCATCATAGCTCCAGTTGCTTTAAACTTCTTAATTATTTTAATGGTGCTAGTTTCAGGTGGTTTCAGACAAGAAGCTATTTTTCTAAAGCCATTGCCTAATTTATAAAGGTCAACAACCTTTTGTCACATTTAATTGTGTGTTCTTTGGTCTTCCCCATGTTGACGGATGACTAAGAGGTTCTGGCCTGAGTGTCACCTCTTATTTATACCTCAGTGAAACAGAAAGTTGAGAATAACCACATAATAGTTCCTAAAGACTCAGGTGTGCTTAAAAAAAGAATGGGAATATACTTCAATTAGGTTTTGTTCGTACTAACTACGTTTTTTGAGACAATAATTTTTTCAATAATTTTACCTAAATTAAAGAATAGATTTTGCTCATATTTTGAGTTTATCCAATATAATCCATGATTATAAGTTAAAAAGACATTTTTATAGCCTGGTTTGCTCATATTTTCCAGGGTTACCAATAATTGTGGTGGGCACTGTAAGGGCCATGTTTAGTGATGTAGATGAACAGCATTCCTTAGAATGTGAGGCTTGGTTCCCCCCACACAGACTCTGAGGACTCACAGGTAAATTCATCGCCATTTTGACTCTGAGAATCCAGAAACTTGGGTAAACATGAATGCCAAACAAATTGTAAGGATTGAATCACCTTTCCCTAGAAGGTGGACTGGCCAAACAAAAAAAGGTAAATGTCTACTGCCCTTATGATACGCAGTGAGTTTATATTTTAGAGACTTTTACTAAATCTAGCTGCTTGAAGCCCCCCCCCTATTCATATCTCCAGTACCTGGCCATGTGTATTTGTGACAATTCTCCAAGAATCCAGTTTCATTGAAAAATAAAACGGCAATTGCTGGACTTTTAGTTGTCATCATATGTAATTGTCTGCACAGTTCCTGACATTTAGAGTTGCCTATGCCCATCGCACTATGCTGAAGCAGCAGGGCGTGCACAAAACTTTTGGGTGTTCCCTCTACTACTGAAGTACTTGACAATCCCGTTCGTCAACAAATGAATGCATCTGCTGTCAGGGAGCTGATTGTTTTTCAACCAGAAATTAAACATTTGCATTTGTGAAAACGCAGTTCCACTCGGAAACTATGTCACATATCTCTGGGACAACTAACAGATAACATTTCAGCAATATGAAACAGACAAAGGTCTTACCTTTCATGATAGAGTAGAAGGTTACAGGGTAGAAATACAAAGGCCAGTAAAAGCACTCTGAGACCATGAGATCATGATTTTATTATTAAATGTGAAATGGCTCTGTGATGACATTTATTTAATCCCCGGATCAGGTGGGTTGATTGACAGGCACGTCACTCCAGAGCAGTTGTGTGATGTTTCCTCTGATTTCTCTGGCCTGCTTTCTGTGTGCAGGTGGAACAGTGGACCTGGAATCTCATTGGGATTCTCTGATAGGCTGCTGTCTATTGGTCCTGCTCTGGCTCCGGCTCTGGCTCCTCCCTGTCTGTGTGTCTATATTAACACTGTAAGGCCCTCAGCCTTCCACTGAGGAGGCAATTTGATTAACTCTCCCACCAAAGAGCTTCCTTAAGGCCCTGTTTCCTTCCTCTCCATTCTCCACCCCTCTCTCTATCTGTCTGTTAGGGGTGCAGCTTCTCTCACTGAACAAATACACAATGTCTGTAAGACTCAGGCACTAAACATAAACAAACTTACTGTGGCTATAGTCATAATATAATACAATATAATATAATATAATATAATATAATATAATATAATATAATAGAATAGAATAGAATATAATATAATATAATAGAATATAATATAATATAAAAGATAGATATAGTGACCATAGATAGATAGATAGATAGATAGATAGATAGATAGATACACCATAACCCATTGGACAGTGACACATTTTTTGGTATTTTGGTGTTGTACTCTAGCACTTGACTGAGTTTGAAAAGATACAATAACAATGACGTTGAAGTGCAGACTGTCAGCTTTAATTTGAGGGTATTTTCATCCATATCGGATGAACCATTTATAAACTTTTAGAACCTTTAGTACATAGTCCCCCCCATTTTCGGGCATCAGAAATATTGGAAAATTTAACATAATGTTTTATATTTGGTTATATTTGGTTGCATATCCATTGCATGCCATGACTCCCTGATGTCTGTGACCCAACAATATCAAAAGACTCTTAATATCTTATTTTTTGGTACTTTTACAAGCGATACTATAACGTCTCTGCATTTGAATAGATCTCTATGGGAATTGGGGGGTGGGACTAGATTTAGCTGTAAATGATGCTGGAACAGTATGGAATACGTGGTTGGTAAAATGGCTGTAAGTCATCAAGGGTCTGAGACAACAGGAAGTAATGGCTGTTAAAGTAAAATGATTACTTCATCCGAGATTGATGAAAAAAACCTTAAATTAAAGCTGACAGTCTGCACTTCAACCTCATTTTCATTGTATCCTTTCAAACTCAAAGTGCTAGAGTACAGAACCAAAATAACAAAAAATGTGTCACTGTCTAATGAATTATGGTGCTCACTGTAGATAGATAGATATATTAAGTAAATCAATTGATTAAAGCATCTGTAGTTATTATTGCATTTTTTCTAAATGCTTAGTATTTCATAATTTTTTAATTGCCCAGCTAATCCTGCATGCAAAACACTGATACAAGATTACAACTTTCATATGACATTTTCATAAAGGTAGTCAAGGCCAAACCAGCAGAGCTCTAGCACGCCAATAATGAAAAATATCATAATGGAATAACGACGCAGCGGTTCTTTCATGTAATCCAACCACCAAGAAGCATATTTAACTATGAAAAAACAACCGTGTCTGCTATTTCCATTTTATGATCAATTGCACAGCCAGCAATGGATGTGAAAATGTGTCAAAATGTTTTTTGTGGTTCATTTGAGCCCCTTACGGACAGATTTCCATGCAACCACAATATTCCGATCTTCACTCATTATGCTAACACATGCAAACTCACAAATCTGCCAAACAAACAGGTTAGGACCGTCGTATAGCATTTGCTTTATGCAGAAAAAGTGATATTCTTTTTCCCCAATAGATTGCACAAATGAGTGTACTAGCACACCTGTGTCTGTACAAAAATACTCCGACACGGTGGCTGGTTACTTCCCCCAAAGCACTTCTCATGCATGTCCAAACTCTTCATTTAAACTCATTTATATCTTCACCGCATAATCAGTCAACCGTAGCTCCTACTATTCCCTTTGCCGCCACCCTGAGACAATCAAGAAAATGTAATGGAAAAATAGCACAAATTAAGTGTCTAGTTTGGCTCTGTGTAATGTGCAGCTCAACTGCCAACCTCTTTATTTCTTACATCTCTGGAGACCTGAAGAACTCTCTGCTGTGGTCAAATCCCTCCAACAATGAACCCTGCGTTGTCACAGCCCAACACACAATGTACAATAAGCAGACTGCTGTGGGCATGTGTACAATTTCACCCGCACTATTACAAGAAATGCTTTGAGTCTTGTATCTTTGTTTGCCAAATGCTCGTCACTGATGACATATGCTATTGTCTTTTTGTCATTGCTATTGCAGTTATGTGCAATAAAAAAAATAAACTGACAATAAATTTGATACAACATTAAATAGAATTTAGGTTTACTGAACGTACGTTTTAGACATACGCTGGACTGTGAGGTTGCCACAGAAACGATACTCTGAGTTCACACGTGCTGAGCACCTGCAGTTCCACTGAGATGCACACCATTTGCTGCAATAGACACGTCTACGTCTCTGTCAAGCACTGGGTCTGGGCAGATTTGCGTACATCTTTAAAAAGAAACATGTGGCATACTCTGAAGACCTTCCAGCTGGGAGAGGAGCTCTCGTCTGGACTGGGTCTATTTTCTGTATATGAGTTTTTGCGGCTTGTTGCTCCCTTTGAAACATCATCCAAGCTTAGGATTCAAGCTTTCATTAAGTCATGATTGTATCGTTTTTTTCACAAGGCAGTAAACTGCAGATAAATCACTTGAGTGCTTCTCAGATGAAACCCGTCCCCTGTGCGCTGTAGGATGCCACGGCCTTCATCAGCCTGTGTGGGGAGAATACCCACCATCAACAAGAAAATAAGAAGCGAGTCAAAATGTTGACATGTTCCATTTAAGGCCTGTGTGAAAACCAAAACAGTGTTTTTTTTATATGAAATAATAACAGCAACAGCAGTACCAAATGATTTCCGCAACACCCCCCCTGCCTGGATAGACATGGGCTGGGATTGTACTTAATGACAGGGAGACACATTCTTATTGTTCTTTTGTTTCTGAACACCCACCCACAGTAAAGGCGTCTGTGCTGAGCTGTGTGCGTTCGACTTGCTCAGACGTTTAACGAAACGGCGATTCCCCCTCTGGAGCTCTGTGGCGGTTGTCGTGGTGATCAGGAACAGAGAGGGAAAGGACTCATAGGAAGCTTCCAGGAACACGCAGACTGGAGGAAATGGAAAATATGACAGTTGTTTTTAAACTAGAATTTCTGTGTGTGTGTGTGTGTGTGTGTGTGTGTGTGTGTGTGTGTGTGTGCTTGTTTGTATGTGCGTCTGTGTTTGAGTGAGCGTCTGTGTGTATCCTTGAATGAGGCTTCTCACACATCTAAATGATGCTTCTCCCCCCAATATATTGGGTAATAGAAACATAATGCAATGGCAGATATATATTGGTGGTTAATATGGTTGTCACAGGCACGTACAGTTTATTCAGATACAATACACCCAGAATCATGGTTACATAGTCATGTCTGAATTTTCAAAGATGTTGCTAACAATAACTGGTTAATAAACGTCATATACTCCAAACAGTCAGATCAGTGAATAACAACAACATCACAACATTAGGCAGAGAGAGGCTTCTGCTGCAATTGAAGAAACCACGAGAGACGAGCTGTATGATGCATAACTGTACAGGTGTGAGTTCTCTTTAAACCAGCAGGTTCTCTTTAAACACACAGCATGATTATTCTCAACTCTGTGATGGAGCGCATTGGCAGTGAAGGCATAACACCAGTTACCACAACACAATACAAGTTCATACCGGCATTAGACCAGAGGCAGACCAAAGTAGTCAAACTACTACTGCTACACACATGCATACGCATGTACACACACACAAACACACCCAGACATATGTATAGACTGTGCATGTGCATACATGTCAGTGAACTCGCATACACAAACACAGTGAACCTGCTAAGTAAGAGGTTTTGGTTTTGAACTCCTGCCGAAATGACTATGGATGCCTGTAGTTTGTGGGGGTGGTGGAGGACTGATTGTGCTTCACTGACCGAAATGAATTCCTATGTCCCTGGACTCACATACATGCACACACACACACACACAGGCATGCACACACACAGGCACGCACACACACGCACACACACATACACAAACTTACCAAGGACTTTGTGGATACGTTTCCTCTGCGCTGTGTAAACACTATTGTGTGTGGGTGATAGTGATCAGCGAGGCCTAATTGTTCAAGGCAATATTAGCAGTTCATTTCATGGAGAAAGTGACAAACAATACCAGACGGCCGACAGGGGCGAACATACCTTGGCTATTCCTCTCCAGCTGTTGTTAGCTTGTTTGCTTATTTTTCCTGGTAGTCTTGGAGCTGGAATGAGGACCAAGACGGGATGGGGGGATGCAAAGGGTTGAAGGTCTGTTCGAAACTGTGACTTCAAACAATTATTAAAAAATCTCACATTGATGTAGCTGCTGATAAAGATGAATAAAGGTTGGGAGTGGGAAGGAAGCACACAAAAAGCAGACCCCACTGCCGTTCAGCGTACCCGCAATGTGACCTCAGTTTGTCTGCTGCCTCGGCTGTCTTTTCCTGCAGGTGGGAATGTAATCTATATCACGGCTGCTCCTCACAGCCAAGGGCAAATATGCAACGGACAGAACACCGTCCCTCAACACCTTTCGTGGGAATTAACGGGGCTTACAAATCTGGCAGGGGCTTCAGTAACATTAGCCAATTGCCCAGGGGGGCAGGATGTCTTCAATCTTCCTTTGAATTACTGTATGTGAACAGCCCATGCAGGTCAAAAAGGTGTTGGGCGATCAGCAGGGGTCTTCCTGTGGCTTGGCTGATTGGCCACACAGAAACTTTGAGGATGAGTTATGAATTATAATTTTCACCCTGAAAAGATTCTGAGCCATTTAATGGAGTAAATTAGTTTTAAATAATTTAATTAATTAGGCTATTCAATTTTATACCTGGTGTGACAGAAATGTTAAGAGGACGTTCTTGTTGTAAATGTGTTACATGGCTGGGTCTTTGTCAAGAGGGGACAACTGCAGTAGGCACAGCCCTGTTTAAGAATCCATGACATGTCCACTATATATTCCATTATGAAATCACACCTTTTGGTCTGAATAAATCAGTAGCGGCCAATGAGATGGGTTCATCTTGTGAGGTCTTGGTACCTCAGAGTGTACACTCATAGTCTAGATGGTCAGCAGCTCTGTGGTTTCTCTCTGAGTCACATGACAATGACAGTGAAGACAATAAAGACAATATGCTGCACCAAGCCCTCTGATGTGCCTTTAACAAAAATGTGTGTCTTTTGCATAGCGCTCAGTTCCCAGGATGCACCTGGACGGGACTGAGCGGATGTAGGGGACAGCTGTTTCCTGTCTGCCCTTCCTGCCTTCCAGTGGTGGGGAGCGCAGGCAGGGGAGGAGAGGTGGGGGGGGGGGGGGGGAGATAGGGGGAGGCTGTCCGTCCATTCCAAACAGGATATATCTGCCACGGTCGCAGGTGTGAGCTTATGAATGCCCATAATTCATAACTCATGTCTTAATACGCAGCATGGAGGGCCCTGAGCTTCCGATTTACAGGGTGTAGCGGTGGGGGATGGGGGGATGGGGGGATGGAGGGGGGGAGACTGTGCTTTATCTCTTGCCTCTATGCCATGTTCTCCATGGCGAAGAGGCGCCAACAGCTAATATTACAACACCGGTTATTGAGTAATAAAGAGTCACCTTTGGACTGCCTTGGCCTTTCACAGTCTGACGGAGAGCTCGGCGTGCAGAGGAACTCTTAAAGAGCTAAAGCTCTTAATTACTCATTACACCATAATTACTGTCTATGCTTTCACATGGCTTTTATCATAGTGTCAAGTGGGACTGTCCCTCTGCCTTTGTAACCCATAAGTAGGGAGGAATACTGTAAATTCGAACACTTGGGGCTTGAGCCAGGTTAGCCTGCTAAGGTCAAGTTACAGGTGGTTGTTTCCACCATTGTGTTACGTCAAGCGGACATGTTTCAGGTCAGCTGATCTCCGTTGCTTGTGTTGGTCTGACTGCTATGTACAAGCATGTCTGAAAGCTGCACTGCTGCCTGTAAAGGGAACCCAGACTGCAAAAAGAAGGGAAGAAAGAAAGAAAGAAAAAGAAAACATGAACTTAAAATGCAGTGAATGACAAAATGAGAATAACTCACTTGGTTCCTGTTTCAAAATTGCTTGCTTTTCATTTTGAAAAGGCTCATGCCTTTGTTGGTAAACATGATGCACTCTGGGACCGCTGGCTCCCTCCAGCTATACAGTCTCCAAAGACTGATTTGATTTGAAACCAAAGCATTCAGCTGGAGAAAAATGCATGAATGGATATCAATGGCCATGAAAACCACACCATTGGATAACAAGAACAGTCAATTTATATATGTCGAATGTTTTTAAAAGCCAGTAACAAAAAAGTATCAATTCCAAAACAGGAACTAAGCAATATTTCCCATTTTCTGCATTTTGAGTTAATGTGGGGTTTTCTTTTTTTTTACAGTGGAGGTTCCCTTTCATGGTAGTCATAATAGACTTGAAAACATACATATTTCTTCAGAAAAAAATTCCAAATGGCTGTTTCAATTCTGGTCCACAAGAGCATTCAGTGGGACATTGTGCAATGCAGACTTGGTGTAGGCATGCACAATGTAAAAGCATTTTACATTCTGTTACTGCGGTACTGTAGAAGCCTCGTATTGTCATAACGAGACGGACAGACACGCTGAAGAGTACTGCCATTGAGAAGGACCCTGACGAAGGAACTGTGATTTGAGAAGGACCCTGACGAAGACACTGTGTTTTGAGAAGAACACTGACGAAGGCACTGTGGTTTGAGAAGGACCCTGACGAAGGCACTGTGATTTGAGAAGGACCCTGACGAAGACACTGTGGTTTGAGAAGAACACTGACGAAGGCACTGTGGTTTGAGAAGAACACTGAGGAAGGCACTGTGGTTTGAGAAGGACCCTGACGAAGACACTGTGGTTTGAGAAGGACCCTGACGAAGGCACTGTGGTTTGAGAAGAACCCTGACGAAGGCACTGTGGTTTGAGAAGGACCCTGACAAAGGCACTGTGGTTTGAGAAAGACCCTGACGGAGGCACTGTGGTTTGAGAAGAACCCTGACGAAAGCACTGTGGTTTGAGAAGGACCCTGACGAAGGCACTGTGGTTTGAGAAGAACCCTGACGAAAGCACTGTGGTTTAAGAAAAACCCTGACGAAGGCACTGTGGTTTGAGAAGGACCCTGACAAAGGCACTGTGGTTTGAGAAGAACCCTGATGAAGGCACTGTGGTTTGAGAAGGACCCTGACGAAGGCACTGTGGTTTGAGAAGAACCCTGATGAAGGCACTTTGGTTTGAGAAGGACCCTGACGAAGGCACTGTGGTTTGAGAAGTACCCTGATGAAGGCACTGTGGTTTGAGAAGAACACTGACGAAGGCACTGTGGTTTGAGAAGGACCCTGACGAAGACACTGTGGTTTGAGAAAGACCCTGACGAAGGCACTGTGGTTTGAGAAGAACCCTGACGAAGGCACTGTGGTTTGAGAGGGACCCTGACGAAGGCACTGTGGTTTGAGAAAGACCCTGACGAAGGCACTGTGGTTTGAGAAGGACCCTGACGAAGGCGCTGTGGTTTGAGAAGGACCCTGACGAAGGCGCTGTGGTTTGAGAAGGACCCTGACGAAGGCGCTGTGGTTTGAGAAGGACCCTGACGAAGGCGCTGTGGTTTGAGAAGGACCCTGACGAAGGCACTGTGGTTTGAGAAGGACCCTGACGAAGGCACTGTGGTTTGAGAAGAACCCTGACGAAGGCACTGTGGTTTGAGAAGGACCCTGACGAAGGCACTGTGGTTTGAGAAGGACCCTGACGAAGGCACTGTGGTTTGAGAAGGACCCTGATGAAGGCACTGTGGTTTGAGAAGGACCCTGATGAAGGCACTGTGGTTTGAGAAGGACCCTGACGAAGGCACTGTGGTTTGAGAAGGACCCTGACGAAGGCACTGTGGTTGGTTTTTTGGTTAGTTTTTTCCAGACACCACATGGGGAATAGATTACGGGAGCAATAGGTGAAGTGCTGTCAAACTGAGGAGCACTTCCACACTGGAGAGGTTTGTCAGTCTATCAATATCTTACGTTGTTAATCTCTTCTGCCAGGTCTGGTGAACCGGACCCAGAACCTATACCTGTTTTCCTTTCTCCAAGCCCAGAGCGGTATATTCAGTGTTTCTCTGTGAGCTCTACGGTTCTGAGCTGGTTTTTTATGAGCTCTGCTCATCAACAGGCCCCTTCGGGAAAAACAAGTAAAACCATTTCCCAGGGAGCGGACCGAGGACAATACAGAAGGGCTTGTTTTTCACCCGGGGGTCACAGTGACACTGCAAAGCACAACCCTATGTTTATTTCCCCACAACTCATATTCCCAACAATCAGCACGGTCGCCATCCAAATTCCACTCAGATAACAGTGTGACGGGAGTTCCATGTTTGTGAAGCCAGTGGTGTGAAATAGGAAAACAGCCCCCGCCCTCCTCATTCCCACCCTCGTCCTCCTCATTCGCACCAACTCGTTTACTCTTTTTGTTGTTTTTTCTGATCAAATCGTTTCCATGTCTGAACCGCTGGTTCTCCCACGCTATAATTCCTTATGGATCCTGGAAGCCCCGTGGCTATGGCAACGAAAGCCAAAATCCTGTTGTCATAGGAACTTCTCCCTGCAAATAATGTATATGAAACATACTATGCATGTATACATTAACCCTTCACTGAGAAATCATAGGAAAAAAATACACACAACTGATAGATACAGTACATTCTAAATCACATAAAATCTATGGGAGTGTAATCCTGCAAGATACAAAAACACAGGGAATAAATATAATAGTGTGCACTTTATCTCCTGAATAAGCCAATGTGTGTTTTTGTCCTCCTCATTTTCACACCGGGTCTTCAAATGTCCCTCATCCGGAGTCTTCCTCTACCATCATCTTAAATGTACAAAGAGAAGAGACCAGACTGTTTCACAAAGCAGGATTACTAGAGTTTGCTGGATAACTGCACCCGAATTGCACTGAGTAAAACCGCTCTTTTTACTTCAGTCCATGTTCCAGATTTGGGAGGATTCTTGTAGGTTCTGGTATCCAGTTAATTTAGTAATCCTGCTTTGTGAAAATAACCCCCAGGTCATAGCTAAACAACATAGAAACATTTTAACGGCTGCAAATTTACATTTACACTTTAAGAAGATTGACAATGTAATTTAGGGGTACATTGACTCAAAGTAAGTAGGTGTACATAAGCTGATTAAAGGCAGAGGAGACCCTGATGTTTTAGACATACTCAAGCAAAGCCTCAAAGAACTCAGAATCTAATTTAAATATATTGCACTAAACATTATGGCCACTAGATGGAGACATGACCTCGACTATGACGAAATATTTTCAAAAGCTCAGTCTAAGTAATGTACTGAAAACCGTTTTTGTCATTTCCAACACCTTTTTAATTCTATATATTTTTTATTCTATCCTATTTGACTTTGTTTTGTGTTTAAAAAAACAAAAAAAAACTTTTTAAATATTTTCCACACATGTACTGAGCACTTTGCTCTTCAACTCAGATTCAGTGTACACACACACACACACACACACACACACACACACATACAGGTGCAGCTCAAAAAATTAAAATATCGTGAAAAAGATTTATATTTTTTGTCACTCATTTCAGAAAGTGAAACTCATATATTATATAGATTCATTACACATAGAGTGAAATATTTCAAGCCTTCATTTCTTGTAATTTTGATGATTATGGCTTACAGCTAATGAAAACCCAAATTCAGTGTCTCAGAAAATGTGAATATTTTGCTTTAACATATTTTTAAAGTATCATATTTAATATTTGGTCGCATATCCTTTGCATGCTGTTACTTCCTGAAGTCTGTGACCAATCAACATCAAAAGACTCTCGATATCTTATTTTCAGGTACTGTTACAAGCGATACTATAACCTCTCTGCATTTGAACTGATCTCTATGAGAATTGGGGGGTAAGACTAGATTCAGCTGTAAATTACACTGGTACAGTATGGAACACATGACTGGCGAAATGGCTGTACGTCATCAAGGGTCTAAGGTATCAAACGAGCCCCAAACCATCACTCTGCGGCCAGATATGGAGTAGATGTGGATGGATCCCTTTAAGGGTTGTTTCGACTGACTTTTTCCCCCATAGAGTTCTATAGGAAAATGAATCAGGAGAAATAACCCTTGCAGTGATCCATCCACATCTACAATGGGGGAAATAAGTATTGGACACGTCAACAATTTTATTATCAAACATATTTCTAATGTAGCTATTCACATGAGATTTTGACCAGACATTGGTATCAACTCAGTAAAACTACACAGCTAAAAAAATTATAACGTTCCAATTCTTTAAAAAAGTTATGTGCAATAAAGTGAATTGACACAGGAAAAAAGCATTGAACACGCTAAATTAAATGTGGTAGAAAAGCCATATTTTTTATATTTGGTTGCATATCCTTTGCATGCCATGACTTTATGATGTCTGTGACCCAACAACATCAAAAGGCTCTTGATATCTTATTTGCTGTTACTCTTACAAGCGATACTATAACAGCTCTGCATTTGAATGGATCTCTATGGGAATTGGGGGGTGGGACAAGATTTAGCTGTAGATTACACTGGAACAATATAGAACACAGGCTAAGTGGCTCTAAGTCATCAAGGGTCTGATGTATTAAACAAGCCTTTAACCATCACTCTGATGCCAGAAATACAGTAGATATGGAAGGATCACTTTAAGGGTTGTTTCTCCTGACAGATTTTCCTATTGAACTCTATGGAAAAATAAGTCAGGAGAAGAAACCCTTCAAGTTATCCATCCATATCTACTGTATTTCTGGCAGCAGAGTGATGGTTAAAGGCTTGAACACATGGGTGGCTAAGTGGTGAGTGATGGTTAAAGGCTTGTTTAATACATCAGACCCTTGATGACTTAAAGCCACTTAGCCAACCATGTGTTCTATACTGTTCCAGTGTAATTTACAGCTAAATCTTGTCTCACCCCCCAATTCCCATAGAGATCCATTCAAATGCAGAGCTGTTATAGTATCGCTTGTAAGAGTACCAGCAAATAAGATATCAAGAGCCTTTTGATGTTGTTGGGTCACAGACATCATAAAGTCATGGCATGCAAAGAATATGCAACCAAATATAAAAAATATGGCTTTTCTACCACATTTAATTTAGCGTGTTCAATACTTTTTTCCTGTGTCATTTCACTTTATTGCACATAACTTTTTTTAAAGAATTGGAACGTTACAATTTCTTTAGCTGTGTAGTTTTATTGAGTTAATACCAATGTCTGGTCAAAATCTCATGTGAATAGCTACATTGGAAATATGTTTGATAATAAAATTGTTAACGTGTCCAATACTTATTTCCCCCATTGTATATACAATGTCGTGAAAATGTTTTTGCCCCCTTCTTGATTTTTTCTATTGTTGCATATTTCTTGCACTGGATGTTTTCAGATCTTTAGACAAAATATAATATTGATTTTAGAAAACCTGAGTGAACAAATGACACATTTGTTTTTTACTTAATTACAAATGTGTCAGAATGGAACACATGGTTGGCTAAATGGCTGTAAGTCATCAAAGGTCTGACGTATCAAAGAAGCCTTAAACCATCACTCTGCTGCCAGAAATCCAGTAGATATGGATGGATAACTTGAAGGGTTTCTTCTCTTCAATTGGAAAATTTGTCAGGAGAAACAACCCTTAAAGTGATCCATCCATATCTACTGTATATCTGACAGCAGAGTGATGGTTTGAGGCTCGTTTGATACCTCAGACTCTTGATGACTTACAGCCATTTTACCAACCATGTATTCCATACTGTTCCAGCATAATATATAGCTAAATCTAGTCCCACCCACCAATTCCCATAGAGATCCATTCAAATGCAGAGAGGTTATAGTATCGCTTGTAAGTGTACCAGAAAATAAGATATCAAGAGTCTTTTGATATTGTTGGGTCACAGACATCAGGAAGTCATGGCATGCAAAGAATATGCGACCAAATATTTTAAATTATTACTTTATTCTACATTGGCTGCAGTTATTGTAAGGGGGCAATTACTTTTTCACACAACGGAAATGGGTGTTGGGATTTTTTGTTCATTAAATAAATGAAATAAGTAAAAAACAAATGTGTCATTTGTTCACTCAGGTTCTCTAAAATCAATATTATATTTTGTCTAAAGATCTGAAAACATCCAGTGCGATAAATATGCAACAATAGAAGAAATCAGGAAGGGGGCAAAAACTTTTTCACGGCACTATATATATATATATATATATATTTTAAAAAAGTAGTACTCATATTACATATGTAATAATTTTGTACTTTTATTCCTGTGACATCATGCTGATGCACTGTCCCAACTGCAAAATACACACTGTGTGTGTATGTGTGTGTGTGTGTGTGTTTGTGCATATTTATTTATAATTATCCAGAGGACAAATCCTATAAATACACAGTAAATAGGCAGTAAAAATAGACATATATCCTTTTGCAAGTTACAATACCCTGTAAGATGCTTTTGAGTAGTTTTGAAGACAGCACAATCAGTGGAGAAAATGCTGACAGACTTCCATAAAACAACAGAAAATGTAACTGTAGCGTTCTAAGTGTGAAAAATGCATGTATGACATTGATTACAATGGGGAAAGCGTAATAGTACAGTCTGAATTGATACAGGGCGGCCATAAATGCTGATAAACCTGTAACAGCAAAACAAATGATTGCTGCTTTGGCTTATTTATTCATTCGTAATAAGTTCAAAATGACAATTTAAAGTGCATTCCACTTTGCTAAACATATATCACATTCATGTATAACTTCAGTTGTTTCATGTATCAAAATAAATGAATATATTCTTCATTGTTCTTGTGCAAAACGACTTTCACAGAAAGTAGTCCATTCATCAGATCCATATGCGTACAAGCTGGCCTTGAGTATTGAGGAACAATAGTGATGTTTCATACATGCTTATGATTTTCATGTGTAGGGAGAGATTTGTGTGTGTAAATGTTTTATTTAGGGACCACAAAACTGGCAGAGGCTACACTGGAATAGGGTTATATTTTGCCTGTGATTTATTGGGTAAGCATTTCTACACGTGGGAATTACACATGGAAATGAAGTGTATGAGTGATGAGGAACAGGGCTTAAGATATCTGCTGACATTTAAAACCCCATTACATTTTGGGGCAAGATGACGCAAGAGCTGGATGAAATGACAATGCAAATAAAAATTTCCAGTTAACTACAACACTACTTTTAAAATTTTTCTTCCCTCATTTATTTTTCTCGTTCTTTTCATGTCTGTCGCTGGTGCTGTCTGTCCCGTCTTTCCGTTTCCATCCCTGCCTATCTGTCGTACGTATTTTCTGGTGCAGTTTCCCCACATTCCACTAGAGGGCTCTGCGTTTTTTCTCTGTGCGTTGAGTTGGCGTCAGCCCTGCCTGTGGCTGGAACAGTGAGGCGCTTCCGAATGCGGGTGGTCCGTCCCGGGTGGAGAGAAGGGAGGAGTATTTGCACTGCACTTGGATTCCCCAAAAAGGCAGGAGGGAGGGATAGAGAGATAGATTGAAAGAGTGAAAATGATATGGGAAGTTGTAGAGAGGGAGAGGAATAAATAGAAGGAGGAACAGAGAAAGAGAGAGAGACAGAGAAAGAGAAGGAAGAAAGAGAGAGGGTGAGAGAACTCGCTCTGGGATATACATCTGTCTTCCAGATGTGACCTCCACTGTAGTTTGGATCAGAAAAAAAGAGGGAAAAGTGAAGGAAAAATATTGGTGCTTAACTGCTGAACAATCCTCATTGTTGGGAAAAAGTCACAATTCTCAATGTTTCTGATTTGGCTCAAAAGGTTTTCTCTTAATGATATGAAGCAATTGTCGAGTGACCACCTTATGTCTCCTTTCCCACATTCCTCCCCCACTCCCCTCCTCCTCCTCCTCCTCCTCCTCCACGTGCTCCTGAGAACCTGAAGATGATCTATAAAAAAATAACACCTGTCCAAATATTGTTCAGTCTAAGTGGACGTAAATTTTGAGAGAAACAGAGAAGAGGTGTAAGAGAAGGAATGTGACAGAGGAAAGGGATGGGGAGAAGAAAGAGCGATAAAATAAGAACGTGGGAAGGGTGTTAGAAGATGTTAGAAGATGCAGCGCTGTAGAAAGGTGTAAATGAAGGCAGGTAAAGAGAACAGAGAAAGACTGCTCCAGCATTGTAAACATTTGCCACTGTTAGCCTTGAGCCTTGACCTCTCAGCAGTATAGAAAGTAAACTTTAGGAGGCATTCTTTGCAGACCAAAAAAAGAAACGCTGGAAATAAAAATTAAATGAAACTGATTTATGTGTGTGTATTTAGGTGCAGTTGAAATGAAACTGATTTGTGTGTGTGTACTTAGGTGCAGTTGAAATTAAACTGATTTGTGTGTGTGTACTTAGGTGTGTACGTAGGTGCAGTTTAAATCTGAACATACAAATATCATCATGAGTAACTTATCATTAAAAAAAAACTAATTTACAGCGCTCTCCGTCCAGCGCAGAAAGCCGTCAGCAGTCCCCTGTGGTCTCACAGGAAAGTGAAGAGGTTTTCGGGAGTTGTGCGCTCCACAATATTTCATGCTATCATCACACTTTATGGGCTGGAAATGACAGCCAACCAAAAGAAAACAAAAAGGATGACACACTTTTTCCTTTCCACACTGCCTTCGCATAGCCATGAAAAAGCAACACTCTCCTCCTCTCTCTCTCTCTCTCTCTCTCTCTCTCTCTCTCTCTCTCTCTCTTTCTCTCTGATACTCTCTATAGATAATGAAGGTCACCAAGGTTTGAGTCCAAATTTAGATTTATGAAAGGATGAGAGGGCAATAAGCTTCAAGCTCAAATGCAATTCCGTATTCAGAGTTCATGGGACCTGACATGTAATAACTCAGTCTTGCATACCAAAAAGTACCTCTTATGAATTTTTTTCAAGATTCCCTCAATAAGTTCTCTGGGAAGTCTCAATATTTTGAAATGAATAGCCAGTTAAAGTGTTCATTTTGGAAGTACACTTTGCCAAGCATTGTACAAGCAATATTTCTGGTTAGCCCTGATGTAGTCCAACCTCTTCTCCAGAACTTTTATTAAATTCTGTAAAGTGAGAACACAAGTAAATTAAATATTTGAACAAATACAGTATGTTACGCAGGAATAAACGTGTTAAACAGTGTACTATGGAGCAGAAATCATATGCAAATTTAATCTAATGGAATTTTATAAACCTGCTTCACACAGGTAAATGCAATTGTAATGAGTGGAATGATCTAAGCCAGTGGTTCTCAAACTCATTCCTGGGCACCCCTGTGTATGCTGTTTTTTGTTACAGCCAATCACTTTCTCAATTAAGGTTGTTGAACGTGTGTATTTAATGCAGGTTTGGCTCACTATCATTTGCTTTGTCTTTGAATTCTTTGTTCTCGCCGACCTGGTTAGTTTTAGCGACCATATGTCCACAATTAGGAGCCTATTGATTCACCTCTTTATTTTGATCAGTTAAATTTTTTTTACCTCTCTTTATGTAATTGTTTGAAATATAGCACAATTTTAACGTTGGATTTTTATTCTACATGGCATGCGTAGCTATTTCTGACAAAATGTGGCTTAAAAGGATAACTAATCCTTCAAAACATGAAAAGTGTAATTCAGAAAAAATTAACAGCTTGTTAAAATTCTGGGATTGAAATTGTGGTTTGAACAAAAAGCAGCATGCACAGGGGTCATCCAGGACCGAGCCGGAGAACCACTGCTTTAAGCTACCGGTCTAAGGTTAACTGTTGGGATTGTGGTTGTTGCTACGAAGGAAATGTCAAAGAATCAAAGGTGAAATGGTCACAGATGTCCGTTTTATCAGCGGTGTCCATCAGCAGTGTTGGAGGATGAACGTGCGCAAGCCAAATGAGCACTTTCTCCGCTCGTCCCCACGGCGATGCGGTCTCGTCAGTGTGATAAATCAAGCCGTCGGTTAGGCCTCACCCAGCCTCTCCCCTTGACTTGGGCCCGCCGCACGATGTCAAACACTCACTGTACATGTCCGCGACACGGCCTCTCCGCATGGGAGTGCAGCTCTGCGTTGGGCGTCTGAGTCCCTGTCCTCATCTTTTTCCTATTAGCGCTGTGTGGTGTTCCTCCCTATGGCGTGAGTGTGTGTGGCTGTGATTGTTTATGGCGCAGCATGCAGAGTTAACCCTGTTCAACATCATGCACCAGCCGCGTTTGGGCTTTTCGAGCTCGTAAAACCCCGGGATGAAATCCCCAGCCAAATTAATAAATTATAATTCAAAAAAGATGTACCTTGTAGCAGGCTATTAGATTGTGATTGCACTTGCATACGATTCTACCAATTTCTGTTTATGAGTCGCTGGCAATGGCGACTGGGAGAGAGAGCGGGAGAGAGAAAGAAAGAGTGTTCTTTTAACTGGAACAATAAAAAGAGGATAAAGTTATTTTTGTTAGGGCTGTTATGATTTTATTGTTTTGGCTCAGTAAAAGAAGTTGTTTTTGGTTCTGTAAAGACACAATTTCAGTCCTTTATCGAGTAATGCAGGGAAGCAGAGCATGGGAGAGCGGCGCACAGTGCAACAATGCCAGGGAGAAACACTCACACATAAAGAGATGAAAACCAGAGTGACGCACCCAGCAGAAAGCACAGTGATACATGCAGTGGGCTGGGAGATATACTGTAGCTCAGTATGCATGTCCAGCATCACAAAACAGCTGACCTGAGTAGCAAAACATGATGCGTGTGTTAAATCAGAAACTACTTTTCTCACCATTAGAAAATGTTGTTTCCATGTAAGGCTATTGTGGGAAAAGACACACAGACATGCCTTTGCATGTGGTACATACATAAAGGAAAGATAAAAAATCAACAGTGATGTGTGATCACAAGTAAAGGGTACACACATGCACACACGCACATGCACACGCACACACACACACACACACAATCACTATTTCTAACACTCCTTGCAAGCTTTGGAATAAGTGCAATTCACAGGTTGATTGCTCCTCAGAGGTAGCCAATCACAGAGCCCTTACTTTCTGCTTACAGGGAATGGGGCGGGGCTATACTGGAACCAGGGCACCATAGCAGCAGTGACACCACATGACTACAACTACAGGGGGAAACTAAGATGAAGAGAGAGAAGAGGGGATGAGGGATGGAGCAGGAAGAAAAGAAACAGGGAGAAACAGAGAGTGAACAAGAGGGAAATAATAAATGACAAAAACTAGAGGGACAACAAGAAATGTTACAAAGTTCCTCATGCTTATAAGATGGAATTAAGTGAACTAAGTGGAGAGAGATTGAAGGAGGGCCCAGAGAGTTCCTGGCTGGAGTGCATGTACAACTGAAGGGGATGTTTTCTCATCACATGCTGGACCAACAGACAGGAATGCAGAGCTGTGTTTTATAGTGCAAAGCTGGTATTATTGGGGGGGGGGGGGGTGCCGATAGATGAGAAGAAATTACAAGCGAGAGAGTCAGAGCCAAGCATTCATAAAAGACACATGGTGAGCTCGGATTTACGGCCCAGCCACGGAAAAAGGCGTTTTAATAATAGTTATCTGTGTTGCGGTAAGGACTTGAGGGGTTTAGGGAAGGGTGGGGGATGGAGAGCTTTTCTGTGAATGCTCCAAAAGGCCTGTGGTTTTAGACTGCACCTCCTCTGACAGGCCGTCTTTGAAACTTAAAGAGTTCTTAATTTGTGTATTAATTACTCCCTCCACCTCCTTTCCCCTAGATCACTATAGGGGGGGGGGGTACGTGTGCGTGGGGGTGTAGTTGGGTTTCAGCATTAATTGATTAATAGCATGTCGGACACTAATAGGGTTAGGGTCTTCATGTGTACCGAAGCCCAAGCCTGATACCGCACTTTCCAGATCAGCAGAGACTGAGCTTCCATCTGTCCTGTAACAGAAAGCGATACGCAGTTTGACCGCTGATCTGGCCAGAATACGCACAGTATTGTTCCATTGCAGCCTCTTCATACGGGAGGGGCCAGGCTATTATTTCTGTTTCCGTGGTGACTTAATAATAATACAACACAGACTCTTCATCAAGCTATTCCCTGTGAACCCAGCGCTGTGAATACAACCATACTCTCACTCTTCCAACTGAACACTCGATTATACAGTACAGATTTCAGAATCTGGGAACTGGACACACTCTCCAATATTTGAGACTGGATTAAAAACTTATGATTTGGTCTATTTAGTTTGTCCTATACCGACCTTTGGTGGTGAGATGTGTGTGTGTGTGTGTGTGTCTGTGTGTGTATGTGTGTGTGTGTGTGTCTGTGTGTGTGTGTGTCTGTGTGTGTATGTGCGTGTGTGTGTGTGTGTGTGTCTGTGTGTGTGTGTGTCTGTGTGTGTATGTGCGTGTGTGTGTGTGTGTGTGTCTGTGTGTGTGTGTGTCTGTGTGTGTATGTGCGTGTGTGTGTGTGTGTGTGTGTGTGTGTGTGTGTGTCTGTGTGTGTATGTGTGTGTGTGTGTGTGTGTGTGTGTCTGTGTGTGTATGTGCGTGTGTGTGTCTGTGTGTGTATGTGCGTGTGTGTGTATGTGTGTACGTGTGTGTGTTTGTGTGTGTGTGTGTGTGTGTATGTGTGTCTGTGTGTGTATGTGCGTGTGTGTGTATGTGTGTACGTGTGTGTGCATGTGTGTGTGTGTGTATGTGTGTGTGTGCGTGTGTGTGTGTGTGTGCGTGTGTGTGTATGTGTCTGTGTGTGTGTGTGTGTGTATGTGTGTGTGCATGTGTGTGTGTATGTGTGTGTGCGTGTGTGTGTATGTGTCTGTGTGTGTGTGTATGTGTGTGTGCATGTGTGTGTGTATGTGTGTGTGCGTGTGTGTGTATGTGTGCGTGTGTGTGTGTATGTGTCACAATGGGCATGCTTATGGCTATAAAAAATTCTGGAAAGAACTGTCTGTCCATTATCAAAGACCCTGGCCCCTGATTCAGCCCTGGTAAGGTAGGACAGTCTCACACTCATTTTTACATATTCATGACGATATGTCTGGATCTTGCCATCTGACCATCCCTTTGGACAAATATGTAATGGGCTTTATGGGTATTTTTTAAAATAAATGAAGCCTTTAATTTGTTTCTACTGTGTTTCATGACTGCTGTTCCTTGGAGTACAGAAGGAATTTTACTTATTAACATAATAATAATTTACATTTACTATTTATTAACATATTTACTAATTATGCTCAGCACTTTGTGACAGTCCAACTGCAAAACTTCAGAGCCAAAATACAAGTTTGTCCCAATGTCCCAATGGAGCAATGAACACAATGCGTAATTGTGTGGAGGACACACAGCAGGTCAGCATCTGACTCCAGCCTGTAGATGAAGTAGGACATGGGCAAGCACAGACTGGACTTCCTGGTTCGTAGTTCATCTCTCTTCTGCACCCTGAGTGTCCTGTACAGTACGGCACTCTGAAGCCTTGCAGCCACAGTACAGCACCTTTTACTGATAACGCTCTGAGATAACCGAACACAGAGCCACCAGATAACAGACACTTACTGTATATGTCAGTGATTTAGCGAGTGCTAAAATGAGCTGGACCATGACAGGATATCGGAACTAAAAAAGACTTCACAGCACAGCCGGAGGAACATTCGAATCCCATTAGAAAAATGAACTGGAATCTCCTACACACATCACAACGTATAGCGAAGACATATTTTTGCCGTATCGTTCATAAATAGAAAACACACACACATACACACGTAACCTTGAGCTGACGAAGGACAGGGAGTGACAGGGTTTCCCCGTAACTGCAGATTGTGGGCGGCAGAGGCTCATTACAGCTCACTGACCATGGACCAGCCAGCTCCCCCACCGTGGAAACAGGGGCCCAAAATAAGGCTAAGGCCCCGGCTGGATACACACCCAAATGGCCTTCAATCTGAGCTTGAAATGAAAGGCAACCATCTTACGCTCTGAGCCAGAAAAGCCTCTGATTTGCGCTGCGGTTCTTTTGAAAGTGTGATTTTTGAAAGAAAAGCCCTAATAGTAAAGCCAAAGGGGTAAAAGCAGCTGTGGGACTTGCACTTTGACCCCGACACACAACACCCAGAAAACAGCAGCGGCGCCGACATCAGATCAGTCGGACAGAAATGACAAGGCGAGCGGGTTCACAAACAGGCGAGCGGGTTCACAAACAGGCGAGTGGGTTCACAAACAGGCGAGCGGGTTCACAAACAGGCGAGCAATCCGACAGCAAGCACAGTCATCCCCTTATTGCCCCGATGTTTCAAAATGAGCTTCAAGGGCAAAAAAAACATCACATGAATTGCATCACGTCATAAAACATCACATCATAAAATGAGCGAATTTGGCCATTCCTCGCAATACAGCACCTACTGACAGATTACAGTTGCTGCTTGGCCAAACAGTGGCCAAACACTGCCAGGCCAAAAGAAAAAACATACAAGTAGAAGTTAAACATGCATTTCAAAAGCTAATATTACCATTACTATTATTAACAATAATAATAATAATAATAATAATAATAATAATAATAATAATAATAATTAATAATAACCGACCCGTGCCAGTGCCAGTTCCCGCTGTGGCCAGCAGCCCCAGAGGGATGGCGCACAATTGACTTTGAGATATGGGAAAGATTCAGTCGGCGGGGAAAGCGTTGTTCGAGCAACCCCTATTGGCTGTCCGGGCACACGTATGATTGGGTCTCCTCCACCCCTGCTCTGTTTGAATATATCAAGCCAAAATTCATATTCAAATAAAAATCTGATTCCTACAGGTAGCCAATGTAGATCACAGATGAACAAAGCAAACACTGTGTGGTATGGGGAGAGGAACAGGAAACAGGAAACAGGAGCAGAACAGTTAATATTACAATCAGAAAAAAAAAGAACAAATCTGAGAGAAATGGAAGGAAATTAACAAAACAGCAAAATGAGAACTGGAAACAGGACAAGACAAAGCAGACTGCTATGTTTTAATCCGAACACGTGTAAATATATACCCATGCACAAATATAAGGGATAGAGACGTAGAAGGCACAGAGAGGTTTACAAGAATTATGAGTATGAATGATTCGTGATTCATGCAGCTAACTATGTGTACAACATAAGACAAATAGAGAGGGCCATGGATCTTGGACGCCGCAAAGTACAAACGCTTGGAACGTCTTGCTATAAATAGATGGAAACATTAGAAAAACACAAAGTGAGACATGAGAGTGTCCGTCGACCTCTACAATAAAAATAAATGTGCGTCGAATTATAAATCACAAAATGGACACCCAAGAGGACAGCTGCCCCGCTGCCAGTCATGACAATTGAAGTCTGATGAAACAAAACACTTTCACCCAAACATCCTGAAGCAAGCAAAATAATTAAAAAACACACTCTGCCTTCAGAGTGAAATAAAAACCCACGCCACACTGTAATCTCTGTCAAATGCACTCCCTCCAAAAAGGTTATATATGTGTGATCAAAAAATCCGCCATAAATCTGGCCTCCATATGTCTGACTTTGGCTTTTGTCTTTCAGTCGGGGGTTGTGTTTTTGTTTTTCAAGGAATTTGGGGTTTTCTGCACGTATTTATTTATATATTTTCCTTATTATATTGGCGGTTTATTAAATGAACCCTGGCTTTGTTTGAATGCTGACAGCTTACCACTTTGTGCAGGCCTCTATGTTCTGTCTTTTAACATTCAGCACGGGATTATAGAGCTTGACGCCTCACGCAGACCATTCTGGAGATATATAGAAAAGATTGGATATGAAGTATATTATCTCCATTGTCAGGACATTTGCACATCCACATATTTTCATAATTTTTTGTTTTGTTTTTTTGGGGCGGGTGGCTGAGATGCTCCTAGATGAAGACATAAGCCAAAACAAACAAACACAACAAGTTAATCACAAAAAAATTGGTGATAACAATGATGGTAATGACAGTAACGATAACAATATCGGTTCAGTATTATTGTAGCTGGGACAAACATGACCTCTCTTCCTGGAGTCTTAAGCCTCTGTTGATATGAGGGGGACCATTGAATAAATCTGTAAACAGGGCCCTCAATGACTGGAAATTAAGACAATATGTGCACAACAGCCCTTTCTTAAATCTCCACAGGGCTTTCGATCTCTTTCCCCGACACTCCTCGCAGTCATCACTCATGGACTTCCGCAAGAGAGACCCTGGAACCACACAGCCAACTGATGCACTGCAGCTACGCTAACAGCTCAGTGAAGAGGGCCTCTTCTCAACTCATGAATAAAGTGAATAAAGTGGGAAAAAAATAGACTAAAATCATAAAAGTAAAGAATACAAAAACAGAGAAAAGACAGAATAAGAAAGAGCATGAGAGTGAGAGACAGAGGGAGAGAAAGAATGAAAGATAGCATAAAAAAGAGAGCGCAAAGGAAGCACAGGAGAGAGAATAAGGGAGAGAAAGAAAGAAAGAAAGAGAGAGAAAGAAAGGGAGAGAGAGAAAGAGGGAGAGAGAGAGAGAGAAAAAGAAAGAGGGAGAAAAACCAAGAGTGAATGTCAGAGGGACAGCCAGGGTGGTCTCGTGTCTGGCCTGGTGTGTGGGATTGTCAACATGACCCCCGAAATCTCTGAAAAACTCAATCCCATCCCATCTGCAGAGCAGGACCCATGGGGCCGGGGGAGCACGCAGCCTCCCCTAATAACAAAGACAGCATTGACACTGACCCCCGCTCCCTCCCCTCCCACGTCGCCGTGCCCGCCCCTCTCCCCGGTGCTGCAGAGGCCCAGAATGCGCTTCAGGTGCGCGGCGCGTGCTGTTTCCAATTAGCGGCGAATAAATTAGCATGGCTTCATTCTCTCACTCTCGCTTCCAGTTGCCTCTTGAGGGGCGTTCACACTACGACGGTAACTATGAAACAGCCCAGTTTACAAATTTTGTCTTACATTCCGCACTGGGCCACGTAACAAAACGTGCTTTTTGATTTGTTGGAAATTGTATATCATTTTACAGTGTCATAAAAAATTGCTCTGAGAGCGATTCCAACGATAGGCATCTTTATCGTTCTGGTTGTTTTTATAGCTGTCGTTGTAATGTGGACACATCCATTCACTTTGCTAAGAACGATTATTCTTATTTTTTTATAGTTATAGTTATAGATATCGTCATAGTGTGAATTGCCCTTAAACCTCCCTGCCAACCATCCCAACTGTCGCTCCCCCTCTCTGCCCCTCATTCAGCGCCTGTCCTCCTTCTTCTTTCCACCCGCACACCACAGCGCTCTCCGCTACTCTCGCCTTACTGCTCCACGTAGACCATCCTGGCCGAGGTGGAAAATCCAGGTTCAGAAAGTAAAAGTCCTCCCCAGTATTTTGTTCCAATCACCTGGATGTGCACAATTAGCAATAGCACAATTGTGCTCAGGAGGTAGAGCAGGTCATCCACTGATCGCAGGGTTGGCGGTTTGATCCCCGGCTCCTCCTGTCCACATGTCGAAGTGTCCTTGGGCAAGACACTGAACCCCAAATTGCTCCCAATGAGCAGGCTAGCGCCTTGCATGGCAGCTGCCACCACTGGTGTGTGAATGTGTGTGTGAACGGGTGAGTGAGAAGCCATTGTAAAGCGCTTTTGATAAAGACGCTATATAAGTGCAGTCCATTTACCTTTTACAATTCTTCAGCCAGGAAGAAGTAATTAGTGAAATCAGCTGACTGAGTTCATGGGTGGAAGAAACACATAGCAGGACTTTCTGACCCCAGAGTTTTACACCTCTGGATGCTGGTGAACATCCTGATGCGCTAACAGTGTACTTACTGGTAGGTAAAGGAGAAGCATGGGCTCCGACATGTGGGTCGTACTGACTGGATAAGGGAACATCTCCTGCTAGATTTTACTGTAAGGCCCTGGCCCTGGCCCCTCCTCTCAGCTGGCCATTCTTTAATCAGATGTAATTGTCACGGGGGAGAAGAGAGGGGTGGTGGGTGTGGAATGACTCCAACCACAGAACAGCCTAATGAGTTTTAAGGCCACGTTTTTGCGTTGAGTCTTCACATCTGTTAAAATAAATCCTCCGCAGTGGCATCGGCAGCGAAAACACAGTAATGGTTTTTCATCCTCCTTTTGCATTCCTGCTTTGGGTCTCCAGCACCTGTCAGGCTGGGTTTTATGAGGCACTGAATGCAGAACTGAAAACACAGCACATGGGGAGGACATGTATGAAAAAAAAAAAATAATAAAAATGCGGCTCTTGTAAAGCGTGCATTGCGGGGATCAAATGCTCCCGAGATGTACTGTATATAACTCTATATTTTCCTTCCACAACCCCCCACCCCACACACACACCATCACCACATCCCCTTCTACAATACCAGAGACCTCCGCTTGGCCTCTGAACAGTTTTATGAGCTCCAGCTCATCTGAAAAGGAGCAGAGAAAACAGAACCATGTCAGACTTTTATGGAGCTCTAGGGGGAAGGGCACAGCGTCCGCCAAAAATGAAGGTACCGGAATGCAGGCCTGGTTCCCCCAACTGTGAGGAGAACTGAGGAAGGAATGGAGAGACACAGAAAGTAAAAGGAAATGAGAAAGAGAGAAAGAAGGCAGAGATAGAAAGGCGAGTGGCGCAACCTGCCACAGATCCTGCCGATGTGGAGGAGGCAGGGGCATCCAGCGTTTCCACTCCGTCACAATCCAGGTTCCCTCTGGCGGGGGCCTGAGGTCACCCCGTGGGAGAGGCGAGTGGGCGGGACCGTGAAAGATATGAGCTCCCCTCTGGTGCGGAGCGCGGCGTTATTTACGCACCCTCCCTTCGTGATACCATTCTCCCAAAGGCACTTGTGTGGCTGTGTGGGTAAATAAAGTACATCACTTAATCCACATGACCCATTACCAGGTCACACGTGGGGTTAAGTCAGGAACGTCATGCGCAAACACACAGTCAATTCAGCTTGCCTCTCCTGAGGACCACTGCTGGGTATGGATTCTGGTGCATTTCCCTCACAAAGCAGTTTTGATCAGCTCCCAGGATACAGCGGGCCCTGTGCTGAGTGCACACCAGCACTTAGTCATTGGCAACAGTCATGGTAAAGACCTGTAAGCACTCAACATCCACATATTGAGTGTAATTGGCAAAACAGTTCCTCGTATTATTTGCAGCAGTGGCCCTCATCTCCAGAGTCCAAGGGGTATTCCACAAAGTCAAGATTACTGAGAGTTAGCTGGATAACCACAGTTAAAACCCGGAACAGCTCTTTTTACTTCAGTCAATGTTCCTTATTTGGGAGAATTCTGGGTTTTACTCAGTGCAGTTGTCCAGATAACTCAGTAATCCTGCTTTGTAGAATAATGCCCTTGAGAGCCACAAGGTCTTTTGGTTTCTGTTTTAGCTTTTAAATCCACAGCTCAGTTCAGGCCAAAGAAACCAGGTGAGGTGAGTTAACTGTATAATCAACTGCTTTCACTTATCTATTAAGAGCTAAGTAACAATGAAAACCAGCTCATCCTGTGGCTCTGGGAACAAACGTATTAGAGGACCACTGCTGTATAGAATGTACCTTGATGTACTACCAGTAACTTAAGACAGTGGTCCCAAACCTTGTTCCTGGAGATCAACTGTCCTGTAGATTTTCATTTCAACCCTATTTTAGCACACCTGATTCTACAAATGAACTCTCAACGAGATCTCTAGCTGTTGAATGAGGTGTGCTTTGTTAGGGTTGCAGTAAAAACCTACAGGATGGTAGATCTCCAGGAATAGGGTTGGGGACCACTGACTTAAGACAACACTGCAAGTGGCCCAATGTCTGCCGTGGTCCTGTATTCAGCTGCGGTTGATATATCTGTGCTGCTCATTCTAACTCAATCGCCACATTCGCTCTAATGCACACAGTTCTCTTCAACCTTCCTTAAGCTGTCCTTTACATCTTTCAGCCACCATTTCCTTCAGATGCTCCGTTCTGCAACCATGTTCCCATTTTGATCACAATCCTTTATTTCGCCCTCAGTGTAGCATTTAAAGTTTTTTTTTTGTTTTTTTTGCTGGCTAGCTGCATGCTGTTGTGAGAGTAAAAATAACTTGGTGTTATGAAGGCCTTGGGCTTCATGAGTGGGGCCACTGCAGTGAGATGGGAGAGAGAGACTGCACTGCATGTTTATTAGAGAGGAGCTCCAGGCCAGGGCCCAAGATGAACCAGGCCATACCAAGCACAACAGGTACCAGACAGACTGCAGCATGTCTGCCTGGGGAAGAGTGTGAGGTACGGCTCCAGCTAAGCGGTCACACATACTCCTTACAACATGCAACCTCTACGCTAATTCCATTTGTGTACCATCTACAAATTTCAGTTCCACCACCTCACTTGGTATTCTGGGAATGATACCACAGATGGTACGTGCTCAGACATTTCCCGTAAACACAGATTGTTGTGGCTTGTATTTGGATGTGCGGTTGTGTGGTACTTTAAACAATACAAAAGTGTATACAGCCCCACGCCAATGTTTTACTCAACATAGTGCTTTGGGTATCATGGTCAGTCAACTGAATCTTGGAAAATGATGTGCACTTGTGCAACAGTCATTTATCAAATGAAGCCCCATCACATGAAACCTCTTTAAATGAGGGTAACGGACATCTTTAAATGGCATTCTTGTCTGTTACCATGCTTGCTGACTACTTATGGACTCTAACGCACATGCTTGTAGTGAGCAGAAGGATATTAAAACCACACACACACACACACACACACAATATGTATTATTTCACCATGGACTTTCTTGATATATGCTGTGATGAAAGAATGAAAACAAATGCATACACTGATGATGCAATAAACGCAATAATTAGAGACAAAACTCTGGTGAAACATTACATTAGATTAGAGACCATTAGCAAACAAAGTATTTTCAAGCCTCATTTGCATCCCAGCCTTAAAACCATTGCTATTTAAAGTGATGTGCTTCTGACAGTTGGATTTATGTTTTGATACTTATGTCAAGGAATGACTGAGTTCTTTCCTCCCCTGGTTAGGATCACAGGGGGAAAGACATCCCCAGAGCACATTTTTAACATTAGGGAGCCTGCAATATTCGGCAAAAAGCCACAAATTACCCCCTCTAGCAGCAGAGAATTAGGAACAATTTTGAGTTTGCAATAAAAAAAGAAAAGAAAAAGAGAAATGCAGAGGGGAAAATATAGCTTGCATCAGGGACCACCAAAGCAGGCAGGGATAAACAGCATATTCACAAACAGTTTGGGTGGCAGGGCAAACTGGGTGAGCCAGGGGAGAGGAGCACTGGGCATAGAGAGAGAGGGGGGGGGGGGGGGGGGGAGAGCGAGAGAATGTGAGAGAAAGATAGAGAGAATGGGAGAGAGAGGGGAGGGAGTGAAAGGGAAACAGAGAGAAAGAGGGGGGGGGGGCAGAAAAAGAGGGAGAGTGAGAATGAGAGAGAGAAGGGGTGCATCCCAATAGTCTACACTTCTCAGAGTCCTCATCTCCACTCTTCTACACTCGTCTCCTCCTTCCCTCCACTCGTCTCCTACCCGGAAGTATGCAAAACTGCCTGTACGTTTCAAGTACAAGTAGTTGCATGTACGGCATACAATGTACCTGACATTGCGGTTCGCGTCGACATTAATTAATATGATTTGATATGTAATTAATATAAAATCAGCAATATTAGATTAGGATACAAAGATCCGTTTCCGGGGCACGGAGGAGAAGAGGTGGTAGTGGAGGAAAGGAGGATGCATTTTTTGAGTATTGGGACACACCCAGAGAGTGTGAGAGAGAGAGAGAGAGAGAGTGAGAAAGAAAGGGAGACTGAGACTTTCTGTGCTGAAAGGCAAGCGACCTGTACGCCCACAGGAAGTGCAAATGGGAGCGAGCACAAATACAGCAGCATCTGGTGCAGTCCGGCTGCGGCACATCGCGTCCTCCCGCGAATGATCAAGGAGGAGGCTGATCTCAGTGCCGTTTCTGAGCGATGATGGGGCGTCGTCCAAAAACAATGCCGTGCAGCTGTGGGGGAGCCTCCACCGTACTCTTTAGTCTTTTGAGGCTGTTATTTCCAAATTCTTTTCTATCGAGAGGAAGAAAAGAGAATATTGACTTGGACGTGAAGGACTTGACCCCTATCTCTAGATGTACGTGTGGAACTCTGCAGCCAGAACCCCACTCGTGTTTCCGTAAGGAGCCTGGCTGACATTAAAGTAACTGGCGCATCGCTCGTACCCTGGGAGCTGTTATAATGTTACACTCAACATGATTTCCTGTGGGTTAGCCCCAGCGCTACAGAAAAAAGAATGTAAAAATGACAAGCAGAAACCAGAGGGGGTCGACCTTGGTAATGTCACTGTTCTTAATCTGGTCTTATCCCAGCTACAACATGGTTCCCATTACCGACCCTGACACATTTTGGAGGGGAGAGCCCACGGCGCTGCCTGTAAGCCGTCTTTGCATCTTCCTTTCTTTCATGTGAATCTGACATTCTTCTGCGCTGCATTTGGTTTCCAGCTTTTGGTCGAGTCGCTCCCCTCCCCTCCCCTCCCCTCCCCCCTGCCCCACCCTCCCCATCACACATGGCCCCTCCACTCCTCCTCCTCCTCCTCCTCCTAGGTGAAGCCAGGTTGCATGTAAGAGGAGGCTATAGCGGCAGACTCCAGAACAAAGCAGCGCTCCGACAGGCAGGGAGGAGAGAGTGATGATAGGATCCAAATGCTGAACGCAGCCCATTAAATGTTGCGAGGTGTCTGGGTAGTATCAACGTCCTGGTGCGCTTTGGTCCACTTTTGCGTTTGGTTAATATTCAGGTTAAGACCAACCACTGCCGACTGTCCTAAGAGAAAACTCGCAAACTTATCCTTCCTTTTTGCGTAAATCTCCCTAGCACTGGTATTTTCTACCTGTAGTCCAGAGGCCTGGATAGATAAATTAAGTGTGTGCATGTGCATGTGCATGTGCATGTGCATGTGTGTGTGTGTGTGTGTGTGTGTGTCTCTGTGTGTGTATGTGTGTGTGTGTGTGTGTCTGTGTGTGTGTGTGTGGGGGGGGGGGGGTATAAAGCTGAGTGAAGAAAAAACACAGTCATGCTGACTGAGATCCAGTGATTCCAGAAGCATGTGACTCAAGCAGAGGTCATGGTGTCTATTCTGGCGTGTTTGTTGTTCTTAGAAGACTAGGGGGGGTAGGCCTTTTTCTGCAGCTCATAACGCAGTCCAACTCAAATACAGCAGCAGGAAATGGAGCAAGCGCTCACATTTTTTGTTTTGTTCAGAATGTCTCCCAACTTTTTACGTGATTGGAAACATATTGGCTTAACACTTGTGGGATGAGAGAGAGAGAGAGAGAGGCAGAGAGAGAGAGGCAGAGAGAGAGAGAGAGAGAGAGAGAGAGAGAGAGGCAGAGAGAAAGAGACAGACACTTGCTGCAGGGCTAAAGGAGACGTAGATGAAGGCTCAGTAAATGAGATCACTGACACACACACGTTTTTCCCAGGCCTTTAGAAAGCATGGGTGGAGATCTGGACGTCTTTAACGAACATCCTCTCTTTCCCCTGCACACCTTCTCCCTTTCTCTCCCTGCTCTGTTCAGTTCTCCTTTCTGTTCGCATTCTTCTATCCTTCACTCCTTCCTCCTTCCCTCTCGGTCAGTCAGTCGTACGTCTTTGTCTTTCATGCTCTCTCTCTCTCTCTCTCTCTCTCCATTTCTGTGTCTCAGTATTACTCCTTCACTCCTCACTCTCCCTCTCTCCATGTCTCAGTATTACTCCTTCACTCCTCACTCTCACGCTCTCTCTTTCACTCCTCACTCTCAATTCAATTCAATTCAATATGCTTTATTGGCATGATAAAATTTTACATTCGTATTGCCAAAGCTTGTTGATGACAAAAAAGGAACATGTCAACATGACAAAAAAATACAAAATAACAACTCTCTCTCTCTCTCTCTCTGTGTCTCAGTATTACTCCTTCACTCCTCACTCTCTCTCTCCATGTCTCAGTATTACTCCTTCACCCCTCACTCTCTCTCTCCGTGTCTCAGTATTACTCCTTCACTCCTCACTCCCTCTCTCTCTCTGTGTCTCAGTATTACTCCTTCACTCCTCACTCCCTCTCTCTCTCTCAGTGTCTCAGTCTTACTCCTTCACTCTCTCCGTGTCTCTTACTCCTTCACTCCTTACTCTCTCTCTCCGTGTCTCAGTATTACTCCTTCACTCCTCACTCTCTCTCCATGTCTCAGTATTACTCCTTCACCCCTCACTCTCTCTCTCCGTGTCTCAGTATTACTCCTTCACTCCTCACTCCCTCTCTCTCTCTGTGTCTCAGTATTACTCCTTCACTCCTCACTCCCTCTCTCTCTCTCCGTGTCTGTCTTACTCCTTCACTCTCTCCGTGTCTCTTACTCCTTCACTCCTTACTCTCTCTCTCCGTGTCTCAGTATTACTCCTTCACTCCTCACTCTCTCTCTCGCTCCGTGGCTCAGTCTTACTCCTTCACTCCTCTCTCTCCCTCTCTCTCTCCGTGTCTCAGTCTTACTCCTTCACTCCTCACTCTCCCTCTCTCTGGGTGCGTGGCAGAAGTGTGAGCTCATTTTCCTCCTGGGTGGCTTTCCTGCTATATGTCACTGTCATCAGCCAGCTCCAAGGGGGTCCCCCTGTCCAAATACACACCGCGCAGCGTCACACGGCCCTTCACATAAATCTGCGAGCCCGGGACTCGCAAACGGCCCATTGAAGCGGCGCGTTTTAATGGGCTTAAGGGGTGACTGCCGCACCGGCGGAGGGGAGGGCTATAATTGAATAACTTTTGAATATGAGGAGACTGACTCTGCCAGGAAAACTAGAGGCAAAAGGGCTGACTGTGGAAGTGGACCATTAATAAGCGGTGAGGCCTACGTGATCCCAGGCTCTGTGGCGGCGGACCGTTTGAACGACTCCACACGCTGCCTGACTGCCTGCCTGCCTGCCGCTTCCCTCCGCTAATTATGTTTGCATACTTTCTGTGTTTGTTTACCTTCTTTGCAGATGCACGCCTGTAGCAATGTTTGGATGGCACAAGCAAAAAAACTAAAAACAAACACCAGATCTTTAACAGGACTCATTTTTTAGCGATGACGACATTGCTGCGACCCTGTTATGCTGAAAGAATCCTTGCAAGCTAATTGCAAAAGACAAAATATGAATCACTCCTCAATGGTTACATGTCAACACACATGCATGTACATGCAGTCTCTCACACACACGCACACACAACACACACACACACACACTTTGGCCAGGATTACTTCCAACCAACAGACTTTCAGAATTGTGCCAGGATGTCCTGGATAATAAATAAGAAAGGGGGATTTGAGGAATTAATGGAAACCAAACCCATGGTTTTCCAATTTGTATCATCCATCTAGCTTAGTACAAACTGGAAACAGAAAGATAGCAAATTTATCGAAAGAATGAACAAATAACCTTACTGTTTTCCCTAAAAAAAGTCTGTTTGTTCTAGTGGAAACATGGCCATAATGTGGAAATAAAAATAAATTGATCAGTTGAAACAATAGTGTAAATACAAAAAATATATTTTAGCAATTTCTTTGAAAGGAAAAAATGGATGTGTGCAAAAAAGACAAGCAAATATTACCAGATGTGCAGCAGAAAAAAAAACAAAAAAACAAGTAGAATATACAAAAGTTGCATAATGGAAGGAGTGCCTTGGAGCAGTGTCTGAGATAATGGGTGGGAAACTTGTGAAAGGTACAAAATCTCACAGAGCCATTCTGAAGTGGACACAAGGTACTCTCGATGAGAGGAAGGAGGGGAAGACGATACGTTGAACAAGGCAACATGAGCCAGAACACAGGAGGCGTCATAAATAACACACAGCTGCACTGTGAAACACTGCACTGTATGTTTCCACAACACTCATGGCTCTGGTGCATTCAAACACACACACACAGACACACAAGCGCGGACACACGTGCGCACACACACACACATACGCACACACACATGCACACACATGCACACACACGCACGCACGCACACGCACGCACACGCACGCACACGCACGCACACACACAAATCTTTCCATTCCTTGTGCACTTGTTTTGTCAGGTGCAGGAACCTATATTTACAGCATGGCTTTAGTTCTCATCTTTTTCTCCATCGATCTGTCTTTGTCTGTCACCGTCTCACCTCTTAACCGGAAAGAAGTCCACATTTTTCATGGCAAAAGCAGAGAAGTCACTGCCCACAAGGTCCACTACTTTCCAAAGCGCTGTCAGAGATACCTTTTTAGGTCTCTCACAAAATCACTGTTGTCATCTCTAAATCAGCGCCTCATTCCTACAACAACCTACTGATTCTCAAAGGGTGAGTGCTGAATTCTACGAACACCATTTGACTGATTAACTGATCCTACAACTTAATGTGCTGTGAGAAAATTTACACCTGAAGCTCAGGAGAGACACCAAGCATTTCCAGTTCATTTGTTAGAAAGATATGCGCTACTCCTAAATGGATAAATACTACAGTATCAGTGTAAACTAGTGGTGAGAGAATAATAACATGAAATACGCTGTGGGTTTTCATCAGTGGTGAAACCTTGTTGTGCCTCTGATGTATATGTTAAACCCGACTTGCTTCAGTAAACCCCTACATTATTAATGCTTAATATGAAAAACATTAACAATTTAAGTCTTCCTGGACAACTATCCAAATGTATAATACGTACGTACATACACCCGTACATACGTACATACACATGCACAAATACACACACACACACAAATACACACACACACATACAGCAGAACCATATTAAACAACTGAAATGTTCAAGATGTCTGGAGATGATTCTGAAGAGCTTGTGCATTCGGCTCCACTGACGTAAAACAATGCAGATCCTACACAGACGCAGGCCTGGCACAGCGTCCGCAAAAGACTGCTTCCTCTGAACAATGGTGCGCTTTAATTTAATTTTAGTTTGGGTTTAAAAGGTCAGGAGCTCCACCTGCTCTGTGTGGCACCATGCCTGCCCTAATGCCAGCATTGCTGGGAGTCCAGGCTGCAGCCTCCACCCCAGTCTCAGACATAACACACTGCATACCGCACAAGACCAGTCACAGCAAAGCATGCATTAGAGGGTGTGTATATCAGCGGGCATTATAGAAGGACTGATAGACATTAAGGCTTTTTGATGTCACAGCTGTATCCAATAAGGCTCGCAAACATATTACGTTAAATTGTGTCCTCAAGTATTATTCCAAAATAAAAGTTACTAGACTCAAGAAGGCTTCAGTTGTGGCAATAAGACAAAATACACTTCCCTAAACCTCATCCCATGTCTTTGGGTTACATCATTTTTATATAAATAAATAACATAAAGGCCAAAAATAAATTAGCCTTACCAAATCAAACATTGGCTAGTTGGCCACTTCCCTGAGTTAATCATTTCCCCAATATGGTCCAAGAAATACAGTCCTGGACTTAAAACAGAATTCATCCTCAGTTAATCTACTTTTTTCCATTTTATAGATAAAATCCTAAAAGCAGTTGCCAACAGTCGCTAGAAGGTTCTCTCTCACCTCCATAAAAATATATTTAAGCAGTAATCAATCAAATACAGAAAGCTCTATCCAAGTTGGTTACGTGCATGTATAGTTGATCATAATTAGACATATAGATAGAATAAATACGTTTGCCATGATATGAATAAAGTTTTCCTGCAAGTCAAGTCTCACTGTATCGACACATACATGTGCTCGATTTATTTTAACAAGTGTAATGGAAATACATAAATGATTAGGTCTAATCCACGTATTTTAAAACCCTTAAAATGTCAAAAGTTATTTACTTTCAAGTATTGGCCCTAAACCTTTCGTCCCAAAAACAGCTAAGAATACTATATAGACCCAGAATCACCGTTTAGCCACTTGAAAATATCGATATTATCAAATAAACATGTTCTTTTCAACGTCGGTATGCAGATTATAAAATTGCATTTGACAACACCCCAGAGACAACATGGCCAGTTAAAATAGTTAAAAAACACTTTTAAATAACTCAACAAATTAAGCTGAAATCGGATTTGGGCTGCAGGCGCATCGTTCCCAAACTAATATGGGCCTGGTAGAGCGGTGCGGTATAGATTCCAGATGGAACGTGTTTAATTCCTCAGTTTTAAAGAGAAAATATTAACACATAAAATCTCATTTTCGCGTTTAATTTCTCACAGACTATCCCCTTATCTGCACGTGGCTAGAATGGTGACCCGAAAGTGCGCTAATTTATACAATTACAGTGAGACGCACGTGCAATTTAAGTGACCGAATGAAGTTACATCATCACATCACATAATTCAATACACTATCAGGAGGGCAAGATAGCCTAGTAGCCAAGTAGCCTATAACATCTCTCTCTCTCTGTCTTGTTTTTTTATTTAATAATTGTAAGAAACGATCTCAAAGTCGAATATTCTATTTAACTTGCTGTTAACTGCACGTGAAAATAAAATTTCAGCTGCACAACTATACTTAGTACCGCTTGACTTCATGGTGAAAATAGAACATTTGCACGGCATTTAAACAAGTAGCAATTACACACAGAATCTATCCATGTTAGGCATTTTGATGCATTTCTTAAATTATGCCTTCAAGCTTCATAAACGCGCATTCCTATAACAAATCAGTGCTTTTATTTTTACTTTTCTCAGTGCGGTACGCAAGTTGAGTCGACGTAACGCCCCCCCCGAATAAATAAGGAAATAAATAAAATTTAATAACATTTTTTATTTTTATTTTATTTATTTAAATGTATACCAATAAATTACAATAAATGGCATGCCTACTTTCCCGGGGATTATTATTTTACATTTTCATATTTGTGATTGCCAGCTTTTGACAACAATATCACCACTATAAACAAATAACGGATATAATAATAATACATGGTTTATTATCATTATTATTATTATTATTATTGCTGTTGTTGTTTTCCGTTTTAAACAAGAAAACAACCAGATGTAGCCCATGTGGTACTATTTTAAATGTCACACTTCTTGAATTTATTGAAGATACATTTAACGTTTTAAATATTTTCATCAATTAATTGATAATGACATACTCTCAATTCGGCGCTGGGAGCACTGACAACGTCACTAGAATTAAACAAAAAAATTCAACAGTGAAACAGTGCAATAAATAGTTTTCACAATAAAAGTAAAGAATTTCGGAGACATACACCCGTGAGGATATATGTGTGAAGGTACACAATTCTTAAAAAACTTATAATTTGCTTTTTTCCCCTCCACTCTATAAATGTTACCCAAGTCATGAACTATGTCTCGGTTTTGTTGTAATCCTTTATTTCTTAACAAGGCCTATAAGAAAATCGTCATTTCAAATATGAAAATGTTTATTCATTTTTATTTTTTGGTAAAAAAAAAAAAGCTCTAGATTAGCAAGGATGTACAATAAACTCAAAAGAACAATTGGAAGTATGAAATTACTGACAATAAAGTGAACCGTGATGGAGAGGGTGGGGAGCTCTCTGTACAATGTCTTTGATTTGAGCAAATCATATTTTTACCTGAAACGTAAAATAAAGAGCCAAAGCTTAATTCTCGAAGTTCAACAAAACTATTGGTTGCTGGCGTTGCCCAGCAGCTGCAGGCCTAGGAGTTTATTGGCCAGACTGGAGTTGCACTGTAGAGAGTGCACTTTCTGGTGCTCTTGCTGTAGACTGAGGAGATGCGGAGACGCCAGCGGATGGAGCAGCGTTGTTGACAAGAATGAGGAGTCGGGGACCACGGCGGATGACACAGCGGCGCAGCGGGTCGTACCGAGGGTGTCATATACTGGAGATTGCGACGGGAAAAAAGCCTTGACGGCAGCGTGCTGGGTCCTGGAGAAAAGAGTTGACAGCGCCGGCAAGATGCTGCTAACAGGTGGGATGGTGGGAGCACAAGGCGAGCCTGAGCGATGGTCAATGCCCATGTGGTATAACTCCAATCTGGGCAGGGGTAAGCACGCCGCCCCAAGACCGTAAGGACCATAGGTAAAGCTGGGCATCCCGCGAGGCTCGAGCGGAGTTTCTTTTAGTGTACTAAATCTGAAGTGTTGCCGTTTGAAGCGCTTCCTTCTCCGCAGAAAGCTGCCGTTTTCAAACATGTCAGATGACATGGGGTCTAACGTCCAGTAATTTCCCTTACCGGGGTTACCGGGCTCTCGGGGCATTTTGATGAAGCAGTCGTTCAAAGACAGGTTGTGTCTGATGGAATTCTGCCAGGCGGGAAATTTCTCCCTATAGTAGGCGAAGCGGTGGCTGATGAAGTCGCATATCTCGCTGAGAGTTAGGCGCTTCTTCGGGCTCTGCAGAATGGCCATTGTTATTAGGGCAATGTAGGAGTAGGGTGGCTTTACAGACGCAGCGCTTTTCCCTGCAGCAGGACTGCATTTTGGCGGAGTATTATCACCATTTCTATCTAACGTTACGTCCTGCAGTTTTGGAGACGATGGTGCGTTTACGTCGTGCCCTGATATCCCAGACGATCTCTCCGTTAGAACGTTTTGCTTTTTAGAGTCCTTGTTGACGTCTCCCACCACATCGATGTCAGGCTCTTCCATGAGTTCTGTGTCCAAAGTCATAATCCACACGCAGATCCGATGCCACCTGCGCCAACTGGCGGGATAAGCGGCACAGATCTAAAGCGCACGTTGGCTCACGCGCTACGGGCCGCCTTTTCTCTCTCCATTCACAAAAAAATTAATCAGCTGCGGAAAGAGTGTACGCTCCCCCACGCGCCACGAAAGTCATTAGGAATGTAACGTTATATCCTTACAAAAAAGCGTAGACGCAATATTCCAAGAAGGAAAAAAAAACTTGAACAATTTTTAAGATTATTTATAGACTTGTTTTGGAGAGGGGGAAAAACTTAAGCTAATAAGACGACGTTCTCCAAATGCAGCACCTCTCCAAGTTTTTGGTTGTAACTGTAACTGTAGTGGATCAGGTGACTGTGATGTCATGATGCAGTTCGCAGCTTCTAAGAAGTAGCCCACTGCAGCCACCATCCAATGAAATGCACGTAAAGAACGGCAAACCGTCTCCTCCCTGAGAGGTCCTGGTAAATAAGTCCAAAAATAACACTGTGTGGTCTCGTCTCCTTCACATGTGTGATAATGACAATGATAATCATTGCCTATTTTTAATCATTCCGTTATTTTGTAATATCATTATTTAGGCTACATTTTAAATTAGATATTATCTCGCACTGTCACACATGCAGTTTTATGGGTCCAATACTCGATAGGCTACACTGGAAAGAAAGGCATTCAATCCAGTTGATATATAAAAAATACAATCAGATGGCATCAGCAACAGGGAGTGCAAACATGAATAGTGCAATGTGACCGTAACTGAAGAGCAGAGACTAAACATGTATTTGAAGTCCGTTTATGCACTTTGCTTATAGTCCACGGCTCTTGTAATCGCAAAATAAACATTTCTGAACCGTTCTAAAACATTGAGATAAAACCTCATTATAACATTCGTTCTGCCGGTTTTCAATCATATCCATAATGTGATTTTAAGACCCAACCCTTAGGGGACAATGTTAAATGTCTTTTATTATTGTTCTGAATTCACATTCAGCATTCTTATGAACCACCCACTCCAGATGTCATGTATTGTCTATGCTACGACCATAATAAGGAAGTATTTAAAAAAAGGAAATGTAGTATTTAGCTATATGTTGTCTTTTGTTTAAAACGATCGGTTTAATTTAGTCAATTGAATTAGGGTCCTATTGGCCTGGTCATTAACAGATGTTAAAATACAGTTGCAATAATTTATATTTTCATTTTAACATTTCGCTGTTAAATACACAGTGCATAATTGCAAAAGAAAAACTACACAGCCCCCATAAAAATATGCACACTTAAATTGATGTAGAATTTGCGCGTATTTGAAATTATCATATTGCACTATTCTACTGTATTACGCTGATTTCAAACAATCAACTTTTTTTTTTTTACAAACTTTTACTTAGGCTATGCTACTTTCTTAATAGTTCATCTGCGTTAAAATTGTGATGGTCTTAATAGGCTACCACACACAGATATTTCTTTAATTTCTGTTCCTAATTTATAAATAAACCTACAGTAAAAATTATTGTCAAACCACCTTCCGCTATAAATTGTTACGAAGTTATCCTGTTCCGGAGAAAGGTCGTTGCTCATTCAGAGTTTATATAAGGCGCATCTTCCCCCGCCCCCAAAACCTCTTAGAATGTTCTTGAATGTGAGGATTTGAGTGTTCCTGTTCCTGTAGTATTTTGCCGCACTTATGAGGGCAGCACGCGGGCCGCAATAGTAAATTCGTTATGCCGTATCAGTATTTTATAGACTTTAAACGTTCTGCCTAATCTGGTATGCGGCTTGCTGCACTTATTCCTTTGTCCTTTTTTTTTTCGGAGGCACGAGCCGGGGATCACCCACGTTGTTGTTAGACTGAGGGATCAACTCAGTCTAACAAGAAAGTGATGGTCCCAAAAAAACCTTTTGATGCGCATCAGCTTTACAGTGCATTCCTGCTTCAAATATGCATGAGGATCTATAGCACTGATAAAATAGCATACTCTAACAGAAATAAATAAAAGAGCCACGTTTAAAAAAAGATAAATGGGCTACACACAGGTCTATCCTACTGTACATTACAGGCTACTGTCGTAAAGTCCGATTGAAACTTTGCATTAACATTTATTTTTGTCATCCATTAAATTAATGACAGCTTAAATTAAAATAGCCTATACATAATTATAATAGATACGCAGAGAACTATACATAAGATAAAAATGTATTACATTTTAACAATGGCAATGTTGAAACTGTTAAAGGCCGTAAAGTTTTATGTGTTGTGTTGGTCGACGCAACTATATCTACTTAGGTATATATATATATATATATATATATATATATATACACACACACACACACATTCTATGTGGATAAAATGCGAAATAATTTAATTGGAGTGAATGTGCCTCATAAATAACACTGACCATATCTCATGGGCTGAGGTAGGTGCAGTTTGCTGCTGTATTGAAAGAAGCGGTTGTTCCAAAAAGACCAGTGTACTTCGCCAAAAAACACTGAACGTGAAGTTTGCACTGAGCTGCGCCCATGTTCCTGAAGACTTTTTGAAAGTGTTTTTTTTTTTTTTTTTCTTTCTTCCCCAGCAACATGGAAGTGCACAAATGAACGGATTCCATGGACTGAAGTTCCCATTCGGAACGAAGGGATATATGCTCAAAGGACCGAAGGGGGAAATGGGACGAGAGAGACTGCATTATTCATTCCAAGCGGAGCCCAGGGTTGTTTGTGTTAAGTGATGGAGCTCTTCGTTGGGGATTCCCACATTTCCTGCCTATAATGGCGTTGATACCCCGCGGCAGAGCGGGCGGCAGGGGTGGTGTGGGCGGGCCGCGGCAATAGCAGCGCTGCAGATGATTCCCCATGTGTATCACGAATGTCCTCTGATTGAAAACAGCCCCACCGGGTGAGAAAACGGAGAAGCTTGTGTGCTTTCAATATCAAAATGGATAATCATGGGATTTTTCAATGAGGTTGTCCCGTGTTTTGGTGGCAAGAAATTCCTGCCATTTAATTTTTTATTGCAATACAAAAAAGCTGAATTAATCCAAAATATAATGAAATATATGTTAATATATTAATATTTGTGTATTTATTTTTAAAAATGTATATTTGTGTATTTATTTTTTTAAATTTATATTTGTGTATTTATTTTTAAAAATGATAAATGCTGAGAGAAATATTCACATAAAAATGGTCAATAATCTTTTTAGACTGAAGCTATTTTTTTAACAAGGAAATTATAAATCATTTTGCTAGCAAACAAAAAAGATACTATGTAGGGTATATTACTGGTGGTGAAACAATAGTAGAAAGCAGAAAGGTCAAATTTCGCCACAGTGTGGCTGAAATATGTATTACATGCACATCTCAGTTTTTCGACAGTGGCATTGCAAATTGTTGTAGGCAAGTTGCACAGACAAGAAGTGCCAGATGTGCAGCTACAACCACATTAGCATATGCATGCTCACCTATAATGGACAAAAATATTCTAGCGTATGAATGTATAATTATTTGGGAATAACTAACGTTGAGTGCAAACATGGTTAAATATCCAAATATCTGAGTTATGTCTCACAAGGACATGCATACACCCCCCCCCCCTCCACACACACACACACACACATTTTAGAATCTGTATTGATGTTTGATTTAAGATATTTAGTAAGCATATCTTAAATAAGATTTTTCAAGGTAGAATTTAATGAAGACCGGAACAGCAAAACTCCAGGTACAGAAACCAGCAACAAAAACATATAAATTAAATAAATGAAAGCAATACAGGTAAATAACTAATAGTGCAGCAGTTGTGTTTGTCTCCATACAACAAAGAAAAAAAGAACCACAATAACAAACTACATAAGAAATAACATCTAAACAAATATCTTTTTTTACTAATCAGTATCAAGATAGGATACACACATAGAGGGCTTGAGGCCAAACATTAGATGCTCAAAAACAATTTGCCATGCACTGTGTGCATGAAAACAATATCTGAGTGTAATAAACAACTGGAGAAATATTGTATAGATTGCCTCATCACGCAAGTCCTTTTTAAATTTTTTTTTTTTTAAGTGCAACTCTTGAGGAAGACAACTGAACATGCAAGACCCCGAGCACTTGCACTGGCAAGGTCACTTACCAGAACAGGAAGGTGAAAAGATATAAGGTGAATTGCCTTACAGTAGTACAGAGCTGGTTTGTTTCCTTCACCAGCCAGTAAGCTTGCGCTGAGAAGATACCAGCAAGTCTCCACACTTGTAGCACTTTGAGTCTGAGTTTCCGTCCTTCCTGGGGATATGCCAGCACTGGAAACACCTGACTCTGTACTTCTTATACCTGTGAAAAGATGAAGAGAGCAGGATGGCAGTTCATGACCATGCCACAAAACACCAGCATTAATCCATCTCATCAGAACATTTTCTGTGCAATCTGACTAAGTTTTTTTTTATTTTTTAGAAATATTAACTTGATGTATAAAATTTAGACCAATATAAAGAAAATAAGTCTGTGTGGTACATTGCAACATATACAGGGTAATGTACACAAAAAATAGTACCATATTTATAAAAATATGCTTAAAGTCTATAATCAGGTGTAACCAATGAATAAATACTACCAAAGAATTCATGTTGCCAAAAACGCAAAAAAAAGTCAAACCATGCAGTCTGAGAAAATATTAGCCTACATTTGGCGGATAGAAAATTATGTTCAAGAGAATTCCAATTTTAAAAATGCACACCAATTTTTATTTCATAAAGAATGCTGTCACAGACCTAAATGAGTCTCTCCAGAACTGATGCAACTGCAATATAACTTGCCTAAATAATACATTAATAGTTACTTAAATGTGTTACTCAAATTCAAGAAAGAAATGCATCACAGAACATTAAATCTTTCTTTTTCTGAAAACATTATCAAGAAAGTACATACTGCAATAAGAACCGTGAAATCTGACGTGGGACAGATCAGTATACTGAAGTGCAAAGTGGGCAATAAAAATCAGTTGAGCATTTCTGAACGATCGGACATTCAACAATTATCACATTTAACGCCAGATTTCTCATTTTCACACCATCACTCACCTTATTCCGCAGGCATTACACAGTGGAGTCCCGTCCTCTGCATCTCTCCACAGAGGAGTCTTCTTTGTATTGCATGAGGCACACATCTTATTCTCTGAACAAGGCAGAGAAACAAATAACTTCAAAACTCAAAATTAGAAATGTGGAAATAGGGCACATTTACACACATGAATAACACATGGAGAAATCCAAGAACTGCAAAGATTTAAGTTTGCAGTTCATGCCTTCGGGGTCTTAAAACTGAGGACTGGAATTATACGTTTAAGATTACTCCCTATGAGCCAGTGCTTTTATATGCCCTTTCTGGCATTTTTCTCTGGAAAATTCCTTAATTGTACCGTCATCTGACACCGCTTGCATATCAAGAGTACCGTGAGTGTAATCCTTATGTGTGCCGATACAGCATTTTACAATAATTCGTGTTTTTCAAAGCTGAGCCAGCTAAGAGGCTTCCTGAATCTCCTATTTATCCCTCAAGCTTTCAGGGATTACTCTGGTACCCACTGAGTTCCACTTCACTGCCAGGGCCCTCTGTGTTGTAGGGGACTGGTACTCACTGGAGAGGCTGGAGGAGTCACTATCCTCCTCTGAGCTGCTCGTCTTCAATGAGCTCGCAAAGGATCGTGACCTGCCACCCCTCACCCTCCGGAAGCTTTTCAGCAACTCTGCACTGCAGGCACATGGGCAAAAGGCTGTCAAGCACTCGAGGGCACACATACCACATAATCATAATTAAGATTAAATGCTGGAATCCCATTTGCAGAAGAACATTCCAGTAAAACAGACACATACTGAATTATGACATATACCCATGTAAATAGTGAAAAATATTACATTTGTTTAAATAAAAATGTATTCAATAATTATACCAAAGAAGGTATTGCTACCATTGACTTCAAACTTTTAATGTGTGAAGTCAATGGTAGCAATACCTTCCTCGGTTTCTAGATGTTAGGGAATATATATATATTATATAAGTATATGCATACATAGACTCTCAGGTGTTTCCTCCCACAGTAACATCCACTGACACTCAGCAATTAAATTCACATTATAACAATAACAATTCACCTGTGCCTCTGCATCACTACCAATGACTGGACATTACTGTGGTGTCCAATGGGTCAGGTGGGAAATCCTATGACAGTGGTATAAAAGTTTTTATATGCTGTTCAAGTGTCGTGCATTAGTATTACAGGGTATGGAATTAACCTTTTCACCCACTGGCCAGAGTGGCTTGTGGATTCTAAAAATCACCAGCCATTTTCAACATTTTTACCAGCCACATTACCTTTTAGCATATAACACAACCTGGTGGTTACCTGCCAAAGTGGCTGCTAGAGTAGAAAATCTTACCAGCCAAAATCAAGATTTTACCAGAATTTGGCTGGTGGCGGGTGCTAATTTCACACCCTGGTATTACTGTAAGAGCGGTGTGAAAGTTACCTGTAATTTGAGGTTATGAGCAGACGGCATTGGTCTCTGTTGTCATTGAGCTCTGTTCGCATGCGGAAGGTTACCCCCTTGAAGTTGGGGTCACAGAGATCAGCACTTCGGGTCGGATGACTCTGCTTCCTGGGCTTTTTGGCTTGCCATCTCATGTCAGCGGCAGGGCGATTAGCCTTAAGCTTTAGTTGATGTTCACCCATATTTTCCACATTGCTTTCATAAGAGTCACACTGACGTTCTGATAAAGCCACCTGTGACTCTGGGTTCTGTACGTCAGATTCACCGTCTGAATTGTTTGACAGGGCTTGGGGACCACTCTGAGATCGGACATTTTGAGGAGGCTCAACAAAGGGATTCGCGTTTGAGTTGCAGTCCATTTTCGCACGTCGAGCTGAAACTCGATTGGCTCCAAGATCAGAGGTGCAAAATGCACTGGATGAGCATACCAATTCATCAGTGTGAGCTGAGAAGCTGCACTCAGGCCATTGACTTTCCCGATGCACCATGGATCCAAGTAAGTTCAGGTCTGGTTCTGGTTGAGATGCACAATGATTACCACACAGACCTTGTCCTTTTCTATCCGAGTTTGACACCACTGGTATTTCTCGTTTTCCATCTAGAAGCCAATCGTCACTTTCATTGCTTACAGAAGAGTTTCTGGAATAGTGCGTGCCCCCTGACTCTGTGCCTGCAACCTGAATTTGAGCAATAGCCTGGTTAACTACGCCATGTGCATTTATAGTACTGTCACATCTATCTGTAATTTCAGTGATCTGTGACTGAACAAAACCTTCTGCCATGCATTTATTGCACTGTAGAGATTCAGTTTCACTTAAGTTTCTGTCAAAATTCTCTGGAAATCCTGCTTTGTTTTCTCTGGGATAGGACGCCAGAGCTTCAGCTAAACCCTCTGCGTTAGTATTTTTTGGGACTGCGGGGCAGGCGTCACTCTCCTTAAAACATGACGGCCCCCTGCTGTGTCTGGTTTTCGACTCCCCCGTGGCAGACAGCGTGGTCTTAAAGGCAGGGGCAGCTGCCAGTCTGTCTGCCTCTCCTTTCTCCCCATTCTCCGGATGAAGAAGCCTCTCACACTGCAGGTTAATGAGACTCATAACCTCCCAAGGGCTACTGCCTGGCTGAGTTGGCAGAAGGGAGAATGAGCCTTTGATGTTGTGCTGGGGATCTGTGTAATGCTGACTGTGGTTACTAAAGTGACTGTTATAGGCAGAGCCTGATGGAGAAGGGCCCCGTTTGTGCTGTTCATTCCATTTGCGAGACCAAATCCCATCCATAACCATGGAATCTTGGCAGTCCTGCCTGGCTCCAGGCAATGCAAGCTTGGTGGCTTCCTGCAGAAGATAAAGAATGGCAGACTGGGGCACCTGAGGGTCCTGGACATCAAGTACCACTCTGTTCCCTTGGGGGAAGGCAGCTGGGATCCCTGAGCCTATGCTCATTTTTTCGGCACCTGTTTAGTTGCAAAGGAAATAATATTAACTTGGGTCCACTTCTTGTTCTTCAGTTTCTCCTGGCATTCCACAGCAATTTATAAAAGTATGGGACACAATTGCATAAAATGAATGGGCAATAAAATATGGAACTTTCTGACGTATATACAATATTTTTTGTATATTTTAATCTCTGCTAGGGTAACTACAGTCGAAACAGACGACAATCCCAAATACAATATTGGAAGAAGTATATTTGAAATATTAAAAATAGTGTAGGTTTAGCCCTACATCGGTCAGTTAAACTATTTTCATTTGTTTGAACGTTAGAAAAGCCAGTAGCCTAGTTCATGTCACTGACAACTACATATAGGTACATGTTTAACTGAGACATTTAGTTAGGCTACACAGTATATATATAACAATTTATTTATAACCTGACAGTGACACACTTAAAAATAAGATACAAACCTGCTTCGTTGTATCGAATACCTCAGAAAAAATGTAACAATTCCTTTCTACGACGAAATGTGTCACTGCGATCACCAACCATCTCGAGCGCGTGGGAAAGTGTATCACGAGACGTTCACCTAGCAAAGCTTCTCATAATTTAGCTGCATTGTGAAATTTTGGAGCTTTATTTTACACACTTCCATTTGAATCCATTACTTTTATACAATTACAATAGACCAGAAGAATACTATTTTTTTTCCTTCTGCTCTCATTGATATTTACTCTCCCCATCCTACCATAATCCATGCCCTGTATTTTTTTAAAGGGTTTTAAAAGGTGTAATCCTCGGAGTGTACTGACTATGCTAATTGGTTGTTTGCTAACGGGCAGCTAACCAAAGATAACCGAGGACGGTAATAGCTAAGCGGCTAGCGAGCTACAGTATACAGCTGTAGGCCTATTAGCCGATAGAACAAAAGTTAACCCTAACATATAAGGGTTAACTTTTTTTTTTTTTTTCGTGCAGGTACTGCCTGCATCAGATCACAAAATAACCCTGTCAATTGCGATTGTTTTTGATGGCTAGACAGACACCATATCCCGTTTCGCTATTGTTCATTAAAGTAGGCTAAGTAGCCGCGTCAATCCAGTTGATCCCTGCTTAACATTAAAGATAAAGGTTTTGTAAATCAATACAAATTATTTTGAAATGAAAAGTCGCTTGAATGTCACGATAGACTACAACTGTATTTTCATAACGCAGCGCACATTTTTTTCTTTAAATTTGTATCTGATTGAAAACTTTAAAAACTTTACCGTTTTGTCATGAGCAGTGTTGTTGAAATACACATGCTTTACACCAATAGCACAGTCAGCCACAAAATCAACCTCCACATGTCTTTAGAGTCTAGATTCTGTGTGACGTCACTTTGCCATACCTCCGGGTTGGATTAAATGACGCAAATTAAATGCCAATGCATGTAGGCGATTCAGAATAGTTTTTTCGGTGTTGGTGCTATATTAATAATTTTAACACGGATGTCCGTACCTTTATAAATGTAATCCTTTTTCAGTTTATTGGAGTGATCACTTCCATGCTGTACCAAACAGGACATTTGTGAGTAAACGATACAGATTTTGTCGTTAACATTATGTCGGTGTAAAGTCTGTATTTATAGCCTATTATATGGTATATATATATAATTGTTTAATAAGAGAATATGTTTCTGGTTTGCAATAATCACGTAATCATCTAGATTGTGCAATTTATTGAGTTCGTGAAAATAGATGAAAAAATAGTGATATTATTTGGGTGATTGCAAAGCGTCATTTTTGCTGGTTGATTTTATATTGGGCAACTAGGCTACAGATCACAATAATCAACATCAATTAAGTTTGTGTAGGCTACTTACCAGATCGTAGATGCCCACTTTTCAACGCGGGAGATCAACAAACGTTAACGTTTCTGATGCAAGTGTACAACAAGAAAATGTACTGGTAAGTGTTACAACATTAAGCAGGACGGTCACATTTAACCGTCAACATGTGTCCCCAATTGTACCTAATAATCCGCGTGTGACGTAGGGAAAACGCGCGGAGATGCACAGCATAAAAGTTTCAATTGAACTAGTTCTCAAACTTTTTTGCAGTAGCAATTGTCGTAATCCGTTTCCTGCGAGTCCTCACTCAAATACAATTTTTTTTAGATTTCTAAGAATGCACTATGCCGGTTAATTGTAGGCCATTTTCGTCGTTCATAGTGCGGCCTGGTATTTCTGTTTAAAGTAATTGTGCAAATTTTGTTGAGAACTGATGTTAAAGAAGGTGCAAGAGGGACTTTGCAGATGGCCAGGTTAGTCTACAATTGCACCCGCTTTTTGAACCTTGAAATGACCCGCCACTTTAACGTTTATAAAGTAGAGTATTAATTATAATTCTACCATATTTGTTGAAATCAAGCTTTTATGAAGGACTGAATTTTGTATGCATTTATCTTTTCGTGAAGGTAATATACCAACTGGTTCTGGAGTACCGAGATGCCAACCAGCCATGAAATCTCGTTTAGTTTTCCGTGGAGAAAGGGCTGGGTATATTTATAACTTGTATATGCCCACTCGTGAGCATTTACTGTACTTTTTTCATGAAAGCATGGCTACAACTTTGATTAAAGAGAGCGATTACTTTTTCCAACAATTTTATTCCTGAAATGTGCCAAGGCGATGGTGTAAAATGACATCCATACATGCATTGACATGTGTACGCATTAAGCTTGACAATGTACATTAATGGAAGCCTTAATGTGTATAGGCAAATCAGTTTGGTATCAACCTAGGTAACCGTATATACCCATTCACAACAAACATAATTTAAAAAACACTGACATTCCTGTTAATGGGCAGTTAAAACTAATGCAGCCCAAGGGTAGATTCAGCTGCCGCCCCTTGACATACTAATACTGGACCAGTGTCTTTGTATATAAAGCTGTGTATGCTGGGATAGGGATGACAAATTACAGCCAGTAGAAGAGTTTGATATCTAGATATAGAAAGATGATCCCAAGCTTGCGCAAATTCATTGGTTATGTGGCTTCTACCTCTTTCCCTGTGGGGAAGGGGGACGGGATGGGACCAAAATTCAGTCAAGCCCCTGATGGATTAAATTGCTTCCTGAAGTTTAGCTCTTCATTAAATAAAATACAACTTGACAAAAAAAAATCCCCTTTCCACGTCCCCCATGTTCCCTTGTGACTTTGAATGTATTGACTGCGAACAGGCCATGTTTTACTGTCTTGAAGATGAGCTCCGCTTCTCCTCTACGATAGGTTCAGGTGTGCTGAAAATACAATGCCTAGAGCTGGTCCAAAAAAATAAATAAAAATGGCCTAGGATCTAGTCTATGAAGAAGCAGCAGCAAGAAATAAGTTGATATGTTGGTGAGCCTGCACTTAAGGCCAGAGCTCAGCTCATATACTGATTCACAGCATCACATTGTTTGACCATGTTTACACGCAGGATACATTCTAAAATACTGGTGCATTTTGAAAGTGAAAATGTAATATATATTCCCAATATGCTAATTGATGTTAGAATGTCTTAACTGCTTTTACTTGAATAGGGCATTAATGATCATGTGAAAATGTTTCTTGTGTGGAACTCTGAGCAGTTACAATAATTAATTTAATTTTATATTTCAGTCTTGTACAAAATCTGCCCATCTCTTCAAAGAGCTTGATATTTGTATCACTAGATGTGCTTTGCCAAACTTGATTATCTGTGATGTACATATATACTAATTTGACTATGCCAAGAATCCAAGTGTTTAAATGACTAGAATTGTATTAAATAAGTATTCCTATATTTGGAAATATGGATATTGGAATTCCCAATATAACCCAATATCTTTGTAAATTCATATAGAAAAATTTACTTTTAATATGAAGCAGTGGCGGCTGCTGACCACAATTTTTGGTGAAGCAAACCCACAATTTTTTTTCTACCTGTGAAAATCAAACCCCTGCTTTACCTGTTGAGCTAGGCCATTTTTCAGTTGTTTAACACTGACCGCGTCAACTGACCGGCTGTAGGTATAAAAGCCCTGGTGGCCATTTATATTCCTTGACAACTCATCACTATGGCGATACCATTTAAATTGAGCTGCCTTCTCGCAAATGAATAACACCAGATAGAATACAATGTCAAGTAGTTATGTACACACTCATTTATTAGCAGCCAGATGATTTCTTCACCAATGCATATTCAATAGATAAATACTCAAATCCACTTGCACCATAGCTGAAATAGCTTCGTTCAGATCATTTTGAATCGTCTTGTGCCCTATTTACTGTAGTATTACCTGTGGAACTCATGTGATTTGTGGAGGTCGTCTGATCTTAATCCCGAGCGAATCTTTGTAAAGTCTAAATTCCCCACCGTAAATTACCTACCATATTTCGCACAAAACAGGTCATCTGATAACATGAGTCCTGTGTGAATCGGCATCAGTAATTTGGAGTGATATTTTTAGTGATAATTTTTCCCCAGCAAGGATTCCTTATTTTTTCCCGCTTTTTTCTTCATATTTCCGAGTTGAGATTTATGGAGGCTGCGGTAGAAATTATTATTGCTAATTCTGACATTTTGGTGCGGTTGTTATACCAAACGTATTTAAATGTTATTGTTGAATTTAACGTGACTGAATTGAAAGGAATTGTAGCCTATTCGACTCTGTAGCCAGCTTCAACATCAAGGTTTTCCGTTATTTTGTTATGAGTGCACCTTCATCAATAAAAAGATCATTCTCAGACTCAATTTGCATGGTTACACTGATATACTCCTTCAATTTTACATAAATTTTAACAGACCTGAGTTACGTAGCCTAAATAATGAACGCCATCTCTCGCAAACATTGAATTTCCTGTAGCAACACACTTGGATAAAAAATAATAGGCTATCCTTTAAACAACACACATGGCCAGCAATACATGCGATTCTGTTAGCAAACTAATCCACCTTGACGTCGGCTACTATGAGCATTTAACGTTAAAGCTCTGATATCCACTCACTGGATACAATTGATAGGAGGCTTTGGTCTCCCATCCGCCTTCACTTGCAATCTTTCTTCACAGTTTAAGGATTGAAAAAAACGTTACGTTAATCCCGCAGAATCCGATCCAGGATGTTTACATTCACAGGTTCCATTTTCTTTCAAATGCAGCCAAATTAAATGGCAAAAGCTGTTACAAAAATTGAGCTAGTTTAGGCTAATACAAATCACCACTGATAATGCCACAACCATTAAAATTTAATACATTTCTCTCGCTCCCTTTCTCTCTCTAATACAGTAACACAGTAATGGTCTACTCGAAATTGGTGGTGAAGATGACGAACTATTGCTAGACAGCTGAACTCGTGTTCTGAATGGTTAGGCATCAGGATTGATGTCTATCATCAGGACGAGAACACGCACAAGAACACGCATGATTGGAACTCTATTGAATACTTTAGTGAAGCAGTGCTTCATGTGTGGGCTCTAAAACGCGTCATAATCCACAATTATCCGATCATGTCTTAAATCCCCCATTGATTTTCAATGGTCAAGTGAAGCAGTCAGACACTGTGCCTCAACGAAGTTCCTTCTAAAAGTCAAAGGGTGGCGCTGTTTTTCACGATACAAGCACATAACTATATAAGAAGATACAAGGCATATTTTTGAATCTAAGCACTTTTTTTTGATTGATGATTCAATATTAAAGAAAGCCTATACTGTGTGTGCAATTGTGTGATATGCATGTTCTTTGTCACCCTTTTTAGGTGAAGCACTGCTTCACCGGTTGTCTTAGAGAAACCTCTGATATGAAGGTGCATGTAAACATTGTCAGATTTAATTTTGTGCGCATGATGCTTTGCTGTAACATGGAATGTTCCACTCTAGGAAACTAAGGATTGCTCACTGAAAAACATATCCAAGGCAGTGTTATCATGGTTGGATGTACCAAGCATTTATGAGTCTAGGTGCAAAGTGCAAAGCTTGCATTTGGTATGTTTGAGCTTTGTTACTTCAGGTCAGTCAGTTCTACTTTTGAAATGTTGTTTTCCAGATAACGTCCCTATAATTAAGGTTGGATAACAATATTTTCTTTGCCGATCCCTTTTTACATTTTTCTCGTTCCACCCATTTAGAGATAAATGTTTATTTCAGAAATGCAGCTTCAAGGACTCTATAGCAGTGCTACACTTTGGAAGCTAGTCTGACTTAGCTGTCGAGTTCCTTACTTACACATTTCTGTATGGCAAAGTGCATTTTTCAGCAAGCAACCCTTAATGGCCTTAAACAATGACCTCTTGAGAACAGGACCTATGTGCCCTCACTGTTCCTCACACATAACAAAGATGTACGTATATACCATGTAAACTTCTGAAATGTAACCCAACTTCTCCCTGTTTCAGCTCTACAGTGTCCGCCAGTGAGGGGCAGGACTTTTGTTTTCCAGAACACCGTATCCCCCAGCTTCCACGGCTGAATTTCAGAGACCGCGGTCTCTTTCGGCATCCCGTCCTCAGTGCGGCGCAGGCACGTGGCCATCTACATAGAAGTTGCGGGTGATCTTGGGAAGAGTCACCTCCATGCCTTCCATCTCGCGGGTCAGGAAGATCTGACAGCCCAGGCGAGAGTTCTGCTGCAGCATGGGCGCCATATCCAGCATATCGTCCTCCCTGTGAATCCGTTATTTTTCATAAGGATTACGGCAACAGTGAAGCACCAGTGACTTAGTCTGTACAGTAACTGAACTTTTCATGGTAATCACAATTGCTATAACACACTGTCCCACAATTGTCTATGTACAAAGTCAGTTTCACTGTCGCACTGTTCAAATGTACCCTGAGGATGACGGGGGAGAAAGGTGGGGCACAAAAACACAAGTGGCTCGAGGGTCAATACTATACGAATGACCCCACGCACCCATTACCTTTCTACAGGATCGGGAATCTTATCACAGTAATCTTCATGCACATACACGTGGCACGTAGAGCAGGCCAGTGAGGCTTCACAGGCTCCTGAGCAGGGAGAGAAATGGACATGGGTAAAATAAGAGACTACAAACGGCCTTTTATGGCTTTATTTTAACATAATTCATCAATATCAGATTGTTGAGAGTTGGCACAAAACGGGCTTAAAATTTTCTTATTACTGTTCAAATTTGAAATGTGTGTCTACTCTACTATCAAACCATGTTGAGATGTAACCTGATATTACTTTTTGGGAAAATAAATTTTTATACAAACTAGATGTGTGTAAATTCCGTCAGATACAATAAAAAGCATACTCCATTAATTTAGTCCAACACTGGTTTGAAGCCGTAACATCAAATACTGGTCCGTTTCACAAATATGTAATAAAATACATGGCATGCTTTTTTTTGTTCTGCTATTACACTATTCTGAATAGTGACACTAATGGAGGGTGACGAGATGAAAACTGCTAAATTCCTAAAGACAGTGAAAATTGTGTTCTGTAACATACAGGTGACATTCCATAACAAAACATATTTATACATTTTAATACTTAACACTTAGTTTGGCACAGAGTAGACGTGGAAACAATAAAATCGAAAATAACAAGCACTATTTAGAAAACGTTATGACTACGTAATAAAAATTTTAATCGTTTATTTCTATCAAATTACTCGAGTTTTAGCACAAACAAGGCCCCTCTGTCGGACATGTTTTGTCTGTAGGCTAATGCAATGAAAAAATGTTGACAAAGTAGTGTAAAATCTATAATTACAATGAGCTGTAAGAATTGCGATGGTTGAAGAAAAATCGAATAAAACTAGTTATTCAAACAGTAGGCTAAAGAGAGACAGACAACTAACTGTGACGGTAGTGTTTTGCCCGCCTGAGACCGTTACCTCACCTTCCAACTCAATTCCATGATCGTGAGCCAGGTACAGTATACTGTCTCCGACTTTGGCCTTAACTGGGATTCGCTTTCCCGATCGGTCTATATACACCACGTTCACCCTAGAAACACGACAGACGACAAAATATATTGAAAGTCCCAAGAAAAAGTCTGACGTTACGATATTACAGTAATGAATCAGTAACTCACACATCTGCCTCGTCCTCTGCGTCTGGGCTCACGCTTGCGTTGTTATACAAACCTAGGAACAGTTGGCGAAAAACAATTATTGACCCAACTAAAAAGTCAGCTATCCCTTATTTATTAATGCATACATTTTGTAAATCCTGCGCTGCAGTTTGTTATCGGATACAAGGTCGTCGAGATTTCAGTCCATTACATTACATCAGGCTGAGTGTCTCTTACGAAACCATCTAACGTTACGTATGTTTTTAAAACAACCTTACACAACGCTTGCATAGGTATAACTTTATATGTATTTAAATTCACTGGTAATAGGTAGGCTACTTGCAATTCTGTCATTGTATCAAATCTGCATTGCAAAATATGAAAAGTGATAGTTTGTCATCTTTCTTGATTAGTAACTTGCACGGTATCTTTGCTTCACAATAACGTTAGCTAGCTAGCAGTTTCGTATGCTTTAAAACACTCACCATTAGACGTCTGAATGCTCCTGCTGAAGTTCAAAAAACCGCCATTTGTATCTCTCTTCGTTGACCCACTGAGGCCATACATACTTCTTGTTAAAATGTGTAATTTGCTGAAATTACCGCCTGGGTTAACTCGACAGAGCGACAAAGTCAGCCCCATGCTTGTCCGGAGTACAGCAGACGCCGCCATTACAGTGTGTTTTGATCACGTGGTGGAAACAAACCAATAGCAAAACCAAACCAGAGCCACGAAAGGCTAGTTACCGCATCAAGTAGCCTAGACGTTATCAAATATTAGCATATCTAGATAAGTTATTATGGGTGTATCCAAACTCGAGTAGCCAATCCTGTTCGGAAATGCACTAATAATGTGTTCATAATTTTTTCTTAAATTGACCAATGATATTCGGGAAATGCGATTCGCGCACAAAGAGAGCATTAAAATGAAGCAACAGTCTTTTTTTTTTTTTTAGAAAAATTATATGCATTTCTGATGCGTTGACGATGCATTTAATAAAGAACAGTGCAGGACAAGCAGATACCAATACAGCCCCCAGTTCAATACGACTGTTCGTCGGCACCCTCCCCCCATTCCGATATGTCATAATCTATTGGCTGAACAGATAGCCTACCCAGATAGGTAGTTTTGTCGATGCGCACCCCTATTGTGTGCCTGTGCCAAATATAAATTTTTCTAGTCATAATGAATTGACACATACAAATCTTTTAGCGTCATAACAAAATGGTTTTAAAGTTTTTCGACCAACGCAGGACCTAAATAATTACGCAACTTTTACTGTAATGTAACGTAAAATGATACGTTCACTTTTGTACCAGCAGATGGAGCTATTGTAGTAAAAATGTTGCATATTGGTTATAGCAATTTGTGATCATTAGATTGATGCGTCAAAAAAGAGTTACATCCTGCATGATTTATTGAATGAAGTTTAAGAGAACAAATCTTAATTTAAAAAATATTTAAAATGTACATTACAGTAAATTAATGACACTAACTATTAACTATCTGTATCACTGGATTACATGTAGTCTAAACTACATTTATAGGATGCAGAAATTTGGCTGGGATGAGAGATCTTACACATTCAATAACGTTTTTGATGCTTCTGTCTGTGGTGTACATAACTAATAAGTTAAGTTAATAGACCTATTCGGTCTACTGTAAGATGAACACTGCCACAGGTACAAATTTAGTTTGAAGTAAGGTACTGCTTTACGCAATTTTATGCATTTTAACATAGTGTATTTATAGGTCAATAATAAACTTGGGCAGTGTAATGTCTGTTTAGTTATAGTTCAGTAAAAAACTTGGGCAGTGTAATGTCTGTTTAGTTATAGTTCAGTAATAAACTTTGGCAGTGTAATGTCTGTTTAGTTATGTGAACACTTTCTTTGTTGCTGAAATTCATGGAGTGAATCATACCTTGCCAGAGGAACTTTAGTGTGTCACCTCAAAATGTTTTCTGCGAGTGGGCGGGTGGCTGTGTAAAGAGAAATATACACAGTCTCCGGATCTGCACAGGCAGCAGTGGAATGACTTGCACATTGCAGCACTACAAATATTTATTGATCAAATTAAGATTGGCTGGTTATGTGTGAGATTCCCTCTGACACATGCCCTCTGACTTTTTCTTAAGGGTGAGAATGAGATAGTGTCTGAAAGTGCAAAGCACACATTTTCAATGAATCACCCTTTCACCATTAACAACCTGTCTAACATCCATCTCACCTGGGAAATATCTATCACCATGTCTTAACCCCTCATCCTCCTTTCTCTCTTTTCACTTTTAGTTATCGCCACAATGACAAAGGTTCACATTTTACATTTGGTTGAGCAGTCGCAGTGGTAATGACTGCAGGTTTGGAGAGATCTAGTTGGGCAGTCGCAGTGGTAATGACTGCAGGTTTGGAGAGATCTAGTTGGGCAGTCGCAGTGGTAATGACTGCAGGTTTGGAGAGATCTAGTTGGGCAGTCGCAGTGGTAATGACTGCAGGTTTGGAGAGATCTAGTTGGGCAGTCGCAGTGGTAATGACTGCAGGTTTGGAGAGATCTAGTTGGGCAGTCGCAGTGGTAATGACTGCAGGTTTGGAGAGATCTAGTTGGGCAGTCGCAGTGGTAATGACTGCAGATTTGGAGAGATCTAGTTGGGCAGTCGCAGTGGTAATGACTGCAGGTTTGGAGAGATCTAGTTGGGCAGTCGCAGTGGTAATGACTGCAGGTTTGGAGAGATCTAGTTGGGCAGTGGTAATGACTGCAGGTTTGGAGGGATCTAGTTGGGCAGTCACAGTGGTAATGGCTGCAGTTTTGGAGAGATCTAGTTGGGCAGTGGTAATGACTGCAGGTTTGGAGGGATCTAGTTGGGCAGTCACAGTGGTAATGGCTGCAGTTTTGGAGGGATCTAGTTGGGCAGTCACAGTGGTAGAGTGCAGCAGTGGAGGTTGCTGTAATGTTTTGCATCCTATAGAAGGTGGAGTAATTAGAGTACATATCAGTGATCTGTCAGTTCCAATCCCCCAAAGTAGTGCTTTGTTCAAGGCTTTCAGTTCACAGTCTCATGTAATAATCATCCAATTCGTTTTTTATTTGCCTATTTAAATTTCCACAAAATCCCTGGTTGTAGACTGTACAAGTCTCTTAAAAAGCTGTCGGATTGTACTTGGAGCCTTGCAGTTCCCACTTTGGCATAGGTTTTTGTGTCATTGTTAATACAAATGTTACATCACCTAGATTTAGTTCCACAAATTCAGTTATTCCACCAGTTTTATTACTTCAGTTCAACTTTCTATTATATCAGTTCAATTTACCTGACATCCACCTAAACGCCAGGCAAGCACAATTTAATAAGTAAATTAGATGAACATTGAAAAAGATAGCTTTTTTAATATGGCTTTTATCTATTTAGTTTTCTTCAACTGAAGCCCAGGATTTGTTTAGTCATGAAACATTTCATTATTTATTAAGTTCTTTGCCCTGCTGTAATTTACATTAATTTATGTACTTAAATTTAAGTAGTCTTTTAAAGTGTTTTTATTTCAATGAGGTTTTAAGCCTCATTGCTAAGCAACATGTCTACCTTTATGTAACATAAACACCATTAAAAAAAATATATACTGTATATATATATATATATATATATATTATATATACATTTTTACTTCTGCAGTGATCCTCCAAGACTGTAGGAGGTAAACCGTATGATGTTAAATCTGGTATCATAGAAGACGTAAAACACATACAGTATATGTCTTTTTGATGTGTTTTATTGACACGATACATCTGAAGTAATATTGGGCAGATATTATTAGTGCACACTGGAACTAAACTGATAATTCAGTTTACATTGAGCCCAATTCAATGAAATTCCTCAGCCAGAAATCGAAAAGATCTTTCACTTGTAATTTAAGTCCCGCGTTCACGCTTTTCTCACGATGAAATGTAACTATAGCCACAGGATTTCAGAAGAACATGGCAGAGATCCCAACCTATTACCCAGAGGGAAGCCAGTCTGAATGCATTGGCACTCTATGGGGCACTGCGCCTGATGGAGGCGCTCCATGGAGCTGGAGTGGGAGCATAGAGGGGACTGCCTAAAACTGAGGTTACTGAACCTTTGAGATTCCCAGTGGTGTTATGACTGGTCTACATAAACCTCTCCTGTCCTCTCTAGCCATGAAAAACTAAAAGAGCCTGTGGCTTGGTGTTGACAGTGACACGCAGTTGCTGGAAGGAGAGATGAGCTGAAGAGATAAATAAAGATGCTTCTCTCTGATTGTCTGTGCTGCAGGACAGGCTGCTGAGCCTCCACCTGACTGGTACAGTCTAGATTCTTGTGATCTGGATTCACACTCATTGTGAAAGTCATTTATTCTTGGCCAAGTCTGGACTCACCCAGGGGTATCAAAAGAGATTATATGTTAAGAGTTTGATAAGAGCGCCTATTGTTGGGCCTGCCACTGAAAAGGCTCTAGATCAGGCCCTGGCAAAACTAATCCTCATAGTAATGGCAGGGATTAATATGACTAACCATATCCATTGTATCAGGGCACTTACATCCACGATTCCCTCATGAAAACCCACCCGGCACTCTTTCAGAAAGGGTTCCCTGTACATTCCTCATAATTATGTTGAGATTCGATGAACCAGCATGGTGAATGAAGAATTCCACATAGTCCATTATGGAGGTCAGGGCCAGCACACGTCGACAAGGCAGTTGTGACAGCCAACAACTTAATTTCATAGGCTGTTAGATAATTAGGCTACCTAATGCCTCTTTAAATGATGGGAATTCACTTGTTCCATCTTTCCAGGAAAATAACTATCAATCTCAAAGACATATTATACACACACAAAAAAACACAAAGCATTTTTATTTAGCTACATAGTATGCCTTTTGATATAGTATATAGTGTTGGGATGATATGCATTCATTATAGTACAAATTGAACTTGCTTCTGCATACATGTTTACGCAATACGTTTATATACAATTTGTATTTTACCACTCATGCGGTTGTATATGTGAAATGTGATCTGTTTTGTGACAGTTGATGTGCAGGGCGAGCTTCTTCTGTACATGGGGGAGCACAGAGCAGTAAAAGCCGTTCTCCCAGGTCACAACCTTGGAGGAGTGCTGTTTGCGAGAGGTCAACCCACACATTAAGCCTACTTCTTGCGTCTTAACCTCACCCCCTGTTACCCTGGCAACTGGCTGACCCCCTCAGCAATGATTGCAGCTAATTTCCAGAGTGATAACGAGTGGCCACGTGCCGTGCACCCAAAGGCTCTCCAGAGAGGGGTATTCCCTCTCACGTGTGTCTGAAGGAGCCTGTACTAAGCTTCATTCCTGCCCAGTATTCCTACCCCACATGTGACTGACTCAGGCCAGGACAGTAATCACTCCAGTTGCGCAGGTCTACTGTTATGAAAAGATCTAGTTCAGACAGCTACTATGTTATGACAAATCAATCAAAATCTGCATAGACAGCACATGAAACTTAAGCATACTTAAGTAACGGCCAGTACCTATATCATTACTTATTGTATTTGTTGTCAGGCACCCTTATCTAGGGTAATTTACACATCTCATATGTGTACATTTATATATGCAATTTATATATAAATAGTAATTTATATACGAGATATTTGCTTAAGTTATTTAAATGAAGGTCGGTTTGATGGTAAATGAGCAATATTACCACATCACCACCTTCTATCCACCTAATCAAACAAAACATAAGAAAATATTTCAGTAAAAAAATGTGCAAGGAGTGTAGTTATATACTGATGATTAAATTGCTGTTGAATTCATTTTAATGAATTAACCAGTGCTGGTGGCAAAGCACATATGACAACCAAGTAAATACAATGTTAACAGTAGTGGTGCCCTGAGGTGCTAGATTTGCTTTTAAAAATCTACAGGTAAATAACTTGAAATGGATTCACATATTTACATGAAATAATTTTAAAATGGACACATAACAATCAGATTTACTCATTAAATTGTGCTAGCCTGACTTTTAGGTGGATGTCATGTAAATTGCACTGAGGTGGAAAAAAAAACTGGTGGAATTACTGAATTTGTCTAACTAAATCTAGGTAATTTAATTTGTTTTAGACAGTTTTATTAAGAATACCATAAAACCCTATGCCAAACAAAAAAACTGTAAGGCTCCAAGTACAATCTGACAGCTTTCTATTGTTAGAGAGACTTGTAAAGACATATTCTAAAACCAGGGATTTGGGGGAATTAAAATAGTCATGCAAATAAAAAAATAATTGGATGATTATTACGTCAGACTGTGAACTGAAAGCCTTGAACAGAGCACTACTTTGGGGGATTAGAACTGACAGATCACTGATATACTGTAATTACTCCACCTTCTACTAGGATGCACCACGGTGACTGCTCAACTACAGTAGATCCCTCCAAAACTGCAGTCATTACCACTGTGACTGCTCAACTAGATCTCTCCATAACTGCAATCACTACCACTGTGACTGCTCAACTAGATCTCTCTAGAACTGCAGTCACTACCACTGTGACTGCTCAACTAGACCTCTCTAGAACTGCAGTCACTACCACTGTGACTGCTCAACTAGATCTCTCCATAACTGCAGTCACTACCACTGTGACTGCTCAACTAGATCTCTCCATAACTGCAGTCACTACCACTGTGACTGCTCAACTAGATCTCTCCATAACTGCAGTCACTACCACTGTGACTGCTCAACTAGATCTCTCCATAACTGCAGTCACTACCACTGTGACTGCTCAACTAGATCTCTCCATAACTGCAGTCACTACCACTGTGACTGCTCAACTAGATCTCTCCATAACTGCAGTCACTACCACTGTGACTGCTCAACTAGATCTCTCCATAACTGCAGTCACTACCACTGTGACTGCTCAACTAGATCTCTCCATAACTGCAGTCACTACCACTGTGACTGCTCAACTAGATCTCTCCATAACTGCAGTCACTACCACTGTGACTGCTCAACTAGATCTCTCCATAACTGCAGTCACTACCACTGTGACTGCTCAACTAGATCTCTCCATAACTGCAGTCACTACCACTGTGACTGCTCAACTAGATATCTCCATAACTGCAGTCACTACCACTGTGACTGCTCAACTAGATCTCTCCATAACTGCAGTCACTACCACTGTGACTGCTCAACTAGATCTCTCCATAACTGCAGTCACTACCACTGTGACTGCTCAACTAGATCTCTCCATAACTGCAGTCACTACCACTGTGACTGCTCAGACAGTACATAGAACTTAAGCATACTTACGTAATGGCCAGTATTTATATAATTATATACTGCATTTACCCACCATTTATTTACGGAATATGTACTTAAGTTATTTAAATGAAGGGCTTTTTGATGGTAAATGAGTAATATTACCACATCACCACCTTCTCCACCTAATCAAACAAAACATGGGGAAATATGTTAGTAAGAAAATGTACAAGGAGTGTAGTTATATACCACTTAGACACATCACAACTTTGAAAATCCGAAAATGCCATGCCTTGAAATGGTTTTAAAGTTTTGAGCAATCAATAGAACCACTGCATGAACCAAGGCAAACCAAGGTGATGGATAATTTCCCCAATTCTTACTTGCACAATAGTGCTACTGACCTCTGCTCTTGACACGAGTCACCAGAAAATAAAAGTTTTGTTTTATTGCTGTTTCCTGTGTAACTCTAGGGGGAGCCTTTGAGAGATGGGGTCCCATCCTATCAAATTACAGGTCACATAAAGCACCTTGGTAGTGTCAATGTTATTGCCCCAGGAGCCTCGAACTGCCTGTTAAAAGCATTAGCGTTGTAGGCCCAGACCAGGCCCCGCACACTCCACACTCTACAGGGGATCTACAGTAGGAAGGAAAATGGCTGTGGGCAATTTCATCTGGTATTTATGCTCTCACCTCCCTGCCCTCTGAACCGCGTCACATCTGAGGATTGAGAGCCCTTGTAGGCCCTTGTTAATCTCTGTAGGGGACTCGCCGTGTTTATCGAGATTTTCGAAAACTTCCTACGTCGCTGAGCTCGCGGGTACACTGTCAGTCAAGTCACCTTATTGCGCTAAATGCTCAGGAGGTTTTCTATGCGGTTTCATGAAATGTCTTTTGTTTTCTTTTTAAAAGTTTAGCACTTTATCCAGATTAAGAGTGTCCGACCCTCGTCACGGTAAGCCGCAGAATGTGCTGGCTTCTGCTGATACTCACCACTCAGTTGATCAAATAAAGAAGTCAAGTATACAGTTATCTGACTTCATTATGTTTCTTGGAGCTGAACTGGTTGCTGATGCTAAGGTAAAAAATAAGGGCCAGCCAGAGCTGCAGTCCTCTGATCAAGGCTGTTATTTTCATAGGGAAGAAAAAAGTACCAATATATGTAGTTATGGTAATGCTTGTTTGTGTGTGTGTATGTACAGTAAGTTCATGTGTGTTCATTTTTTGTATGTTTCATGTACGTGGAACTGTACGTGCACAAATGTATACGTGTATCATGTGTGGGCATGAGCGCCCATCTGTGTGTATGTGTGCGTGCGTGTGCGTGTATGTGTGCGTGCGTGCGTGCGCGCGTGTGTGTGTGTGCGCGCGCATGCATGTTTGTGTTTTCTGTGTGTATTCATCTATGAGTATGTGCTTGTATGCACCTTTGTGTTTGTATTTGCCATTTAACTGAGTTTTCCTTCTCTCTTTTTTACGTGTCCTCAAATGGGAAAGCCAGACCTGCAACCCCCCCCTAATTTCCAAACCCCTATAACAGCAGCACACTTGTGGGACAGATTCTTCCCTCTCCTGCTGCCTCTACGTTTCCCCTCACTGCACAGCATAGACACAAAGCTGTTAAAAAAACACACATGCTCCATTTGGTAACCCTCAAGTTCATCCCATCAACATGAGCTGTCTTTTCCCCCAACTTCAATCAGGAACAGCATCTGGGTGAAACATGTAAGATTGCACCATCCTATGGGGGGAGGGGGCGGTTCTTGAAATGAAAATGATAGAATTATGATAATATTAAATTATTAATATTATTCTCAGTGGTAAAATGAAAGTAATTAAATTTAAACTTTAGGTGTATAGGTATATGGTTAAATAGTGTTGACTAAAGCTATTGCACCAGAAAGTAGCTCACTGTGGAGTAGCAGGGGAGGGCGTCCTCTTATTTTCTGTTGGGCTGAATCTCCAAATATGTTCAATTGACAGGTCTCTTGGATGGTAATTTTTTGTTGATTATGTCATTTTCTAATTCTCTGAAGGACTTTTATTATAAGTTTTCCATATGGCTAAATACCTGTTTTCACATCGGATTACTCCTGTAGCTATAATGCTGCTATAGGTGCTTAGATACCTAATACCATGACTTATAGCAGCAATGTAGAAAATTTGCTGGATAATTTGCAGTATCTACGGTCGTAGGTCCACCTGATGTAATTAATGCCTACAAAACTGATATTCCATTGACTTTATATTTTTTATGACAGTAGATTTTTAAAGTTGCCTGTCCAATTAGCTGACATGACCTACATTTTTCTACATTGTCTTTTCTCTGTCCGATATACTTAGATATTTCCCCATTCGATTGCAGGCATTCAGTTAGCTAATGCTGTATACACTCATGCAATGTCCAGAAGTCAATTGATTAGCTAGTCTTATGACTAATTGGCTAGCAGCTTGTTTTTATCTAGTGCCATCAGTGGCCAACTGACTTGGTTAAACTTAATAATGTATTGCTTTATTGTATTGTATCACAAGGGGATTCATATTTCCTCTCAAAGACACTTTTTGTGTCCAATAGTACTACCACAAATTTATCACACTGTGTTATGTGAAGCGTTATAAATACCACTAGTCAGCAATACTTTAAATCTCAATTACACTCCATCCTTGTGAGGATATAAACCTCTTGGGACAACTCCCCTCTGCAGAGGGGCACACACCACAGGCACCATTTTATTACACACATTTTCACATCTGCAGTCAAACAAGAATTAAAAACCCACTCCGGCCTCTTAAATTGATCCTTCACATATTCTTTATTAGAGAGATAAATAAAAACAATTTGCAGGATATACACACTAACGTGCATGAAGCTATTCTAAGCAATATATTCTAAGTTTACATTTGCATTGATGTCACTTGGAAAATAATTGACTTTTGCATGCTTGCATCACACCTTCTTTTGAAGATTTTTGTTTGAGTCTTCAAAAGAAAGTATAAACAAGCTGAAACAGGTCATGGCTTTTTTAGACACTTTTGTCTTTGTCTGTGCAGTTGCGCAAGAGTGCTATGGTTTTTTCAAGAGGCAACATGGCACACGGCCCCATTTCAAGTGGAGATCCGCCTTTTTGCCACTCTCCGCACACAGTGGTTAAAAACAGGTTTCAATGCGCCCTTATCTCTCCCTGTTTGGTGTTTAATGTGTGGGAAAATCTTGCTAATGCAAATGAGCAGAGGCTTGTCCATTCAACTAAGTGACTTCTTCTGCCCGAGGCTCAATTTGTGACTGAGCTCTGTGTGCCTGGTTGTTTCTGCCAATTTATGAAATGAAAAGTGAACTGAAAGGCAGCTAAGCTAAGTTATTTTTTGCTGAAACTTTACCAGTCTGCAACATTATTAAAAGTTTTTAAAAAATTGTATGTAATGACATATGGACAGTGACCTACTGTATAACCTAGACAGAGAATTGATCTTGCCTTCAATTATTCAATATATTTACTTCACATTTAATTTACTTCACAGGGACCTTTTTAAAGCAAGCTAAATTTGTATTGTTGAATTGTTCTGTGTTCTGAAAAAATATTTGCTCTTGATTTCTGCTTTATCATAATCTTTGTTTTTGTTGTAATCAACATTTAAACCATAATCAATATTTTTTCTTATTATACGTTTCTGGCTTTCGTTAATGTAATATACTTTTATAAGTTCCAGTATTGGTACATTTTCCTGCTATCTTTATGTTTTCGTAATACAAATAGAAATATACTGTGCAGTGCAAATTAACCCAATCATTATGTTCTGGGTCAATTTGACCCCATTCAGTGTTAGACGTCTAAAAACCTGGTTAACCTTATTTTTTCCATATTGTATGACTTTTTCTAATTTGGTGGGATTACATAGTAAACATGCAATAAACATAATGCTGTTTTCAAAAGTCCTGTACCACCTTTGTATACAGAGGTGCTGTGTGGGGTCATTTTGACCCCAGGCTCTGTAGCTGTATAAAACATAGGAACAAATGCAACTTTCTATTTTTATCTCAGATTTTTTTTGTGGGTGATTCTGGGTACTTTCCCATACAGGTTTTAAACATCACAAGCGTTCACTTACCTCCGGTTCTAAAATGAGACGTTTATCAAAAAATTTTAACATTTATGGATAAAAGGCTAGTCAATTGGGAGACAGTAAGAAGGCAACACACAAAGTCTCAAAAGTTTTCTATTACAATAATTCTGTGTCGGTTTAAACTGTTTGGGTCAATTTCACCCCAAACATAAAAGCTGTCATAAAATGTGAGCATAATAGCAGGGTTAAATTGAACTGAACTGAAAGAAGAAGCGCTGGTGTGAATAATCGCTGCAATCACTTTAATCAGGGCACCAGAGTGCATCTCTTAGAGGGCTCATTATGTTTTCGGAATGAAACACTGTTCTTTAGCACTTACGGTGATGCCATTCTCAACGTTGGTCACATGAGTCCTCTGGTGCGTAGCAGTAAGAGCCGTTTACAGTCCATGGCTGTTTGAGTCTCTGGTGATGGCTCATAAGGAAGGATCAGAGAGGACTAGCTTCCGTCTGCAGGAACCCTTACACAGCCAGCCATAAGATTTATGGGCGCTGAGGGTGTTCGCCACTCTGAACGTCTTCATTGTGCTGAAAACCCGTGATGACTGAAGCCGTGCGCCATGGGGATATCATCTGTGCACATCTGCGACTGAATGACTGAGCCAGACCTATCTACAAACATCCAAGACTTGGGGGGTGAAAACCCCAGAGACTCCTCCAGGAGAGTCATCTAATGCGTTATCTAAGAAAGGCCCCGTTTAGAGCCAAAAGGAGACATCACATGTCATGTTCTTTTAATATATAAGATTGTTTTGAGTTAATTTAACAGGAACAAAGAAAGCTTGCTCTGAACATTCCTGACAGGTCCAGCAGTCCTGGCCCTTCAGATAAACTTTAATAACTTTTTTTGATCAGATTCCATCTCATATTTCTGTGAGACCTGCAGCAACTTGTGTTTGTTTTCATTTCAAATCCATATTCTGTGTTATGATTGTTGTAATAGAAATTCAGTAGCCATACATTTGTAGAATCTTTAAAATATTTAGATTTGACTGTTGATCATCAGATTGCAGTGTCAGCAATAGCATGCACTCTGCAGGCTGTAGATTCCTATCCAAAATGATGCTGCTTATTTTACTTTCTAACAGCAGCATAGAACACCTCTTACATTACTTTATGAAAGTGGCTGTTCAAATTAGTTTTATTATCTCAATTATTCTGGTGTAAGTGTAGCTTCCTAACTGTCAGAGCCATTTGAATCAAAGATTTATAGATGTCCACATATTGTTAAAAACAAATGATCAAATTAGTTGTGATGTAATTTTACCATATATTTGTCATATTTTACAGTTGTTTTCATAGTTGTGGAATCAACTGAAGTTGTAACTGTATGTAACTGTAACTGTATATAACTGTATGGCAGCTTTTTGAAAGGCCCATTACTATGAAACCAAAACCATGTCCATCTTTTGTTTCTGGAACTCGAATCACAGGGTTGAAATAAGTTTGTCTATGTTTCTGAAGCTGTACACACAGCTTACCAGGATAAATCAATCCTTTTAATTGTCTTTTCTCATCAGGGCACGAACATAGTTTCAGCACTCTTCAGTCTAATCAGATCTAACCGAGCCTTTGAATATATGTGCTACATTTGTTGTCTACTGTATAAGGAATTAATAAATAGCCTTTTCTCATTCTTGAAATGAATACTTGAAAGCTCTTTGTCTTCGGAAAAGGCTGTGAAGTACTTACCTCAGACAGCTGCTGATAGGCAAATTAGTTTCTGTTTCTGACAGATGGTACGAAATAATGTGATGATATATGATGATGAGATCCCATCAGGAAATGCAGAAGTAATGTGCCAATGTTTGGAATTTTAAAATGTACAAATATTTTAAGTTTCAATGTTTACAAAAAAATAGGGTGTCATGGAATGGGTGAAATACTGGTTTTGGACAGAGCTGAATGCATAACTGCATAACTGCATAACTCTGGATGTGCATATGCGGATCTTACTGACTAACATGACAAAACCATGGAGATCATTCACTCAGTGAAATCTTTTTAACAGATTTGCATGCAGCCATTTTTCCCTTCTTGTTGTTTATTGCAAAAAAAAAAAAAATCTTAAGTATTGTAGTCTTATATTTAGACTTAAAATCTTATTCTAGTACTTTTTTTTGCTAAATAAGACAAAATGAGGTGACAGTTTTACTAATTTCATGATTTGCCTAAAACAACAAGCTAATATTTCCTACTTTTCCTATATAAAAAACGATATAAAAATATATTTTAAAGCACTTGTTAAAGCTGCAGTAGGCACATTTGAAAATATACAAGGCAAAAAGATTTCCCATTTTGCTCTCCTCCCTCCTATCTCTCTCTTAAGCCCCTCCCACCAAATGATGCTCCAGCGCACGCGCTAGTTGCCCTGATTGGTTGGATTTTAAAAGACCAGGTTGAGATTTTTTGACAGCCCATGACACTTGTAGAAACCAGATTGTTTTCCAAGAACACTTGATTTATTGATAGCTGCTGGAATATACTGAGTAAATGTAATAATTTTGCCAAAATTATTTCGAAAAAATCTTGCCTACTGCACCTTTAAGACAGATTTTTTTTGCAGTGTTTTGACTTTCAATTGAGGGCCTGTTTTACTGTAGAGCAGAGCCTTTTTGTTCTCCGAACCACAAATCCACTTTGCACCACTGCAAAATAATAAAAATACACAAGAATTAAACACTGCAGTCAAACTGATATTAGCCTAACTAGTTCGTAACTACTGCGATAAGGAGCATTTCCCCTCTTTTATCTCGATTTATGCCATATATTAGTTCTGTTATACTGTATATATCACTTATACTAAGGTGTGTTGGGAGATGAAAAGTCAAAAGGTTTACACCCCTGGCTGAAATATCTTTTCGCTGTGGTCTCAGGTCTGTTGTTTTAGAGCGGTGAGAAGAGGGAACCCCATCTGCCATTCTCAATGACTGTGTGTGGCGTGTCTGCTGTCTGGCTCAGCGTGGATGTGAATGAGAGAGGAAACCACTTTTTTTCCAGGAAGTTTAGAGCGGTGTTACACTTGGAATGCGGCGCGTCTGACCCGGAGCACAGCTGCGGGCGGGCCTGCAGAGAGGCATGGTGATTAATCTCCTCCTGCACTGCAAGCCACTGGCAGCTGACCCCACCTCCGCCACCCCGCTGGTGTCCCGCCAGGGCACGACTCTCCGGAGGGGGTCCGGCGAACATCCAAACCTCCCTTCACTCCTTCCCAAACCCCCCCACCCAGTGTTCAAAGGCCCTGAGGTTTGGAAACGTGCTATTTTCCAACTCTCATGCAGTCTCAGGATGGGAGTGCTTGGGAATCCAGAAAAATGAACATAGGTGGTTTAACTCATTTCGTTTTACTGAAGTCGGTTGGCTTCACTTGGTCATTAGACTTTTGTTCCAAGCACTCCAAGCAGGATACATAAAAAAAGATGCATTGAAACCCTGAAACCGAACACACTGTCGACCAAGGCCACATACGGCTGCATATCTTCCCCACTTTTATTGGCAAACACTTCTCCCTCCTCTTTGGGGCCCTTTCTTTTTCTTTCTCATCTCCATCCACAGGCAGCAAAATGGCTGAGCGTCAGACTGAACCAGAGCAGGAGGATGTGAACTTTGTTTCCGCAGAACCACAAAGAAGCATCCGGGAAGACAAAACTCTTGGTCTTCTTCTCTGGTGAAAAATGAGGTTTGTGGTGGTTTAAGGCGAGGACGAGAGCAGGATGGCCATTGACCGATAAGCGCCGCTCTGTGAGGTCTGCTGCCTGCAATCGGAGGCCTCGGTGAACCGAGGGCCACGCGCCGCCTGCCTTTGTGGAGAACCTGAAGACAGTTATTGTTCAGAGCTCACTCTTATGTGACAGACAAAAGGGGAGATAAAGGCTCGTTCACGACAAAACATGCCGTGCTGTGTCTAAGCCCAGACCTCAAGACTCCAGATGCCTTCATCTGATATAGCTATTTCACAGGCAGATGGCAGTGTGTCAAACAGCAGACCTAATCTCTCTGGACAGCGCTAGCCTTTTTTGGAAGAGTCCGCACCACCTTTCCTCTCCCCTAGCCCAGTCTTCACCTCTACATGTACTGATGCAGCCGCTTGATTTATCTAAGATGATGTAGTGAAGATTGTAGCGAAGCCAGAAGAATGAACTAATTACATAATTAACCTCACTGATGTCATGCATTATTAGTCCCCAGAGCAAACAAATATCTTCTAAGTCCATTGTGATGAATTGGTGGAAGAAGGGTTGTGTTTGCCTTTGTTAACTGTAGGATACTTTTTTTCTAATGTACCGACAATTTGTTATTCATCCTTGTAACTGAGAAAATGTACGTACGTACACACACACACACACAAACACACACATACACAAATTGACACCAATGCCCACACATGATACACACATACATGTATGCACATACACAGGTCCAAACTCATGCAGACACATTACATACATTCACATGCACAATGCACACAAAAACATACATATACTGTATGTACCGACACACAAATTCAGTATAAAAAACAGATCCACACACACACACACACACACACACACACATACACACGCGTGCACGCACACGCACACGCAGTATGATTGTCTCTTCATCCTGTCTTGGACAGTTCTTGCACAAGGTCACCATATTCACTTTGCTTTCTCCTGGCCTGACACGCACACATACGCACACCCACACACACCAACTCAGACATACATATGCACACCCACACATCAGGGCCTGTCTCAGACACTCCAGCTGAGACATGTGAGGTACTTTCTGCAGGCATGATTTTATATTCCAATTGGACACAGTATCTTTACAGGGGTTCTCTTAAACCTTTAAAGCACACCATTGAGGCCAGTTTATTATTGGTAATACAAAAAAATGTCTAAGCCCATACATGTGATTCAGAAACCAGCTCTGTAACTAAAACAATGTTCTGAGTCTGTAGCCAAAATTTTTTTTTTTTCTTCCTTCCTTAGATATTTTACCTCCCAGAGGGTTTAAAACAGCCAGAGAGAGATTAAACATGGTGTGATTTATGGGGCAAACATATGGTCGGCAGGACCCAGAACAGAAGAACCCAGTACCATGGGTGAGGCCCAGGCTGACTCTGGTCCATTTTGACAGCCTGCTGCTGAATGTGCGGGACTTGACATTACAGACATTAATAAAGGTTCTGACAAGACTTTATAACCTTACTTTTTATATTCCTTGAAAAAACGCTGTTGGTTACGAGTGGTCGTAAAAAACATACTGTTTCTGAATTATAGCCAGAAAAAAAAGAGGAATTTCATATGGATTTCATTACTATTGTTTATCGGTGCTTAGTGATATTGTCAAGTAGTGCTAAATAACCATGTAAATTCACATGAGTGGAACGTTCTACGTTGAGAAGCAGGGAAGTTTTTGCCATATTTCTTTCCTTTAGAAAAATCCGGGGGAGTCAACGGAAGCATTTCTCCCGAGATGACACTGTCCTGGTTCTGCCTCCAGGCTTGAAAAACCGCTGCCACGTCTGAAAAAGGGAAAATGTCAGACATTGATGACATAATAGGCAACAGGGGATACACCTGCTCATCGATGAAGTAAGCATACCATTTAGGAATGGCATCATCTCTGTATACGCTTAGTTTTTTTTTTTTATCCCAAAATTCCTTTATTTCTGGAATGTCCAATGGTACTGGTAGGCCAATCCCTGCAACATCCTGTCATGTCAGAGGTAACACACTATCTTCCATGCTGACCTCTGACCTCTGACATGCATACGGCCACAGCCGCTGCTTGTTTTCTCTCCAGAATCCACCAGTTGCCTCTCCGCGCCCGGAGCAGGCAGACCGAAGGTGCTTTACAGCGGAGTCCCTATTTCTGGAGAATACCCAACTGACAGAAATCCTCCCTCTCTTGGAAAGGCTGTGGCTAATTATGAGTAATTACAATAGGCTCACATTATGGTACTCCTGGCCACAGTTATCATTGGCACAGTCAGGGCTCAATCAGGATTCTTGGTACATCACTGCACTGAGGACAAGCCGTTTAGCTGGACCACCTGGGAGATCTTCATCCTGCATATACATGCACATTATATATGGATTAGTTTTCTCAGATAAGATTAACCCAGCAAGTTGAGGAACGAGAGGTTGTGGGCAAACATAGTCTATCATCAATAAGCCAACAGGGAGACTTCAAGACATAACAAAAAAGATTGCAACGTCATCAGGCTCCAGTATCGTAATCATTTTCCCACTTCTGTCTTAAACACGTCTTTCTTCCAGGCCGGAAATGTCTGGCCGGGAATGGAGTGCCGGTGAATTACAACCTCTGACATACCTATGCCGTGACAGTGCTGCTCTTTGCCTAAGCGGAACTTTCTGTGTTGATTTTCACCGGGCTTGACATACAGCAGGTTTAATATTCTTATCACCTATATGTTCATTCAACTTACTCACTATTTGGCCGATGTAGTTGATGTGTTATGCAATAGCCAAAGCCACTTGGGGTTATCATGGTCAGTTGCCTGATCATGACGCATGATCAATTCATTATACTGATGCCAGAAAACAATAATATAGAGTCCATTTTACTTTACTGCCTGAAGGCATACATGCATGAATATAATGTAAGATCACATTTTTTTACGAATATCATTCTCAAGTCAAATATAAGTCACCTGTGATATTTCATGAATGATCAAATGATAAAACTTTCAACAAAGCTGTATCTAAAATCCATATAATTTATTGCAAAATACATAATTAAATACATAAATAAATATTACATTACAGGCATTTAGCAGACACTCTTATCCAGAGCGACTTACACAACTTCTTTTATCTTATTACATTTATCCATTTTACAGCTGGATAGATATTGAAGCAATGCAGGTGAAGTACCTTGCTCAGGGGTACAACGGCAGTGACCTTTCGGTTACAAGTCCAGTTTCTTACCCATTGTGTTACACTGCTGCCCTATATATAGAACGATAATGAGGATGCTTGAAATAAATAATTTAGAAATTCAAAAAAAGTGAGCAAACTTGCAAAGCCAGGCCTGATTCTTCTTCTATGATGCGGGACTACATAGCAGAGAGCTCACTGCAACAATTATGGTGTCATGAAAGTTCTTTTTCTGGAGTAAATTTTATTATTATGCATGACAAAAACATCATGAAGCAGCTAAATAACTCTGTAAAATGTAATACTTTGCCCTCTCATGAATCCTTCTCTTGTGTGAAACCCACATGCTCAGTATTGCTCTCCTCCCTCTGTGATCTTTTGTAACGTTCTGAAAGTGAAAACTGCAAGATTTAGTGCAGCGATGTAACAGCCCAAAGTCATAACTTCTCATCATGAAAAAATCTGTCTGTAAGCCATTCGGTTTGCTGTTTTACAGTATCAGACACAATGCTCATTTGTCAATGTGTTTGCCAGATATAATAACAGTGAATTGGTTTTAATTCAAATCTTCCCCCTCTGCCCACCCACAACACTCAACCCCCGTTCCCCCACCAAAATCATAACCCCCCCATTGCCTTACCAGAAAAACACACCACCTCTGTTTCCCCCTCTCTAAACGATAAAATGTCTAGTATTAATTCAACTCCAACAGAGTTACGGACTGTTTTTTACCCTGCAAGAGTTGATTTAACACTAAACAATTTACTGTGTAGACTCAGGCATATGGCCCCACAACAGGTTTCTGCATAAGTAGAGTGTATAAGTTCCTCTCTGCCAGCATTCATTCTAGAACCCCTGCAGTGTGGCATTCCATAGACATCGCTGGTTCAGACGGCCCTTCTCAGCATTTAGAGTTCCGAGCCCACGCAGCAGTCAATCAGTCACCATCTTCACCAAAGCAAAACAATGCCAGGCCACATGGGATCCCTTTATTTTTCTGCGAGAGCGCCCAGTGGCCAGAACAAGGGCCAAGGAGCCACTGAAAACAACACTGCCCTACCCTTCCCCTAACCCCCCCCCCCGAGCGACACCCGTCCCCCGCGTCTCTGAGCTATTAGAGAACTGCCCATCGGCAGGCCCGAATCCTTTCCAAGAACAATGATGCAATACCTTTACAAATTCCTAAAATAGCTGTTCCTTTAAATGGACAGGGGGACATTACGCAGGTCATTTGATGGTGTGATAAGATAACTCTATCCACAGGGAGCACTGTTTTTATTGCGGACCTCTCCCCTCCCTTCCTCCTTCTCATTCTCTCACAATGGGCCTCGTTCACCAACCAGTCAACGGACAAATTTGTTCTTAAGACTTTCTTTAAAAAGTTTTTATGAACATTCTGGCGATCGCCAATGTTTTCTTGTTTGGGTTTTTTTTCCTTGGGTAAACAGAAGCTCAGAACACAAACATCAGTCAATCATCAGAAATGTTTGTAAAAACATTTAAAAGAAAGCATTGAGAACAAATTTGTTTGTAGAGTGATTTGTGAATGAGGCGCAGTGTTCTTTTCACTTGCAGCTGTGAGGAAAAGAGTTTACACCCTTTATTTGGAGCATGAAGAGAAGCGCCTCTCTGGTCTTCTAAATAATATCCTTTTAAACGGGTGAGTTTAAGCATGTACAGCTAATGGAGAAGTGACTTATTAATGCTCTTAACCTAACACACTTATTTGACAGTGTGGAGAATGCGCATGCATGCACAATATGCACGTGACGGTAAATTAATTTTGGTCTTCTCAGAGACTGGCACCACCCCCATTCAATACTGCCCTTGCGCTCTAAAATGACGGCATTCAAAAAATATCCTTAGAGTTTTATTTTTAACGCTAAATTTCCATTCGTCCATTATGATTCAACAAATAGCAGGGTTGCGCAATGTGATTGGGCGGTTTGACGGCTTCCAGCCGCAACTGTATCTGAGCTGCTCAGCTCCCGACGGAAGGCAGGCCCAACTCCTGCTGACCTTTCTATCTGCAGCTGCACTGCGACCCTCGCAGGGAAGCAGGAAGCTGATAAGAACTGGCCGTGTGGCGGTTAAACAGTCTGGTTTCACTTTTCCTGGAAGTGGCGTTGGTGTGGAGAGTGCGGTTGAGCATTCAGCACAGGCTCTAAAAGGTCTAGTGCAGGGGTGTCCAATCTTCTATCGGGTGGGCCAGTGTGTCTGATTTTATTCTAACCCAACACTTATACACTCAGTTCAACTAATCAGCTATTCATACCTGTCTGGGAAGGAAGCTTAAACTTGTCTATTCACGGAGCACTTGCCTGACTTACCTGGCTGCCACGCTCATGACATCATCAAATCATCCATCTCGCAATCTTTTTCTTGCTGAAATACAGTTTATATGAAAACATGGACGGATGCTATCCCAGCACTATATTACACCTTATTATTTGCTATAATGTTTACTTCTAAATAAAAGTGTGGTCTCCAGCGCATGTAGTTCAATTATGCAATTTATTTCAAACTCCATTTCTCCCTTCACTCAGTATTAAAAATGTTTTTATACTATGCTCTTTTATAAATTACATAAACATGTAGTCTAGTTTATAGACTTGTGTCTATAAATATGAGACACTCTCTTATGTCTGACAGCTGAACAGAGACAAACAAGGTCACAACTGTATAAGAGGGAAAAAACAAAAAGACGACTGTATAACTCAGCAGGTGTGTGTAAGGTGAATGAATAGTAATGACAGTGACCGCATACTGTCCTGGAAACTGTACGTAAGGAGGAGTTACGTCACTCATACACACACGCATCGGAGTGAAACCTCCTTCGACGGGGCCGGAGACGCTGAGATCCTCTAATTACGAGAGCGCACTTACCTCTCAACAGCTCCTGTCTACAGCATGGATCCTGGGGGCAGGCAAAGTGACTAACGCCCTGAGTAATCAGACATTTTAAAGAAACGACGGCACGTAGTAGAGAAGCCATTAAAACAGATAAACAGAAACTGTGCCAGGTTGTTGACAGAGTAAATGAGTAAGTGAAAACACCACAGACTGAGGTGTTTTATTAAACAGTAACACAAAGCAATAAAACCTCAACAGGTGAAGTTAGTCATTTGATTTGTGTTCCTTGCGGAGTGAAGCCCTGAACTCAATTTCAGTGTGAGACATGCATTACGTTGTTGCGATGACATACCTTACGAGAAAAACCCCTGCAACACTGTGTGTGTGTGTGTGTGTGTGTGTGTGTGTGTGTGTGTGTGTGAAAAATTCATGCTGATAACTGAATTATTGGATATCTGTATCTTGTTCAAAGATAACCTTTGTTTTGAGCCATGCTACCCAGCTCAGTCATTCACAGGTAACTTGTCCACACTGCGCTACCCAGCATGATCATTTTCAGTTCACTGGTTAGAGCAATTTTCGTCTGACCTTTTACCATACAAAAGTGTATAGCACCTTAATACACAAGCTGGCTCTGATATTACAACCACAATTATGTTGCGCTTGCTTTCTTCGTAGTAGTGCACATTTTGTAGGTTACAGATGAATAAACTTGATTTAATATTGAAGAATAATGACTTCAGGGGTTGAGATGGATGATGTTACAATTGAGCATGCAGATTGCGGGTTGCGGGGACAAGTAGAATTCAATTCAACTACTGTAAATCATTTTTGACTTTACTGTACTTTTTGCCTAAAGGTTTGTGCTAAATTACTCACTTCCCCGTTCATGCAATAAGGGAAAGAGCTGGATTTGATTAATATTTGCTGTACCCGTGTGGTTTCAATGGTTTTTCAGTACAATATTAGGATGTGAGTGTATGATGGAACACAACGATAAAGGCCTGGATGGGTGGGTGGCTGTCGGGGGAGTGGGAGGGGAGGGCAGAGGGTTTAAGGCAACATAGCAGGTTTATTTTTCAGCTTATTTTTCACCAGACCCAGGCAATAACCAAACTTTAAGCTCCTGACTGTAACAAGGGGCTCACTTGACATATTATAGCAGTCTGAGGCAGAATGAAGCACCATTACAGTTGTATACATATACTGTATGTACAGGCCTCTCCTTAACACAGGGTTGTCTATTAATTGGCAACAACTTATAATCAAAGGCCAAGAGCAATTATATAAACTCTGGAACTGTATGAACATGTGTACCAACTCTGGAGGATTTGTTGCTCATTAAAAAACACAATAAACTTCACTAATCATTCAAACCACACAACCCACCAATCTGACAAATCCAGAGCCTCCACCCAATGTTACGCCATCAGCTCCCAAACATCATTCCATAGAGAATCATTATTGGATCTATGAGGCCATATCAAGGTTCCCATCTGTACCACAAGTGAGAGGGTTTGTGGGTCCAAACCTAATGTGTTGTCTATGTTACTGTTGCTATGTGTGCACTGGAGTCAGTGGCAGCAGCTGGAACAGAGAGAGAGAGAGAGTGAGTGAGTGAGTGAGTGAGTGAGTGAGTGTGTGTGTGTGTGTGTGTGTGTGTGTGTGTGTGTGTGTGTGTGTGTGTGTGTGTGTGTGTGTGTGTGTGTGTGAAAGAGAGAGAGAGAGAGAGATGTGTATGTGCACTGGAGTCAGAGGCAGCAGTTGGAACAGAGAGAGAGAAAAGAGAGAGCAAAAGAGCGAGAGAGAGATGTGTATGTGCACTGGAGTCAGAGGCAGCAGTTGGAACAGAGAGAGAGAAAGAGAGAAAGAGAGAGAGAGAGATGTATATGTGCACTGGAGTCAGAGGCAGCAGTTGGAACAGAGAGAGAGAAAAGAGAGAGCAAAAGAGCGAGAGAGAGATGTGCATGTGCACTGGAGTCAGAGGCAGCAGTTGGAACAGAGAGAGAGAAAGAGAGAAAGAGAGAGAGATATATGTATATGTGCACTGGAGTCAGAGGCAGCAGTTGGAACAGAGAGAGAGAAAGAGAGAGCTAGAGAGAGAGAGAGAAAGCAACAAACATATAGCTCTGGAATTCTGGCAGGAACCAGAGTGCTCTGGACTGGGTACAGCCTGGCTTCCTGTGTAAAAAGACTGGTTGAATTAATATTTCTGCCATAGTTTTTTGACAACAGCCCGCTCACAAATACATGCACATTAAAGCCTAAATTTTCTTCTACCGCAGAAATGCCGAAAGAACTGGTTTGATAGCGAGCTTCATTTTCATTAACGATTTCAATCATCGTTCCCAAACCCACAAAGAAATGAAAGTAGAGAATAGAGGAGACTTGGGGAAGGGGGATTTATAAAATGTATGGGTTGTGAAAACGGCCCTGGATGAAGCCAACATTTAAGCTTGGGAGCTCAGTTTTTGTGGTTGGAGGCAATGACTCTGGTTGTCAAGAGATCTAACAAAAGGTTTTGTTTACTCCATGGGTTAGATTGGTCCAGCTGAATACAGCTGGCATGGTGCTCATCAGCACTGAAATCTGGAGGCTTATGATATTATAGTTATATATTATATTATAGTTTTTTCCACAGCCCTTCTCTTTCCAACATCCAGCAAGGCATAGAAGCCAGAATTGCCCTCTGAGATAAGTTTGTGCTCCAACTAAAGAAAGACAGGCACTCAATATCTTGGACGGAACGAGGTGCTGTTCGTCATTAGATTTGATGATTTTCTTTAGATCTGATGCTTTGCAAGGGGCACGTTAATGCAGACCGCTTTCTGTGTGGGGCAGGGGACCCATTGCATGACATTAGCTCACTAAATTAGAAGACCCAAATATACCAGAAGCATAACGGAAGCATTACACTTCAGTAGTGCGATAAAAGGCAACGAGTGGCTTGGAGAGGTGAGATTTCCCCCCTGAGGCCTAACTCTGAGGGCCTAACACTCAAGTGTTAACTGCAAGTGCTTCATGGACATATGTATGTATCTCTTTAATATATTACTATAACATATAAATCTAAAATAACATCAGTGATGATTTTGTCATCTCATATATTTACCCATGATCTCAAATTAAACACACAAATGCTCTATAATGCTTATAGAATTGGCATACAATTAATATTTAAACATAAAAAACATTAATAGTCAGTACTTGGACAGGCAGTAGGTTCAGTGACAACAAGACAAAACAATAAGTTTCAAATGTTTGCTATGGTTTATATTTTGTAACAGAACAATCGCCTCTCTCAAAGTAAACTAAACATGAGCCAGAAAGCCTTGCATGCAAATCCTTTGAATGGTAGCTGCCTCGCGCCCTGCCTGTCAGAAACAGTAAGCTATCAGCTCAGCAGACGAAAAGGGTGGAGCCTTTAGCATTGAGAAATTCACTGGTTCATAACACACTTTACTTACTTTGCGTGCCTTGGGGATTTGTCCTGAGAGTAATTTCTCTCTTGACAGGATCAATTCAGCATTAGCGCTCTCCCCGACTCATTTCAACTCTTGACAGAGACTTGTTATGACACCTGCTCCTGCCTCTTTTTCATGCGACAAATTCCCTCCACAATAGAGGACTTTGCAAGGCCCTGAAATACCCGAGCAAGCTGTTGCTGCAATCCTTCCCTTTCATGAAGGAATTACAACTCTGTGGTGGTCCCGATTCTAACCCGCCGTCAACCCTGATTCACATCACAAGACCCTCACACGTGTCCGACAAAGAATGTGTCTCGTGGTTTTTTTCTCTCAATTCCAGTCCACTTTTTTTTTACCAATGTCTTCTGTTTGGCCTCATGCTATGGTAGAAGCAATGGACCACCTTAAACAGGCCATGCATTGGCCTCCATATTGGATATCCAGACAACTCATCTTTCCCTGGAAACATCTTCTCCCAGCAGTCACAGATTAAAGGATTTCTGGAAAAGTTCCAGGATCATTATTTTTCCTCTGACCACACATACGATGTTTCAAGCCTCTACAAACAGTTAAAACAGACAGGAGGGAAACGTGATAAAAATGTATTATTTACATCCTCACTGGTAATATTAATAGACCAGTAGTGATATTATTTGATCCATGCCTACACATTGCCTATCAGGGATAAAGATGTTATTGCAACAAAACTTAAACTGTGGCTTTATTTACGTTGAGGCTGTATACATGGTTTATGCTGAAAATTGAAATTTGCGAGAATATTTAGGAAAATATTTAAGAATTGATCATGATTCAACTATTTTTGAGAAAAATGCATGTTGCTCATACTTTGTCACCAAATAAGGATTACTTAATTCTGTTACTCCATACTGAGCAGAATACCAATTAATTTTAAGACAGGTTAAATAAAACAGCATGAGAAAAAAACGTAAAGTAAAATTCAACGTCCTGTTGACGTGACTTACAGAAAGCTTATCACCTTTTTTCAAACTGCATTTGGGCAGTATGTATCAATCTGTTACTCCGCCCAAGAACTTTCACACCTCATATGCACATTGGTTAACACATCAGTCATTAATATAACCTAGTTCTATATAAAGAGGAAGTGTTGTGCTTGTCAGCAATTTATACACATTTAGACAAAACATCTATTTAATCTACATTAAATGTTTGTGCAGGCAATGCCGGACATTTTTCATTCAGAGTGGGGAGGGGGCGGGCAGTCACATAGGTGTTATATATGATGAACTCCACAATTAATTGTTAGGTTAAATTATCTTCTATTATCATGTTGAAAATCAGACATTTCTCATGATGCAAGCTTTAATGAGTGCACTGGGTAACAATAGCCTGCATGCACAATCCTGCTTGATTTATTTACGCCTATATCTACAGTACATCTGTCTTTGGGATTAAAAAAAAATCTTTCATGACTCAATCAGGCACTTTGAATACAGTGGTACTGACATTGCAACAAAATAACTTGGGTCTGTAACTCCTCTGCATTAAATCCACAGTAATATGTTTTGATCTGCAAACAGGGGGTGGGCAGTTTGATGGAGGGGTTTCTTGGCATCTCCTATGACAAGCCAAAATACAGTCTCCATAGTTTCTGGGAGTTACATTGTGTGTTGGGTACGAAGGGAAGCGAACTGGGAATGACATCATATACACATTAAGAATGAACAGATTCCTGCACTTAGCGTACAAGCAGTCATGCTCATAAAAATGCAGGGCGCTTGTATTGCTCTTTTTAAAAAAGCCGTTTTTTTGCTTGAATGTCTCAGTGACCGAGGCTTTTCAGGGCACAGCATGTTATTTCAGGGGGCACGTGTTTACGTGACGAAGCCTGAGTAGAGGAGGTGACTGGGGCCTCAGGCAGGACTGCGTGTCAGAAGCTGCATACAGTGTATGCACTGTGCTACGAGGGTGGGGAAAATCCACCCTAATGATCACCCACTCCACCCACAGTCAAATTCCCCCACCCTCAGAATTCCACCATAAGAGTCATTGAATGTTATACCACATCTTTAATGAGAAAAAGAAACATGTTTGTAAAACCGTCTGTTGTAAGTTTGTAAGTGTACGAGTTGACAAAGCTGAGAAAAGTAGGGCCACAGCACACTCTAGAAATTCATTCCACAGCACTTTCAACCTGTAAGTGTCAAGGCACACTTGACCAGAATACTTTTTTTTGTTTTAATACTTCCTACTATTTATGTTATAGTATAATTCTGAAAGGTTTTGTACGTTGCAAAAAATTGTCATGACATCTGCATTTATTATGGCTTTCTTCCATTTGCATGTTGCAATCATGAGCAACAGAGACATGGCCTCACTTGCCACAAAACTCTCTGGTACTTTTATTAGTAGCATCTGACAATCAGCGTTGGAGCTTTTTTCTCACAAGCTGTTTGTACTTTTTCTCTCATTTTCATGCCAAATGGAGTCCAAGTCCACTCCACAAGAGCCTGACTGATTAACACAAGGCTAGTATAAGATAGTTTGAGCTGATAAAAATGTATGTGAGGTGATGACAAACGGGCCATGCAAAGCAAGCAGCAAAATTATTGCAGATTATTATTAGTCAGCAAGCCAGCAAAAAACATTATGTTTTTTACATCAGCTTTTAATGTAGTGTAAAATTCTTACAATTATAAGATTCACTCAGACACTGATAGATCAGTCTTGCCGCCATCCAAATAGTATCAGCCAACTTATCATAGGTACAATATGGGTTATAAGTGCAAATGGTATAGCTCATTGCCATTTAAAGGTATAGTACATAATTATAGAATATCAACCGGCAGTAAGACATCAAGAGCTATTCCAACCAAGGAGATTAGATTAACAACACAATAGACTGGTTCCTGGCCTCAAGATCAGGAACATCAAGCCCTTTATTGTATAGCACTATTTTAGAGAGGTGAGAGATGGCTGCGTAACTCAAGCACACCACCTTTAAATATGCATTTCTGTTTCCCGCCTTAGAAAACAAAGCCTGAAAATGGTATTGAAAGTCAGATTCTGATCGACTCCCCTGAATCCAGAGTGCATTGCTGTATCTCTGACAACTGCTGTTACGAAGAATAAACTTTGTCATTTTCATCGGAGACGTTCTTTTTTTCTTACAGTAGCTCGTAGCTTTTACTGTCCAGAGCCATATTGTATATCAAGACATACTAGCAACTAGCAAGAAAAACAGCAGTAATCAACTATCAATGTAATTTGTTTTTTTTCTCAGAAATAGTCAAACCTGAACAGAACTATGAATCAAATCAAATAAAAATGTAATCTACAGCATCAACAATTTAAAGGTAGCCACAGCAACCGATGGCACCCCATGCAACATCAATGATGAGTTTCAGGTTGAATTTGAACAAAACAAATGTGGAACTGCAGTGACAAAAAAACTAGCTGACAAAGTTCATCAAAATGTGACCCACAAAATCATAATGCGAATAAAAGTTTGCAAACCGTGCGATTTTTGAACAAAACCTCACACCACTCATGGCAATGTACAGGAGTTTATGCAGCTGGTCATTCTTACGAAAAGAATAACGGACATCCATGAACTCAAGCTGTTTTAATGGTACGCTGCCTGGATCTGATATCACTCCCAAGGTAAACACAAGCAAATACACAGTCACAGACAGAGGCAGAATGAAAAATGGGGGGGGTTAAATATGTTCCAATCTGCAGTTCATAACCCACAGCATTTGAAGTAAAAGTGGGCTTGTACAGATTTGTACCCCCGATACAGACATCAAAGTAACGCAAAAATAGCATCTGGTGGCGTGGCATTTATTACAATGGGAATGCAAAATAAATATGAGTTTTAAAAAAAGAAGGCCATAGAGACCATTACATGGCACAAATATTTTTACATAATACATACCAGAAGTAATCTCATACTGAAATAATTATGAAAAAAAGAAAACATGACACATAAATTAATTGCCTCTGATAATTTACTGCGTACACTTAATTTGTCCGTCCACTTTCATCTACCAGAACTGCAGTGTAGGCATGAGAGGATGTGATCCATGGAAGAAAAGGCTATTATTATTTAATATAAATAAACAGAGATTCTGTCGCTGCTTGAGAGACACTCTCGAGCAAATCCAGCTGCAGAGGCCTTCTAGCACAAAGCCTCCACCGCGTGTGAGACGCTGCCATTCATATCTTTCTCACACTCTTCCCATCCCTCTCTTTCATTTCCACACATCTAATCACATCTAATCCAACTCCCTATCATGTTTGCAGGCTTTGACTCGGAATGGATTTCTTTCTATTGCAATAAACCTTAAATTTATGGAAGTATGCGGACGGTGCTTTGGGGTTTGGTGCTGACAGGCGGAACAAAAATCTCTAAACCTCCATACTGCAACAACGGAGTTATAGCTGAAAATTTCTCACTTGACGTTAGTACAAATGTGCACGCAGAGCTTTTTCTGTTTAAAAAAAAAAGATATATGATGTCCATGCAATCAAGCCTACTCCTCAAAGGAGAAACAGAGTACAGCCCCTCAGTCTCTAGTCTAAACAGTCTAAAACATGCTGGTGATTACTTTTCATGAGCGGACATATTACTGGCGCATGAATAAAAGCCTGTGTGTGTGTCTCAGGGCTGACCGCTTCAGATGTGTTGCAGATCCTTGGTGGATGGCCTCCCTGCTGCATCTCCTCCTCCTCCTCCACCTCCTCCTCCACCTCCTCCACGTTCATGGCAGCATAGGGGGGAAGCTTCACAGATGTCTGTCCCGGTGAGAATATAGAAGACATGCTGAGCATCTGCTTGAAACCTCCGGTGGCTCAAGAAGCTCCAGTATTTATTTTGGATCCTCAAATATGCATTCCTTCTTCTCCTTTAACCATGTTTCCTTTAAATATGAAAACCATGATGTTCCATCCAATAGACAATGAACATCAGGCTGCATCCCCAGTGTTATTCACAATATTCAGCAATAAAAACTTAATAGCAGGTCACCCTGCCCTCTACAGAACTGTGGTGGTTGTTTAAGAAACTAATATGTGAGCCAGTCTCTTATAATTCTATTTCCATAAACATGGTCATAATTGAAAATAAAAGCAAGCTAAATGAAGAACAGAGAAAACCACATTTGGGCTGTGACCACTCAGATTTTTTTTTGTGCACATCTTAGGCCCACATCCCAGTCAGTGGTGTCTTTATATGGAGGGAGGGGGGGGTTCAAACACAAGTGACCCCATCCATGGGGGGCAATGATGGGGTGTGGAAGGCATGCATTTGGTGGGAGGCCCCGCGGGGGACAACTGCTTCTTGTCCCTTCGTAGAAAAAACAAACCAGGAAAATGAAGGTTAAAAGAGGACTGTTTTTTTTTTTTTTTACATTCCAGCTGTCCAACTTCAGATGAGGCAAGTGACGTATCATTCCAGAATATATGCCTCTCTGATATGCAAACCTAAAGCATTTGCAAATATAACATCGTCCACAAAACTCATTTTTGCAAGTTTTGTAAAACTATCCCAAATGAATTAAACAGAGCAGACAAAAATAAACAAAAGATGACATCAACATGGAAGAATGTGAGATATCATCTATCAAATTAAAACAAGGTTTGTAAGCAAAAAGTGAAATTCAGCAAGTATTTTCTTCTCTCTCTCTTGTACACCAGCAAGCTATCCCATCTCACTTATATACCTGGATACTATAATACCTAGAACTGGGGAAATACAGGAATAATTGAACAGTGTTTTGTCCAAAACCAATTCAGCACAAAAATCGACAAGTCTGGCCAAAACTGGCCTGGACTTGAATTGACACTTAATTATTTTAAACATGTAGTAATTCAAACAAGCCAAAGATGTATATATTATATTGTATAATGTATATTATATATTATATATTGCTGCTGTGAAATAAGAATGATAAATATCGTTATTACCTCGCCAATTGTAGGAATAACAGGTCCCTGTTCCGAGTACGTGGATAACTCAGTTAGCTGGTTACCTGTAAAACCCGGAAACCCCCCAAATACGGAAAATATGGACGAGCAAAGACACTGTTTCAGGTTTTACTCAGTGCAGCCAGCAACAAGGAACTGGGCCCAGGAGTTATATGATCTCCCCTGTGAGTAAGGTTGATTTAGCTAACATTTGGGTAAATTATTTCCTTTGGGTTGAGGAAGACATTATTATAAATTTGAGCTGCTATGGGTGTTTGAGGTGTACAAAGTTTTCCAGTTTATAGTTATAATAACTGACATTGTGGTGTGGTCTGTTCTCAGCTGGATATCTACATAGCTTCAGAGATCTGGAACATTATAGATACATGGTGCAGCACTCAAACACTGCTAGCAGATCATTGTGATATACAGTTGAAGTCGGGAGTTTACATACACCTAGGTTGAAGTCATTAAAACTTATTTTTAACCACTCCACAGATTTCATGTTAACAAACGATAGTGTTGGCAAGTCAGTTAGGACATCTACTTTGTGCATGACACAAGTAATTTTTCCAACAATTGTTTACAGACAGATTATTTCACTTTTAATTCACAATATCACAATTCCAGTAGGTCAGAAGTTTACATACACTAAGTTGACTGTGCCTTTAAATAAAAAAATTAAACAATTTGGTCGCATATCCTTTGCATGCCATTACTTCCTGATGTCTGTGACCGAACAACATCAAAAGACTTTAGATATCTTATTTTTTGGTACCCTTACAAGCGATACTATAACGTCTCTGCATTTGAATGGATCTCTATGGGAATTGGGGGGTGGGACTAGATTTAGCTGTAAATTATGCTGGAACAGTATGGAATACATGATTGGTAAAATGGCTGTAAGTCATCAAGAGTCTGAGGTATCAAATGAGCCTCAAACCATCGCTATGCTGCCAGATATTTAGTAGATATGGATGGATCACTTTAATGGTTGTTTTTCCTGACAAATTTTCCTATTGAACTCTATGGAAAAATAAGTCAGGAGAAGAAACCCTTCAAGTTATCCATCCATATCTACTGTATTTCTGGCAGCAGAGTGATGATTTAAAGCTTGTTTGATACGTCAGACTCTTGATGAGCCATTTAGCCAACCATGTGTTCCATACTGTTCCAGTGTAATTTACAGCTAAATCTAGTCCCACCCCCCCAATTTCCATAGAGATCCATTCAAATGCAGAGATGTTATAGTATCGCTTGTAAGAGTACCAGAAAATAAGATATCTAGAGGCTTTTGATGTTGTTGGGTCAACTTAGTGTATGTAAACTTCTGACCTACTGGAATTGTGATATAGTGAATTAAAAGTGAAATCTTCTTCTTTCGTGTAACGTCAGAGGTCCAACTCTGTGTCGTGTAGCCATGCCAGCATCTCGGGTCCTAGGTCGAAGAGGCTGGCTTCCGAGGGTGGTCTGAATAAGGGGCAGGTGTTGATTATATGGTCGGCAGTCTGCTCAGGGTCACCGCACTTGCATGCTGCACTGTCCGTCAGGCCCCACTTCTTCATTGATGTTTTAAATCGACCGACCCCAGTTTGTAGTCGGTTCAGTATGGTCCACTGCCGGCGTGGTAGGTCGTCTCCTCTTATGGTGCCACCTCCTGGGTCCCTGATGTGGCGATGGATGCGTGAGGGCCCGGCTGACTCCCACTCCTGCTTCCAAGCTGCTGCCAACCATGCTTCTCCGGAGATGTCTTCAGGGGTGGAATTGAGCATCTCTTGCACTGCCTTGTTGTAGGGGTGGCGGGACTTGAGTCTGCTTGGGGGCGCTACTGTTGTTGTGGTGTTGTGCAGGATGTGCCAGTCATATCTTTGTGCTTTCCTGGCCAGGGCGAGGGTGGCAGCCTCCCGTCGGAGGCCGGGCGGGGCTATTCCCGCGAGGACTGGCAAGAGGGACACAGGGGTAGGCTTCAGGCATTCAGTTATAATTCGGAGGGCGTTGTTAATTGCCACGTCGACCTTGCTTGCATGTGGGCTTCTGCACCAGACTGGGGCGCAGTATTCCGCTACAGAGAAGACCAGAGCTTGGGTAGATATTCGCAGCGTCTTAGCGGAGGCTCCCCAGGTTGTTCCAGCAAGGCGGCGGATCAGCGCGACCCTGGATGTCACCTTGGCCTTGACTTCTTCGAGGTGTTGTCTGAAGGACAGTGTCCGATCCATACGCACACCGAGGTACTTCGGAGCTTGCTGGACCTCCAGGCGTTTGTTGTCGACGCGCACCTCAAGTTCCCTCCTTGCTTCTCTGTTGTTAAGATGGTATGCTGCTGCGACTGTCTTTCCGATGCTGAGCTGTAGACGCCACCTTTGAAGGTATGCTACCAGGATGCCCATGTCTTCGTTAAGGCCATCTTCCATCGCCTTCCACGTTGGTCGTCTCAGCATGATGGCAAGATCGTCTGCATAGCCGTACTTCCGAGATGATGTGTCAGGTAGGTCGTGTATGTATATATTGAACAGCATCGGCGAGAGAACTGACCCCTGCGGTACCCCGTTCCTCAGTCTTCTGAGCCTACTATGCTGGCCACTGCTGGTCTGGAGGACGAAGCTGCGATTGGAAAGCGTCTCCATGATGAATTTCACCATATGCCGATCCGGTATTGTCCTCAGCAGCTTCAGGTGGAGACCACGGTGCCACACGGTGTCGTATGCAGCGGTCAGGTCCAGGTACACTACCCCAGCTTTCTCATTGTCCTGGAAGCTGTCCTCGATGTCCTGAGAGAGTAGTGTTACCTGGTCTGCTGTTGATCTTCCACGACGGAAACTGGCTTGTTCCAGTGGGAGCTGTGAGTCCACCACTGGCTCGATGCGGCTATGGATCATCCTCTCCAAGATCTTAAATGGGACACAGAGCAGCGAGATGGGTCTGTAAGATTTGGGGTCTTCCACAGGTTTATTTGGCTTCAGCAGAGCTATGACGGAGGCGCGGCGCCAGGTCTTTGGGAGCTTTAACCTCCGGTAGCACGTCGTGAAGAATGCACAGAGCCAGCTAGATGTTGTTGTGCTCTGGTGGATGACGAACTCCAGGTGGATGTTGTCACGGCCCGGAGATTTGCCCGGCTTAAGCTTACTCATGGCCTCACTGAGTTCATCCGCTGTAAAGTCTCCCGAGAGGTTGCAATCGACACTGGCCGCTCCCGAGATGCAGGACACCTCACGCGATGTTCGTCGGGCAAAGTCTTTGTCTGCATCTGGGAAGCGGCTGTTCTTCAGGAGCTGGGATGCGATGGAATCTGCTGTGACTGGGCAGCTGGAAGGTGTTGTGTTTCTGCCTGTAAGCTGGTTGATGGTCTGCCACGCCTTGCGACTAGAGTGGGTGAAGTCGATTGATTCAACGACTTCTGTCCATCTGGTCCTGCGGGTGAGGTCCAGCCTCTGAATCAGTGCTGCTGCAGTCATGTCGACCTCCTCTCTGGAACTAGCCCTCTGGTGGTTACACAGAAGGCGGCTGCACTCCTCGTCCCAACCCGGGATGTAGTTCCTGTTGTAGCCACGTGGGATGGTCTTCTTTGCCGCACCCAGGAGGACCCGGCAGTAGGCTGCATAAGCCGCATCCACATCAGATGTTTCTGGGTCTGGCAGGCCAGCTGACCTTCTTTCCGTCTCCTCAGCATACGACTCCCAGTTGGCCTTACGGAAATTCCATCGTTTGACAGGTTTCCCAGGTACCGGTTGCACCAGTGATGGAACTTTGATGATGGCTGGTCGGTGATGTGAGCGGGGAAACCTGTCCAAGACGCGTCTCTCCGGTTTTGGGTCGTTAGCGCGGCAGATGGCGAAGGCCAGGTCCGGGTTGGTGGAAGTATTCCAGCGTGCAGAGTAGAAGGATGGAGGCTCCTTGGGGTCGTACAGCAGCAGGGCATCGGTGTTGGAGGCCCATTCACTCAGCGCCACTCCATTCGATGTTGTGTGGGTGTAACCCCAATCTGTGTGTTGACAGTTGAAGTCACCTGCATAGATGGCGGGTGCAGTTACTGGCGGGAGTGAGGTCGCAGACAGCTCCGATGGTGGGGGCTTGTATACGTTGATGACTGATGTCTCCTGGATTTTTGTAACCAGCCACTCGATGTTGGAGCCTGGTGGGGATTGGCTACTGGCTGACCAGCTTATTTCAGTCCGTACTAAGGTTGCCATACCGTGCTGCTTGCTGTGGGTGGACCCAGCGAGATGGAACCCAGGGATCTTGAGGATGTTGTCAGATGTGCAGTGTGTCTCCTGCAGGAGCACAACCGCTGCCCCACTGGAATCAGCCAGGTGACGCAGGACTTCGAGTTTGGCGGTGGTAAAAGTGAAATAATCTGTCTGTAAACATTGTTGCCAACACTATAGTTTGCTAACATGAAATCTGTGGAGTGGTTAAAAATGAGTTTTAATGACTTCAACCTAAGTGTATGTAAACTTCCAACTTCAACTGTAGCTTACATTTACTTGATCTATCCGCATGTTGTCCATCAAGCTAATTTCAGTAAATCATCATGTAGAAATAATATCTGTTTAATAGTTTACTTTCTGGATTTGATGTATTAAACAAATATCATTGTAACCCATACAAGAGTTGGAATTGAACAGTTGGACCTTACTTGCATAATATTTGCATTATTTAGTTAAGGTGGTTGCACACCAGTCAGACATCCTCTTACAGGCCAATGTTGGCCAGAATTGGCTAATTTTGTAATACCATCCTTAAGCATATTTTTTAAAGGCATACCTGCATGATGGTTTCAGCACAAGGGTATATACGAATTTGGGGTTGCTTCGATTACTGCAAAGAATGGTGGAGGAACAGACTCTCCCAGGATCACTTTGATGTTTCATTCTTACGTACTCTCAACCTGACAGTTAAGGGCCAGATGCTGTCGTACATTTTGAAACTTTTCAGTTCTGACCATGCAAGACTATCTTTCCACTCCCCCCTACACTAATTCATTGTGAGGTTCTGCACTTGACAGATGATGTCAGCAGCTGGTGTTCATTGAGAAGAAAAGACGAAGGGTCGAGACGTCGCGAGGTCAGGACAGAACGTGTCTGCCGCTGTACGTGCTTCACATTGGAGCGACACCACACACTGGTCTGGAGTTCATAAGTGATTATGCTGTTGTTCTGCAAGGAGGGGAATTTTCTTCTGCCATGTGCAGCTTGAGCCGGTCTACTTTTCGCTGCAAAGTCACGTGACGGTTTTGGCTGTCAGCAACAGGCAACTACAGATGTTTTATGTCTCCTCTGTCTGCCTGTTTCCAGCAGTCATTAGACATGATACGCTATGTAATAGTGACAGCAACAAACCTTCTCTGATGCTGGGCTGTGAAGTAATATGACCCAGCTTGAGCTGGTGCTCGATATCTGAGAGAAAATGGCAGCCAAATGTGGTGATGTGGTTAGGGCTGCAGACCATGAACTGGTGATTCCTCCGCTCACATTCAGATCACAAACAGGACATCCACCCCATTCCCATACAGGTTATTCCATTCAGATGAATCCAAGCATTGATTTATCCCAAAAACTAAGAAGAAACGCAGTAGATGGGCTCATTGTGGCGAAGGTCAAACTCATTGACTTCCTGCAATTATGGAGGAACTCACCTCAGAGAGATTGGCTGTCAAACTCATTAGACAACGCATCTCAATTACCCTTGAATCGTAATTTTATTTTAGATTTTAGATTAGTCTCATCCCCTTTTTGTTAGTTAATCTAATCTCTGGATTAGAAGCATTGAAGTCGATTGAACCAGCATGCAGTTCCCAAGCTGAAATTTGCTGCTTGGATGATCAACATGGATAAGACTAAATGTGAAGCGTGCATTTTAATGTCCGTCCGAATATGGAAATGAAAATTCCCACTTTGTAACAAGTAAGCTGACCTCAATATTTGTGCAATTTCACATCATTAACTTCCAATACATACTTACTGAGGAACAAGAGAACTGAAGTTTTGTTTTTATGTTTTATTTTATTTTTTTAATTCAAACAAAACTCTCCAATCAAAAGGCGTAAGTAAAAAATCTTAAACTACCAAAACGATATTCCTGACTTGGTTGAAATGGCCTCATGTTACCAGTTAAACTCTCCACATTAAGTCATTAAAAATAAGAGGTCAAAGGAAGAGCCACTGAAGACATGTGAAAGGACAGGACAGGACAGGGTGTGTCAGCAATTACACCTCGCTCCTGACCCCATACATACGCCCGGCTCTCACTTGCACTGTTGATTTTCACCGTCTCACTGAGCGTGACAGAGAGTTATATCAGATCGACGTATGAGGTGAACAAAAGTTACTTTGAATAGACACAGATTCATGTGAAAAGAACAGGTCGGCTACATCGGCATGACATTTGCATTGTTTTGTTAAAGCCGCCTGCGCACTCTCTCCCTAAAGGCAGGCGCTGACTAAAGAATCCGTGAAGGTAACGCGCTGTCGAAAAACAACAGAAAACATTGTGATACAGCACAGGGCACTGCGACAGTTCTTCTTCTATTAGGAGTGTAAAGAATAATCAGGGTCTCACCAGACCTTAGAGCCTTGGCTGCTATTTGATGGCACCACAATGAATTTGTAGCTGATCTTTGTTTTATGATCAAACACAATCTAACGTCTCTATTCAAGCACAGTTGCTCCCTCTTTCATCGCCACACAAGACGACCACGTCCAGAAACAAATAATTAATATAACAGATTAATATAAACACAATAAATGCCATTTTGAAGAAAGCTTATGTAGACAGCTTTTTAATGCTTATTTGATCACATAATTAGCTTACTAGATTAAATGTAAACTCTTTCTGATCAACAAAACTAGGCATTTTACATTTGTAGCATTTTAACCACCCATTTGTTAATAAAGTAAGTGTGTAATTTACTCAGGTTTACAGGTTCACAAGGCACAGTGGGCCATCTGTAACACCACCGACTAACAGTGATTGAAAATGTCAAATCAGGAGAAAAGTAGACAAAAGCTAACAAACGCTGACAGGCGTTTGTGTTGTATTGTGTCGGGGGGACGCTGGGTCAGTGCACAGGCACCTTTAGTTTCTGCCTCTCAGTCAACTGCGCTGTTCCGTCAACCCCGACGTTTCCTGTCAGAAAGGCTCAAACTACAGGAGAGGATGGATTACCGAGCCAAAGCCAGAGCGCAGGGACGGCACGTGTGTCACATTCACAGAGACAGAGCAGCAGATCCCTCTCTGTATGCTCTTTTCACTATGTCTGCATGGCTCACTGTTAAGCCCTATGAGGTGTACTGCATTTCCCCCCCAGAAAACCCCAAAGTATCTAGGCCTGGATCTCATTAGTGGTGGGCTTTACCAAGGCAGCTAAGAGTAGTGCAATCTGAACCTAAACCTATTTTCCCTCTCAATCTAGGCAAAATAACAAAAGAAATCTGGAAAGGGCCCAAGAGGGGCCAGAGAAAATTTTAATCGGCAAGAGAAACAAGATGTTTTTCAATAGATGGACCCATCAGCGCAATCTCTCTCCCATCGAGGAAATGACTGATGCCTACTTTTGAGAAGACTTCAAATCTTATCTGAATAATTTAAACAATCTGAGGCCATTTCCTTCACGGTTAAACTCACTCTCATGTCTCTCTTCTCCCAGCTAATGTGGGAACAATGTTCCCCCCTTTGCTTCTTCCATGGGAGATGAACTCATCCCAAACCACTGTGCACAGTGCAGCCCCTACAAACACAACAAACCTTCATAAATCTCCCTCATATGGATTACTGCAGTGAGCAGGCTGGGAAATCTATATAACCAGCGGACTATCTGAGGTCATGCAATACGAGTGCAATGTGTGACACGACTGAGATCAGGGCATAGGGGTTCACAAGCTGTATCATTCAGCAGTGCTAGAAATTCCTAGTTTGATTCCTGGCTATTGCATTGCCTGACATTATTTGTTCAAATGTTGACATTAATAGTTCTGTACGCAGCATAGCCATAGATGTTTTCATTTGACAGTAGTGATTGGTCAGCAGGTAAATAGCTGGACATGGAAAGGGCAAATATGCCCACTCAAGTGACTTCTCTGCACCCCAAAAAGGACAGAGTTGTCATTTACCGGTGTGAAAAAGACTGACCCTGACGTGATTTGAACACGCAACCTTCTGATCTGGAGTCAGACGCGCTACCATTGCGCCACAAGGTCATACAACCCTGGACAAAACCATGACTATCTGGAGTTAGCCATGTTTACCTTTGCTGCTGAATATAGGTGACTCACCAGATTACAACAACTGCCTGAATGCTGAAGTGTTCCAATGTTTGGGATTTCCTCAAATATTACACTTTAACAGTTACAGAGAGAGAGAGAGAGAGAGAGAGAGAGAGAGAGAGAGAGAGAGAGGAGAGAGAGAGAGAGAGAGAGAGAGAGAGAGAGAGAGATAGGGAGAGAGAGACAGAGAGAGAGAGAGAGAGAGAGAGAGAGAGAGAGAGAGAGCATGTATGCGTGTGTGTGTGTGTGTGTGGGGGTATGGTACCTAGCTGGAAGGAACACAACACAAAGCTAATTTATTGGTTAAAGCAGAGGACTCCCTATGAATCCCAGGCAAAGTATCCAGTAGCAATCCGGCACAGCAATAAATCCATCTGTGTTACTGGGTCTCAGGTTACATGTGCAAAAGGTGTGGAAGTGACAGCTCCGTAAGCAGCTCTGAATAGGCAGGAGGAAACGTGTCTGCTGGACCGAGAAAACTGCACATACTGCAGTGCAGATTCACTTCCTGCTGAGGCTTAGTGCTGCAGTTCATTGTGTGTGTGTGTGTGTGTGTGTGTGTGTGTACATATGTACACATTGTTGATTGAAATGATGCATAACAGAAGTCTTTCCTTGTGTGTTTATGTGAGTTTATGAAAGATTGCTGCTGACTCAAACACTTCAACTTTACAAGGATTTTTGTCTTCCTTTAGAGAGAAACTGAATGTATACTTTCTGTGTGAAAAGATAAAAACATATCAATTTGTTTTAGCCAATATAACAAATAGTTGGAAGGGGCCATGAGCTTCCTTGTTTTATTACTCAATGCCTCTCAAATAAAGTCCTCTGGTATAAACACGAAGGAGAGACTGAAATAGACATTATGAGGCATAGAATGCTATTGAAATTTCAGTTCGCTCTGTCACATAGGCCGTCTCCAGTCCATTCCGAGCTTTTAAAGCTCGTCAAAGCTTTTTGTATCATGCTCATGTAAACACAGAGGACAGTCTCCCAGAACACCACTGGTGAGGTGGACGCTTCACTAAAATGTTTTGGCCAAAAAGTGTCCATGGAGGCATGCGACAGCAGTAGTGTAGTATAATAGTTAGGCAACTGTGCTTGTGACTCTGAGGTTGCAGGTTCAAAACCTGTGTGCGGTGCTGCTTGTGTCACCGTAACTTAAGTAAAGTTTTTAACCGAAAGTGCTTCTAGCTTTTCAAGTGAATCATATGTAGGGAATGAATGTCTGCTCCTCTGGGTAAGAATGTCTGCTGAATACCTGAAATGTAAGTAAGTATTTAGTGTTGTATACAGGAGCCTCAAAGCATTATACAGAAAGCTTCACTGCCTGATGTGGTTTAGAGGCCAAGTGCAGGGGTTCCAGATTCATGTAATAAGGTTGGGGCTCTGGTTGGCCAAATGGTTAGGCAGGATTTCAGATGTTGCGCAACACCCAGGTGTTCCGTTTGCGGTGACCCCATTGTGGTGGATGTCACAAAGTGCGAGTGGCACTCTGGTAGGGCCAAAATGTTCCACAGCTTCACTGTTGAAAAGGTACGTTACGCTTAGGGCATACAGGCAATTAAAGTCACACTCGGTCCCAGGATTAAATAAAACCACAGAGACAAAGAAGGCTACCACAGTTTTATTAATTAATTTTATCCAATAAAAAAAGGTTTTGCCTATTGAGCCAACCAATCAACTGAGCTTGATTGTGCTTTTTACCTAACTCTATAAAACATATTTTGAATCTGACAAATCTAGCAGGAATAATAATTTAATATGGCCAGAAAAGGAAAATGTGACTTCAAAATACATTTTCTCACCACCGCCACCACAGGCGAACACCCATAAAAGCTGTATGACTGTTTGGCACTGTCTTTGTGGAAATAAAGTTCTCATGCAAAACATTTCACAGATTTCCCTGTGGCTTTCAAACGTGGTAACTTCAACATGTCAGCTGTTCATCTGCAGCTCAGGCAGGCAGAACAGATCAGATGACCTCACTTTATTCCCAGACCTCATCAAGACCTCCACCCAGAAGGAGCGCAATTTACTTAGAAATAACCCATCTTTCACCCGCCCCCTCCCCCTTCCACAGGATTGGCCCTCCACAGCTTTACAGCTTAAAGACCATGAACATACATCTGACAAAACACACTCGTCAGACAAAGGCCCAGCCAATGCAGAGAAACAAAGTGTAGACGATGTATTCTTATAGTGTGGACTGCAACTTCACTGAGCTATTTTACAGTTGGAATAAGCCACTGGGAGGTGTATTCATTGCTCCACATCATTATTTTTCATAAGCAAATTCTCACGCATAAACTGTGTGAAGGGTGAAAGAGACGAAGAGCTTTGTTCATATAAAACATGTTAAACTTGTAATGGCTCGGGATTCGAGGCCCAGGAGCGACCGTGAGGGGAACAAAAAGTATTCCACAGAGGTGGGAGACCACTACAATGGGACGAAAAACTGTCCGCGAACGGAGCAGAGAAAACAACAAAAAAGGGAGAAACAGACCTCCCGGGTCCAAAATGTTCCTGGAAGGGACCCAACAACGTTCCTCCGGGCCATAGCCCTCCCAATCCACGAAGAACTGGAACTGGAACCTCTGCCCACACGTCTTTCCGCCAAAATGTGCCATACTGTATACACCGGACCTCCCCCCATGAACTGGGAAGGAGGCGGCGGCTTATCTGTAGGAGTCAATGTGCTCACAAGCACAGGCTTAAGCTGGGAGACATGAAAAGTGGGGTGGATCCTCATGGAACGCCGAAGCTGCAAATGCACCGTGACCGGGTTGATCTTCTGGGTGATTTTAAACAGACTCCACTCGCAACTGAAGATCCCGCTTGGAGAGCCAATCCTGTTGCCAAACCCGATAGGAAGGCGCCGTGTGGCGGTAGACTGTACCTCCACATTCTTCTCCGACTCAGGGAACAGAGGGGATGGATACCCCAACTGAGCCTCGAAAGGGGAGAGACCCATAGAAGCATTGCGCGGTGTGTTGTGCGCATAATCTGCCCAGGCGAGGTGACGACTCCAAGAGGTGGGATTGGAGGTGACCAGGCACCTAAGAGTGTTCTCCAACATTTGATTGGTACGCTCAGTCTGTCCATTAGTCTCTGGGTGGAAATCAGAGGACAGACTAATGGACGCCCCTAGCTGAGCGCAAAAGGCGCCCCAGAACCGAGCAGCGAATTAGGGGCAGCAATCTGACACCACGTCCTGGGGGAGATCATGCACCCTAAAGATGTGGTCTACCACCAGCTGAGCGGTCTTCGGTGCTGGCGGCAGTTTCGGTAGGGCAATGAAGTGCGCCACCTTGGAGAACCTATCCACAACCACTAGAATCACCATATTGCCCTGGGATGCAGGCAAACCTGTGATAAAATCAAGTGCAATGTGGCTCCAAGGACAGCGAGGGATGGGTAAGGGGTGTAAAAGACCCGAGGATGAAAGTCGTGAACCCTTGTTGTGGGCGCAGACAGGACAGGCCAAAACAAACTCCCACACATCCCCCTTCATGCTGGGCCACCAAAAGCGTCTGGATAAGAAATTCCTGGTTTGGTGAGCACCCGGATGAGCTGCCAGCTGGGGGGAATGACCCCATTGGAGCACCAGAGACCTTAATTTGGAAGGACTAAAAAGGCAGTGAGAGGGACCCTCACCTGGGCTGGGATTCAGGCATAACGCCTTCTGAACGGCCACCTCAATGTCCAACAATACCGGGCCAAAATCTGAGCCGCGGGCACAATGGGTTCCGGAGGCGGGTCTCTTTTTGAAGGGTCAAATATGCGTGATATCGTATCTGGTTTAACGTTTTTTGACCCGGGTTCATACGTCAGGAGGAAATTAAATAGAGCGAAGAACAACGCCTAACGAGCCTGCCGGGAATTACGCCTCTTAGCTTGTTGGACATGCTCCAGGTTTTAATGGTCCGTGCACTCAGTGAAGGGATGTTCAGGCCCCTCCACCCAATGGTGCCACTCCTCCAATGCCAATTTTTTTGCCAACAGCTTCCGATCCCCTACATCATAATTTTTCTCTGCAGGTGTTAAAACACCCAACTCCGAGGCATCCACCTCTACGACAAAGGGGAGGGAGGGATTGGAAGTAATAAGTATGGGCTCGGAGCTGAACCTTCTTTTAAGCTCCACAAAAGCCGCCTTAGGGTTCCACTGAAACAGCGAGAGCAACGCTGTTTTAGTCAGGGCAGTGATGGGTGTGGCTACTGTGCTAAAATTGCGGATAAACCGCCAATAAAAATGAGCAAACCCCAGTAAGCATTGCATTGTTTAACTGACAGCAGAGTGGGCCAGTTCATAATGAAACCTTCTCAGGATTCATTTGGTTATAATGAACATCAGGGAAAAAATTGTGTCCAAATGAAGAAAACACTTCTCCGCCTTAATAAACACCCGTGCTTTAAGAAGGGCTTCCAAAACCTGCCTGACATGGCCAATGTGTGTCGAGAGGTCAGGACAGAAAATTTAAATATCGTTCAGGCAGACAAATACAAATCTCCCCAGCATCTCCCGGAGCACATCGTTCACTAGCTCCTGAAAAACAGAGGGGGCGCTAGTGAGCCTGAATGGCATCACCCGATACCAGTCTTCCACTAATTGCCCTCATGCATGCGCACCAGGTTGTACGCGTTCCGGAGGTTGAGTTTCATAAATATAGATGCCCCCTGCAGGCGCTCAAAAGCAGAGTTCATAAGTGGGAGCGGGTACCAGTTCTTAATGGTAATCTCATTAAGCCCTCGATAATCAATGCACAGCCTTAAACTCCCTTTTTTTTTTTTTTACAAAAAGAAAACCTGCTCCTGCCAGTGAGGTGGAAGGTCTAATGAAACCATTGGTTAAAGCCTCCTCAATGTACTCCTTCATGGCTGTGCTCTCAAGAGCAGACAAGGAGTATAAGGAGCCTTGAGGAGGAATAGTGCCCGGATACAATTCGATAGCGCAATCATAGGGTCGAGAATAACGTCTGAGAAACAGTACCATGATGTCTCACTAGACAGCAACCCGCAGAAACCGTGACAAAACTACATGTATATTAATATTATGTGACTAGGTGAGGGTTTTATACTGTTTTGTACACCTGAAGGGCAAACCATAGTATGCCGCAAGAAGATGTATACACACATTCTTTAATACTTTTTGTGCCTTTTGTTAATCCACTAACCTCCCATTGAGCAAACCATGATAGGCTTTCCAGGAGGTGATAGTTGTCTAACCAGAATGAGAACACCTGTGTAATTATTGTATATGCAGAAGTAGGGGGCGGGAAATACGGCAGAAAGATTGGCAAACATTTGGGAATACCTGACAGCATCTCAGACAAATAACTGTGTTCAGGATGCCCTCATCTGGACTAACACAGAAGACAAACACGGTGGCTCATACTATGCTGTATTGCTGGCATAGACAGTGCTGTACTGTGACCCGCACACTCATTTTCTCCCTGTGCATATCTGTAATATCCATGTACGTATCTGTAAATTCTGTTGCTGGTTTTTGAGTTGTTTGTTGTAATCATGGTTTCGTTCATCTGTACATTCATTGGGCTTTAAAATACATATTTATGTTGAAGACGAAGACAAGACCTAAGGGTGCACTTTCAGAATGTGGACTTGTGAACCTGGCTGCCCAAGCACCGGGCAGAGAGAGGAGATGATAACCATTCTGCCCATCATGATCATAATCAGTGTTATTGTTTAAATCCAGCTCATCTAACACACATACGAGAAAAGGGCCGTTGGGGGTTATGACCACAGTACCATCTCCATGTTTTGACTTGGCAAGCAAATGATGGGGAATGTTGTGTTTCACATGGATTAGCACAGAAACCTCAACTGTTTTTCTCTCTCTCTTTTTCTCACACCCACACACACTCACACACATATATTGGCCCAGTCAATTTTAACCACACCTTTCTGTTTGTGCATTTTGGTAGTTGCTGCTGAGAGAAAAACCAGCAGTATGCGGGAATGTGTGTGCACTGCAGTCACCCACAGCAGCAGGAAGAAGACACAGCCCCAGCACACAGCCGTGAGATCCATCTATGGCTTTACCAGCTGCTTGTCTCCAACAGAGAGAGAGGCAGAGGCAGGCCTTAGCCACGGAAGGTATGACCTCATCATCTCCCTGCTGCAAAGCTGCAGAGACACAAAGGCAACTTTTGGACAAACGGCAACACAAAATAACTTAAGAAATGGCAAGAACTGATTAAATCATTCATATTTTAACCGTTTGATGCACAACGTATTCAAACCCCTTAAAAATGCACAACATGGGTCAGAAATGACATTTAAAAAAATATATACATATTATATTATTAATGTTGTTAAAAATATTGTTTTGGCAGTAATTAGTACAACACAAGAAGGCCTGGACGTTTTAAATATTTTTACTTGAACAACCATGACAAATCAATATGAAAACTATAAGGAACTGCGGTGAAAAAGAAATCCTCAACAACCTGACCTAACATGTCATCAGTTACAACATGATACTGTTCCTCAATAAGTCTGTAAGGCCTCTGCAACTATAAATCTGAAACTATTGCGACAAGCGATGACGACACTGTGGATGAAGAATCCTATAAGCACGATAATAATTTTAATATGCACCGCAAAATATTAGAAGTCATTTTGGACCCATGTCGCGCATCATAGGGTTAAGAAACCTTGGAAATGTGCAAATACATGTGCTTTCGGAAAAACGTCAAGATTCACGTGCTTTGTTCTGGCTTATATATAGTACTGAACTTGCTTGTCAAAGCGTTGAATGAGGGATAGCATAACGGGGCGTCCAACTCTCATTATATGTTCTTTGGAATGCACAGGCATTCACTGACAGGAAGTTCAGCTGTCACTCGCTTGTGGGAGGTTTATTCATGTGGACACTTTATGGGCCTCAGGGGGAGGAGACAGGTGAGACTGAGAGGAACGGGCTGGGACATGTCCCCATAGTTCCACCAATAAGAAACACTGGGAACCGCACAACGTTTTGAAAAACCAAGCTATCATCCATCCCACCAGATAAGTGGTTCACTTAGTGACCAACTGGTCATAATCAAATCTGGAGTGTGCCAGTGCCGACTGTGCCCTGCACCCCCGTGGGGCAAATCACGACCTGTGGTAATATTGCCCGAGGAGGGAGGGATTCAGTTGGCAGGGATGGCTGTGTCTTTTTGCTCGCCCTTGACCCCCACTGGTCAATCAGGAAACCGCACTCTGCTTGCTGTGAGGTTTTGTCGACTCACGGCTGTCCTTTACCTCTGGACTTCCTCAGTTGTTGCGAGGACTGACTACAACACAGCGAAGTAGCCATAAACCAAAAAGCAGCTTACTACGTGAAACAACACCACAATGCTACTTTAAAACGAGCTTCAGCACAGCAGCAAGCTGGCAACGTGCATTAAGATATACCAAAGGGATCCTCTTGTGCAATGTCGCTCGACAAGAAGCAACAGCTTAGCATCACATGTTTCAGAGGATAGCATGGGCTTGTCTGCATTCTCCTGAATTGATAATGGGCTTTGCAGCAATTGGCATACTTCTGAACACTGAAAAGTTTATTTGAAATGGTTGTAGATGAAAGTTAATTATTTGAAGGTTTCTGTGGAATTCCATACCTTACTGTAGATTTCTCAGCACCAGTATGTAACTTAATTAGTTCTTAAAATCAAAAAAAACTTTTGTCAGCAAAACAATGACATTCATATGCTATTGTATTTAGCCCAATCTTTTGAGTGTACCTAGTTAAGAATATTGAATGTTGGAACAAAGGGCAATTTTGTCCTAACCCAGTTAAAAATGTTTGGTTCAAAGAACATTCCCCTAAATCTCCAGTTAATGATCCCATTATATACATTTGCCCAATTTCCTGGATGTCCCTTGAAAATTATTTTTAAGTCACAAGAAACATTACAAAAACACTGTTACTGTTATAATTTCATTCAATTTCTTCATTTTAATTTTTAAATAAACAGAATTGTGCATGGCCATTCATTTTAATACAGACCACTCAGAAAACATTATTGACACATACCAGGGATTTTCACAGTGAGTGTATACAAGATCCGTGAAATTTATTCCTCAGAAATTAATACAAGTTTTTTGGACAATAAATTTTGTATAAGACTATTTTCAGAATGTTTTCATCAAGATATTATCTCACAGCCCAACAGGAGATAACAGTAGATAATTGGACCATTCTCCAATGTTACCTGGGCATGTGGTATTCTCTTTAGCTGGCACATCCAGTCCAGGGTTGCTTTCTGACGTCCACAAAACTAAATGTATCACTTGTAGGGACAGTGACAGTGTTTACTGTTTACTGAAAGTAGTCCAGGGTCACTGTAACTCACACAAATAGCCTACTTATCACAGTACCCCTCACATTGTATCTCTGTTCCAAAAGTTTTTATTCCAAAATTCACTAGAATATGTGAAAAGGGAAGTAGGCCTTCTACTCAAGAGAATGTATTCTCATCACTCGTAGACAGTGGCGGCTGGTGATCTAAATATAGGTTGGGGCGCTAGCATTTCTAAAAAAAAAAAAATACATCTGACTTTGACTTTAAACAGAAAAAACAAGCTACCGTGTGTCTCAGTTGCATAAGACAGTTTGATTGGCAACAGTGGAGGACAGTTTTTCAAGTAAGACATCACTGAACTAGAGTGCGGATCGGGCCGCATATTTCTGTCCGAACCCGACCGAGCCCGACCCGAACCCGACAGGAATTCTGCTTTTTATGTCCGAACCCGACCCGAGCCTGACGCAGTTAAGGCACTGAAGCGCTGACATTGTGTTTCCCTGTCACGCAGTTGTTGTTACCATGGTTACAGCTTCTCTGTTTAGTGGTCACTGGGCACCTAAATGACCGTCAAAAGGCATTGTTTTATTGGTAGATAACAGACACACACAATATTCGGTATCATTTTTATTTATTTCACACTATATTTTCACCAAAAACAACTTGAAGCACCATGTGCAGTAAGCTAACCCATCCCAATTAGTACAGTAATACCTTGACATACAAGTTTAATTCGTTCCGTGACCGAGCTCGTTACTCGGTTTACTCGTATATCAAATCAATTTTCCCCATTGAAATTAATTTAAATACCATTAATCCGATCCAGCCCCCAAAAAACACCCTAATTTCTTTGTTACGTTGTTATAAAAATGAGAAATGTATTTATAAATTATAAATAATTAATACAAAATATAATACAAAGATAATAAAATAGAATATAAAGAAATAAACTGGTTCTAAACTTAATTGCTACATTATTATTCTTCACTTACACTTAATCTTCATCAGTGACGTTTGCATCTTTTTCATAGATTTTTGGCTTTTTCGTCACGCTTTTCTGACTGATCTGCAGGGCGTTTCGATAAAAACCTATCCATGGTGGTTTGTTTCTTCCTTCCCTTCAGAATTTTTCGGAAATGCGAATGCAATTCGCAATGCTCCGCTTGCTCGGCTCGTAACTCGGGTCTAGGCTCGTAAGGCGAAACAAGAAATTGCTCGGAATACTCGTAAGTTAGTGCACTCGTATGTCAAGGTTTTACTGTAGTTCAAAAGTAAAATGTTCGCTAGTTGTTCGGCCGCCGTGACCGAGCCCGACCCGTTTCTCCCAATGAACGCCTTGAGAAAGGTTCTTTTTGCAAAGAAATAACCGAATTTTCTTTGCTTTCTGTTCCACTTGAAGAAGCCATTTCGAATTATCTCTCTCGCTTGGTCTAGGACAGGCCTACTTGAATGAATGAGTAGCAGCCGACTGAACCTATCCGTAGTACTTGCGCACTCGCAGTGATATCCTGCTAGATGCCGGCTGGGCGTGATAAACATGCCTTAAATCCAATCAAATAATATCATAAACCATGAGGACTAATCAGAAAAGGGTAGGATAGTCCGGGGCGCACAGGCCTGCGCCCGGGGACTTCCTTTTTTGGCGGCGAATCAGGCAGCAGTATCAGGGGGCTCGCCTGAAAATGAATGAGTGCTCTGATTCACCATAACGTTACCGGCGCCCCGCAGTCCCCGGAACATGCATATGTAATGTATTAAACTTTAGACAACGCAAGGCCAACATATAACATGTTTAAGCTACTAAAAAATTAAATAATAATAAAAAATAATAATAAAAAATAATAATTTTAAGCTACTAAAAAAATTAAATAATAATAAAAAATAATAATTTTTTTTAAACTTTTTTTTAAATTTGTATGTGGGGGAGGGGGGGCGGCGCCCCAGCGCCCTCTATAGGCCGGCCGCCACTGCTCGTAGATGATGAAATGTCCCCCATAATCATTTCATGGGGGAATAATGGCATCTTTTTCAGGTTCTGCTCTGTTTCTATTTTAGAAAGTATAGCGCTAGCATGCACTTATAGTGTGATATATGTGATATTTCAATTTTGATGTGGATTTTCACCAGCTTCGGTCAGTTTTTTAAATAATTTGCCACTTGAAACAATCGAAGGGTCGAATTGTCACAATTTCTCTCGTCTCCTTTATTTAATGCTTTCAAACTTGACAAAAAATGAATGGTACAAATTCTGCCTCTATATCTGATTCTGAGACAGCATCGATCCGAGGTGTCAAGCATGAGTAAACATGATGTACATAGAGATCTGTCTCCTCAAGAATTCAAAGCTACTGTTTGAATGAAAGGGTTCTTTCTTTAGCATTATATGGCAATAAAGGCTCGAGGGGATGTTATTCTACAAGCACACATTCCTGACAAGTGCTTGCATCGCCTCCAGGATAAAAAAAAAATTCACAAAACCGTAGGATGTATATTCTCTATATATTAAAACGCTGACATGGCTTAATTGAAGTAACCTAGCCTATATCTGGTCGAGGCCACCCCCATTAAAATCATCTTAAATTTTGTCAGCTTCAGTGACGGGGGAAAAAGAACTGGGGAAGGGGTAGCCTACCAGACGTATCCAACTCCGCTGACACCAGTAGACCCATTTTCCTGAGAATCTTTTTCAGTGCAAAGACCTGCCCACTTCAAGCTGAGTCCTGCCCCGTTCTAATCTCTTAGTTGGCCCCCTGTCAATTCGATCCGTCAGTGCGCGTTTGCTCTCAACACGGGGCAGCTGTAATGTGCAGGGGAACTTAACAATGAGAATTCGAATAAACATTCAAGGTACGTATACAAACTTGTACTTGTAAATATTGCACTACAACTGTGCAAACTGTCAGTGTCTAACAACTGGACCCGTTTTTAGCAAGAAGGTAATTTTATTTTGCACAAGATGGGTGTTGCAGATCACCAGTTTTGCTAAAGTCAAACACTGGAGGAGCGTGGGAACATTAAACCACGAGCCGCAATATTGCATGTAACTGTATGGTAGTGTGAGATGTTGTGAGCGCGTAAATAGGATTTAAGAATGGAGTGATATGCAATACAATTGGACAAACATGTCCACAAAGTTTAAACACGTTGACGAGATGCTTAGTGACTCGGTGCCATTCTTTAATTAATTTAATATCTAAAAGTGTGTTTATAAAACGTGTTGCCTAGGCTACCATTAGTAATCCTGGTATTTCCATTTAGAAGCTGTCTTGACCGACTAATAGCCTATGTAGGTCATTAAAATATGCATGTTTGGAATATGCTTCTCCAGTTATTGTAGTTGCAATCGATTTAAACATAACTGCTCTCAAAATAAAATAGAAATTTGGAATAGGTTATAGGAGGAAATTAGGAATCCCTTAATCCAACATAATCAGAAAGTTATAATGATTTTTTTCATATTCAGAATGAAGAGGAATAGTGTAATTGTGTCTCTAGTGTCGCAATTGAAGTCTGTTTTCAAAACATGATTGGGAGAATCAAAATTTATTTTTAAAAACACGTGGATGGCAGTTAATAATGTGGTTAATAATGATAACTATCATCTCAGTTACGGTGTATTATTGTGAAAGCCTGTTATTGTATTTCAAATACAAGACTTATGATGATGATGTTGATAATGATGATGATTAATATTATTATTATGAGAAATAATAATAATAATTGTTATTATTATCACAGTAAAATGTCCAGTGTTAATTAAACTCTAACCGAGTTTGAATCCACTCGGAACACTGAACATTTTACTGTGTTCTTGTTATTATTACGGTTTGTTGTTTTGCATATTTGTAACTGCAAAGCTACGAAAACTAGAAACTGTTAGATCCATGACAGTATAAAAGATTCAGCTTCGGTTTTTTTTCTTCTTCAAACTATACTAATGGGATGTTGCCGCGTCTTGACACAGATCTTGGGAGAATATTAAAATATAACTAAGCGGTTCAAGTTGCTGCATGAAATCCGAAACACGTTTACTTAAATTAGGCTACTCAATAGCTTTTTTTTTTTCTTCCTTGAAGCGAAAAATGTAATATAAGTGGTATCTACTGTATTTATGCAGTATAGAAAGTAGTCAGTGCTGTGTTATAGCTATAGCAGAAATACAGTATGCTAGATTGATACAATTGCATGTCAATATTGACACTTAGCCTAATGCTGTACCTTTATTGCATTTTTATAGTTTGCATTGTTTCTTTTTTGTCATCCTTTGATTTGTAGGCATCCGGAACCGCACTATATCGCCGCACTTCAGCCACTTGTAATCAGCCCAGAAAACTATTGTGCCCCCTCTAGTGGTCAGTTGAGCGCGTAACTGTCCCAGGACTATAATATAATATATTATATCAAAGTGAATTGTGGGGTGGTTCATTGGATTACATCGATTTTAAATAGTTGGACGGCCATCATTGAAACCTAGCGCAAAGAAGCTGAATGCCTGTTCCAGACTTTATTATTCATTCATTATAATTTTTTGTTGACGTCATACAAATTCCTTTTGACTGTTTCAAATCAGTTTTTAAATTATGGCTTGTACGTGGACAACACAAAGATTTGCTTAATTTAATGCAGCATCATTTTGGGGAGTAAAGAGTTCTTGGGGACCCTTTCAAATATGGATCCTTCCGGAGCGAACTACGCAGTGGCCACACCCACAGCGGTGCCCATCTCAGCCTCCTCGGGATATCTGCTTCGCATCTTCCGCGATTACCACAACAGCTCGGTCATAGTGACGCACTACAATTACACAGGCAAACTGAACGAGAACAAGTACAGAGGTGGCCTGAAGCCCGAGGCCATTGTGTTCCTGGTCATCTGCCTGCTCATCGTGCTAGAGAACGCCGTGGTGCTGGTGGCCATCTGGAGGAACAAGAAGTTCCACCTGCCCATGTTTTACCTGCTGGGCAACCTGACCCTGTCCGACCTGCTGGCTGGGTTCACCTACATGGTGAACATTGTGATGTCGGGGTCCAACACGCTGAAGCTGACGCCGCTGCTGTGGTTCCTGAGGGAGGGGGGCGTCTTCATCACGCTGGCCGCCTCCATCATCAGCCTGCTGGCCATCGCCATCGAGCGCCATGTCACCATGGTGAACATGAAGCCCTACCACGGGGCCAAGCGGGGGCGCATGTTTACCCTGATCGGGGTCAGCTGGGCGCTGTCGGTGCTTTTGGGCGTGCTGCCCATCCTGGGCTGGAACTGCGTGGGCAGCCTGGAAGACTGCTCCACCGTGCTGCCGCTCTACTCCAAGAGCTACATTCTCTTCTGCATCACCATCTTCAGCTGCATCCTGCTGGCCATCGTGGTGCTGTACGTGCACATCTTCCGCATCGTCAAGTCCAACACGCAGCGGCTGGGCACCCTGCGCAAGAGCCTGGCTCGCAAGTCCCACAAGTACATGGCCCTGCTGAAGACGGTCACCATCGTGCTGGGCGTCTTCATCGTCTGCTGGCTGCCCCTGTTCGTGCTTCTGCTGCTGGACTTCTGCTGCCAGGTACGCAGGTGCAGCGTGCTCTTCAAGGCCGACTACTTCCTGGGCCTCGCCATGGTCAACTCGTTGCTCAACCCCATCATCTACACGCTGACCAGCAAGGACATGCGGCGGGCCATCATCAAGCTGCTCTGCCGCCACTGCCTCATGACCAAGGACGGACACATTAAGAAGATCGGCATGCCCTTCCTAGAGTGCAGCACCAGCAAAACAGAGATGGCATCCCACAGGTTGGAGGGCCTGGAGACCACGCTTTCCTCAGGCAACATCACCCCATCGCCTATCAAGGCCTTCTTTCCTAAGGTGTTGAACTCCTGAGCTTGGGACTCATCACTGGAGACATAACATGACTGGGCAAAGTCTTGGGATTGCCCTAGTGGTAGAGGTCAGGCCCCGCATGGCCTCAATCACCCTCTCACTTTTCTCAATATTGATTTTTTTTAATCACAGAGGGGGAAAAAAGAGTGAGGGGTTCAAACTGTTTAAAGATAATTGAGGGTGTAATGGTAGATGAATAAAGCGATGCAGGGCCTTCCGTCATTTTATAACCTCTCTCCGACCTTTGACACCATAATTTTCCTGGACTGAAAAGGTAGGCAGTTACACTTCTTTCTTCAAGTTACTTGTGTTGTCGAATTACGACACCGGCATTAAACCAACTTTCCGGTGACGATTTACAGTAAGTGCCTTGCCGATAAAAAAGAGACAATTCTTTAAATATGGAGCCTCTTCCACATCTTACATGTCTGATCAGCACAAAGTGTGCTGCTGTCGTTTGAGCTCTACACGGTTTGGGGATTAAGTGTGCCTCCCATTAGCCTGCTGAAGAGACCGAACAAGGCTACGTAAAGGTATTGCTGAAGAGAAACTGTGCGGACTGCTTTCACTGAAACATCCAGTCTTAGCTGAAGGGAGTCATACTGGCTGTGCTTCACGTCTCATGCTGTTTTCAGAGCACTTCTTGTCAAGACCCTCTGTGCTCCTATAAACCAAGATATTGCTAGTTTGATGGTCTAGGCTTGCAACGCTCTCTGACTGCTTTTGATAGTCTGCAGTCTACGCAAAATGGTGAGTAGCAGAGACTGGGTGAAGCATTTTCTTTTTTTACACAAAGAGCAAGAATAGAGAATAGGGTAATAGAGGCCAGTAAAGATGAAGGGGGGAGAAATTCTCACATTAGAAGCAGATAAATGGTGTGAGGTAATGTAAGCCATTCCTGTTTGTTTTGTTGTTTTATTTGTCTTTGTTCTTTGGAGGGGAGACAGCCACTTTAAAGCACTTGCTAGTTTGACTCACTTAATAGGAAGTGCCTTTGGGGATCTTTGCTTCAATACAGGTCTCCCTGTCTTTAAGTGATCTGTCATGTTTTTTGGACCTCTCCCTAACTTACTTAGTGATGAAATAAAAAACAGCTCACCACGATTAAGTTTGACTGCAACTCAATAGATTATTCTCAATGACAGATTCTCAGATCAGTCTAGTTAATACATAGCACTGTACAGTATGTGTGTGTGTGTGTGTGTGTGTGTGTGTGTGTGTGTGTGTGTGTGTGTGTGTGTGTGTGTGTGTGTGTGTGTGTGTGTGTGTGTCCTCTGCTGACTGTATTACATGCGGGGTACAGTCCTTGCTGGAGTTTAGAGACTCAGCTGCAATCTGGCAAGAACAGCATTTCCCTGTGAGCACTATTTTCGCTGCAAGCTTTCAGTCTTCTATCTGAGCCGACATTAACAGCAGATGGTCCTTTATTGCACATTTCACAAGCTGCGGGCAGAACAAGGTAATAAGCCTGCCATAATCAGGGCCCATTTATTGGTCTGTATACAAGACCCTGCACTTCCAAGAGCAAAAATCTGATCCAAATATTATACCACACAATAGAAAGCCAGCTTAACATATTTCTTTGTCCCTGTATGCTTGTAGTTTTGGTATTATTGTATGTGTGGAAGAACATAACATTGAATTGTGGGGGGGGGGGGGGGGCGGGTCCATATAATTCTAAAAATATCAGACCTCAAATCTCTTTATTCACCTTAAACATGGATGTATAGAATGTAGAGTATGTGTCAATATGCATTAGTAAAAATGTGTATAAAAGCTTTTTATGCTTTTTAAAACTATATATTTTTAAGTTATGTGCCATTCTTGTTCCTGTTTTGTATGCGCATTGACAAAAATAAAATGTAATCTTGTTTATAGACTGCAACCTGTCATTTGCTTTTGATGTTAATTACAGTGAAATTATAAATTTTTAGATCTTCAAATAGAAACCATTTTATGACCTGGATTCCACAAAACTGTTTTGTGTTTTCTGAAAAGGCATATTATTTGAAAATATATTTAAAACAGTGGGATATGTATGTTTTCGTCAATCTGAACACTACACAGATATGAACCCAAATGCTAGTTTGTTACAATCAGTTACAATTAAAATTATGCGTGTGTATGCATGTGTGTGTATATGCATCTTTCACTGTGAATGTGGTGAGCGTGCTTTTCAGAACTGTAACAGAAAGCATACTTTACACATGCATCTGTTAAGAGCATTGCCCTACATAACATTCTGTTAAGAGCATTGCCCTACATAACATTCACAAACTTCAAATGTTTCAAATTTGCTCACAAAGAATCTTCTCTTCAAAGCCAGCCCCCCCCTTTCATGTAGTGTAGAGATAGAAAACTCTCCTCATGTCTCATGTCTGACTTTGAAAGGTGGCCTTCACATTTGTACCCAGAGTCTACAAGCCACCCAGGTTTACAGCTGTTGTTTTTTCATGTGTTCAAGCTCAGGTCCCAGACAGCTGACAAACGATGAATCACAACAAAGAGCCACAACGAATCTCAAGGCAAGAACAGCTAGTGTTTAAATTGCGGTCTACACTAATCTTCTTTTTAATGATTATATAATCACTGGTCGAATATAGGTGACACTCCCTGTTAGACTTACCTGAGAAAAACAAATACAGGCTCCAACATCATTTCTCCCTCTTTTGTCTTCATACACCTGACTCAATGAGCAATTATTTAAAGACTTCTAAGCAAGTGTCTGAAATTAATGCTCCAGTGTCAATAGAAAACAGCTGAGTTGCCACAATATTTGACTTTGACTGTATCGCTCCCCTCATTACAAATCCTCTTAAGCAGTTAAAACGGGACACGGTGAACACATAAACTATTGTGTTAAATGTACGGCAGTGAACCAACTGCCAAATATGTTAGTAAACACATCATCTGGCCTTATAGCTGAAGTGCACCTGTAGGAAAATTACTTCTACACTCAATGGGAAAATTCACTGATTTGCATGGGCAGAAAAATCTGCCTGAAACTCCAGCCCCAATTTAAATGAAATCTTGCCCCTCTGTAATCAAAACCCACAGAATCAAACACAAAGCTGCTAATCAACTGAAGACGTGCAGCAGGGCAGAATAATGATTAATTTACAAAACAGAAAGTTCACACGTGATGGTTAATCACAGTTATGATACTGTTTTCTGATGTCTCCAAATGAAAGGGCCACTTTAAGCACAATAGAAATTCACAGACAACTTTGCTGCTCGCTTTGTGATCTTCCTTGCTGCAGTACGTACTCTCAGTGCTGCAGTACATACTCTCAGTGCTGCAGTACGTACTCTCAGTGCTGCAGTACCTACTCTCAGTTGCAGACATGCTTCATTTAAAGATCAATCATGGAAATATAAAAACAGACAACACAAACAGAAAGGTCAAATAATAATCTGTCATGCACTACAATTAAATTTCTCAACCCTCTGTCGCATCTAAAACCTTTTAAAAATACTTATATCAGTAGATTAATTGCTACCATTAAATATAGATTGATTATTAGAAATGTGACTCAAATTGGTCACTCCATTTCAGTAAAAATTGTGGAGTTAGGGAGTTGTTCAGGAGTGATCTTGAATGCTGAATTGACTCAATATATTGAAATACTTATATATCCACTGCCTTGTATCCACACCATTCACGTATGGATTCTACGGGGTGTTCCATTTCTCGTTTTACAGAATTAATTTATTCATCAGTCTATTGGTTGCTTCAGCAGTGAAATTATCTCACTACATGAGCGGAGCTATTCCTAAATGAGTCACAGACTGATGCGCAAACCTGCTGAGAGGCAGAGGATGAGTCAGACTCAGTGACTCAGACACAGTGACTCCCCTGAGGCACACCTCACATAGAGGTTCTGGCACAGACAGTGGGCGTGATGGGAGATGTGGCAGACGGCTTTTTTGGGTATGTCATGTGACCACTATCAGGTGTAAGTTCTACAGCGAAGCAGAAGAAATCCTTGAAAGAATGGAGTGTCCAGAAGGTATGGAATGGTGATATGGTCATATATACTTTCATATATAAATTATTACCCATAGAGATATATAAGCAAATACATATATTTGCAGCGTGTATGTTGTTTGTATCTATGCCTTGCTTACAGGTGGGGCATGATTTGCAGAGGTGAATTTGGGGGTCACATTACGCCATCACTCACAGCAACACTAAAAGTGATTGACCCCAATCTTAATATTATGTACAATGCTTTGCATCCATTGCTCACACTGATATAATATTTGGACATATTTGATATATCTGGACATCTCAACTAGATATTTGCTGAAGCAATTCAAATGAATCTTCATCTTCACCTGGGATTTTACAAACTTCTGGTTACAAGGCCGTCCCTTTAAACAATACAAATCTGCTTTCTGTTCCTAAGTACTCTTCTATCTCTGGAGGCAGCGAATTATTATTCCAGCAACAGTATGAGCCGTTCGATTAGAGTTGTAAAACAAAATTAATGCATTCCCTGCTGACCTTTTTAATTCCGAGTTCATTCAAGGACAGCTGTTACGTATCTCTTTAAGAATGCCATCCGCGGCATTGCTTCTTCATCAAAAAATAAAGAAACATTAATTTCTCACGTTATATCAATAAGGCAGAGTGGATGCTGAAATTGGGCTAGGATTGACCCAAAATATCAACCCCTCCCGAATACAAAATAGTTGTAGAATAATATGTATTTAGGCTTCTAAAGATGCATAAACCGCTGCCAGGGAATGTCTACGAGAGAACACTTGACTTCGGATGACACCTTGTGGCAGATCTTATTTTAAGTGCGGTGGTACATTTCAGCATTCTGAACAACACATGGCAGAAACCCAGACAAGCCTATGATGATATTGGACGACTGGTTATGTCTTCTAATTAAAGTGTCTCTCGGTCACAATTGCAGATCGTATTAGGTTATAGTGGAACATTATGATGCCATCAATTAATTGGATCCTGTACAACATGTGGGTTATTTATCTCATTATCTCAAAAAACAGTAACGACAATTGCTGAGTCACAATGGTCGGTTTATTGACTCGATCCGATTCCAAACTAAGCTGGTATACTAATACCTATAGGCAATTCACATAGTTAAATAATGATAAATGTGTAACTTGTCTATTTTGACAAGGCTTCACTCCCATTCGTGTGAAACGCCACTTTTTAACTTCCTACTCTACATGACTTATATGCTATCACGTCATTAACACAGACACGATTAATAATGCACACTGGGCAAATAATTTGATTGAGTACGACCACTCTTAAAGAAGACGTGTGTCCATAGAAAACAGAACTGAGTCAAGATTCAAAAGCCCTGCTACTTCCTCTTTCAAAATTTCGCCGTATACTTCCGTAAAAGTCTCCCTCCCTCCATTCAATCGAGGATAACCCTTGCCGTCTTGGGCCAGCTCTTATTTTGGCAGTGAGATCAGGTTAGTACAATGCTTAGTCATGGTGAGTTACTGCTTTCCCTAGGTCCTCTATTCCGTAGCGCGCACTCAGAAATGGAAGAATTGAACACTCTATGTTTGTATCTCAATGTAAGTAATATTTGACATGTTACGGTATCCGATTTATTCGTATACTTTGACAGAGCCATTGTGTTTGTATGTCTTCTTAGTTATAGTTTTCTGCTGTAACGAAAATGGTCCGCGCTGGTGTTTTGAAATTGCTGTCGCGTACGATTCTCATTAGCTTGCTATTGCTACTTGTTTCTGTGAAAACCTCGGTGTAGATGGCTCGGTTTTAGCCAGGTTGCTAACTATAGCTAACTAACCACATTCTTCTTGTGCAATACACTGGCATTCCGACTCATTTGTTTAAAGTAACGTTACTGTTCGCCTTATTTAACCCTAATATCGGTACACAAACGTTTGTCTTTTTCGTTTGATAAAAAGTAAGAAACAGCTGAGTCGAGTTGACCAGCTAATCTGAATAACGTAACCCTATTTAACTTAGTGTCTTTATAACGTTAGATGTGTAACGGACTAAAGCTGGCTAGCCGGGGTACGTGTTCAGTTATTTCGAACTTAAAATTGTGTTGGGATATTTATTACACTGTGACATTGAAATATGAAGAAGGATCGTGGCCACCCACGTTAGTCTTGCTAGCTGGCATGCAAGATTTTTCTTTTTTAATCTGGTTTGTGGCTTCCAGTAACTTATCGTGCCGAGTCTAGTTTAGGAACACACGGCTCCATTCCCCACACCTCGCTACTCTGATCAAAGCTTACATCCTGTTCTTATTTAAGAAGAGCAGATGAGCGAAGGCGTCTTGCCAGACTAAAATATTTTGCAAGCCAGCTAAGATTCCGTCTTGTCGCATTTCTCCGGTATCTGACGACGAACAGCGGGGTTAGACGGCCCTTTACGCACAGAGGATTGGCTTAACGTTAATAAACGCATGGGCTGTATAAACAAGTTTGTTTGCCAACTTGCACAGTAGCCAACACTGGTTATCTAAGATGAAATGTCATGCAAATTAATGATTGCATTCAACAAGGGTACGATGTGTGTTCAGTGTGTTTTTTGTAACCTGGACCCGGAGTCCAACGTAATCGGCCGATCGAGATAGACGGCACTACAGTTACGTTACATTCTCATTTATAAGGTTATAACTCCTGCTGCCAACATGTGCGGTCGCTAACGCTAGCTGAACGTGCAGGCTATCTTCCACTGACACAACTATTCAAACACGACCATTGTATTGTCTTGTTAAAATGATTGAGTAGCTCGAGTAACATTAAAGTTAATGTTTGCTGCTTGGGATGCGAGCATAATTTAGCCTGAAACCAGAATAGTTTTTGCATAACAGTAACAAATGGCGGATAGCTAGGTAACTAGACTCATTAAACATTAACAGTCGCTTTTGATGAATAATTAAGTGGAAGAGAAAGTTGTTCGGTCTCCATATAGGGCAAGACACCCAACAGCTAACGTTAGCATACTTAGACTGACTCCAGGCACTGGCGCTAACACGTTCATTAGCCAACTTCTTTTTTTTTTTTTTCCGGCGCCAATTTGGAAAAGCATTCCTATGAAAGCTGCAGTGAATTGAATAATACCTAAAAGCACGCTGGCCAACACAGCATGACGGAGGTTTCGTTCATATCAGCAGGGTTTCTTTATCTAGGTCCATGGAGTTAGCTTAGCTGGTGGGTAGTTACTGTATTCTGGGCGGGGAAACTACAGCTGGCTTGTACAATAGACCGGGGATCTCAGGCCTGTCGATTAAAACTAATAGCATGTATGCTCAAGCTTAACGCTCTCTAAACTAAGTTAACTAAGTAAGAAATGTAGCCACGCGTCTGCAGTATGTATCGAAGTGAAGTGTCGAGGGGAAAAAACAATTACTTTTTAGCTAATAAACCTAAGCGCCGAAAGGCAAACAGTGACCAATCTACTGCAAGATAACGTTAACTAACTTAACTGCGATTGTCTTTTTCGAATCGATAACCTTGTTGGTTAGCGGTCGCAGTTCATCCTCTTAATACGTTACAGGGATAGTTTAGACGTCTCAAGTTTTCATGTTACAAGTGGTATATGAATATTTAGAATAAGTTAGAATAACTTGTTATATGTTGACATAATTTAGCGAAACTAGGTTTTCTGATGCTCAAAAAGTAATGGATCACTTCTTGCTTATAAAACAATGCATGGATGTATGTCACCTCGATTTTTCTTAATTTTACAAGTAGTACATAATCTTTATCTTGGCAGGACATAATCGATATGTTATGGGGTTTTTTTTGTATGTTGGCCACTGCACACGTTTCTTTGTTTATTTTAGTGTTATCACATGACTTGAAGGCAAAATCACGCTGAGCGGATAAATTAAACGATCACCAATCTAACTCAAACGATCTCAAACCAGAGCCCTCGTTTTCACATGGCATGAATTAATTCGACCAAATGAAATCTAGTCTGAGATTGAAGCTCGACTCATATTTTTAGAAGAACGCACGTTCAGACTGCAGTAAACCCACGGTGAAAACCTTCTCAAATAGTGCGATTATTACGTTCAGAATTGTATGCATTGGCATTACAATAATGCCTTCCGCACGGCCTCTTAAATCCTAATGTTGACATTAGAGGTGAGTGCAAAAGGCTAAATTTTAGCGTTAGTGCACAGAGGTGATGACAGAAGGTGCCGTTCAAAACGACTGAGACTGCTTTATGAGCTGTTTTTATGGACTTCATCTCCCAAAAGCACCACTGCAGGATATAGGCCTATCTAATCTTTTGCCAATTGAATTTGCTTCAGGTGAAATGCACTATATACAATACCCTATCCACAGTCGTTACATAAGGGGGATTGATTGATTTCATTTTTTTTTTTGTAGAAAAATACATCTGCCTTTATCAGGGTACAGGGGTTTCTCATCTTAGTTGGAAAGCTTGTTTCAAACACATGGACCTGCAATTTTGTGCTATATTCTGTGACCAGCATGTGAACATTACACAGTGAACATAAAGAATACAGCATAATTTACACAATAAAAATATAGGGTTAATGCTTTCGCAAAGGTGAAATTTGAAGTTGAAACCAGAATGAGCAGTTGTACTTGCTGTACTTTAGTTAATTATTAGCTTGCTGGTGCATTGTCATTGTTGGGTGTGTTACTTACTCTGTCTTGTATTCCACCTGATTTGGCAGGTGTGTTGCATTGGGCATTTGGCGTTTTGTTGATTTTTACATGATGCCAGGTCAAAGGGGGGAAATGGTGAATTGTAGACTCATTGATGGTGGCATGTGTGTCTGGACTTACTGTTTCTGCAGGTTTCAGTGCAACCAGGGACATCCGTGTAGAAGCAGCTGAAATTGACTGGAAGAGAGGTGTTTGGAGAGCCGCTCCAGTGCCTGGCAGACCGCATCTAAACTCGTGAGAAACACATTCACTGCTGGCTGAGTACCCTCTTTTTGGGAAGAAGTTTTTAACACCTTCATCAGCTCTTTAAAAAAAACCAGCACCATCCTTCAAACTCGCTCTCCCTGTGGTTGTGATACAAACAGTAGGTTCAAAGCTCCATTTCTCCCTTCATAATTGGCATCTTAAAAGCCGCTGCAGTTTTTGTATGCTATGTATTGAGGTAATTAGACCGTCACTGTATTGCTGAACCTGGTGAAGACGAGGCAGTTCATGAATATGATGCTTTGATTTTTTTTCTTTTTTATACATACACTTTTCTTTTATTCTGTTTAATCATAAACAGTTGCTGTCAGTAAATGGGCTTGAATGGAATTTGATTATTTCTAATTTTGGTTTAAATTCCTGTGCTTTTTTGTAGGATTTTCGGATTGACATTAAAAACAGAATCTCCCGTCCCACAGAAATCTGACCTTTTAGCTCCTTTTTTTTTTGTCACTTTGGAAGAAAAAAACAACACTTTGGAAGACCGTTAAATTCCAACATCTGAAGACAAAAGTAGGACACAGTCTTTGCCAACAAAAACAAAGAAGTCACCGGAAAACCTTCCTCCTCCTAACTGATTCCAACCTGCTACATTTTTAACACAGCAGATAATTTTCTGTCTTCCCTCCAAAAACTGGTCCCGTTAACAACCAAAAACCAGGATAAACTGCCCTGAAAATAGTTTAGGAGACTCATGTTTTTGCTAGCTCCACCAGGATTATATTCTTCATGTGTTTTTGTCAAAGTGCATGCAGCAAAGATACCAATGATTCAGCAGATAATTTCAGACCACTTAAGATGGCTAGGCATTGGGGGTCGTGAATGCCATTTCACTGAAAAATGATTGCACACGTTAATTCCAGCCTTTAAAAGCATTGCACTGGACATGGACTGCAGCAAGTCACTAAGATAATAGAAGCAATGCTTGCTCCAAGCTCTGTCTATCAAAGTTCTTAAGGGAACTGCAACTCTTACGCACAAGATAACAATGAGAGTTTGAGCAGCACAGTTGTCCCGGTATTCTTTTTTCCGGATGCAATCCGCCTAGGCAAAATTTAAATGAAAGAAGTCGGGGAGTTCTCAGTGTTGTACTGGTCACAGACGTCTTTAAGTGTGAAACTACCTGCCCTTACCTTCTCTGTCTGAGAGTGTGGTGTCTTAAGATTCACCCAACCTTTCAAATTTTTCGCTCCCCACCCCTGACAAATTGGCTCCAAAGACTTGATGCATTGCCTTCTTACAAAATAGAACCACGTTACTTTCCTGCCCTGCCTTTAGACTCTAGTTTCCTCTCCCTTCCACTCCCATAATCCCCTGCCCCCCAGTCTCTGTGCTGCCCGTCTCTCCCTGCTCTGCGCTGGCGAGCGAGGATGCATCCGCGCGGTCGTCGCCGGAGGTGAGGATGATCGCGGCCGGCATGACCGAGTGCAAGGCGGAGGTGACGCCTTCCACGCGCAACGGTCACCGCGTCTTCAGCTACACGCTGGAGAGCCACACGGCGGCCGCCTTCGCCATCATGAACGAGCTGCGTCTGGACCGGCTGCTCTGCGACGTCACCCTCCGCGTGAAGTACAGCGACCTGGACGCCGTGGACTTTGTGGCGCACAAGGTGGTGCTGGCCTCCTCCTCGCCCGTCTTCCGCGCCATGTTCACCAACGGCCTGAAGGAGTGTGGCATGGAGGTGGTCTCCATCGAGGGAATCCACCCGAGGGTTAGTGGACGACAAATGAGTGGGGGTTGGGGCTGTGTGTGAGAGTCTTGAATGTGGGAGAGGGAAAGAATTGGTGTGCCTTTAGTCTGTACAGCTTTACTTAATATAACGTGGAAAATTACTGGTAAGAAACAATACTGTGGACCCTGGTAAATATAAACTGAACTCACCCACCCAGTCCCCATTCACTATATGCAATTTAAAGTGAAAACAGCCCACAGAGCATGACTGGCGTGTTGGAGTCCTCCTTTGACTCCACCACCCACACTCCACTGCTTTCTAGGAATGTTGTTTGTTGTGATCGAGTGGATGCCCCTCTACCGCCAGGTGATGGAGCGTCTGATCGAGTTTGCGTACACAGCCAGCATCTCTGTGGGGGAGAAGTGCGTGATCCACGTGATGAACGGGGCGGTGATGTACCAGATCGACAGCGTGGTCAAGGCCTGCTGCGACTTCCTGGTGCAGCAGCTGGACCCCAGCAACGCCATCGGGATCGCCAGCTTCGCCGAGCAGATCGGCTGCATTGAGCTGCACCAGAAAGCCAGAGAGTACATCTACATGAACTTCAGCCAGGTCAGCACTCTGATTCCACATGCGTATATGCGCATACACACACACACACTCACACTCACACTCAGTGGCCAGCGCATTTACTGCAGCTAGAGTAGATTTTTCTCTTGACTGGAAAAACCCTGGATGTCCCACTTAGCATCATGGACTCCAGAAAAATATACACCAAATTCGTAGCTGAGTGGCTATTACAAAAACAACGTTGCTAGCTTACAGCAGTCTATGGAATTTTTATAAGGAATTATTTGCTTGTTAACTCATCAGACAAAGCAGAGTTCAGAGGGAGATGTTTTATTTATTTATTTTTTCTTCTTTTGCTTAACTTATTTGTTTTAACCTACTAATAGTTCTATTGAACCCACACCACAGCAAAGGACTACTTGAGTCCCTAAATAATCAGAATGTGCATACATGGGTTTGAATAAAAAAGTGCTTTACCAGGCAAGCTGAGATGCATTTTTCAGTGGCTTTTTGCCTTTCACGACTATGTAAAATTAGCATGCTGGGAGTGGTCTAATCACAGTAGCATATAAATCATTACATTGATAAAACTGTACATTAACAGAAGCGGTAGTTTTGCGTTCATGTTTGCATTCTTATTGATTTTCTTTGAACTCACTTCACATTGCAGTCCCTAGTATTCCCAAATGGCACCGTTTAAATGGGAGAGGTTAGTGCATGAGAAGGCACTTTTTATTTTTATTGAAGTTAACTCACATGCATGTAGAGTGTTTGATCATATGAACAAAAAATACACAAATGTCTTAATTTACCTATATATAAAAAAGGCAGGAGAAAGCTTTGAACTGAAAAGCATAGTTCTAGTATAGACTTCACAACGGGCACAAAGCGAATTACTCCTCACTGTGGGGGGGAATAAAAAGTATTTGCTTTTGCCGTTTACTTGGAGCTGTGCTCCAGTTCTGAGAAACGGCAGCAGAATGATGACATCAGGGGCCACGTATAAAACTGCTTATGGAAAGTTTTGCGTTTTCTCCCTTTGCCTTTCGATCACGGTGTCACTATCACACTTACTCATTGCGTATTCATGGTGTCCAGCGTGTGCAGAGGAACACAGATTCTCACAGCATGTGTTATTTTATACATCTGAATTTCTGCGTGGAAACTCCCTTACGCAGCTTTCTGAGGGAATTGTTCTGCTCAGCACTGTTTATACATGTGGCCCCTGCACTGTTTATTTATGTGGCCCCTGAAGCGTGCTCCAAATGCGCACATTCTGCACCTGACACGGGTCCAAATGCCAGACTGGTAACAAACAAGACTTCTTTTCTTCCGTTTGTTTGTTCGCTCTGCGTTTGAATGCATCCCCTGGTTCTGTAACCAGTCGAGTCTTATTTGAACTAGTAACCCACTTCCCTGTGATGGTGCGCCATTTCCTCTCGTGGTAAGGGCGTTTAAGATTGCTTTGCCGACTCATTGTACTTAATTGGCCACTGGTCAGGCTTCCTGTACGGGTTGTGTGTTGTGAGGTAATGTGTCTCTTCAGCAGCAGTTTGTCTGGTGGTGTTTTCTATTCCCTTCCAATGCGAACGGGCTGTGTTAAATATCCAGTTCGGTGTTGCAATCGCAGAGTTAACTTGGACTGAGTCATGCGCAGAGGAATGTGTGGGCAGTACACAGGAGCGCACTTAGATCACTGAGGGGCTTTCTTTCTGTGTACGCTGTGAAGGACACCGGGTGACTCATCTGCGCCGTTTCCGTGCGTGCACCAGACACCTCTTTTCCTTCCAGTCATGTCCCCACTTCAAGGGCCTGATTTACTAAAAGCCTGTCGCATGTGCAAAACCTTTTAGCGCACGCTGATTGGTCATGGTATTTGTTTTGCACCGATCATTGGTTGTGTTATTTGTTTTGCGAGTGCTAAAAGGTTTTGCACATGCTAAAGGTCTTCGTAAATCAGGCCCCAAGTGTTTTATGCAGGATGTGTGTACTTCTTTACGGCAGACATAACCCTCCCAAGCGTGTCTCTCCCCTGTATGCACAGGCATTGACTGAGTTACTTGGATTCTCTCAGCGCAAAGAGGGATTTCAGTTTTAATTCACAAACTTCTGTCAGCGTGACTTGAGTAACGTTCTGTAATGAATGGGAGATTTTGTTCACGGAGTGGAAAATATCAAAACGGCGTGACCAAACAGAGAAGCTTCAGTGCGGTCTTTGGGTCTGTGGCTGTCAGGTCGCGTTGAGTCATTCAGACATAATCCTCACGGCTGAAATGGCCTTTCCTTCATGTCGATTCTTGGAAATTCTGAGTTTCTATTCAGTGTATCTGGAAAACTCTCCAGGAGAAGAAACTCGCGCACACCAGTATCGCTTATTCACAACATACTTGGAGTGACAGATGTGGGTAAGAGTCTGCCAAATATGACAAGGCTTCATGACTCAAACGTAAGAAAATAAATGTGTAAACCGGTTTAAAGCAGACTCAAATATCCTCTTCAACTCTTAGGTTCTGATGTGCTGAGTATCCTTAGAAACAGCAGTATACAAGCAGCAAAATAGACATGGTTTTAATTTTTATTTTTTATTTTTTTGAACGGTAAACTTTTGTTTCATAATTGGTATTTGACATAATTTGATTTTCCTGACCACATCAGACAGCTCAGTGACGTTTGCCTGTCTGGTAAGCGGTAAGAGAGTCGAAGGGGAACTCCAGTCTGGAGGGTTAAGCCAAGCAAACGGAGAAGGTGCCAAGTTTGTGTGAATGCAAAACAGACTTCTGTAAGGCTGGGAGCACCATGAGACATTTTGTACTGACACAGGTCATATCGAGAACATTGATGACCAATGTTAAACATCCTGACTGTCCAGGTCTCAGGATTGGTGCACCTTTATTTATTGCTAATCCATTTGTTGTGATATTAAATCCTTGCTGTTCTGTAAGTGAACTCTGCTGAAAATTAATTTCCCTCACTAGTGCAACGGTTGTGAAATTAACACCTGTTACCAGCCAAATGCTGGTAAAATTTTGATTGAGGCTGGTAAAATTTTTACTCTAGTAGCCACTTTGGCTGGTAACCAGTTTGCGTTATATCGTAAAAGGTAATGTGGCCGGTGATATGTTGAAAATGGCTGGTGATTTTTAAGATCCACAAGCCACTCTGGCCAGTGAGTGGCCAGAATAATTTATTTTCATACCCTGTTGTGACCACTCCTTAATGTGGGCGACATTAAATGTCCTGAATAGAAAAGGCATTGACCCAACACTTCCCCACTGAAGAGTAGTTTGTGTGGGAGGCCAGCTTCCCTGACCTCTGCCCTCTGTGTCCCTGCCCAGGTGGCCACCCAGGAGGAGTTCTTCAACCTGTCCCACTGCCAGCTGGTGACCCTGATCAGCCGTGACGAGCTGAACGTGCGATGCGAGTCGGAGGTGTTCCACGCGTGCGTGGCCTGGGTGCAGTACGACCTAGAGAACCGCCGGCCGTACGTGCAGGCGCTGCTGCAGGCCGTGCGCTGCCACTCGCTCACGCCTCACTTCCTGCAGCTGCAGCTGCAGCGCTGCGAGCTGCTCAAGTGGGACACCCAGTGCAAGGACTACCTCTCCCAGATCTTCCAGGACCTCACCCTGCACAAGCCCACCAAAGTGATGTCCTGCCGGACGCCCAAGGTGCCCCAGCTCATCTACACGGCCGGCGGCTACTACCGCCAGTCGCTCAGCTTCCTGGAGGCCTACAACCCGTGCACGGGCGCCTGGCTGCGGCTGGCCGACCTCCAGGTGCCCCGCAGTGGCCTGGCGGCGTGCGTCATCAGCGGGCTCTTCTACGCGGTCGGGGGCCGCAACAACGCCCCCGACGGCAACATGGACTCCAACACGCTGGACTGCTACAACCCCATGAACAACTGCTGGTCGCCCTGCGCCCCCATGAGCGTCCCGCGCAACCGCGTCGGTGTCGGCGTCATCGACGGCATGATCTACGCCGTGGGAGGGTCGCACGGCTGCATCCACCACAACAGCGTGGAGAGGCAAGTTCTGACCAGTTAGATCAGTCGGGGGGGGAGGGCTTGGTTCACCCTGGGTGGGTGGGCAGTACGTTCTGTTGGGGCGTTGCGTTGCTTAGTTCCAGTGCTCATTTCTATTTGTCCTTTTAACTTCCTGTTTAACAGCTACTAATTTGTGGGGGGCCTTTGCTCGTGTCATTCTAAATCTGGGACTCATTCATGAATGCCTTTTGGCTGAGCCATTGTTCCACAGAGCTGTTATTCCACTCTAATAACACCACTTCCTCCCCGTTTAGAAAGAAAAACTTCCTCTTAAAACCATCAATAGTTGTGAAGTGACACATCAATTTTGTGAACTCGGATTAACTTTTGCTTTCACACGTGTGATTATGCAGCGGTAACCGTGTTCCGGGTCTGTATTGGCTCAAGTCTTTAGCCGCTCTTTTTTTATTTGTCTTTTTTTCTCCGGGGCTGGTTGAAAGTCACACCATTGTGTCTGGCTGTTAGATGTGTCATTTTAAATGTTTCCCCAGAGCCATAACACAATCATCTTTTCTTAAACAGTCTGCCTCCTACGATAAACGATGTTGTCATATAGGTGTCTTTGGGGTGCTTTCATTGTCCCATGCTGCCACTCTTAACCGTTATGGACCACTCAAAGTGGATATTGTCATTGTGCGGGGCGAGGTTGAGGTGCGAGTGACCGACTGAGCGCGCTCCGTTCCCCAGGTATGACCCCGAGAGGGACTTGTGGCAGCTGGTGGCGCCCATGCTGACGAGGCGCATCGGGGTGGGCGTGGCCGTCATCAACCGGCTGCTGTATGCGGTGGGCGGGTTTGATGGGACGCACCGGCTCAGCTCCTCAGAGTGCTACAACCCAGAGAAGGACGAGTGGAGGAGCACGGCGCCCATGAATACCGTGCGGAGCGGGGCGGGTGAGGACACGGACGCACACTCACACACGCATACTCTCTCTGTCTCTCTTTCTCTCTTTCTCTCTGTGTCTCTGTCTCTCTCTCTCGCATACTCTCACACACGCATACTCTCTCACACACGCATTCTCTCTCTCACACACATACTCTCTCTCACACACATACTCTCTCTCACACACATACTCTCTCTCACACACATACTCTCTCTCACACACATACTCTCTCTCACACACATACTCACATACTCGCTCTCTCTCTCTCACACACACACACACACAGCTACTCCTTACATTACATCACTGTCTGACTCAGCGGTTTCCTGCCCCAGGGCTGCCCTCTAGCACGCTGGTTCTGTCACAAAGGAGCTCTGCATTGATCAGACTTGAGAACCAAATCCTTAATTATATTTGATGAGCCGTATGTGTATTCCCACCTATGCTTGACGGTAAGTCGATGGATTTTTATAGCAAATCCTGATCGTTATCCAGTCGACAAGGCTTAAAAAAATGATCGGTTGGTTAAACGTACAGGAGCGTAAACTTGGGACAAGCGTTGGGGAAAGGGCAGCGTTAAAGAGGGCTGTAAATGTAACTGATTACTCTGCCCCCGAGCTGCTGCTACTGCTGTTTATGGGCCTTGGTGCCCACGCTGACCCCAGCCTGCTCCCTGTTACCGCCCTGTCAGGAGTCTGTGCCCTGGGCAGCACCATTTACGTGATGGGCGGCTACGACGGCACCAACCAGCTCAACACCGTGGAGAGATACGACATCGAGAGCGACAGCTGGACCCTCGTGGCGTCCATGAAGCACCATCGCAGCGCGCTGGGCGTCACCATGCATCACGGCCGCATCTACGTGCTGGGTGAGTGGCCCCGCCCCGCTCGGAGCCTCCGTGGAAACACCAGGGGTCTCTAACGCTGGCCTGGATAAGTGCTGGCCGTGCTGCTTTTCACCGTCTCAGAACGTAGCTCAATTACATCAGGCGACTCCGTTTAGTTAATTCACCTCACCTGGTTACTTGCGTCAGAACTGGTCTTGTGATTTCATGTTCAATTATGAGAAAAGAATGGTTTTGTTGTATCGTAAAAACAAGGATAAATAAAAATTCTAGATTAAATGAAAGGTGCAACACGCATAAATAAGGCAATCTATCATGTAGGGATTAAAAAACAAATTATAAATTTTACATTTTCTTAGAAACGACACATTTAAAAACCAGCAGATCCTGTGCTGCTAGGTGGCCCATCCTGTTCTAGTGCGTGGATGGGTTTCAAATCCGGACCGTGCCATTGGCTGGCAGCCCAGCAAGGCGATGCACAGTTCGCTCCAACATCACCCAAAGAAGGGAGGATTTCAGTCAGCCAGAATGACAAAGGCTCATTGAGTGCTAGCGACCCCTTCTGGTCAATCGGGTGCACACAGGCAGCCTCTTGAGCTGCACATGAAGTGACTCATATCTGCGTGAGACAAAATTGTATACCACGATGTGACTTGCATCGCGTGCTTCAGAAGACTGCACGTGTGTCTGAGCTCTTCCAAATGGACAGCGGAGGCTGCAGTAATGAGCGCTGATGAAGAAGGGGAAGAGTAGCAGACCGTCTCTCCAGGTCTAGGGTTGTCGGCCCATTTGTTATACGATTTAAATTCTGAAATGGCTTTCAGTCACCCTACAGATTAGCCACAGCTGAAATTCGATGTTTGTATGCTGAAACTGTACCTCTTGTTTTACAGCGCCGCTCATATTGCATGTTGGGTCCTAATTGTGATGCCTGCAACAATAACTATTCTAGAGTGCACCATAGTAAGACCTGTTGATATCAGGTAACAGTTTTCAAAGGGCCAATTCCCACTGTCCTTGTATAACCCTGAAGCCATTCTTAAAGAGTTTAATTTACAGCAGTGTCTATGAAACCGTTGCATATGAGAAAGGGCGGGCGGTAACGAATAAAAGCGCATCGCTCACGTAACATTATGCAGCGTCAGCGCTTTCCCTGGCTTTCCCTTGGCTGTGGGTCGCTGGAAGGCCTCGGCGTGGGCAGAAATGATGGAATGTGTCCTTCTCCCTCAGGTGGGTACGATGGGAACACCTTTCTGGACAGTGTGGAGTGCTACGACCCGGAAACCGATACATGGGCGGAGGTCACCAGAATGATGTCGGGGAGGAGTGGCGTGGGCGTGGCCGTCACCATGGAGCCCTGCAGAAAGGATCTGGCCCCGTGCCAGAAGCACTAGACGAGAGCTTCACGAGAAACCTCACTCTCCTGTGCCCGTATACGCACGCACACACGCACGCACGCACACACACGTACGCACGCGCACACACACGTACACACACACACACACACACACACGTACGTGCAGTCTGACCAGCTCACAGGCTGAATCCGGTGTTTACCACTCTGGACTCTCTGCTACTCTGCTCACAGCTGTGAAAAGGGAAGCGACCATCATAAGCTTCAGGTGCATCTCTTTCACTCAGTCATCCATCAAATGGAACGGTGAACTTCAGTCTTTTGGGACCCCAGGGGTTCCTGTTTTTGTTTGTTTTGTTTTGTTTTTATCTCAGGTCTTGGCGTATAGTCACCATCTAAGAAGTCGTCCCAGTTCTTCAGTTCATTTCCAGGTAATCACTCACTCAGAGAAAAGTACTTTTCAGACCTTACATGATTTTATGGGTATCAAGCAAAAATGTTTTTTCTAGATGGATTTTTTTAAGCACAGATTATTAAGGCCTGTGAATGACCTCTGAGAGAGGTCGCATAGGGACACCGATTCTTTTTGAAGGCCAACCTGCGTGGGAAATGGTGTGAAGATGAGGGTATAAAAATGGGGAGGTTTGGTATCCCTTGGGCCACGTGAACAGCTGGAAGAGACTGGAGACTTCCGCAGAGTGACATTGTCTCACACGATCAGTATACTTGCGCACATTCTGTGGTTGAGTGGAGACGAGAGGGAGGCGCTACTGGTGCTCTATTGAAGTGAGGAACGGAGCTTGCCAACTGTGGTCTAGGATAGACACCGCGTTCTACTTTGCGAGCAGCCAGGTCCATGTATTACTTGCCTGTTACATCGGCTTTATTTGAGAGCTCTCGCAAAGGGAACAGTGGCGATGAGCTTCAGAACTAGAGGACTTTTGTTCAAGAGTGGTGATGAATGCAAGAACGCTAAAAATAAATAAAAAATGTCAGAGATTGTGTTTTTAAAAAATGTACACATTCACACCACTTCTACCCAGCACCTTACCGTATGTTTTTTGTTGTTGTTTTTTTCCCCTCCCAAACGAAAATAATCATAAGTTTAAATTTTACTTAATACAGGGGGCCTGGTCTCTCAAATGAACAGAAATTGATTAGTTGTAGGAAATGTATTTGTAACGGCAGTTAAAGCTACAAGTTATTTCTTTTCTTTTTTTTCTTCTTTTTTATTAAAAGAGTAGCATTTTGTATGTTGATATTCCATACAGTCTTGTACAGAATTCTAAAGCTTGTTTTTCAGATTGATTTTTTTTCCCTTCTACGGACTTCCACTTTGTAAAGAATTGGATTCTTATATCGTTTTTTGCTGACTGAGCATGTACGTTGTATTTAGGAGAGATGCCTGTAAGTGCTAAATTTTATTTTGCTTCTACAACTGAAAGGGACAAGTTTTTTTTTTAGTTCAAAATTAACACCAACTGATTATTTAAAAACGCTTTGTAAATTTTGAAGCAAAAAAATCTGTACAACAAACACATTGTATATTAAAGTATTTGTTTATTGTAACATGGTGTCATTCTTCATTCTCAACTGCCATTTTCTAAATGCAATACTTCAGCACGTCAGTGCATGCTTATTACTAACAAAGCTCATAAATGTCATAATCCAAACGTGCGAGCAAGCTCTGGGTGGGCTTATCTCTCAGCGTAAAAATAGTTTTTTGGATGGTGGTACATTCTTTATCATTCACCATATACAGTCAAGCCGGAAAGTCTGCACACCCCTTTCACCTTCTCTACGTTTTATTATGTTAGACATATTCTACAATAGATTGAGTTCATTTTTTGTCTAAAAATTCTACACAAAATAGCCCATAATGACAAAGTGAAAACCGGTTTTTAGACATTTGTGCTAATTAATTAAAAATCTAAATGTTAAAAATATGTACACGTGTGCACACCCTTTGATATGACACCCAAAAGTGAGCTGAGGTGCATTTTGTTTCCACTGATACTGCTTGAAATGTTTCTACAACTTAATTGGAGTCCACCTGTGATAAATACAATTGATTGGACATGATTGGGGATTGCCAACACCTGCCTATATAAGGTCCCACAGTTGACACTGCATGTCAGAGCAAACTCCAAGCCATGGGGTCAAAGGAATTATCTGCAGACCTCAGAAACAGGATTGTGTCAAGGCATAGATCTGGAGAAGGGTACGGAAAAATCTCTGCAGCTTTACAAGTCCCAAAGAGCACAGTGGCCACCATCATTCGTAAATGGAAGAAGTTTGGAACCACCAAGAATCTTCCTAGACCTGGCCGCCCAGCCAAACTGAGCAATCGGGGAAGACGGGCCTTAGCCAGGGAGGTGAGCAGGAACCCGAGGGTCACTCTGACAGAGCTCCAGCGTATCCTTGTGGAGATGGGAGAACCTTTCAGAAGATCAACCATCCAGGCAGCACTCCACCAATCAGGCCTTTATGGTAGTGTGGCCAGACGGAAGCACCTCCTTAGTAAAAGGCACATCACAGCTCGCTTGGAGTTTGCCAAAAGTCACCTAGAGGTCTCTCAAACCATGAGAATCATGATTCTCTGGTCTAATGAAACCAAAATTAAACTTTTTGGCCTGAATACCAAGCGTCACGTCTGGAGGAAACCAGGCACCGCTCATCACCTGGCTAATACCATCCCTACAGTGAAGCATGGCGGTAGCAGCATCATGATGTGGGGATGTTTTTCAGCAGCGGGAAGGGGGTGACTAGTCCTGATAGAGGGAAAGATGAATGCAGCTAAGTACACCGAGATCCTTGAAGAAAACCTGCTCCAGAGCGCTCTGGACCTCAGACTGGGGTGAAGGTTTCCCTTCCAACATGACAACAACCCGAAGCACACAGCCAAGAGAACAAAGGAGTGGCTTCGGAGAAAGTCTGTGCATGTCCTTGAGTGGCCCAGCCAGAGCCCAGACCTGAATCCAATTGAACATCTGTGGAAAAAGATGAAAATGGCTGTGTACCGACGCTCCCCATCCAACCTGATGGAGCTTGCAAGGATATGCCAAGAGAAATGTGCCAAGCTCGTATCTTCTTTCCCAAGACAGCTGTAATCGCTGCCAAAGGTGCAGTGATAGCCAAAGTATTAAGGGTGTGTACAGATATGTAACCCCTAAATAACATTTTTGTCAGTGAAATAAAATTGCATATTTTCTAAAAACCTGTTTTCACTTCGTCATTATTTGCTATTGTGTGTAGATGTTTGAGGCAAAAAATGAACTCAATCTATTGTAGTATAAGTCTGTAACGTAATAAAACGTGGAGAAGGTGAAAGGGGTGTGCAGACTTTCCAGCTTGACTATTTATTTTGAATGATATGGAATGCATTCTTCATCTTTAACAAAAGAAACTGCTGTGTACAAATGACAATGTTTTCTAAACATTTGCAACTGGCCTGTATGATAAAAACGAAAGAAACGGGCAACACTGGGAATAAATGCATTCCTACAACAAGCAACGGTTAACGCTTCTTAACTAACAAAGATAAGCTCTACTAAAGCACTGTGGGACATCTGAATGGTACTCTGTTTGCAAGTAAATTACGGTCAGTATTGCATAAAGTGCAATGTAAACTCCCTAGTTATCACCCTATAAAAATCTTGTTAAACATTGATCCAGATATGGAGCATATAAAACAAATAGTTTACACTGCTTTTATTTACATTTCCACCTTCGACGGGGGAAATTTTCTTCCGTCAGGCTTTATCACCGAACACCGAAGAGCACTCATATGGATCTGTGGATAGATGTCATATGACCACCAGGGGACATTAAAATAAAATAAAGTTTGAAGTACAGTGCAGTACTGGCTTAAGATGGGGTAGGTATACTAAAACGTATTACAAAATTTGGTATGTATCAAATTGAGCGTACTGTGACCAAAAATTATTAAAAGATAGTTGTTGGTCAAGTAATATGGGTGGTGTAAACAAATTTGATGGCGAAGGTGCCAAACAGGACGTGAGCCATATCTCTGCAGCGCTTTGTTGTATTTTTGCCAAACTAGGTACCCTTCTTTGGCAGTGGGCCTAAATGGTACCCACCGAGTTGCATGACATTTGACCACTTGGGGGCGCTATACCAGGAAAAATCTTTATGTGCCGATTCCTCTGCAACGAAAGCACATACTTCCTCCAAACTTTTGCGGACCACTGCAGTAAAGGATTCTAACTGGGAAATCATATGCCCTTGGTGTTCACCATTTTGTTTTCCATCCATCTTGGGTTATGTCAAAAAAATACATTTAGGCATCTCTTCTTAGAGCTATCATCCAATCTAGCTGCCATTTAGTATTATGTACTCTTGTTTGGATTAGAATTAAATTAAAAAGAAGACTTAACAGGCCGCGGCACCGGGGCGCCCTTTTTTTTTTTTTTTTTTTTTTTTTTTTTTTTTTACTGCATTATATATATTTTATTACACTAATATTATAATATATAATTTTGGGTTGGTTGTAATAAGTGGTATGGGTTGGTAAGGGAAAGGTTTGGGGGTGGGGAAGGTGTCAGGTTCGGTTATTCGTCGGACACTGCCGTTACTTGTTTGAGCAACAAGGTACTTCTGTCTTCTCATTATATATAGTATATATCCTGTATTATATATATATATATATAAAAAAAAAAATGAAAATGCTGTGTAAGTCGCTCTGGATAAGGTCTGTCTAATAAATATAAATGTAATGTAACAACAAGTCCTATCCATCATATGCATCTGTAATATAACCCCCCCACTAACAACAACACACACTGAATTTTTCATTTTTTTTTTTTATTTTTTTTGGGGATGGAAAAAATTATCATTCTTAATTTTTTTTTTCAGTGCAGCAAAAAAGTTCTTTTCAACTATGTCAACTTTAAAGTGAAATGAGAGACAAGGGCCCTCTATCTCCTAAGCAGCACAAGCACGCAATTCGAGCAATGACCAATGAATGAGTGACATGCATTCACATACACAGACAAGATACCGTAAATTTCTCATTATAATCGCTCTGTCCTTCATTCCCCCCCCAAAATAAGGGACAAACAGCGTCCCTTATCAGTTCGTTAAGGGACGGGTCTTTTATTTTCCAAATAAGGGACGGTCCCTTATTTCAAGGGACGGTTGGCAACACTACTTGGGACCATTGTCTTTAAGAGTTGTTAAGACAGTGGCTGCGTTCGAATCGAATTTAACAAACTCCCTTCTCTCGCTGTCTTCCCTCGAGGGCGCTATCTTGTGACGCAATTCGCTACGTGCAACAAGCAAACTTAAAAGGTGCTCTGCAAGGGAGGATTGACGAGAAACGGAACAAAAACGGAACCGAACCGCCCTCGCAACAATTCGGAAGAGCAACACCATAGAGTTGAAATGTGACCGCTACGTAGTTCTGTGGTGACCGACCACCCACTTTTTCCATGTGGAGCATTGCGTTGTGGGATTCCCTTCTTGCTGAAAGCTTGCATTGTATACCCTAGGTGGAAGGGAGGATAAACGAGGGAGCGAGGGAATATAATTACTCCCTTCCCTTTCTTAAATTGGATCCAAATCACACACGGGCTGCGTTCGGATCCGAAATTTACCCTTTCTTCCTGTCGTTCCCTTCCTTTGCTTCAACGGGGGAATCCCCAAAATGCCAGGATGAAATATGGCAGCCACACCAAGTGTGATTCGGATCAAATTTAAGAAAGGGGAGGGAGTAATTATATTTCCTCGCTCCCTCGTTTATCCTCCCTTCCACATAGGGTATAAAATGCAAGCTTCTAGCAAGAAGGGAATCCCACAATGCAATGTTCCACGTGGAAAAAGTGGAAGGGAGGATAAACGAGAGAGCGAGGAAATATAATTACTCCCTCCCCTTTCTTAAATTGGATCCGAATCACACATCACACTTATTGTATCCTGGCATTTTGGGGGTTCCCCCCTTGAAGACAGGGAAGGGAACGACAGTAAGAAAGGATACATTTCGGATCCGTACGCAGCCCAGGTTTAATGAAATTTGGCCGCTTGGGGGCGCTATAGGACAAAACAGGTTAAATTGCCAATTACTCCGAAATGAAAGCAGGGGTGCTTCCCAATAGTCGAAAAATGCACCCTCCCTTCCTCCACTACAACCTTCTCTACTCCGTGCCCCAGAAACAGATTTTTGTGTTTTAATCTAATGTTGCTGATGACATCTTAATTACATATTAATGGTTACATATTAATTAATGTCTCGACACAAACCGCAATGTCAGGTAGATTGTGTACTGTACATGCAAATACTTGTACTCAAAACGTTCAGGCAGTTTTGCATATTTCCGGGTAGGAGAGGAGTGGTAGTGGGGGAGTGGAGGAAAGGAGGTGGGGAGTGAAGAATAGCAGCCCTCATATTTCAACCAAATTTGGGGGAGCGATGATGACGACATTACAGTAACAGGTCCGAATTGGGCAACCAACAGAATTGGCCACATGGAGGCACTATTGGCCCCTTCATTGCTGCTTGCAGCTATATTTATTAGGCCTATATTGTTATTATTATTATTATTATAATAACATTTTGTCAGTAGTAGGCCTACGCACTAATTTCAGCAGTATGCTAACTTCATATTGAAATAAATGATAGCCTACTTGAAGCGGATACTGTTGTTGTTGTTATTATGTTATTATTACTACTACTATTACGGTCTGGTCACAATGTCACGGTTATCATTTACGGTCCTTTATGCCTGAGGACACTTCGCATGTACTAGATGAATGTAGCACCGGAATACCATACAGAGATCGCGATTCCGCATTGGTTTAATCACAGATGGAGCTCCGGTTGTTCAGGCTTACATTTTAAACTCGCTGATGACAAAGATAGGCCAATGGCTGTTCTGTTAATCCTGTGAAAAAATGTATATATTTTGTATTGTTCTTTTCTGTTCCAAGCTTGAATTATAATCGTAATTATAATTAAAATGATTTGCCTATCGTTACAGTTATTCACACAGCATATTAGCCTACCTGACAAATGCACTTTTCCGCTAAATTAATTTGTTCCACACTAGGCTATACGATTAACATAATATCCCAGTCAAGAACTGAATTCATCGTAAACAAAATGTTTATGGTCAGAATATAATGACAGCAGCAATGGTGGTGATTATATTATTTGTAGTATTAGTATTTTATTACTTCAATATTAGACTAATTTTAGGTTTTAGTGGTAGCCTAGTATTGTCATTTTTATGGTTATTTGTTCACATTAACCCATCACCTTCATACAAATCTACAAAGCTCTTCAGTCAAAGCCGACTCCGTTCGCTACCTTTTTCTTGCTTGTGCGCAGCTGCATGGGGCGAGGATCAGCAGCGCACTCTTACTTTGCATATTGGTTGGCAGGTTGTGTTCCGTGTAGACCACAATCCGATTACAATAATTCAAAAGTTAGGCGCTGAGAGAAAATAAATTGACAGTCCTATCTGAGACATACCGGTCAAGTGTGGGAATATTATACAGGCAAAAACGCCTCGTTGTGATGGATAAAATCCCATATATTTTTTAGGACAGTGCTGACCAGGTGGAGCTATCCGGCTGTGGATTGTGCAGGAGCGCAGGTAAAAAAAAAAAAAATGAAGACGTTATACGTTTTGTCCTACCCTTCTGATTAAAGATCTCTTTTGATAGTAATCTAAACAGGTATCTCACAGCTTTGAGCAGGCTAGCCTGTATGTGTCAAACAAATGTTGAGTAAAGAAAAGTTCTTGCTGGTATTAGCTCTTATACAAGCTATACAGGTAACCTGAACTGGATTTAGTCATTCGCTGTAACTTGAAGTGTTGAGTGTTCTTTTTTCACCAAATATCGACTGTAGAAAACCGGTTTTTAAAGATAAGCCAATCACTGTTTTTGTATTGTTTGTGATTTTAGAGATACAAAAAATGTTGACCTAATAATATGCCAAATTCCAACACGTTGGTGTGGACTAAAATAATTTCCGCATATAATTCGGACAATTTACCACAAAAATTATGTTTTTGGTTATTTATCCACACGATGGAAACGTAACTTCTTTCTTTGTTGTTTTATTTGTAAACGAAACAGAGATGTGTGTATATGAAGAATTTCGTATCCAAATTTCGTCTATTGCTCACACCAGATGGGGTAGGGTATAGTAATACCTGGAATGAGGCCTATTAAATCGGAATGGCCTGAACACTGATGCAAATCACCGAAATAAATAGATTTTAAGGAATATGTTTAAAACGTTAAAAAACCCATCATAGGCCTATTAAATGCATTAATTAAATCGATATGCTAAGCGAAACAGACCACACATTTCCTCAGTCACCTGCGGTTCTGTGACGTCGTTGTGAAATTACAGGCATCCTCTTCGAAAGAATAGCCTAAGCTTTTCTCTCTTTTTCTTCTCCCCAGTGTTGCCAAACTAGTTTTTCTATTATAATCTGTGCTGTGCTCTGAAACTCTACAAGACGAGTTTGGGTTTCCACACCTGATTCCCCACAAAATTGGGCCCTGGTGGAATGGTTCTGCTAACACACAGAGTATTCTGATGTCAGTAAAAATACATGATTTGTTTTGTGATCTCTCTTTGAATTATTATAGATAATTGTGCTCTGGTCCAAGCCCGTTTATTATTAACCACAGTTTAAGGGGAACAAAGAAACAAATTACAAATTCTATGATTGTGTAGCTTCCACAAATCCTAAATGTTTTGAAGCACAGGTTTTGCTTTTAGAACAAGATAACACATATTTTTGCACTCAACCAGAGCCATTTGTGCCAGAGTTCATATTCTCTTCCGCGCTGCTCTTGCCGTCCCTCTCTCTTTCCCTCAAGGATCAGGATGATCCCAGTGAATGAATTCCGGCAGTTTGCCTCAGAGCGGAACCCCCAATTCAGGGTGCTGAAGCCATGGTGGGATGTCTTCACCGAGTATCTGTGCATAGTCATGCTCATGATCGGTGTGTTTGGCTGCACCTTACAGGTAAGAACCAGAGCATGTGTGGAAATCCCAGTGTGGAAAAAAATTCTTACCGCATAACACACAGCTTGATTTATGCAAAATTAGGTCCTTAAACCATTTGTACTGCGCTACTCAACAATAAAATATAAAACAGATATTGCAAACAATGAAAGAAAGAACTACCTCTCACTCAACAGATTTTAAAAAATGACCTTACTATCTGTGCACAAGTGAGAACAGATCTTAGAATTGAATCGCCTTGAATGGGCCTTCATTATTTTTTAGCCATGTTGTAGCAGGTTATAAACAAATGGCATTTATCATGACAATTGAAAGCAACACAACCACTTAAGCAGCCCATTCAGCCTTATTCATTAAATATTTATTAATTAAACGTATTCATTTTATTTTAATTGTGCCTGCTTTGTTATCACATAAGGACAGTCAGCCTTGCTCATATGTACAGCGAAAGCAGAGCTGTGTGTGAGAGGGAATGAACACTGGGTTACTGCAGCTCTAAAGATTGATTGTGCTGTTTTAGAATTGCGGCTATAGTAATCTTAGGCTGGTATTTCACAAAAGCTGATGTGGCCAGATGAAATGGTTGTTTGAATGATGAGAAAGAGGAGTTGGACCCCACTGAGGAAAACTCTGTGTCGTAAAACATAATGCAAAATAAAAGTTATTTGAACAAAATCACCAGCGCTTAGTTGGAGATGATCAGCAGTAAATACATGCATCATGTTCAAAAGTGCTAAGAAAAACCCTGAACTGATTTTAAATTCTCATGGTAGTGTCAGTTTGGTTCCTCTCCAACAGATTTGGTGGAAGGACCCACCAGGAGTGTGTGGGTTGATGTAATGTATCCATCCTGATACTAAAATGCTAATGTCCGCTCCGTCTATGTGGTCATCAGCTTACTGTACTGCTGGCCTTACCCACTACATTAATGCTGACTTTCCATAGTTGCAATACAGTTATTTTAGTAGTATCAGTCTCAAAGAATTGGTTTGAATAATGAGATGTACCTGCAGTCTTCAGAGAACACCTGAGTAGCACAGGATAGAGCAGTTCTCATAGATGGATACCTTGCCTCAGCTGTAACACTTGCACCTCTGCATTCTTCAAAACAGCTGACACAGGATAAAATTTCTTGCCTCCCGAGCCACCTTGCTGCCTCCTCCCCAGATGACATTGACTGCAGCCACATATCAGAACACCATGAAAATGAGAGAAACAAGCCCAGCTTAAGAAACTCATCACGCAAGATCGTTGGAAAAAAGAACGACCTGGACATACACCAGTATGTCTTCGTCAACCACTACTGCTACGAGAGAGCTGTGCACTGGTATGGTAAATATTTCCCGTACCTGGTGGTTATCCACACAATGATCTTCATGGTGGCCAGTAGCTTTTGGTTCAAGTTCCCCGGCACTTCCTCCAAGATCGAGCACTTCGTCACCATCCTGGGCAAGTGCTTCGACTCCCCCTGGACCACGCGGGCTCTCAGCGAGGTGTCGGAGGAGCGCGGGGAGGAAAATATGGTAATCTGGAGGAAAAACACCATGTTAAAATCTCCTATAAATGGTCCGATTATCGAAGAGGAGACCGTAGGCTTGGTACGCTCTGCCTCAGTAAAGTCCACCACAGAAAAGATGGCTATGGAGGCCCAGCAGACAGCATCTCTTCTGGACAAAAAGGAAGGGGAACAGGCTAAAGCTCTGTTTGAAAAGGTGAAAAAGTTTCGTACTCATGTCGAGGAGGCTGATCTACTCTACCTCATGTATGTGCTGCAGACATCCATCAAGGTCTTCAAATTTGTCCTCATTACCATCTACAGTGCCATCCTTGTGTCCAATATTCAGATTGTAGTTCGCTGTTCTGTGCCAGAGGAGCTGACAGGCTATGGCGTTTATTGCTGCAACCACGTCAAGGCCCACCTTTTCTCCAAGTTAGCCTACAGCTATATCTGCTTTGTGGGGGTATATGGACTTTTGTGCATCTATACCCTGTACTGGCTCTTCCATAGACCACTCAAGGAGTATTCCTTTGAGAGTGTGCGCTTGGAAACAGGCGTCAATGACATTCCAGATGTTAAGAATGACTTTGCCTTCCTCCTGCACCTTATTGACCAATATGACTCCCTCTACTCCAAGCGCTTTGCTGTTTTCCTGTCAGAGGTCAGCGAGAGCCGGTTGAGGCAGGTCAACCTCAACCACGAGTGGACACCCAAGAAGCTGCGGCAGCGGCTCTCACGGAACGCCAGTGAGAGACTGGAACTTCACCTGTTCATGCTCCCGGGGCTGCCGGACACCCTCTTTGAGATATCCGAGATGGAGTCCCTCAAACTGGAGCTCCTCAAAGACGTCACCATCCCGGCCAGCATCTCTCAGCTCACCTCTCTGCAGGAGCTCTGTCTGATTCACTGCCCCATCAAAATGCAGCTGGCTGCTCTGAACAACCTGCGCGAGAACCTCAAGGTCCTGCGGCTCACCTTTGAGGGGCTGGAGCAGGTTCCCATGTGGATGTACACCTTGAATGGGCTGGAGGAGCTGAACCTGACGGGCACCCTAACCCACGAGCTCTCCCGTAGTGCGACTATCGACACCCTGCGAGAGCTCAAGAGCCTGCGGGTGCTGACCCTACGTTGCCGGCTGTCCAAAATTCCAGCCAGCGTGGCGGACACCGGCGAGCAGCTACAGCGGCTGTGCATCTACAACGAGGGCACAAAGCTGCAGGCCTTCAGCAGCCTGAAGAAGCTGGGAAACCTCAACTCCCTAGAGCTGGTGGGCTGCCAGCTAGAGCGCATACCCAGTGCCGTCTTCAGCCTCGCAAACCTGCAGGAGCTGGACATGAAGGAGAACAAGCTGTCGTCAGTGGAGGAGATCCTCAGCCTGCAGCACTGCCGCCGCCTGGTCACGCTCAGGCTCTGGCACAACGCCCTCCTCTACGTCCCCGAGCACATTAGCAAGCTGCGCGCCCTTGAGACCCTGGACCTGAGCTGGAACAAGATCCGCAGCCTCCCCACCAGGCTCTTCTACTGCACAAAGCTACGGCACCTCGACGTCTCTCACAACGTGATCAGCACCCTGCCACCGGAGGTGGGCATCCTGCAGAGCCTTCAGTACTTTGCAGCAGCATCCAACTCCCTGGACTCACTGCCGGACGAGCTCTTCTCCTGCAAGCGCCTTAAGACCCTGCTGCTGGGAAACAACAACCTGGCCTCCCTGTCCCCTCGAATCTCCAACCTGGCCCAGCTGGTGAGGCTGGAGGTCAAGGGGAACCGCCTGGAGTCCTTCCCTGTGGAAATCGGGGACTGCCCCTTGCTAAAACTCAGTGGGATAGTTGTTGAGCAGCACATCCTGGATGTCCTGCCCTCTGACATGAGAGAGCGAATGAGTGACAGCTGAGGGACAGCAAAGACGGTTAAATATGAGTGGTAGGAGAGGCCATCTCCACAGTGAAAGAATACCCCATACAATTACAAGGTACGAGCTTGAATAAACTTTTGTGAGTAACGTTTGGCAACACTACAGATGAACTAAACTTCAACTTTAAATTCATGTAGTTAAATTCTTGATTGACTAACTACAAGAGATGCTCAGACACACTTGTACCTCTCGGCTATAAACCTAAGCAAATGGGTCGTTTTGTCGGTATTGACAAAATTAGGAAGTGCCTTTATAGACACCTCATACTTATGTTCATCTTGAGAGGTGTACACCTACATATGACTATGCATTTATTAACCTGCCCATGAGTTGAATTTCCTGCCATCAAAGTGACTGAATCAACTTTATTCGGCCTCTCCATCACAGCTGTAATTAAAAGTGAGTGAACAGAACCATATTGGCCCAACAGTCATGGGAGTTGTTAAAAATGTGGCTTCTGAAAAAGTGGGTGGCATGCACTGTTATTGCCAAAGCAATGCAGATTTTAAAGTGGGAACTTTCAGTTACTCTATCATGTCTGTACTTGTGATGTAGAGTTGACACACATGATATCAACTAAATGTCATAGCCCCTGTGCTGCTATTAAAATAATCGTCTAAAATGCAGTTTACCAGGGATAGTGAATAGTTTTCATTTCCAGAGCATAGAAAGTTCAGTCTGAAGCCTGAACATTATCACGACACAATACAGTGAAATAATATCTTTCTTCTTGAAAGGGTAATTCCCACATATGCCAAGCCACAGCTCAATTAGAAGCACATCCCCAAACATGCAAGTTTCTCTCCCAATGAGCTAAACCAGTCTATGGGGAGGAGCATAGCTTTTTTGTGAGATGAGCAAGCTTGACTATCTTGTCAAACTGGTTGTTCTAGTCTTTTGTCACATTCACAGCAACCCCCTTTCTCCTTGCCTGAAAGCTAATGATTCAAACCCCCAAGCTAAGTCCTTTCAAACCTCTTCAGCCCTTGTTTGTGCCTTGCCTTTCTAAAAAGGACCAAAGAAAGGCTTAAGGATGGCAGGAGTTACTACACATATCCCCTGCCAAACCTGAGCCTCCAATCTCTACCTCATTTCCGACAGCCAGCACTACCTTGTTATAAACGCCCTGTTCAGTAGTTTTTTTAATATTTGCCATAATTGTTCATTAAAATATTGCACTCACTCACATTGAATAATGGACATTTTTGTATGGGTGTTTAATTTTGTTTTCCTTACAAAGAACTGAAGAACAAGGGAGGGCACATTTGACAGGACAAAAATACACTACAGTATGAATGTGGATACGATGCCTCCACAAGAGAGACCACTGCGGATACTGTATTATCACTTTTCAGCAAACTGGTGTAATATGGCAGACCACTAATGTGAAACTAATCAGACAATGTTAATGCCAGACTGTTCTGTATTATGTCAACAGAAAAGTAGACGTGTATGTGGGGTAGCAGAGTAATGGTTCAAATCCCAGGAGGGAAGTAATTGTACTGCCATTGAGAAAAGTGCCTTACATCCATTGTCCTAGTACTAGAAAAACAGCCAGTGGGCTTCAGACTATGCAAAACTGTAACCATAGTTGAAGCGCTCTGAAATATTATCTGCTGCGAAAGGAACATAGTGCGGTTTTCACGTCTCAGTATCACGAGTGAAATTAATGTAAAAGGGAGAGGAGCAAAAAATTAATAAAATTCCATGTCAGTACATTAGTCTCTCTCCTCATCTTTCTCACACACACCACTTTTGAGAGTGCTAAATTTTCATTTTCTCTCTCATGCATACCAATATTTCCCTACCCTGGCTTAATAGGCAGCAAGGAGAAAGAAAAACCTGTAAGTTGTCTGAAGGTTGTTCAACATTTGAGGATATGCCTGTGCAGGACCCTTCGGTTAAGTCAAGTCCAAGCTTGCATCTCCACGGTAGAGATGACGTCACAGATTGGGACATACCTCTGCGATCTCCAAACAGACACACCCACTTTCTGCAGCTCGCTCGACAACCCTGTGAACAACATTCCCCCCTTCGGTGTTGAAAAGGGCGAGGTTCACAAGCCAGTGGAAATTTCCAATGGCGCATTAAGCAGTGTACCGCGGTAGTAGTGTGCGTGCCCGTATGTGTCCATCACCACCCCCCACCCATTCCTGAACTCAAGTGTGTGGGGGGTCAATTTACACATTTCTCCCAAATCTGCTGGGGGGCAGAAACAAATCAATGCCACATCACCAGCATACCTGAGTCACATAAGGCTTGTTCACACTGTCCTTTGCCCTGGGCTAACAGCCTCTTTAGCCCCAGACGAAGAGATTTTAGCCCAGGGCTAAGCAAGTGTTCACACTTGCACATTCTAAAGCGCCTAAATTAGCCTTAGCCTTAGCTGCTGCTGACCCAGCTCGGAGCAGAGCAGAGGTAGCTTTTTTTTTTAGCCCCCCCCAAAAATCCCCCAAACACGGTGCCAAAATAGCCAGTGTGAAACAGGGTTAGTGGTAACGATTGTGGCAATGCATATTATTCTCACTGTACAATTCAATAGTGTAGACATATATGTCGCACATGCTACGAAAAAATCGGTCTGTGCGATAAATTAATTTACTGCAGTAGCACCCGTGCAATAGCCTGTGTGTAAGAAAACATTTTTTTTTTCTTTTGTGTGTGAAGTGAGGGTTTGTGTGAAGTGAATTGACGCGCCTCGCTATTCTACATGGTAGTCACAGTCTATCGTGCAATTAAAAACCATGTCCCCGTCTGCGTAGAGTCCATACATCAAACACCAAATCTCATAATTCCTAGCGAACAATCCCCTTTTCCTCATCGAGTCGAGCGAGCTAGCTATCTGGGACAAGGGGAGGTATTTGACGACAAAACGAAGAGGTATTTTCAAGTCTTAAATCAAAGTAAAGAAGAAGTGCAAAACCAAAGCCAGCAGACATGCTAGATCTGTGACGCACGCACGCACCATTTTTTTGTTTTTGTTCTCTTATTAGTGATTTACACACTTTCTCAATTTAAAATAAAAAAATATTGTATGATATGAATTTAAACTGAGATTTGCACTGCTAATTTGAAGCGTAACATATTGATGTCTTGTATACAGTTATGTCCCTGCAATTTACCATTATGGGCAAATAAACAAAAAATGTTTGTCTGAAAACATTTCTTGTTAAGGTTCGGATTTTGTGTGCCCTGTATGCAACATTCATGTCCTGTGTCAGTCACATACCTGTTTAAGTGATGAACTGCATTACTTGTGGTTGTTTTTAGAGATTTTAGAGACATTTTATACTTGTGCTACAAAACTATCAACCTCTGTAGCACCAGTGCCATGTGCAAAAGTTAACGTACAGCCCTGGCTTAGGGGTACAGTGTGAAGGATAGCCCAGGGCTAACGACAGGTGTGCGAAAAGGCCTACAGAAACACAGCCCTGTAACAACACTCTCCTCTCGGGGGAATTAATGATCCAGTCATTTTTCTTTAAATTATTCAATTCTTAAATGGTCCAATAGTGGTACAGTGTCCTGCAGTCAGAAGAGGGTGTAAAGAAGGCAGCACTACATTTAGGCTGAGATCAGGTGATCAGGTGTCCCAGTACCACCAATGATTCTATAGAATCAAATTTCTGTGAATTATTGCTGCAGCCAGTATATATTAACAGCATGAAAGTACCCAAATTCATTCAGCTATAGTAATTTCAAAATTTACTATAGGGGGCGTTGGGGGCGCATTCTAATATATTTAAGGTTAGGTATAGAGTAAGGCATGCAAATGTCCACACATAAATGGCCATCTTTATAAAAAACACAGTACCTCAAGCAAAAATAAATAAATACAAAATATCACTGAGGTGTTATTATATTATTATTTTGACAGAACAAGTAATTCTGCAAAAAAAATTGTTTTTCCAAAGCAACAGTGAAGGTACCCATGTTCCAATAAATTAGACCAGGAGTTCTTTCAGATATTGAATATAAAATATTTAAAATTCAGCAGTATAGAAGCTTACATAGCAAAGTTATTTGGTTGGCTGTTTCGAAGCCAAACAAAACAAAACCTCAACTTTAAGAGTGATGCGGACGTCCATTCCACCCCTCTCAGTCTTTGCCCCTTCCTTTCTCCCTCTTCTCCTGTTCTTTCCGTTTTTGCCTGTTGAGCTGCCTGTGATGCAGTCGTTTGGGATTGAGCCCGTAGGCCTTCAGTCTGTGCCCGCTGAACTCCCGGCCACCCATCTTCACTCTGAAGGACCCCGACAACAGGCGTCCTCCCAGGTGCCTGTGTCTCTTCTTGGGCCACTTGGCTCTTTCTTTCGGTCGGACAGCTTCCACCTCTTCGCCGGCTTCTGTGCTCTTCTTCAGCTTCTTTTTTGGGACCAAGAACTCTTCGGCCTCCTCGCCCTCATCCCTGGCCTCTCGCAGGGACTCCATAGGCTTGCCTTCCACAGAGTCCTCTCCTGCACCTGTGTCTTCCACCTCCTTCTCCTGCCCTTCTCCTTCCTTCTTCTTTAATTGGTCTCTCCCCCTCTTCCCGATTTTGGTCTTGCCCACAGCTTGTCCTTCTTGCGTTTCCTCCCTATGAAGCAAACAGCAGACAGGCATTAAGTACTGGGCTATTGAGCTCCTGTTCAAGATAACTTCCATTGGAAAACAAACCTAAACTCAAAATGCAGAGCATGGTACATGAATAACATCTCATTTGGTTCCTATTTCAAAATTGCTTCATTTTTTTTGTTACTTGCTTTTGAAAGGTTGAGGACTTTGTCACAAACACAATAGGGCAACACACTATTAGACTGCTGGCACTGGCTCCAAAGTCGCAATTTAACGGGGCATTAACTGTTCAGCACCAAGGGGTGTGGTTTTCATGGCGGTTGATTTGCATTCATTAATTTGCCTTCACCTGAATGCCTTTGTTACAATTCAAAACAGTGTATCAAAATGAAGAACCCATCAAAGTTCTTTAAAAAAAGTGAAGGAATATCATCTTATTATTGGACCTTTCTGCACTGATCACCAAGATGGGCAAGTTTTTCTTTCCTCTAGTTATTCTACTTCATTAAAACTTAAAAGGTTTTCTGAGGCGCCACTAATTTCCCCATTATAAACACCTACAGAAAAACAAAGCTACGCCCCAGAACAGCACTCACTCTGCATAGAGGGACCCAAAAATCTCCTTCTTCCTCTTCTCATTACTGGCCTTAATCTTATAGTTCTTAAGGTCACACTTTTCCTCCTTCTCAGATCTGAGGGAAAAAGAGCGAAGAAGAAGAAAAACAGTCAGAGCAAGGTCTTCCCAGAAGACCTCTCCTCATTACAGGCACGTCGCACCGCGGTTACCACAGTTACCTGAACATGCACGTCTTCTTCAGCGAGCACCAGCGATTCAACTCCTTCTCATCGGCTCCCAAGATCTGCAGAGAGGTGTGAAGTGTGGGGGGCGAGAGGGAAGGACATGGGGTCAAGCATGCGGAACACCGTTACGAATCTCCACCACCCTACTGGGTTCAGAAGGCTCGTGCAACTTCTCTTGAAGCTACGACGCAACGCTCCTGAAAAAACGCAGTGCGAATACGGAGGTGTTCGCCGGTATGGCCCACTCAGTCGCAGGTCATGTGACCACAGCGTCACTCCCTGTGCCCGCCTCACCAACTCAGAGAGAAGATTACAGTGATCACGCCCTGGTCAGAGTTGCCCCAGGGGGCAACAATACCAGGTCAGACTATACTTCAGCTCATCAGCGCTGGGGTAAAACCCTCCTTCACCTCACCCTCACCCCCCCTCAGGTCATTTATACCTCTTGATGATGTTTTAAACAACATACACTACAAAGCAAATACTAGTCACACAGAACAAAAGGTGCTGTGGGCATGGTGACCACCCACGCCGGCAGCACCTTCTTCTCCGCAAGAACGACGCCAACGCCACCGGTGTGCCTCACCTCCTCGGTGGACAGGCCAAAGTCGTTGGGCAAGACTTGCCTGTATCGGAACCTGCAGGGCAGATCGTCGATGATGTCCTCATAGTCCAGCTTGTAGTACTCATCCAGGTACTGCTCAAAGCTCTTCTCCTCTGAAACAGATCCATCCTTTAACCAATGAACACACAGCACCTGGACACACACCCTGAATGCAAACAACAGAACGAGTGTCGTTTTCGCACCACATCACTAACAACTGCCTAACATTATTTGAGCAAACTGTGTACCATCTCTGCCAATTCAGACTATTATTGGCGTAGGTATTAGCAGACTAATGATGAAATCCACCCGATTACCCAGTTTGTGAATAGAAACACCCTTGGACAAAGACCAAACGGTGATAAAAGGCTGCAGGAAATTAATAGGTGTGATTTTCTTTCACACTGGAACTGGAGCCAAAAATAACATCTTTGGTTTAGTGGAAAAGATGTGCCATTTCTAAGCGGAATGAATCATTGTATTGGCCAACTGTTTTATATATTATCTCTGATATCCAAACTATAACGGAGTCGTTTGCAGTTTGGCTAGCGACATCTGGTGGGATAAAATGAAACTGTTAAGAAAGACAGCACATAAAATTAAACTGGACTACCATTAGGAACACTGGACCAGGAACCTAGGATGAGCTCATGCTACAATTATACAATGTGACTCACGGGGGTCGAAGACGGGCTTGCTCTTAGAGATGACCTCTGTAAAGTGAGACTTCTTCCTCTTCTTCCCCATTAGAGGGGCATCCTCCTTCATCTTCTTCCTCCTCTCCTCCTTTTTCTTCTTCTTCTTGGAAGAGGTAGGCTGCTGACTGGGGTCATAGTCTGCATCCATCTGTACAGGTCAGAGGTCAAGTCTTTCACAGCGGTTCAATAAGACAGCCCAACTATGTGTCAAATGCTCTGACCTTTACTGCAGCTGAAAGAAAGCTATTTTTAAACAGTTACTTTGACCAGAATGTTCCATTCCTTGAATCGAAATTCAGACTAAACCCTAAGATGACCCAGCTGGCTCAACTATCTGAAAACGGGTCAGAAAGCCTACAAAATTAAAATCTAGCTTACAATGAAGTCTGCATCTTCACAGTTGGGCTGGTGGCTCTTGTACTCTTCATCCTCTCCTTCAACCTCCTCGCCTTCCTCTCCCTCCCCTGTCCACGTGTCCCAGTTCCACCGTCCTGAAAGACAGAAAGTTGTTACACATAGCTCATGTAAAAATTTTAAATAAAAAAACAGGAACAAAAACTACGTATACACATACACCTTTGTTTTAATGCCTTTGTTTGTTTTAAGGCACCATTACAGTGTTTTGAATCTGTCTGGCACTTGTCGGTCTGTGCCTGTAGTGAACGTACCATCCAAATCCTCCTCATCATCAAACTGGGGCTTCTCCTCCTCCCCCTGTCCGTAATACTCATCCCCAAAGAACTTCTGCAGAATGACAGAGAGAAGGATAAGAGCAGGTAAGACCAAGGGAACGCTGCCAGTTCAGTCGCAGGTGTGATGGGTGAGGCCAGGGCTCCGAGCCTGGCCAAACAAATAATGCATTGTACTGGCCGACTGAACCCAGAACTGTATAAACCCTGCGCTGCAAACAAGTTTACCATTGATCATTGATTCTGCTGTACAAGTCAGTCCAGCTCTCTGACCTTGCAGTATATCCTTAGACATTCCAAGTAGGGATGTGCGCGTTTAGTCGACTAGCCGATTAAACGTTGCTACCCTCGCTAGTCGGCACCAGAAATACTAGTCGGTTAAACTTATTATTTTATTAATGTACACATTTAAATTACATATTGACATAATTTGCACTGAAATATCATGTTTTCCTGGTGAAATGTTGCTTTATAAAAAAACGAGCATCCGTTACTAATGTTAACAACGCCGGATAAAAAAAAATTAATTTAAAAAACGAAGGAAAAAAACAAAACGCATTAATTAGCCTGTTCGCCCTGCAAGTTAAATCAGTGAGGTGGAAAGAGTAAGTAGGCCTATCGCGTTGTTGAATAGCCCAATAAAACTAATCTAATGTCATGTCGATCAGTCGGCCTAATTGTTATTTTTTTGTGTTCCTATTATTGGTAGCTTTTCTGATGACCGATTATTATTTTCTACTGTATTTGCTATGCGATCGCGTTCACCCAATGAAAATGCCGTTGTAATAATCAGGCACGTTTCCTAAAAATGTTTTGTTACGTTGAATATTGTTTTCAATAAATGTTATTTGTTAACTTTAATTAAGTGAGTTGTTGTAATGTTTTGTAGGATAATGTGCAATGTTCATAATGCAAGGCGCAAAGTGCCACATATTTCAGCGGCATTTAAAATAAGATTTGGTTATTGAAGAATGTGATTAACGGTTTCAAATGGCTCTTATAATATACGCAATATTTTTTCGGACAATGTTTAACCTTATAGATTAAATCGTGCTCAATTTTGACTGTTTTCTGAGTGTTTTCTTACTTTTAGACTAGTCTAAGTTTAAACTTCCGTTTAAACGTCAGGGAAATTAGTCGTTAGGAACATCCCTAATTCCAAGGCTCCCCTATCAGCACTGCTGTTGTTGAGTCATTGTGCACAGCAAAGATATTAATCTGCAAGGCAACCTACATAAACTATGTAAGTCATTAAAAACTGCCTGGACAGGACATTCCCTTTGTGACAGGTCATGCAGTCAGTGACCATCTCAATGTGTAGCATTAATGTGCAAGATACATATGGATATGTAATACAAGCTACTGCCAGTATAATGATCCCAATGAGCACCGCTGTCAGGCGTACAGTATCAACCGTTGCAGCACCCACCTGCATGAGCTGCTGGTGCTGCTGGGGGTCGAAGTCCCCCTCCAGGTCCCCCTCGCCGAAGGCCAGCTGCTTGTTTCCAGTCAGGTCCTGCAGTCGGCGGAGCTTCTCCATAATCTCGTTACGCTTCAGGTTCTTCAGCTGCTTCAGCTGCGCCTGCTTCTGCTCCTTCTCCTGCGGGGAGCGCGGACAGACAGGGAGGAGCGCGGACAGATAGGGAGTGAGCCTCAGAGGAGCCGGACCGGTGACAGAGAGAGAAAGAGGGTAGGACTGGGTTACACTGACAGGAGAGCGGGGACTGGACCGGACTGGGTTACTGACAGACAGGTCTAAGAATTACACTGACAGGAGTTAATTGGTCTTACACCGACACACGTGATAGGACTGGGTTACAGGACGCCTGCTGGACTTTTTCCACGTCCTTTTTTTCTTGTGGGACGAATGGAAGGTCTGTGATCCTCAATTCCTCAAAAAAAAACCCTCGTCACAGTATCAGGAATAATCTTTGCATCGCTTTTATATTTTCTATGAAGCACCTTGGACTATGAATAAATTGTATAAAAGTAGATACATTAATAAAGTTTTTTATTTTATTAAATATATATAGCTGGCTCGCCAATGAACTCAATATGCCCCACATTGCTTTTTATGTATTTGTAATGTGTCAGTTTGATAGTAATTACTTATTATTAAATATTGGTTGGTTAGGGGTCCATGTTTCATCGCTCTCTAGTGACCCGTGGGCCGATCGGGCGCCAGTGGACTGCGTGCCAAAACTGCATATGACAGGTTTTCCTCTGACTCCACTCTATGCGAGCTTGGCTGTGGGCTGCAGTTTCAAATAGCTAATTTGACATTCAAATTAGGGTGGGGATTGGACATGATTGGTGGCAATATTTATATAAAAAACAGGAATAGTCAGGATTTTATATCAGGCTGCAGGATGTTTCGACTCTGAAACCCGGTGCTTTAGCAGGACTGGCTACAAAGCAGTCAGGAGCGTGAGAACTACACAGAGAAGGCCAAGGCAGTGACGGTGTGAGAACTACACGGAGAAGGCCAAGGCAGTGACGGTGTGAGAACTACACGGAGAAGGCCAAGGCAGTGACAGTGTGAGAACTACATGGAGAAGGCCAAGGCAGTGACAGTGTGAGAACTACATGGAGAAGGCCAAGGCAGTGACAGTGTGAGAACTACATGGAGAAGGCCAAGGCAGTGACAGTGTGAGAACTACATGGAGAAGGCCAAGGCAGTGACAGTGCAAGAACTACACGGAGAAGGCCAAGGCAGTGATAGTGTGAGAACTACACAGAGAAGGCCAAGGCAGTGACGGTGTGAGAACTACACAGAGAAGGCCAAGGCAGTGACGGTGTGAGAACTACACAGAGAAGGCCAAGGCAGTGACGGTGTGAGAACTACACAGAGAAGGCCAAGGCAGTGACGGTGTGAGAACTACACAGAGAAGGCCAAGGCAGTGACGGTGTGAGAACTACACAGAGAAGGCCAAGGCAGTGACGGTGTGAGAACTACACAGAGAAGGCCAAGGCAGTGACAGTGTGAGAACTACACAGAGAAGGCCAAGGCAGTGATAGTGTGAGAACTACACAGAGAAGGCCAAGGCAGTGACGGTGTGAGAACTACATGGAGAAGGCCAAGGCAGTGACAGTGTGAGAACTACACAGAGAAGGCCAAGGCAGTGACGGTGTGAGAACTACACAGAGAAGGCCAAGGCAGTGACGGTGTGAGAACTACACAGAGAAGGCCAAGGCAGTGACGGTGTGAGAACTACACAGAAAAGACCAAGGCAGTGAGAGTGAGAAACTCTTACCTTGCTCTTTCTCTCCTTCACTTCCTCCCTTTTCGCTTTCCTCCGCTCGTCTTTGGTACGCACAGAGGTTGCAATGGTGCGGGGGTAAGTCTTGATCTGGCAGGATGAAGTACAGTGATGATGTTTCAGCAACACACACACACACACACACACACACACACACACACACACACACACAAAGAGACAGGATCTCACCTGACTGCCATCTGGTTCCTCAAATCGGAAGTTGTAGTTCCTCTCAAAGTCCTCCTGCCGCTCCAAGAAAGACTCCCCCTCCTCCTCAGAGTCCTCAACCTCATCCTTTACTATCTCATCATAACTGGGGATTCTGGACAGAACAAATAAATTCAACGCAGTCAAATAAACACCTCTGTACATACGCCTGTATTTGTATCCATCTTTTGAGAGTTTACACCCGCTCCAGTGCTTAATGTGGTGTCCAGTGCATTGGGGTGTGTGCGGGCCTGCGTGTGAGCGAGCGTGTGTGCGTTTGCGGTGAGAGAGAGCGAACACTTTGCGTCCCTATCGCTTGCTCACCTGTCCTCCTCGTCCTCCTCCTGGTACCCCTTGTTGAGGACATAGTCTCTCAGGAACCTCTCACGCTCGCTCAGCTGCGGGTCGTTCCAGTATTCCCTCAAATACGTCTGTGTCAGAAACACCGTGCAGCAGTCACTCAGGTCAGCTCACTGCCACAGAGCACGGAGACGGCCAATACGTCCTCCCTCACGCTGCACACTCACCATGTCCTGCATCTCCCCTGCTCCCTCCGGCTCCGCCTGGCCTTTGAGCCACTCCGTGTAGTCCACCTCCTCCTTATCCTGGCAGACAGATGCACAGACAGCCATTCATTACCTGAAAACTCAAAACATCCACAGCGTTATGCTTCAACAGCTCTGCCATTCAGGAAAGACCTTGTGTGTTCACAGAGAGAGCTGCATAAAAAGCCATCAGTCAGATGGTGTGTTCACAAAGTCCCAGTTCTCGAATAACCTGGGTTTTCAATATGTAACTTGTGCAGGCATTGTATTCTTATGTAACTTGTGCAGGCATTGTATTCTTATGTTTGCAAGTGACACGTGCTGCTCCTGCTCCTGCTCTCGCTCTGCCTTTCTCTCACCTTCTCCTCCTGCGTTTTTAACCGTCTCGTCAGGAGCTCCAAGTCCCCGGCTCCCTCACTGCACTCGTCATCACTGTCCTGAACAAACTTCCGGAAGCTGAAACAGAGAAAGAAAAATAAAGAAAGAAAGGACAGAAGAGGGAGAGTGAGATGAGCAGCGAAAGACAGAGAGGGAGATAAGCAGTGAAAGAGAAGTTATGCTGTGTAATATGAGTATGCCATGAGCACCTTCACAATACCATAAAAGAGGATGTTTACTAATTGAGCCCAGGGCCATACCTGGCTTTCAGTTCCCTCTGCTCGTGGATGTAGCTGGGGGAAGCATCTCTCTGTAAAGGAAGCACAATGAACAAAACAAGTGTCATAACGCAGAAGGGCCGTTTACTCCCGGGGTTCATCCCCAGTCAGGAGTTCTTTGTTGTATACGCTGTTGGTGTGGCCCTCATGCACAGCATTTCAATGCAGGATCCTAATCAAAACCAGCCCTCTGCTCAACGTACCTCTATCCTCTTGGCAGCCTCTTCGTCATCACTCTCATCATCCTCATCTTCATATTTGCTGCCAACAGAAACATGAGAATATAGCCCAAATAACAGCATAAGTTATTTTGGTGGTACAAGGACTGAAACATTACATGGCCACATAAGGTGATGCAAACACAGGCACAGTACATGAACACAAACAGATTCACTGAGACACTGACAGACAGCACATGAACACAGATGCACTGAAACACTGACAGGCATCACAAACATACAGATTCACCAAGACACTAAGAGACATCACAAACACAGATTCACTGAGACACTGACAGACATCACAAACACACAGATTGAGACACTGATAGGCATGTGTGCGACTCTCACCCGCCCTTCTCCAGAATGACCTTTCGCTCGTAGTCCTTCAGAAACATGGGCTTCTCCTGCTTCTTTGACGTGGAGGGCTTATCATCACTGTCACCTGAAGACTCTGCAAAGGTATATTACAAAAAACAGAAGTTTAGAAGTACCCTTTCCCACAAAGATGGCTCCACTTTACCCAAGATAAACACATTTTCCCACAACTTATTTCAGTTCTTGTAGAAAGGCCTCATCATAGTTTTTTAATTATATATTAAAAAGGGTTCAAACGTTCATTTGCTATAAAGTCAACCATATGTTTCCCAGAATGCAGCATTGTTGCATTTTATCACTCAATAGCCCGAAAATACAGAAATAAATTGAACAATCATAATAAGAACATGAACCTTGAGCAGTGTAAAATGTGGCATCCTGCTGGTAGATCTTGGGGTCCTTCTTCTTGAGTAAGGAAAGTGTTCTGTAAAAGTCCCTCTCAAGTCTGGGGTCCAGCTCCTGGCAAGCACACAAAATCACAGAAATGCAGAGTCTTAAGGACACACTTGCAGGTGAAACCAAATGCCGGTTGAATGGCTTGTTCTCATCATCAAACATTTTTGTGCTCTTATGTACAAATGTGCATACACTTCAACAAATAAACTGTAGAAAAGTAGAATCAGCTTGACTAATTGAAAAACATCTTGTTCAAAATACGGTTATAAAAATATAACATATAATATTAGTACTATGTTAAATTGTTTGCCAAGTGGGAGGCCAGTTATACATTACTAAATTATTAAGCGCAGCTTGGACTCACCACTTCACTGTCCTCATCTGACTCAGAGTCCGAGTCACTGTCCCCAACTTCATCTCCATAGCGGTCTTTTACTAACGAACAAATGCAGACACATGGAGGGAATTAGTGGCAAATCTCGGCGGAACCTCTCCTTTTCTGCTAATATTTAAAAATGATTCGTCAGAATAAAAATAGATTACGCAATTATCGAAACTTTTGGGCGACATACTAACACAACAAAATCAAAGAGACTGGCTGGGCTGCATCTAATGAAGTTAGCTTACAAGCTACCACGCTGCACGAACTGTACACTTACGTTTCTGTAATTCTTCTTTCTGTCGATATTTCTCATATCTCCCCGCGAATTTCTGATTAATCTTAAAATCAGATTCCCTAGACATTGTCTTTATTATGCATAAAGCTGTCGAATACACCAGAATGTTTTAATTATAATATTTTAACATTTCTAATTGATAAGACCAGCTTCACTCGTGTAGCTAACAAAAACCACGGATAAGCACGTGATACAGTGCAAAGTTCAAACCTGTCCCACCAAATCCTGTCTCGTGACGTTCTTCTTCTTCTTTGTGTTTTTTGACGGATTTTAGTACTAACTTTAGGTGCATACCGCCACCTACCGTACCGGAATATGTAGAACAGGATATAAAAATATATATATATATATTCTTTCCCCTCTTTCCCTTTCTTTATTCTATAATATTAAATTAAGTTAATAAATACAATTATAAATGTAAAGTAAAATTTTATATGTCTCGTGACGTAATTTCAGTACAAAGCATTAAGGCCATGGCCGTGTCTGAATACGACCCCTACACCCTTTTGAGGGCGCATATTTGAGTCCACTTCGGGCGACTTTTTCCTCACAAATGGGGGCACTTAAAATACCAGGATGAACCCCTTATTTCCGGGGTTTTGTTTACGGAATTGTTGGGCTAGAGCCGATTTACGTCATATCTGCGTCGGCCTGCATCGGAAACTGTCCGAGGCGCCGGGCGTACAGCACCTAGTTGCGAAAGTAGTAGTCTTTGGGTTGACGACGGGAGTGGGTGGAGCTGTGAGGAGAATCGTTGGACTTCCGGGTCACTGAGCGGTATTGTTAGTGGGAGGATCATTGAATGGTTGTCGCGTGTTTTTTTTTGTTTTTTTTTGGAGAATTTTTTCTTTGCTGTTTGTTTGTTTAGTTTGTTTTATTTTGGTGGAAAGAAAATTAGAGAAGCACTTGCGCATCCTGGCTTGGGTTTTCCGGCCGGGGTTAGCAGTGTAGAAATAAAAATAAAAATAGGAAAGCTATAGCGCACTGATTGTTTACATGAAAAACGGAGGCGTCCATTTTCTCCTGGGAACTCTTATCTTCTGGAGCCAGTGCAAATTTGTTTGGTAGAGTTGTTTTGGCTCTCGGTGGTGGCATAAGCTGGTCTGTGACTGGGCGAGATGACGGGGAGTAGTGGGGGGGAGAGTGAGGAGGAAGATATGGAGCACGGGCAGGGCGAGTGGTCGCCGGCCCGGGAGGGACGGGGTTCAACATTAGCGGCTAAGAAGCGGAGGATTCGGAGTGGGAGCAGTGGGGGGATTGAGGGGGAGAGGCGGGGTGGTAAGGTGGCGCGGCGGGGGGGGTGAAGTCAGGGAGGGATTTAAGGTGATTTTGCGGTTTAAGGATGGCCAGGATATAAGGAAGGTGAGTCCGGTGGCTTTGTCTCGTGTACTGCATGAGAAGCTAGGGGAAATAGTGTTGGCGAGGGTTCTAGTTGATGGTGCGTTGTTGGTCCAATGCAGGGACGAGAGGCAGAGGGAGAAGGCGATGAAGCTGACGAGTGTGTGTAGCACAGTGGTGGGGTTAGCTAAGAAGGTTGGTGAGGAGTCGGTATTGAGAGGGGTTATATATGGTATTCCGGTGGAGGAAAACCTGGAGGAAGTGAAGGAGAGGGTTACGGGGGGCAAGGTGGTAGGCATTAAAAGGTTGCAAGCTAGGAGGGATGGTGAGAAGGTGGATAGCTTGTCAGTGTTGCTGGAATTTCAGGGGAGGGTGCTGCCAGAGAGGGTGAGGGTGGGCTACATGAGCTTTAATGTGAGAGCGTATGTGCCGCCTCCGTTGAGGTGTTATAAATGTCAGAGGTACGGGCATATTGCGGCGGGATGCAAGGGTAAACAGAGATGCGGGAGGTGTGGTGGGGATCATGTGTATGGGAACTGTGAGGAGGGGGCGGAGGTGAAGTGTGTTAATTGTGGGGGGGCCCATAGTGTGGCCTATAGTGGGTGTGTAGTGAGGAAGAAGGCGGAGGAGGTGCAGAAGGTGAGGGTGATCAGGGATATTTCATATGCAGAGGCGGTCAAGGTAGTTCAGCAGGAGAGGTCTGGGGCAGTGGAGGATAGGGGGGTGGTGCCTCCTGAGAGGGAGCAGGCTAGAGAGCAGGCCAGGGAGCGGGTTAGGGAGCAGGCCAGGGAGCGGGATAGGGAGCAGGCCAGGGAGCGGGATATGGAGCAGGCTAGGGAGCAGGTTATGGAGCAGGCAGCGGGGCTGGTCAGGAGCAAGATGGTTGAGGACCAGGTCCTGCTAGTGACCAAGGATAAGTTTGTGTATTTCATGGCGGATATCATTAACTGTGCATTCCAGACGAAGGGGCGGTCAGAAAGGATAGAGATGATAGTGAGGAGTGCTGCCAGGTATTTGGGTATCCAGGGGGTCACGGGGGCGGGTGTGCAGGATGAGCTTAGAAGACAAGAGCAGGTGGGCAAGGACTCATGTTCAGGGAAATAGTCTTGGTAATGATAGTGCTCCAATGGAATGCTAGGAGTCTGCTGGCCAATGGCCAGGAATTTAAGGGGTTTATTCAGGGGTTGGAGAGCCCGCCTGGGGTTATATGTGTGGTGGAGACCTGGCTAAAACCGGAGTTGGATTTTATGATTCAGGGGTACGTGTGTGTGCGACGGGATAGGGACGGGGGAGGCAATGGGGGTGGGTGTGCTACATTTATTAGACAGGGGGTCTCATATAGAGTTGTTGAAATCGGGGTGGGTTTAGAATATGTTGTGGTTGAGGTGTGGATAGGGGGAGGGAGCGTGTGTGTAGTAAACTTCTATAACCCGTGTAGGAGGCTGGAGCTGGGTTCGTTAGAGGCAGTAAAGGGCTTGGGGGGTAGGAGGGTGCTTTGGTGTGGGGACTTTAATGCCCATGGGGTGCTTTGGGGGGGGAGAGGACAGATGGGAATGGGGTGGTTGTGGAGGAGTTAATGGACTCTGTGGGCTTGGTGTGTCTGAATGATGGGACTGGTACTAGGATTGATTATGGGACAGGTAAGGTGTCCAGTTTGGATTTGACGCTAGCTTCGCAGGCCTTAGCAGGTTCCTGTCAATGGGAAGTTTTAGATGAGTCAACGGTGGGGAGTGATCATTTTCCGATCAGGTGTACAGTGGGAAGTGACGGTGAGGTAGGGGAGGTTATGCCTTTGGCTAGATGGAACTTTGGGAAGGTGGAGTGGGATGTGTTTAGGGAGTTTAGTGAGGCTAGGCTTAGGGAGGTAGGTATGGAGCAGGAAGTTGGACTAATTAATGAGCAAGTGACGGACGCTATTATAGGGGTGGCAGAGCAGACCATACGGAAGACAGCAGGTGTGAGACGGCGGAAGTTGGTTCCCTGGTGGTCTGCAGAGTGCAGCAAGGCAATCAAGGCTCGAAACAGGGCGTTTAAGGCTTTGCGGTTGACGCACACGTTCCAACTGCTTGTACAATATAAGAGAAAGCAAGCTGTGGTGCGGCAGACAATTAAAGTAGCGAAGAGGGTGTATTGGAGGTCATTTTGTGGAACCATAGGTAGGACCACTCCGCTTGGGGAGGTGTGGGGTATGATACAGAAAATGAGGGGGGTGCGGAAGGAGTGGAGGTACCCTGTATTGGAACAGGGTGGGGTTCTGGCGAGTGAGGATGGTGCGAAGGCAAATCTGCTAGCCAAGGTCCTGGGTGAGGTAGGTAGTTATGGGCTGTCGGAGGAGGGGGTGAGGGGCATTCAGGGGAAAAGGGAGGAATTTGGTGAGCTGCTGGAAGAAGTGGGTGAGCAGGGAGGGGCTATTAATGCGCCCTTTACGTTGGCGGAGATGAGGAGGGCAATGGGGAAGTCAGGACTTACTTCCCCAGGTAAGGATCAGGTGTGCTATGTCATGCTGAAGCATTTATCTGATGAGGCGTTGGGAGTGGTACTGGGGCTTTATAATAGGGTGTGGCAGGATGGGCAGTTGCCTCAGGAGTGGAAACGGGCAGTTATTGTTCCTATTAGGAAGCCAGGCAAAGATCCTTCAGATCCAACTAATTATAGGCCCATTGCACTGACCTCTCATCTGTGCAAGGTTATGGAGCGTATGGTCACTGACAGGCTGACATATTTTTTGGAGGTGAGGGGGCTCAGGGCGACCTACCAGAGTGGGTTCAGGAAAGGGCGGGGGACGATGGACTCGGTGCTGAGCCTGGAGTCGGAGGTGAGGAAAGCCCAGGTGAATAAGGAGGTAGTGGTCTCTGTGTTCTTTGATGTGGAAAAGGCCTATGATCTGATGTGGAGAGAGGGGGTGTTGATTAAGCTCAGGAGGCTGGGGGTGTCGGGTAATATGTTCAGCTGGGTGAAGGATTTTTTGTCGGGGCGCTCTATGGAGGTGAGGGTGGGGAGGTGTTTTTCCTCAGGTCAGGAGGTGGGTACCGGTACGCCGCAGGGGAGTGTCATTAGCCCGCTGTTGTTCTCCATCATGATTGATGATGTGTATGCTGACGTTGAGCCTAGTGTGGGGAGGTCATTGTTCGCGGATGACGGGGCGCTGTGGAAAATGGGGAGGAATGTGGGCCATGTGGTGACGAAGGTGCAGGATACGATACAGCGTGTGGAGCAGTGGGCCTTGCGGTGGGGCTTCAAATTCTCTGTGGGCAAAACAAAGGCGCTTTTCTTTGGGCGGAAGAAAATTGGGGCAGGGGTGAAGCTGGTTTTGTATGGCCAGGAGCTTGAAAGGGTGGAGACATATAAATTTCTGGGGGTGTGGTTTGATACCAGGCTCACGTGGAAGGTGCATATAGAGGCACTGGTTAATAAGTGTAACGGGGTGTTGAATGTGATGAGGTGTTTGGTGGGTATGGAGTGGGGGGCCGACAGGGCTGCGCTGCACACTATTTATGTGAGCCTGATCAGGTCTGCTCTGGACTACGGGTGTGTTGCGTATGGGTCGGCGTCTAAAACCTTGTTGGGGAGGTTGGATGTGCTCCAAGCTCGAGCTCTCCGGTTGTGCAGTGGGGCCTTTAAGACGACGTCGGTGCCAGCGTTGCAGGTAGAGATGGGGGAAATGCCTCTGGGGCTGCGGAGACTTCAGCTTCTGGTGACGTATTGGGTGGCTGTTCAGGGTCATGAGGGGAGGCATCCAGTGCGGAGAGTTCTTGAGCCCTGCTGGGAACATCAGAGGCAGCGGGTAAACAGTTTTGGATGGGTGGCGGCGCAGAAGGCGGGTGAGCTGGGGTTGGTGGATAGGGGGTTTGCTCCAGCTGTGGCCTGGCCAGCAGTGCCACCATGGTTTTTGCCTGAGCCGGTGATAGATTTCGGACTGCTGGGATGGGACCGGGATGGCAGTGGGGTCGGTCCTCAGGGTCTGGGGTCATATGTGGGGCGGGAATTCTATAGCTACCTGCAGATCTATACGGATGGCTCGAAAGATCCTGAGACTGGTAGGACGGCAGCGGCGATGGTGATCCCAGAGTTTGACATCGAGGAGGGGAGGAGGCTCACGGATGACATATCTGTGTTTGCATGTGAAATGGTGGCCGTGGTGCTGGCTTTACAGTGGGTGGAGGAGGTGCGGCCTGAGCGGGTGGTGATTGTGTCGGACTCCTGTGCAGCGCTGGCTAGCATGCAGTCGGGGACATCTGAGAGCAGAGAGGATTTGCTGTATGAGATCCTCCAGTCACTATACAGGATACAGCAGATGAGGCTGGTGGTGCAGTTTGTGTGGGTCCCTGCCCATGTGGGGTTGGAGGGGAATGAGAGGGCTGACAGGGCTGCGAAGAGGGCGCTGAGGAGCAGTGGCAGGGTGGAGGTCAAACTGGGGAAAACGGAAGCTAAAGCCATTATTAAGCAGCAGGTGAAGAGGAGGTGGCAGGCAGCATGGAATGCAGAACGGAGGGGCCGGGGTCTGTTCAAGTACACACCAGTGGTTGGGACCGTAGTGTATGGGGGTCGGAGTAGGACACAGGAGAGGGTCATCACGAGGCTGAGGTGTGGGCACGCGGGGTTAAATCGTTCACTTTTTCTGGTGGGGAAACATGCAACTGGGCGGTGTGATTACTGTGGAGAGGAGGAAACGGTGGAGCATGTGTTATTGTCGTGCAGGAAGTATGTTGGGGAGAGAGAGGTATTGCAGAGGGCTTTAGGTGAGGTTGGAGTGGGTAGTATTGGTGGGGTGTTGGCGAAGCGCTCAGGGGATCACAGCTGGGATCTATTGCTGGAATTTATGATGGTGACAAACTTGCTCCATAGGATCTGAGGAGTGGAATGTGAGGGGATAGGGGGTTGGGATCTCGTCCACACTCCAGACCAGTGGGTGGCGGTAATGCACCTTTCAGTTGTTTGCCAACCGCCATAAAACCAAAAGAAGAAGAAGAAGAAGGAAACTGTCCGAGATGGCCGAAAAGTCGAGTCGAGTCGGTGCTGCGTGAACTAAGGCGGAAATGACAACATAAGGTTAAGCAAGCGCCTTTCCAGGCGCCTTAGCAGCGGTGCAGTTGCTCTCGGGCGCCTTCAACAACATCACCGCGCCTTCAAACTAACCAACGACAGAATTAGTTAGAGAGCGAGGAGAGAGTGGTGTTTCCTCACGACAAACGCGGATAATTTCACAATATCGCCACCTATCTCGGCGTATTGATTCTACTCTCAAAAAAAAAATCTAAATGAAATGTACCCCTCCCTAATAGTGTTCAAACACAGGTAGGCTATAAGAGTTATTTAGTCAATCTTACAATGTAACAGCAGTCGTCTATTTCCCCCCTCTTTCTGGTCTCTTATCTAATTTCACAATTAATATTTATTTTTTTGTTTTTCTTATTGCTCTTATTTTCCTTTTTTTGTACTTCATTAATGTGATTTTGTTTCATAATATGAGGATCTAGTATAAGCCCAACCTATCGAACACATTTCTGTACATTACTTTTGTGTACTTGAATTTATTTTTTATTCATACAAATAATACATAAATAAATAAATATGCGTTTTGGGAGTTTGGGATTGTAACACATAAGGTCACTACTGTGGTTATTATATTCTGTACCTTACATGTACTTTCTTGAGATAAACCAATATGGATGTGAAAAGTACAATATTGGTAATGTTACACTAACAAATGCCAATTCTCATTCTTGACTGCTTCTGTAATCCAACTGTAGGCCTACCTCTAACTTTATAAAATATGTTGTCTGAACCTAGAAGTGTCAAGAAATAACCCCAAAAAAAGGCCTGGCCAAATATAGGTAACTTAATGTTTTGTTCAATAATGTAACTATATTGGATTAACATATTTTATATAAAATTAAAGATGCAACTTTGTTATGAGTGTTTTGTATTTTGCATTTGTATAACAGCTGGTTTAAGAGTAAAATCCTAATTGGACTGTTGTCCAAAAAATTGTCCTCTTCAGAACATTTGGTGTGAGCATATAGAACATTAAGGTAGGACCACCAAATGATAACACATAAATTTTTGTCAAAGTATTTGGGAAGTTACCTAATTTATATTTCTCTTCACCATCCTTGTTATCAGTAAGACAACTCATTCGGATCTGAAGGGATGTTCTGCTGATGTTCTTCTGTTGAGAAGTGGAGTTTTCCAGATGGGACAGTGTATAGGCAGACCTCTGCCTGTCACATTCCAGCAGAGGGGACCACATACAAATAAGCCAATTCCATAATAACATGAAGGGAAGGACGAATTAAACAATATTATGTAACACATCCTGGCGCTACTGTGCTGTACATCCACTTTGCAAATTGTTGAAAGATTAATAATTGAGATTAAATATCTAACACTGTTATTATGGCTATGGGTTCATTAGATGTGGGTGTTCTGGTCTCCAAAACAAAACCGATAAATTATACTAGCAATTAAGACCACATTTTCAGAATATTAATTTCACACAATATGGTGACATTCACAAAAGGTAAATAAACTGTAAGACTATTCCCCTCCACCACCATTCAAGCCACAACAACACCGGGTTCTTTCTGTCATTTTGTATGTTTATTGTCAAATCAGAAATATATGAACAATGATTGGTGACAGGTAAAAGGAAGACAACATGTTGATATTGGAATACATCTTATGCAAATACAATTCTATTTATCCATACGTTACCATAACTGGCAAGGAAAATTTCATCTTTCTTGACATTGTTCCCTCAAAACACATAACAACTCCCAGTATCCCAATGTCCCTATATGTACTATATTAGTTATTAATTCATACAAACTCAATTTATCTTGTTAAAGACATTGAATGGCATTCAATTGAATACGTTCATTGTCAGGGTCCAAAGGGACCACGTGCTGTCATGTAATTTGAATAAATCATGAACACTGACATTATGAGTAGCTGAATCACCTCATTTTTTCCTATGTTTTGGCTCTGTACTCCAGCACTTTTGATGTGAAATGATACAACAACTGTGAGGCTAAAGTACAGACTGTAAGCTTTAATTTGAGGGCATTCTCATCCATATTGTAACTGAAGAAGGCTGGAGTACAGGCCTGGCATAGCATCACCAGTGAAGATACCCAGCATCTGATGATTTCTACAGCTCACAGACTTCAGGCAGTCCTTGCATGCAAAGGACATGCAACCACCAAGTATTATTCTTTCATAGAAACATAATTAATGATTAGGATTAATACACTTTCCCCTTATGTCACAAGGAATATATTCAATGCATTAACTGTACAACTCTAAAAAAAAACAGTCCCATGAAAGAGACGTTTCTCATTTATATTGGTACAGATATTCTGCAATAAAATATGCTTTAGAACCACCACTCAAAGGTCTATGAAAACATGCATGTAAGTTATGATACTTAACATAGTTACATAGATTCTGACATTACAATGTATGACTACCGATGGCTACGATGTATTCTGGGTTTAGATGAACTAAAATGACATGTCTACCATGTTTGCAAGTCTAAACAGAGATGACCGGTGTAGTTTAGGCCATCTCATGAATTGACAGACAAGAAACAGCTGACTATGAGCAATAGAACATAAGCAGTTTACAGGTACGTTACCATAACAGATGACAGCTTAGCTAAATAATTTAGTTATTAGACAATGAAAGGGCACCCAGCGCTTTAATTCCAATGGAAATGATACGTATTTATTTATTCAAGAACTTTAACTGGAGTTTCACTGTGGCACAATTCAGGGTGATAGCCAAAGTCGCGTAGCAAAAGATAAATATTGACTACCCGAACAATACAAGTTATGAAATAATGTAAGGCAGTATTAAAACAACCTTCATTCGTTCTCCTCCATTTCTTCAAGATTTAGAAGTAAAAAGGACATCTGTGTCGCCTCCAAGTCCTCCGCAACCACAAACAACACGGCTAACTCCTCCATGTTGTTTTTCTCCCAGCCGGTTTCAGAAACGTCCGAAACTGTCCCAGTTGGATCTGCTCAGGCGATTTTCATTTCCGCCTGAGGCAGGTAAGCCAACTGCGCACCGATGTGTACTCGAACACGCCCCCTACTCCTGCAGGCTGCAGCTATACCCTACTCGTTTCCGACGCAGTCCGACGCAGATATGACGTAAATTGGCTCTAGCCGAACACTCATCCGACAATTTCAGTAAGTAACCCGGAAGTAAAAACGTAAAAAACATAGAGCATATATTCATAGCTACGGTACAAAATAGGTTCATATTACAAACTACAATTTATTTATTTTTGTTAATTCTATCCCCATTTATAATCTACGCTTTGTAACAATCGTCATATGTTAACTGATTGATATTCTCAATAAAAATATAAATAAATATTACAAACTACTTCCTCACTAGTTTGGAAAGAGTTTTGCGCGATTTCTTTCGCACACTGCTTGCAAAGTGAGGGGACAGGGCACATAGTAGACAGGGGTCTGAGTGGACAGGGAACAGGGGTCGTAGTCAAACACAGCCCAAGACATCGTACACCGTGGGTGTGTCCCAATACTCGAAAAATGCACCATCCTTGCTCCACTACTACCTCCTCTCCTCCGTGCCCCGGAAAACAATCTTTGTGATAATCTAATGTTGCTGATTTGGCCACATACTACTTACAAATAGTTACAAATTGATTAATGTCTCAACGCAAACCCCAATGTCAAGTACATTGTATACTGTACATGCAACTACTTGTACTCAAAACGTTCAGGCAGTTTTGCATACTTCCGGTTAGGAAAGGTGTGGTTAGTGGTAGTGGGGGAGTGGAGGAAAGGAGGTGGGGAGTGAAGAATATGGGGACGCACCCCAGCGTACACTGTTGACAAGATTCACAACACAGTTGGACACAAATAAAAACTTTACAAGACTTTAAATTTTTTTTATAATAATTTAATAACAATACGAGGTAACACTACAAATGCCAGGGGGAATACAAATACAGATGATATAAAACACATTATAGGATCTAGAGACCATAACAGTTTCAATGCTTTTTTTTTTACTTTGGTGGTATTAATGTAGGCTACTGCTTGATTTCATTTGATAACCCTGCAAAGCTAGGTTTTTTTATTGGTAAATTTGCATTTGTGAATTAGAAATTTCACTAAAATGATAATTAGATTAACTAAAATTGTTGGTTTTCCTCCTTGCAGGATTATTTTAGCTTTTGTTTAGGAGTAGATACTACGCGATACTATAACCTTTCTGCATTTGAATGGATCTCTATGGGAATTGGGGGGTGGGACTAGATTAAGCTGTAAATTACATGGGAATAGTATGGAACCCATGCTTGGCTAAAAGGCTGGAAGTCATCATGGCTCTGCGGTATCAAACAAGCCTCAAACAATCACTCTGCTGCCAGATATGCAGTAGATATGGATGGATAACTTTAAGGGTTGTTTCTCCTGACTTATTTTTCCAGAGTTCAATAAGAAAATGAGTCAGAAGAAACAACCCTTAAAGTGATGCATCTATATCTTACTGCATATCCGGCAGCAGAGTGATGGTTTGAGGCTCATTTGAAACCTCAGACCCTTGATTAATTACAGCCATTTAGCCAACCATGGGTTCCATACGATTCCTGTGTAATTTACAGCTTAATCTAGTAGTTAAGGTAAAACATTACATATATTTTCTTTGTACGGTTTTCAATTAAATATATGAAAAAGAGAATTTACAAATCACTGCTTTCTGCTTTCATGTGCATTTTACATACTATCCCAACTTTTTTGGAATTGGGGTTTGTACATTACACCTAATTACACCTCATTAACATGCACTGCATAATGAACAATATAATGTTTTAATAAATAATACTAAATTATATCAAACATACAAACAACTCTTGTTTTAGTGATAAATAGAGTGGGTAAAACGTTTTTAAAAAAAAATCATTTAGTATTTTAATAAAATTAAAAAAGTATCTCGTTCCTTCAAGAGGTACATTGCAGACCCCAGTTTTCTTTTAAACACTAATTGTATGTATTAGACCCTGTGGAAAAAAATTAGATTTCAATACAAACCAATTTACATATTCTCTTAAAATGAACACTGCCTCGATCTGTTGATTTAAATAAAAAATATATTATGTATTCCTTTAAGGGGATTTCTTGAAAGGCACTTATCCAAACTTACTCAGAAGAATGTGATTTCTTTAAAAGAAACTGAAGCTCTAACCGTTCCAGTGCTACAAGGCATTATGTAGCACAATTAAAATCCAACACAATGTTCTCCATGTTTTGCTGAACCTCAGGTCAGGTCAACCAGGCAGTAGAAGTTCTACCATATGTTATTGGCCCTCTAGGATAGTGGAAGGGCAGGTTGAGCAGGGTGACTAACACCACTAAGGATTGGCAGAACCCAGTAAACAAAGGCAGCCTGGGTGGGAAGGTGTCACATTCTGGTCGTTAAATAAATATTAATTTGCAACATACTCCAACATTAACCAGGCAAATGGGAACTGCGGGAAGTAAGAATTCAAAAAGATTAGGACACATACAGGGCATATTCTTTATCATATACTGCACTTAAGATAATAGCCAAACAGCATTTCATACAGATTTTGTGAACGTGCATTATGTTTGGGTGTGTCATTATTTAAACATCAAAAAACTGTATAAAGTCAAACAATAGGGTGGAGCGGGCTCCATCTTTGTTTTTCAGTGTCACCACGGAAACACCACAAGTGGCAAACACCATGTAGAAGATAAGGTATTCAAGCAGGTTCAAATTGTTTAGTTAGCCCCTGTGTTATATCAGGGCCAGTTTGCAAAACAGTATGCGAAACATACAGATATCTTGTTCATGGTAACCTCGACAACATTGACAGTCTAAAAAAATGCATAAGCAGTGCCCAGCAATGGTCTCTGAAGCTTTAAAAAACATTTTAGTTTGCCAATTATCTTAGGCAAGCAAGCCAAGTCATCTTAATAAGTAATTCAGTTCCAGCACAGATTGGACAATCGTAGTATACATCACAGTACAAAAAACATTACCTCACTGTATTGTAGTATCTGAAAAAAAATACTCTTAGTTTTAATGTGATGTATAGAAGTATAGGGTTTGCTCTGACACTCAGCTGCAGGTTTATTCCTTTAATTGCAAACACAAGAAAAGTGGCACAAAATCATTTAACATTTATTTTGCCATTGCGTCCAATGAATTGTAACAAAAGGAAATAGTTTCAAGTTAATTTAAACCAAACTTTTAAAAAAATAATATTTAAAACAGGGCTAATCATCCGTCTCAGTTATAGCACACAGAAAACAATCCAATTACAAACACAAAAACATCACACAATTCAGCCATTATTCCACAAGCAATTAAAATCTGTATTACACACTATATTTGTTTATTATCTACACATTCATTTTGGTTCAAGTGCAGTCATTGCAATTTGGAGGGGTAGCATAATCTACACAAAAACAGCCCCAAACCAATACCCAGTCTTAAACTACAAGACTTGTGTGTGCGGGTGTGTAGAGGCAGGATTCTTGATCGTTGCTCTGTGACCTCTCCTGCACTTGTGTATGCATAAGGATCCAGGAGTGACCGGACTAAGCATTAGTCCGTAGCTGGTAATCTAAATTAAATCAGAGAAAGGGACAGAGAGATGTAAGAGCTAATGTAGATACGCTGAACCATTCTAGCAAACGAACACTGTTAAATTAAGAATCAACAGCAGAGGAATCCTTTTATCTTTAGAGTAATCAACCAATATGATTCACTGCTAAAGTATATTACAGTTCCTGCCATTTACGTTTTGTTTGGCATACTCAAATCCATTCAGATTAGCAGATGGTGGGCTTCATAATATACACCCCAGTCACGACGGAAAAAGCATTTATACCGACATCAATTGCCGTTTACATGAGCACGAGCAAAATGCCATCATACCTCCACTCTGTGTGATGTACCTCACCCAGGGTAGGGCCTGGTAGCCACTCTTCTCAATAATCTTCATATATCGAACCTAAAAACAACAACCGAGAGAGACCAAGAGAGAAAAAGAGTGATGTCAGCCCCGCAAATAGAACATTACTGTCAATAAAATAGCATTAAAAGCAAAGATCTCAATCGCAGGATATGATTTGCATCACCCAGAATCCATTTTCATTGTTTCTGCTCACTGGCCAAACTTGGATGAAACACAACATGCTGCATCATAGCCAAACTGAAACTGGTGAGATTCATTAGAATACAAAAGAGTAAAGCCCAGACACATACCTGTATCCCAGAAACGGTAAAATAAGGGATTTCAAAATTGACAGTGATTGGCGGCTTGCCCTCCTTTTCATCCTTGTCTACGCTGGGGAGCCCAAAATGGGCACGCATAAGGAACTCTTTCCCCCCCTAGAGAAAGATGAACAAGTAGAGTACAGATTGTAAAGCCTTTACAACAGAAGAGGGGAGAAAATACCCGAAACAAGGGAGAGAGAGACTGAGAATGTACAAATAAAACTCATGAGAAACATTGAGTTACACGAAAATTAGTACGCATGTAAAGAGATGCTCCACTAAAACCTTGGGTCTGAAAATGTCTTTGCTACTCAAATTTTTAAATCTATAATTCCATAGTAAGTCGCGTAAGACTAGTTCTGTTCAATACAGACACGTACACTATCTGGTTGATAAGGTATGCAAGTAAAACAGTTTTCAAACCTTTTTTAAATTTTAGCATTCACTTTCCAATACATTTAGAATACCTGCTGGAAGATATGAATCAAGAAATATAGATGCACTTACTGGGAAGGACTTGATGGTCCACACCACTAGGTTCTTCTCTGGAACATACTTAGCATGTCCTGTGCTGGTTTTGAATTTGGGAGAGTCAGCATCACTTGGGACCGGCACTCTGACTTCCACATTATTAGCCACAGACTGTTTTTTGAACTGCCCCTTTGCCTGGAAGAGGAAAAAAAGTGATCCCAATGGACAGGTTTTTGTGGGAAAATGGAAATAGTTAAGACTTTTATTCCATTCAGGAGCCTAGCCATGCTTGATAAGAAGACATTCATAGTAGACAAAATAAGTAATTTTTTCAGTAAATCAAAAATAACTAAATCACCTAATCACTAAAATAATAACTTCCCAAGTAGGTTTGTGAAGAAAAAGTTTAATTAGGGACCAAATAAAGACCAATGTTGATTGAACACAGGCTATGGTGTTCTACTGTTAGCAGGTTTTAATGAAACAAACATAAATTATATAATAGCTCAACAGCAGAGTCCTTACCTTCACCATGATTTCCACTCTGCTGTGAGAGAACTTCTCAATGGCCGACTCAATCCAGATCAGAGGCTTCACCTGCATGAGAAGGGCACCAGACCAGCGATGGAGGTCAGAGCCAAATAATGAACACGGGCACCATGGGATGCCAGGGGGAATGAGTATGTAATGACAGAGCTGCATTGTGGGAATAAAGGGAGCGTTGTCTTACGTGGGTGTTGATCCGGTAGGACATGAGCTCCGACTCGCCATCGGGGGGGATGAAGGAGATGGTGCGGTCGTTCTCAAAGCGTGACAGGCGCACACACTGGTGAAACTTCACATCCTCCATCGTCACGGTCTTCCCTTTGTCTCCTGAACACACACACACACACACACACACACACGTCAACATAGAGACCGAGGACGAGAAGGTCAGAAAATCCATCAGCGTCCATCATCCTTCTGCACAATACTCACACATCCACTATTCAACACTAAGGGCTTAATTTACTAAGACCTTAATCGTGTGCAAAACCTTTTAGCACACACAAAACCAATAACATGGCCAATGATTGGTCACGGTATTTGTCTTGCACCAATCATTGGTTGTGTTATTACATGTGCTAAAAGTTTTTTGAATATACTAAAGGTCTCAGTAAATCAGCCCCTAAGTGCAAAGCAAAGATCAGGGTGGGGGGTTGACTAATGCCTTTCAGCCAATGAAGAAGGGTGATGGAGAGCATGTGAGAAATGGACAGACGAGCGGTGATGCATACGGCCGGTGAGGGAGAACAGCACGCGGTCGTTCAGGCCCAGTCGCAGCTCAGGCATTCCAGACAGCATGGTCTTCAGCTTGATGCTCCCTACAATCTCACTGCTCATCACACTCCCATTTGCATTCACCTGTTCACAAGAAATCCTGTCACTCCTCTGTACAGAAACCTCCTTAACATGTACTCTCATACAGATAAATATACACAACACTCAGTAGTGTACCTAAAACAGCATTCACCTGTACTTCAGAATCAATCATCTGCTTAAAGATGCAGGACAACGTCATGCACCTTTCAACAAATGTACACCTACATACAGTAATTCCCCATAGATGACCCCAGAATACTTTATATTAAGGTCGCTACACAACAACTTCAGTCTCTAACCTAGAAATCCAGTCACTCACCAAGACATTAATGGACTCAATGACATCAATGAAGACCTCGTTCTTCTTATACTTAATGCCTTCAGACCTCCAGGAGACGGCGTTTGTGACAGTGGTGGGTACTTTGGTCTTGGTCACTTCCAGTTTGTTGCCTTCCTGAGTTATGTATCTGAAATAAGACAGAACAACTCAGTGTCCACTGCAATGAGCACGCATTCATTACATAATTAAGCCTTTATATGTGCTAAGGTGAGCATATATGCTTGTGTGTGTGTGTGTGTGTGTGTGTGTGTGTGTGTGTGTGTGTGTGTGTGTGTGTGTGCATCTCACTCCTGCAGAATCTTGCTGTCAGTGGTCTGGGGGAAGCCAAAGTCCATCAGCTCATCCAGAAGCTCATACACCACCACAAAGTTGTCCTGAATGCTCTCCTCCTCTAACTCCTTAAAGTACCCTGTGAACACCTGACCATCACACACAAACACACACACACGCACGCACGCAAATATCAGAAATACATATGTACAATAATTTTAAACATTGAGAAAACGTGACGTACCACTTCAAAAAACATTCTTGCTCACTCTCACCCTTATGAATGTAACTTCTCAAACACAAACCATCTCTCTGTCATCTGTAAAGTTAATATTAAAGGCCACAAGTCCCCATACCAAAGTGTCTTCAGCTCACGTATTCACTGTTAACCAAGCTCAATTACCTCTAGCGGTTATTTAACCAGAGAGGTCTAAGGCAGACAAACACCAATCTGGAAGCGTTTAATGACTACATACTGATGCTGCAAAAAAAAACACAAGATGATACTGAGGAATTCTGTATATCAACTATAGCACTAATATATAGTGAGAGGGTGCAACATTACATAACAGACAACAAAAAAAACACATGATTTTAAGAATGTGATTTTCACTGCCTGTGAAATCATAAATGAACATTGACACATTGTACTGCCATGAGCTTTTGTCCAGATATTCACACGATAAATACCTTGGTTTTTTTACGTTTGTGATATTACAGTCATATGAAATTACAATGTAAAAGAAAGATAAGAAAATGTCTTACCTCCACTATTTTATACAGGAAGGCATACACAAGCGAGGCATTTGAGTTCTTATTGGTTGTGGCCACCACTGATTTGGAGTCAGATTAAGGTGCACATTTTCCAGTCTTATTCCACCCTCATACCCCCAATGCAAAAATGTACTTTACTTTTTTTTCTTTGGCTGATAAGGTCAGTTACCACATATTCATTACAACATTATGTTCTGCCAAAGTCAAAATAGTAACAAACAGAGACTGGATCTGCACGTCAGAGAATATTTAGAAATGAGTTACATGCAAGGACACAGGGATTCATTATGTGAAAGCTACGTGACTGTTCCACGTGAGATACCATATGAAGGCTCTATTATTTATGTTTTGTATTATATTACCTGTCATGCACATGTCTATTTTTAACATAGGACTATGTTCATGTATATACAGAGGTCCATTATATGCTTATGGATCATATGGTAAGTCACTGATCTGAAAGAAAGTATTTTATGTAATAGACATTACATTATTTATTCAATTCAAATTCAAATTCAAATATGATAAATTGCAATATACTGTCATTCCAAATGGGTACAGTCTATAGCTCTAAATCCCTAGATCTAAAATAAGGTTTTTCTTTCTCCATTTGAACAGTGTCAACAATTAGAACAATTTTGTTTGTGTAAATAACTGTGACTATAATATGAGAAACATAAAATGATCTTCAGCATTGTTTTGCTCATTTATCCTGATGCAAACCTAAACAAGGCTTCCCATTCCTGATCCTTTTATATGCGTGTTAAGCTTCAATTTGAGAAATTTGGTAAATACTTTATCTTATCTTTAATACTTGAGGTATAAATGATAAACTTTATTGGCAGTGGGGGTACCATTTCTACCCTCTGCACTAGGAAGCAACATAGTTATGAATCCCGACTGTGCAAAACCCCACATAGTACAACATAAAGCAAAATAAAAGTTAAAGTAATCCAAGGGGACAATACAGAAAGGATACAGTAGAGGTTGCTGTGTTTTATCCACAGGAAGTGAATGTTTCCATGGGTCAAAACTGGGCAGAGAAGCCCCTCTTCCTCCTGCTGCATTAGGAGCGGCAGGAAGTGGTCGATCTCCGCCATATCCACATCCCCTTTGTAGTTACGACAGATCAGCACCTGAAAGGTGATGAGGAGGAGGGACAGATGGCTAGAAGCTATGAACAGAACGGAGCTGGGAGTTTGACACAGGAATGAATAATGATCTGGTGTCTAGTGGGTTAGGTGTTGTCAACAGGTGATGCCTGGGATGGTTGAGCCAGTACAGTTGTGTTTGATCCTCATGCACTGGAATGTAGCAGCTAACGAAAATGAGACAGAGCTGTGCATTTATCTACAAGGGCAACACTTGTCATTCTTTCACACAACCACACAATCCTCTGTAAATTCAAAGGCTCGCATAACATTACTGGGGCACATTACACATGCTAAGGAAATATGTATTTGCTTCTGCTAACAGTATTCCTATGGCTCATCTTTCATCCATCTCAGTTTCTAGATCAAGGGAAATAAAAGACAATTGCATAGGCTACCAACTGTCCAATTTTATACGGGGAGCCCCTTAAATTATACTGCAACAAATGAAACGACTAAGAATTATCATATAAAACTGCAATTTTATATAAGGCATTGAAAAGAAAGAGCCCAATTTGCCTTTAGTCAAGCTTCACATGCGGAACCGCGTTTCCATAGTGGTTTGCGGAAACAGGCTGGGGGCAAAGGCTGACAAATCAATGGAAATGACGTTAAATCATTTGTAAAATAACTGACAGCACATTAGCGGAGTTCATAAAGACCTAAATTTTGAGCAGAAAAATTAATCTACAACTACTTTTCGAGGTCAAATGTAGTATATATGACGGCATAGCACAAATATTAAACCTTTGTCTCTATCTACGGTCACCATCTTCACATCGCACGAGAACTTTCCTTACCTTTCCTTTCAGATCCAACACGAACACAGCGGAGGCAGACATGGCTGTTATTAATTAAATGTCACCTTTTTACATATAGCAACAGTTTAACGAACAACAGTCATAAAGTGGCTAAGAAGTGGCTAAATCGAAAGAGGAGCCATTAACTTGTCTGAATTTAGTGCAAGATAATCATGGATCCCAAGTTTCCTTTTTCCGGAGATGTTGCGTGTCGACGTCACCGGGCTCCAGGTGAAACATTTACAGCCGACGCACCCACCTGGATGAAGGAAACGTGTTTGCTATAGCTAGCGGTTATATCCAAGAGATTAAGAAAACAAGCTTGTTAACAATACAATACTGTATTTTGGTCCGACTAGAGGTCGCGCATAAGAGTGCAAGGTGCCAGCCCTTAGTATGAATTGACAGCAAAAAGCGAATGCTTTTGTACTAGATTTTCTTATTAGTATTAGTACTAGTATTTCACTTAGAATTTACTTTAACTGTTCAGAAAACGTCTTGGCTTGTTCAGCTAATTTTCTTCGAGTTTCAACCTAGCAAAAAAAACAAACAAACCAAAAAAAACAGTATGCGCAATTGTGCATTTGTGTGAAATGTGTTATGTTGAATTGTATGGAGACCGTTCTAGACGTTAGCTACTAGAAGCTACATTTTTGGCCCAAGACGTAAGCTAGCTACATTACTTTCATTTCCACGGTTTCACTTAATAACATAGCTAACTAACTCATACCGGTCACTGGGTATATATACGAGTGCCGCCCGCCTTTTGTGAGACATACACAAGGGGGCGCTCCTGACTATGTTGTCGGGTAATGGGCGACTTTATTTCGCATGAATGATATTGTCAAAGTTATTCATTTTTAAACATAACAGTTGTGAGACACAATAATCTCTCATGCGCACGGAGTCCTTTTACTGCATTAATTTCTCACGCATCAATTGTCAGTCAATGTATCCTTGGAGGTCAGCTGTCACTTAGCCTAATCCTCTCATGTCTCAGTCCTGGCCAATTTATAGGTATAGGCCTACAGAAAGGACGATGAGTCTATGCTGTCCATGATTCTATGCCGTTTTTTTATTAAACAATTAAACATAAGCACAGGTGTGTTCAGCATTATATTCTTACTAGATATGTGGCATGAGATAACATATACGGTATATTATTTTAATAGTGTGGGAATATACAGTACAGCTTCACCACTGCAGAAGACTGCTCCACATTTGAAGGACATTTCCAGGTCTCGTTGTCTCTCTAAATCATGCAGTACTGATTACTTTCTGGTATCATTTCTGACCACACAGGAGGTCAGCTGCTGACATAAAAATGTCCTCTTCTACCATCTCATCTCTGGAAGAGCTCTACAGGCTTTTACATTGTTAACATCTTTATGAAAGATCTGGGTGAACTTTAAGTACAGCCAAGGCCACACAACATGTGAAAATGTCAAAGACATTTTAAAATTAGCTTTAAAAAATTCTGGCTGACACCCAACACAACATATCCAACAATGAATGGTTTTGACCTGCATGGTCCGCTGTGACAGGTGACAGCAGGGTATGGCAGGTTATTTTTAATGACAAGGCCAGAGATGCAATTAACTCCACAGCGGAAAAAGCCTAAGATCTGCCAAAGCTCTCCGCCATATTCTGGTTCCTTACAAGACAGGATGATCTTCAAAAGAAGTTGGAGAGCGTCAAAGGAATTCCTGTGATGTCCTGTTCTCTGTTTTGGGGAGCCATAAAGTGGTGATGAAGACAGGTGGCGCTGTTTAACCAGATTACACACCGAAATGAGCCATGTCCACACTCAAGTTACCCTCTCACCACAGCACCTGTATTTACACCAGCAGGAGCAAAGAATTAACCTTGACACTGACCGTGGAAGATTGACGAGTCTCATCAACCCCCAAGAGAGTCCCCAAAAATATTTGCTCAGTGACGTATTATAAAAAGCCAGGGTGTGAAATGAACACCAGCCACCAGCCAAATGCTGGTAAAATTTTGATTGTGGCTGCTAAGATTTTTACTCTAGCAGCCACTTTGTCCGGTAATCAACCAGGTTGTATTATGTTGTACAAGGTAATGTGGCTGGTAAAATGTTAAAAGGGCTGGTGGTTTTAGGAAACCAAAAGCCACTCTGGCCAGTGGGTGAAAAGGTTAATTTCATTAAAATTCCCTGTAATAGAGCTTTACTACAATTCAAACAAACAAACAAACATATAGGTACTTTAACGGAGAGGATGACTTTGATACAAACTCCTGCATGTATTGGTAAACTAAATCTGAAGCTCTGACCTGATATATAAGCTCTCGGGCAGGAGCTCATAGACAGCATAAGTTTTTAATCATCACATCTATACAAGTGGCCAGCTGTAGGTCACAAAGCTATGTTGAAGCGTGGTAATATTCCAGAAATGCAGATATGTAATGTTGTATGGTGAGATGTTGCATTTTTTAAATGAGCACCAAGCTGTAACAGAAATGATTGTAGAGCTACATCTGTGGCTCAGGAGGTAGAGCGGGTCGTCCGCTGATCGCAAGGTTGGCGGTTCGATCCCCGGCTCCTCCTGTCCACATGTCGAAGTGTCCTCGGGCAAGACACTGAACCCCAAATTGCTCCCAATGAGCAGGCTAGCGCCTTGCGTGGTGGCTGCCGCCATTGGTGTGTGAATGTGTGTGTGAACAGGTGAGTGAGAGGCCATTGTAAAGCGCTTTGGATAAAGGCGCTATATAAGTGCAGTCCAATGAACTCTTCAGCATGAACATAGCAGGGATTATTTAGGCTCAGTTCTCACTACTGTGGATTTGGGTCTTGCCCTCAATGACCCATTACTGTCAAAAGGAGACAGCAGGGGTGTAAGAAAATTCAAATCTCATTCAAGTGTTTTAGTATGAGTGTTTTTAGGCAAATCGCATATTGTTCATAAAATCTAATGAAACAGCACAGTTAAAAGGAAAACGTGTTATAAAATATTTACCAACACATACTGTATGTTCATATCTTAACTTAAATGTCAATACAGTATGTCAGCCTTTTGCTTTTTTTTCTGTATTTGTCATGTGGTGTGCAGTTATGCTTAGGATGCCCATAATGTTCAACCAAAGCTGATTTTAGTGGGTCTATAAAAGTCGTAGTAGTAGTACAGTACAGTTTTACTGCTCTGTTGATCTTTGCCTGCACTATAAAACTTATGAACCTATTCCTCCATTATACAGCCTTCTTTAGTTTGACCTTTGTTTCTATGTCCATTCTCTCTGCGTGAAAAAGCATTGTTATTTTTATGTTCTTTCAAAGGTTTTGGCAACTATCGCTGTTTCTTGATGGATGTCTGGCGTGCTGCTGTCCCCTTCTAACCTTTCCCATAAGGCATTGCCTTTACATAGCTATTTTTGTATATTTATGTGGTTCTCATCAGGAATCCATCGGAAGCCGCTGTCAAACAATAAGAGCCCACAATGCGAGCAAACAGGAGCGTCGACCTTCCCCGTTCTCTTTCCCTGCGGTGTATTCTAGGAAAAACCACATTGCTTAACATACATCCGCCCATATCTGACAGCCTTTCAGGCTTTAGGACTCTGACCACACTCCAAAACCTCAAAGAGTACTGCACCTTAAACCTGTCTATTACAGAGTAACACTGCACCTTAAACCTGTCTATTACAGAGTAACACTGCACCTTAAACCTGTCTATTACAGAGTAACACTGCACCTTAAACCTGTCTATTACAGAGTAACACTGCACTTTAAACCTGTCTATTACAGAGTAACACTGCACCTTAAACCTGTCTATTACATGGTGCGTGGCGACGACCAATCAATGTTTGGTTTGATTTATTTTTCTAGGAGTAGGCAGTTAATTGCCATTATTTTCGATGTGCTGTATAGTGTAAACCCCTGCATATCATGTACATAGGCATATAGCTACTTGCCTGTACACGTGCATTTCATACCAAACCTTGCTCTTAAAAGCAGATCGGTTTCTTGTGTTAAAGCCCTGGCAGTGCGAGGAGATGCACACATCAGCAGAGGTCTTGGTCGTCTCAAACCCGTGGCCCCATTTGTCTCCATGCAGAGCTGGCTTAAGATTTAAAGCTAATACAGTGGAGATGGCCTCCGCATATGGTTTTGACTGAGAGACAAAGCACACATACTGAAAGCTCACATCTGGAAAGCACAGAACAAGGAAACCTAAGAAAAACTGTCTTCATCCTCGCTACGCGCTTTTCAAAAGCTTGATGTTTATTGCGAATGTAGTGTTGCTTTTGTGTTCCAACTTTTTTTTGTGGCTCTGAGAAAGAGTGAGTGACCCTCTGTTCATCGTTTCGAGTGGATGAATGACACATGTAACACTCAGTTATCTCCTTATCTGTCATGTTGTCATGTATGACGGTGGACAAGGGAAGTCTGGAGGAAGGTACGCTGCTGTAGGTTTTGCCCTGGTGTTATGATGACCCACTTTATACATCACACAGCACCTGGTCCTTGTTTATGCATTCATTTGGCAGTGTTTGGATTCCAGAGGGTGGGGGGGGGGGGGCATTTGCATTAAGAAAAAACTAAATATTGCTACTTCCCCCACACCTTGGCCGCTTCATCAAAAAAACGCATATTTTATGCTATGAATGATGCTTAATTAGAGTTATTATAAACTGCAAGATATGTTGTTTTTAATTCTTGGAGGTAAGTTTCCTTCAATATTGAAATTGAAAGATAATAAGAAACAGACATTCCAGTTCAATCTAAGTTCATCTCCAGCAGAAGAGTAATGGATGTGGCTTATCTTGTGTTAATGGCTGGAAAACTTGAGCAACTTGTAAGTGAACTGTGACACTGATAATGCACTATTCAAATGCTGAGCACAGCCAATGACATCTCAGTGAAGACATAGGGTTATGGAGACTATTCAAACTCTCTGAATTCATCCAACATCGCAGCTTCTCTGAGGAACTGGATCCTGTGTGCACAACACTATGGGCCCGATTTACTCAGACCTTTAGCATGCGCAAAACCTTTTAGCACACGCAAAACTAATAACACAAGCAATGATTGGTGCAAAACAAATAACATGGTCATGTTATTGGTTTTGCGTGTGCTAAAAGATTTTGCACACACGAGAGATCTTAGTAAATCAGGCCCTATCAGTGTTAAGAACTGATGGCACAGCATGTCTTCACAGAATGACTTCAAACCGAAATATTTATTTGGGTCTCCAACCACATCATGAAGTGTTACGGTTCTAACCGTTCCACGCCATGTTTTATGTTTATTGTTATGTCACGCCCTTATTTGTATTCACGTTCTGTCATAGTTTATTAGTTTGCATACATATTTCCATGTTTTTCCGCAGCCTTGCGTTCATGCTGTTTCTTCTCTTGCTGTCACTCACGCTTCCCTAATTGTTTCATTCTCCCTTGTCTAATTACTAATATACTAACATTAGATCAGGATTGGGTAATACTAACTATCTAACCATGTGTTCATGTTTACCTTATGTTTCTCGTACATGTTAATTACTAATTTACTAACGCTAGGTCAGGATAGGTACTAACGATTTACTAATTGCCTCGTTACGTGTCATTTTCTCAAGCTGTTGTGAATTTCCTGCTGCTCTCAAGCTAAGTGTCTGCACCTGTCTACACCTGCATATAAGATCAGTGTTCATGTCATGTCCTTGCGAAATTGTTGCCTCACTAGCACTCTTAAGCATTTGTCAAGTTTACGTATTCTGATTTCCTGTTTTGATCCAAGCCTGTTTTCTGACCACTGTTTTCTGCCAGCCTTTTGTTTTCACTGCCTGTCCTGACCACGATTCCTGCTTGCTGATTTTGTACTTTTGCCACGCGGCGAGGACTCCGGTCTGACCCTGCTTGTTTTTTCGACTATTCTTTTGCCTTCTCCCTTTTGTACCTCTGCCACGCTGATTGCCTTCCTGGTTCCGAACTACTGCCTGGCTTACCGACGACGAGACTGCCTTCTCCCTCGGTACTTTTGTTTATTGACTGGATTTTTTGTGTATGACCTTTGCTTGTGCTAAGACAACGATTACTGGACTTTCCTTAATAAAGCCCTTGCGGGTATTTATTACATCCATTGTTCTGAGTCGTGCTTCTCGGGTCCAACCCTCCATGCACTTCGTCTCAGAACAATTTCGCCAACATGGACCCTGCCGACTCATCCGCAATGCACCACGCACTCGTGGAACAAGGTGCCATCGTGCAGGAGCACACCCAGGAGATCTCCTCTCTTCGCCGGGAGATGAGAGAGCTGTGCCAGGAGATGAGGAGACTCATCATTGCTGTCCAGCCACGTCCCACAGAACAGCCTGTCAGCACGCCTGCATTACCCATGTTCAACGCCACAGGAACCTGGCAATTCCGGGAGCCACAACAACCCCCCCCCGGAGAGGTTCGACGGAGAACCGGAGAGATGCAGATCGTTCCTCCTCCAGTGTGACTTTGTGTTCCGGCAGCAACCACAGACCTACCAGGACGACGAGCGACGGATTGGATACGTGATGGGATTGCTGAAGGGGAGAGCTCTGGACTGGGCCACAGCTGTATGGTCCAGTGGGTCACTTCCCTCTCGCTACGCGGCATTTTCCCAGGAGATTCGCAAAGTGTTCCAACATGCGTCCAGCGATCAAGAACCCTCTCAACGCCTGATCACCCTCCGCCAAGGCAAGAACAGCGCCGCGGATCATTCGATCGAGTTCCGCACCATCGCCGCTGCTACCCACTGGAACAAGGAGGCTCTTGCCGATCTGTTCCGAGCCAGTCTCAGTGAGACTCTGCAGGACGAGCTGGCACATCAAGAACCCATCACACAACTTGATGAACTCGTTCGTGCCGCCATTCGCCTGGACAACCGCTCCAGACAACGCCACCACGAGAGGCAAGTTCCGGCCGGCCAGCCCTACCCCAGACGATGGTCAAGTCCTCGACCCAGAGAGGGACCAGTGGAGGAGGCCGAGCTCATGGATCTCTCACGCACTGGGGTGAGAGTCTCGTCGGAGGAGCGGAAACGCCGTAAAGAGACTGGGTCATGCTTCTACTGCGGCAAGCTTGGGCATACTCTACAGCAGTGCAGACTTCGCTCCAAGAAGTCAGACGCCGATGCCCCACTTCGGATTGGATCCCTGACCTACCCGGAGAAGACCAGCGGAGATGACTCACGCCAGACCCTCATGGCCTTGATCATGTTGCCAGGGAGAGAGATCGAGGTCAGAACGCTGATGGACTCCGGAGCGGACCTCGATTTGATTGATGAGGTGATGGTCAAGGACATGAACATTCCCACCCTTCCATTGCCCCACCCCTTGAATGCTCGGTCCCTTGATGGAAAGACATTCTGTCAAATGACCCACATCACCGAACCCATTCTACTGATTATCTCCGGCAATCACCAAGAAATTATCCAGTTTCACGTCATCCGCTCTCCCAACGATCCGCTCATTTTGGGGTTACCATGGCTCAGGAAACACAACCCCATCATCGACTGGAAGACAGGTCAGATCCAAGCTTGGACCCGCGATTGCCACCAACAATGCCTGCGATCCGCTCCTGCTCCAGCAGAGGACTTACCCACTCCACCCAAAGCCCCCAAGCCTTCACTGGAGACGGTGCCTGCGGTCTACCTGGACATGGAGACAGTCTTCTCCAAGACGCAGGCTCAGACTCTGCCCCCACACAGACCCTATGACTGCGCCATTGAGCTGTTGCCCGGCACACCACTACCATCAAGTCGTCTCTACAAGGTCTCCAGACCGGAGAGGGAGGCCATGGAGAGATACATCCGGGACTGTCTCACCAATGGGCTGATTCGTCCGTCCTCTTCACCCGTGGGGGCGGGGTTCTTCTTCGTCCAGAAGAAGGACGGTTCCCTACGCCCATGCATTGACTACAGAGAACTTAATAACATCACGATCAAGAATAAGTATCCTTTACCCCTCATTGACTCTGCTTTTCATCCTCTCCATGAAGCCACCATCTTCACCAAGCTCGACCTACGCAACGCTTACCACCTGGTCCGTATTCGAGAGGGGGACGAGTGGAAGACGGCGTTCAACACCTCTCTCGGACACTTTGAATACCTGGTCATGCCATTCGGACTCACCAACGCCCCTGCGGTGTTCCAAGCCCTGGTCAATGACGTGCTACGAGACCTATTGGGTCGACACGTATTTGTCTACCTCGACGAAATCCTGGTTTACTCCAAGAACCCTCAGGAACATGAAGTCCACGTCAGACAAGTTCTCCAAAGACTGTTGGAGAACAAACTATTTGTCAAGGCGGAGAAGTGCATTTTCCATTCGGACACAGTGGAGTTCCTGGGGTTTATTCTAGAGAGGGGACAGATCAGGGCGGATCCCAAGAAGATTCAGGCGGTCACTGACTGGCCCACGCCTGCCACGCGGAAACATTTACAGCGCTTCTTGGGATTCGCCAACTTTTATAGAAGATTCATCAGGGGCTATAGCCAAGTTGTCGCACCCCTCACCAAGCTCACGTCCACTGCCTTACCGTTCCGCTGGAGCCCCGAAGCGGAGGGGGCTTTTTGCAAGATTAAGAGACTGTTCGCTTCCGCCCCCATTCTCATTCACCCTGATCCCACTCGCCAGTTCGTGGTCGAGGCAGATGCCTCTGACACTGGGGTGGGAGCGGTGCTCTCCCAGGTCTCCGCCACTGACAACCGGCTGCACCCCTGTGCGTTTTTCTCCCACAAACTTTCACCAGCGGAGAAAAACTATGATGTTGGCAACCGGGAACTTCTCGCCGTCAAAATGGCATTGGAGGAGTGGAGACACTGGCTGGAGGGGGCCGAAGTACCATTTGTGGTGTGGACGGACCACAAGAACTTAGCCTACCTCCAGACTGCCAAGAGACTCAACTCTCGCCAGGCCAGGTGGTCCCTATTTTTTGGGAGATTTAATTTCTCTCACCTACCGCCCCGGCTCCAAAAACATTAAGCCTGACGCCCTTTCCAGGCAATTTGACTCATGTTTGGAGAAAGAGAGACCTGAGAACATTCTGCCCGCCTCCTGCACCATCGCCTCGGTCTCGTGGAAGATCGAGGCAGTCATACAGAGGGCGCTACGCAACGAGCCCGACCCCAGAGCCGTTCCGGGTAATCGCCTGTATGTTCCCTCTACTGCTCGGACTCAGGTGCTTCAGTGGGCCCACTCCTCGCCACTCTCTTGTCATCCCGGCTTCACCCGCACGATGGCAGTGCTCAAGCGGAAGTTCTGGTGGAGTTCCATGGCTTCCGACACCAGGATGTTCGTAAAGGCTTGTACCACCTGTGCCAGGAGTAAAGCTTCTCATCAAGCCCCGGCGGGACGTCTTCAGCCACTGCCTGTGCCCAGCCGACCTTGGAGCCACATCGGTGTGGATTTTGTTACTGGACTTCCACCGTCCGAGGGTAACACCACGATTCTCATCGTTGTTGACCGCTTCAGCAAGGCGGCACACTTCATTCCCCTGCCAGGACTGCCCTCCGCCCAAGAAACCGCTGACGTTCTGGTCAAAGAGGTTTTCCGGATCCACGGCATCCCAGCGGACATCGTCTCCGACCGAGGACCCCAGTTCATCTCCCAGGTCTGGAGGGCGTTCTGCTCAGCACTCGGAGCTACGGTAAGCCTCACCTCAGGCTACCACCCTCAGTCTAATGGCCAGACGGAGAGGGCTAACCAAGACCTCGGAGCTGCATTACGCTGTGTCTCCACCAAGAACCCGTCTGTCTGGAGCAAGATGCTCACCTGGGTGGAATATGCGCACAACGCATTGCCCTGCGCCTCCACGGGGAAATCCCCGTTCGAGATCTCCCTAGGCTACCTCCCACCTCTGTTTCCCGACCAAGAGGCCGAGATTGCTGTCCCTTCCCTCGCCACCCACATGCGCCGGTGCCTCAAGCTATGGAAGGACACCAGGGCCGCGCTTTTGCACACGGCTGACCGCAACCGGCGTGTCGCTGATCGCCACCGCACACCTGCACCCGCTTACAAGCCTGGCGACTCTGTGTGGCTTTCCACAAAGGACATTCCCCTTCAATCCACGTCACGCAAGCTCCAACCCTGATTCATTAGTCCCTTCAAGATTGACTCCATCATCAACCCCTCTGCTGTTAGATTGTCACTCCCTGCTTCCCTTAAAATTCATCCCACGTTTCATGTTTCTTGTATTAAGCCTGTGTCCACCCACCCTCTGTGTCCCCCGGATCCCCCTCCCCCTCCCCCCCGTATTATTGATAACCACCCTGCTTATACTGTGAAAAAACTTTTGGACATTCGAAAACGAGGCCGGGGGTTCCAGTATCTGGTCGACTGGGAGGGCTACGGTCCAGAGGAGCGTTCCTGGATCGCTCCCAGCCTTATCTTGGACCGCAGCCTCATTAAGGACTTTCATCGAGACCACCCTGATAAGCACCATGGACCGCCAGGAGTCGGTCGTTAAGAGGGGGGTACTGTTACGGTTCTAACCGTTCCACGCCATGTTTTATGTTTATTGTTATGTCACGCCCTTATTTGTATTCACGTTCTGTCATAGTTTATTAGTTTGCATACATATTTCCATGTTTTTCCGCAGCCTTGCGTTCATGCTGTTTCTTCTCTTGCTGTCACTCACGCTTCCCTAATTGTTTCATTCTCCCTTGTCTAATTACTAATATACTAACATTAGATCAGGATTGGGTAATACTAACTATCTAACCATGTGTTCATGTTTACCTTATGTTTCTCGTACATGTTAATTACTAATTTACTAACGCTAGGTCAGGATAGGTTAACTACTAACGATTTACTAATTGCCTCCTTACGTGTCATTTTCTCAAGCTGTTGTGAATTTCCTGCTGCTCTCAAGCTAAGTGTCTGCACCTGTCTACACCTGCATATAAGATCAGTGTTCATGTCATGTCCTTGCGAAATTGTTGCCTCACTAGCACTCTTAAGGCCGTGACACATCGGGGACGTAACGAATAAGCGAGGCGAAAGTGCGAAAAATTCGTCGGCGAATATTTCGCGTAAAAACCTGACACACCTGCAACGATGCGAAAAAACAAAAAAAACGCGTTCTTTTTCGCGTTTGAAAATCCTTGCGAATAAAAATGGATTACTCTTCGTCAAGCGATGACGACATGGTTATCCGTTCGGTCCATCACGGAACGAAAGTATATTTTTTTCCCTCTACCAGAACGTTAAAAACAGAACATGCTTAAATTACATTGGCAAAATATTGAACCGGGCTTATTATGTGTCCGTTTTTTGTAAAGTTTGTTTTGTCTACAACATGCTCTCCTTCTCTTCCCTCCTTTTACGGACATACGTGTTCCACTGCCTCTTGATCTCTTCCACTAATATAAAGGGTTAACCACAACATAACAATACATTACGTCATTTCAGCAAACATCTTTAAAATACATTTGTCGTAGTCTTCTATACAGTGTATCAACTCATGAAGTCTGAAGAGTTTTCTCCAAAACGATCGCTACAGGCAGACCTCGTCTGTTTTCCTCGTTATTTATATAACTTGGCTATCAGTAATCAGGAAATCCACACAGCAGTCGGAATAAGATTTTTGTGGAACTTTATTTGACACGCACACAGACACCAGTGTTCGCTAGCTTTCATCCTGTTTTCACCAAGGCAAACAACCCAGCCGGTGACAGCGTAGCCTACATGAACTCGCCTAAAGTAAAACAATAAATAGCTATGTTTGTGTGTAATCGCCACTGGCTTGTTATCTTCTTTACATGAACTGCTATCAACGTTAACGTTAGACCTAAAGGTTAGCTGGAGACAACTTTAAAGCCAATGCTAATAACCTGAGGGAGCTGATCAGATAGCAAGTTGTGCGTATTGCAACCATTTAGCTATAAACCCACCATCTTCATAGCCTATTTGCTCGGCTATGGTTTTCCACAAATTGTCCTTCAAATCGTTGTCTTTGTAACTACGATGTCTCTTGTCGAAAAGGACGCTATTCTGTGACACATATAAAATCACTTGGCCGCGATATTTGATGTTGAAGTTTGTTGTGGTAGTGCGGTGACGTCAGTCATGGAAACTTGTTATGATTGGATAGATAAAAAGTTTCGCAAACAAAAACTCGCAAAAAACGAACTTGAAGCGAATAAATGAAATGCCGCTTTTTCGCAAAGGACATTTCGCGTTTGATGTGCAAGATTTTATGAACAATACAGGAGTTCGGTTTTATTTTTCAACGTGCGATTTATTCGTGCGAGTAAATCGCGGCCAGTGTGTCACGGCCTTTAAGCATTTGTCAAGTTTACGTATTCTGATTTCCTGTTTTGATCCAAGCCTGTTTTTTGACCACTGTTTTCTGCCAGCCTTTTGTTTTCACTGCCTGTCCTGACCACGATTCCTGCTTGCTGATTTTGTACTTTTGCCACGCGGCGAGGACTCCGGTCTGACCCTGCTTGTTTTTTCGACTATTCTTTTGCCTTCTCCCTTTTGTACCTCTGCCACGCTGATTGCCTTCCTGGTTCCGAACTACTGCCTGGCTTACCGACGACGAGACTGCCTTCTCCCTCGGTACTTTTGTTTATTGGCTGGATTTTTTGTGTATGACCTTTGCTTGTGCTAAGACAACGATTACTGGACTTTCCTTAATAAAGCCCTTGCGGGTATTTATTACATCCATTGTTCTGAGTCGTGCTTCTCGGGTCCAACCCTCCATGCACTTCGTCTCATGAAGAACATCATTCTTATTGGCTGATTGGGTGAAGCAGCTGAAACTCCTACTTTTTAGCAGGTCTGAAGACATCATGCCATGCCTGGGCTACCAAATGAGATGTTTTTGGACTGATATAGTTATTTTCTAGACACTCCACTGACCTGAACCTGATTAACAAATAACCACAGAAGAAAATGTAAATGTTGAAAGCCAAAAGAATGTAAAATACAGAAGACAATATAAGTAGATCAATTAAAACAGATTAAACTAATATACAGTCATAGGCAGAGTTTTGAAGTTTAAGCACGGGGTGTTATGTTCTAGTCGTGTGGGTTTTGTTACGTACCCTTCTGTGTATTGTTCTGATTTGTGGTTCTATACATACACTTTTTCATGTGTTCCGCCGCCTGGCAATTCTGCGCTGTTTTCTCTCGCCTCCGTTCACGGAGTTTACTTTCGTTCCTGTACGCTTCGTTTGTAATACCCGGCACTACTAACGATTATATAGGACTTGTGAATATTACTAACTGACTAAACACGGGTGTGATTAACTAATCTACTAACGTTAGGGCTTAATAGAATTATTACTAACACAAACTAACAAGTTAATTCCCATCACGTTTCCACAGCTGTTTAATGTTTCCTTACGTTTCTTGTCATTTGTCGTTTTTACTAATTTACTAACGTCAGGGCTAGGATAGGATATTACTAACGATTTACTAATTGCCTTGTTACGTGTCAAGATGTTTTCCATTTCCTACTTCTAATCGAGCTAATTGTTTGCACCTGTCTACATCACATTTAAGCCCAGTGTTCTAGTTGCTCTGTGCGAGATCGTCATTTGTTGTTCCCTTCCTTCGCTGCTATCTACCTGTTCCCTGTTTCCAGTTTCCGAGTTCCCTAGTGCCTTTCCGAGTAAGTGTTTTGCGTTTGTTTTTCCCTGGTTTAGTTTTGCGTTCGTTTGTCTTAGGACCTGTTTGTTTCTGAGTTTTGTTTCTTGTTGTTTTCTAGTTTATTTAGTTATTTGTTTTGATTGTCAGTGTTTTGTTTTTCTAGTCTGGATTCCGTGTTTTCGACCTCGGTCTGTGTTCTCGCTACCCTTCTCTGCCTGCCGTTATTGTACCTCTGCCAAGCCCTTCTGTTTTTGACCCCTGCCTGTGCACTACTCTTTTGGATCCTGATTTTGTACCGTACTGACATTAAACATCGGTTTTTTGTACCCCTGCCTGCTATTGGGTCCCTATTCTCCACCGATCATAACAGTACGATCTCGCCATCTGGGACCCAGCAGGCCTCCCCTTCCCCATGGAGATTGACCCCTTCGGCTCAGATTCCTATGAGGAATACCTCATGGGGATCTGGGGCCAAAACCCTGAGTTCGCCCGCCGACATGCCGACCACTACCCATCACCCCGGACTCCTCTACCCAGCTCCCACTCCATTAGGCTCGGAGTTATTTCCCTCGATCAGCACGACTCCGAGCCTAGCTACAACCCACCACCTGCTACCTTTGATGGTACCCGCCTTGCCCGCTGCCCACGGGGCTATGGCCCCAGGAGTAAGCAGTGGGGTCATGGTTCCCGGCTCCGTCAACGGGCTCGGCCATCCATTGACGGAGGATCCATCATCTCATCGTCCCGTCCCAGCTCTCCTGTTCCGTCCTTTCCCTGCTCCCCTGTTCCGTTCCGTCCAAGCTCTCCTGTCCCGTCCCGTCCCAGATCTCCTGTTCCGTCCCGTCCCAGCTCCCCTGTCCCGTTCCGTCCCAGCTCCCCTGTCCCGTCCCGTCCCAGATCTCCTGTTCCGTCCCGTCCCAGCTCCCCTGTCCCGTTCCGTCCCAGCTCCCCTGTCCTGTTCCGTCCCAGCTCCCCTGTCCCGTTCCGTCCCAGCTCCCCTGTCCCGTTCAGTCCCAGCTCCCCTGTCCCGGTCTATCCCAGAACTCCGGTTCCGTTCCGTCCCAGCCCCCCTGTTTCGTTCTGTCCCAGCCCCCCTGTTCCGTTCCGTCCTAGCTCCCCTGTTCCGGTCTATCCCAGCTCCCCTGTCCCGTTCCGTCCCAGCTCCCCTGTCCCGTTCCGTCCCAGCTCCCCTGTCCCGTTCCGTCCCAGCTCCCCTGTCCCGTGCCGTCCCAGCTCCCCTGTCCCGTCCCGTCCCAGATCTCCTGTTCCGTCCCGTCCCAACTCTCCTGTTCCGTTCCGTCACAGCTCTCCTTTCCAGTTCCGTCCCAGCTCTCTGGTTCCGCCCCGGTCCATGCCTCCTGTCCCTCCCCGGTCCATGCCTCCTGTCCCTCCCCGGTCCATGCCTACTGTCCCTCCCCGGTCCATGCCTCCTGTCTCTCCCCGGTCCATGCCTCCTGTTCCTCCCCGGTCCATGCCTCCTGTTCCTCCCCGGTCCATGCCTCTTGTCCCTCCCCGGTCCATGCCTCCTGTCCCTTCCCGGTCCATTCCTCCTGTCCCTTCCCGGTCCATGCCTCCTGTCCCTCCCCGGTCCATGCCTCCTGTCACTCCCCGGTCCATGCCTCCTGTCACTCCCCTGTCCATGCCTCCTGTCACTCCCCGGTCCATGCCTCCTGTCACTCCCCGGTCCATGCCTCCTGTCACTCCCCGGTCCATGCCTCCTGTCACTCCCCGGTCCATGCCTCCTGTCACTCCCCGGTCCATGCCTACTGTCACTCCCCGGTCCATGCCTCCTGTCCCTCCCCGGTCCATGCCTCCTGTTCCTCCCCGGTCCATGCCTCCTGTTACTCCCCGGTCCATGCCTCCTGTTCCTCCCCGGTCCATGCCTCCTGTTCCTCCCCGGTCCATGCCTCCTGTCCCTCCCCGGTCCATGCCTCCTGTCCCTCCCCGGTCCATGCCTCCTGTCCCTCCCCGGTCCATGCCTCCTGTCACTCCCCGGTCCATGCCTCCTGTCACTCCCCGGTCCATGCCTCCTGTCACTCCCCGGTCCATGCCTCCTGTCACTCCCCGGTCCATGCCTATGGCCCCGTCCGGTCCCGGGCCTCCGGGCCCGTTTCGTTCCACGCCAACAGTCCCGTCCTGCTCCCTGCCTCCTCTCAAGTTGCCGAGCCAGCTAGTCTCCTCTCCTGAGCGGCCCAGTCCGCTAGTCTCCTCGCCTGAGCGGCCCAGTCCGCTAGTCTCCTCTCCTGAGCGGCCCAGTCCGCTAGTCTCCTCGCCTGAGCGGCCCAGTCCGCTAGTCTCCTCGCCTGAGCGGCCCAGTCCGCTAGTCTCCTCGCCTGAGCGGCCCAGTCCGCTAGTCTCCTCGCCTGAGCGGCCCAGTCCGCTAGTCTCCTCGCCTGAGCGGCCCAGTCCGCTAGTCTCCTCGCCTGAGCGGCCCAGTCCGCTAGTCTCCTCGCCTGAGCGGCCCAGTCCGCTAGTCTCCTCTCCTGAGCGGCCCAGTCCGCTAGTCTCCTCGCCTGAGCGGCCCAGTCCGCTAGTCTCCTCGCCTGAGCGGCCCAGTCCGCTAGTCTCCTCGCCTGAGCGGCCCAGTCCGCTAGTCTCCTCGCCTGAGCGGCCCAGTCCGCTAGTCTCCTCTCCTGAGCGGCCCAGTCCGCTAGTCTCCTCTCCAGAGTGGCCCAGTCCGCTAGTCTCCTCGCCTGAGCGGCCCAGTCCGCTAGTCTTCTCTCCTGAGCGGCCCAGTCCGCTAGTCTCCTCTCCTGAGCGATGCAGCCGTCGCCGCCGGCCTCCTGAGCGATGCAGCCGTCGCCGCCGGCCTCCTGAGCGATGCAGCCGTCGCCGCCGGCCTCCTGAGCGATGCAGCCGTCGCCGCCGGCCTCCTGAGCGATGCAGCCGTCGCCGCCGGCCTCCTGAGCGATGCAGCCGTCGCCGCCGGCCTCCTGAGCGATGCAGCCGTCGCCGCCGGCCTCCTGAGCGATGCAGCCGTCGCCGCCGGCCTCCTGAGCGATGCAGCCGTCGCCGCTTCCCTCCTGAGCGGTGCAGCCTTCCACACCGCCGCCATCCTCCTGAGCGGTGCAGCCTTCCACACCGCCGCCATCCTCCTGAGCGGTGCAACCTTCGCCGCCGCCGTCCTCCTGAGCGGTGCAGCCTTCGCCGCCGCCGTCATCCTGAGCGATGCAGCCGTCGCCGCCGGCCTCCTGAGCGATGCAGCCGTCGCCGCCGGCCTCCTGAGCGATGCAGCCGTCGCCGCCGGCCTCCTGAGCGATGCAGCCGTCGCCGCCGGCCTCCTGAGCGATGCAGCCGTCGCCGCCGGCCTCCTGAGCGATGCAGCCGTCGCCGCCGGCCTCCTGAGCGATGCAGCCGTCGCCGCCGGCCTCCTGAGCGATGCAGCCGTCGCCGCCGGCCTCCTCCTGAGCGATGCAGCCGTCGCCGCCGGCCTCCTGAGCGATGCAGCCGTCGCCGCCGGCCTCCTGAGCGATGCAACCGTCGCCGCTTCCCTCCTGAGCGGTGCAGCCTTCCACACCGCCGCCATCCTCCTGAGCGGTGCAGCCTTCTTCGCCGCCGCCATCCTCCTGAGCGGTGCAACCTTCGCCGCCGCCGTCCTCCTGAGCGGTGCAGCCTTCGCCGCCGCCGTCATCCTGAGCGGTGCATCCTTCCACACCGCTGCCGTCCTCCTGAGCGGTGCAGCCTTCGCCACCGCCGTCCTCCTGAGCGGTGCAGCCTTCAACGCCGCCGCCTTCCTCCTGAGCGGTGCAGCCCTCCACACCGCCGCCATCCTCCTGAGCGGTGCAACCTTCGCCGCCGGCCTCCTGAGCGATGCAGCCGTCGCCGCCTTCCTCCTGAGCGGTGCAGCCTTCCACACCGCCGCCGCCCTCCTGAGCGGTGCAGCCATCACCATCGCCGCCGTCCTCCTGAGCGGTGCAGCCTTCGCCGCCGCCGTCCTCCTGAGCCGTGCAGCCGCCGCAGTCCACCTGAGCGGTCGCTTGGGCGACGCTGTGTCTGTCCTTGTTGCCCTCCTCCGGTCCCCCTCCACCCACCCTGCTCATCATTCGGGACATGTCGAACATTTCACCCCCTGAACTGTTGCATTATTCTGGTCCTTGTTGCCCTCCTCCGGTCCCCCTCCACCCACCCTGCTCATCAATTGGGACATGTCGAACATTTCACCCCCTGAACTGTTGCATTATTCTGGTCCTTGTTGCCCTCCTCCGGTCCCCCTCCACCCACCCTGCTCTTCTATCGGGACATTTTCGAACATTTTCACCCCCCTGAACTGTGGCATCTAATTCTGTTCCCCGTATCCCTCCTCCGGTCCCCCACCTCCCACCCTGCCTTGTGTTAGATGTTGGGGACGTCTGGAAGCCGTCCCTTGGGGGGGGGGTTATGTTATGTTCTAGTCGTGTGGGTTTTGTTACGTACCCTTCTGTGTATTGTTCTGATTTGTGGTTCTATACATACACTTTTTCATGTGTTCCGCCGCCTGGCAATTCTGCGCTGTTTTCTCTCGCCTCCGTTCACGGAGTTTACTTTCGTTCCTGTACGCTTCGTTTGTAATACCCGGCACTACTAACGATTATATAGGACTTGTGAATATTACTAACTGACTAAACACGGGTGTGATTAACTAATCTACTAACGTTAGGGCTTAATAGAATTATTACTAACACAAACTAACAAGTTAATTCCCATCACGTTTCCACAGCTGTTTAATGTTTCCTTACGTTTCTTGTCATTTGTCGTTTTTACTAATTTACTAACGTCAGGGCTAGGATAGGATATTACTAACGATTTACTAATTGCCTTGTTACGTGTCAAGATGTTTTCCATTTCCTACTTCTAATCGAGCTAATTGTTTGCACCTGTCTACATCACATTTAAGCCCAGTGTTCTAGTTGCTCTGTGCGAGATCGTCATTTGTTGTTCCCTTCCTTCGCTGCTATCTACCTGTTCCCTGTTTCCAGTTTCCGAGTTCCCTAGTGCCTTTCCGAGTAAGTGTTTTGCGTTTGTTTTTCCCTGGTTTAGTTTTGCGTTCGTTTGTCTTAGGACCTGTTTGTTTCTGAGTTTTATTTCTTGTTGTTTTCTAGTTTATTTAGTTATTTGTTTTGATTGTCAGTGTTTTGTTTTTCTAGTCTGGATTCCGTGTTTTCGACCTCGGTCTGTGTTCTCGCTACCCTTCTCTGCCTGCCGTTATTGTACCTCTGCCAAGCCCTTCTGTTTTTGACCCCTGCCTGTGCACTACTCTTTTGGATCCTGATTTTGTACCGTACTGACATTAAACATCGGTTTTTTGTACCCCTGCCTGCTATTGGGTCCCTATTCTCCACCGATCATAACACGGGGGGCCACATTGCGATCTTAAGTGTGTGTAAGTGTGTGTGTGTGTGTGTGTGTGGGGGGGGGGGGGGGGGGTTATATTCACAGACCCCCTGGCCTCCCCTTAATCTCCACCTATGCAGTACAGTTTGGCCAGGACATACTCTGCCCTGGTTGTTATCCAAAACAACACGCAATGCATGTGTAACAAACATTGTTGGCATTCGACACGTGTACATGGCTATACATTTCCTGAGCTAAGTACTTCGCACAAGGGTGTAGTCACATTGCGCTGAGTTGTAGCTGGAATAACATCACATCAAAGCCATGACCCCAAATTAAAAAGCATGATGACCTGGGGAATGAACAGGGCAAACATGGCCGCCGTCAGCTCACGCTGGCGTGTAAACAAAGACTCATCTCCTGACACAGCATCACACTGACAGCATGCAGTGCAGATCTGGCTAAATGTTAACGCTGAGTTTTCTTATTGTTGAGCTCCGCCTTTTACCAATCCCTGGAGTCCTATCGTTTATGTTCTCCGGTAATTCATAAAGAATTATATGTTTTGGTTTTCCCTTAGTCATAAGTCAAACTATGTGTGTAATATTTTAGGCATCCCTGCACTCTCATGCACAGTCTCCATTGTACAATCACTCATCCTGAATTCTCATAATGTCTCCGTAAACCTGCTGCGCGGAATGAAGTATCGGGTATCGCACATTTCCTTGCCGCTACCTTCAAAAAGAAAGAACCTTGGAATGGGAAGAATTGCACCACCAGCAGAAGCTGGTATGCAAAGGACTCCAGCCTCTCCGTGATTGGTCTGCGGCTGACCCTCCCTCTAGCCGAGTTGAAATGGCCCTGAACTTTGCCTGGAGGCCCCGGGGCGAGAGGAGGCGCTAGGGGGCGAGAGGAGGCGCTAGGAGGCGAGAGGAGAAGGCGTGGGGCCGCGGAGGCTGTGCCGGCTCAACACTGCGGAACGGACGTGTTCCTCTCGGCCCGTCTCCGAGGGGCTTCCAGGGAAACCACGGCCCCCCTGCGTTTCTGCCCCGTCGCTCTCTCTCCCTCTTTTTGTTTTTCACCTGCAACGACACGTGCTAGAAAAAATTGCCACAAAGCAAAACAAATGTAGTGATGCAATCGCATTGTGTCTGTGTCTCTTGTCTTGAGAGATTGACACATCCTCTCATCGCATTGGAGGCGCCCCGTGGCACATCTTGCCACCCTCTGTGATCTATTACTTTTTTATTCGTCCGTTGCTTTTATTCCTTTCAGATTTTGTGCACTGGACCATCCAGATTCAGGGGCTGGTCTTTCTAACAGGACTGAGGTGTCAGGCATCATAGTGTTCAGGGAAGATGACATTAAAAAACATGTCACACAAGTTTGATTTGGTGTACCCCCACAAGATGCATACCAAAAACATTATTTACACACACAGAACAAATAGAAAATAAATCTTATTTTTGTCAGTTTATTTTGTTGTAGGTTGAAACCTGTGGTATATCACTGTAATTATTCAAGTGGTTGTCCCGGACAACAATGACTGTAAAGCAATAATAAAAGGCATAATTTCCCACCACTAGTTCATAATGCTAAGCATTCTAATCTCTGGAAGCAGCTGGTGGGTTTCAGATAATCTTGGCCCCTGAAACTAGACTCTTTAAATCATTCTACATTCTTCCCTGCCTCCTCCCCTTCCTTTGGCAGTGTAGACACATCAAATGTAATGGTCAAATTGTTACTTTTATAAGCTTTGTGTTTAATGCTGCTGCTTACTTACAGTCACATCAGCTAGAGTATACTGAAAGATGTTTTACCGTTTTTGTTTGTTAATCCAGAGATATAATGCCAAGGAACATTAGCAACATCTTTCATCTTTTTTTGATGCTCGGTGGTTATAAAATCTTTGTATTGTGCAAACCAGAGTGCTGTGTTATGAGGTAATGTTGGTGTCCTATCTGGACTGCACACAAGGCAGGCTAGTTATTAGTCTGAATTATGCATGAGATGAAAGCAAAGAACAGCCCACATGAGCGTGTGGTTTCTGGGTGTGCCCTACCATTTAGCCATCTAGCTGGATAATTTAGCACTTTTCTTTGTGTAAGCTATAGGGCTTGTTCTAAAATGGCAGAAATTGGTTTTACTCAGTCATTATGTGAACGCTTTGTATTCATCATATCCACATTAAACTCTTCTCTTTTTCGAGTCAATGTCAAAAGCCAATAATCTAATAAAGTGCAGTTACTAATTACTCACCTTACCCTATAGTAATTATCATTATAATTTATTGGATATGTAGCCACGAATCCATTGTGTGACTTTAAAATATCACTTTTCAACTTGTGCTACGTGTCTGCTGGAAACAGTGTTATATGCATGCAAATTAAAGTGGTAGACGTCATAGAATTGCATGATCATGTTCTTCTAAGTCAGACATGTGGAACAAGTGGTTTAAATGTGCAAATGCTGAAATTCAAAATTGTATCTTGGCTGTATTTTTAAAAAAGATCTATACTAATGTAGGCATGATACTAAATTGTTAACATCCCAAAATGTCACTCTTTACGACAATGAACATGTGGAAACTGAGCTTGTCATTTATCTGTGTGCCCAATTTTACTTGAACAAAAAGGATTTCCAATGATTCAAAATTAGAAAATGTATTATCAGTCGCAAAAATAATATTAATAAGTCTTAATGTGGGATGCTGTGACACCACTTAAAAATCTAAGTAGCTAAGTGGACATTCGGTTTAATTCATTTGAAAAAGTGCTAGTCTTGCAAGTAAAAACGACTACTGATCAATCATAACCCCTCACCTGCCCACCACCTCCCCTTAACAGTTCAACTGCCAAGTAGGAAGGCCTCGGGACGTAAGGATTTTACAGAACACAGAGAGACATTCACTCACTAATTCCCTTTCTTTAACTTAGTGTGTTCTGAAAACTAATGATAGATGAAACTGTACATGGAAAAAAAATTTAAACTATGCAACAGAATCATTCATAGTAAATGGATGAGACCTACAGCCTCAATATGGCTGATCTTACTCAAAGGCTATATACCAATTTATAAGATGCAGAAGGCTTTCCATTTTGCCAACACATGTTCAGATTCATTAAATGTGCATATTTTGTGGCTTTTACAGCATCATCCATGTGTGTTGTGTGTGTGTGAGTGTGTCACTGAAAATCCTGGAAGCAGAAAGTAAGGCTGTCATGAAGCAGTCTGAAAAATCAACAGATATAAATATAACATTATACGCTGCTCTTTTTGTAAGTCTGACTTTTCTTTTCCAACTAAACAAACAAAAAAAGAAACCAAAAACAGGAAGGGAGGCCACATCCTTTTCAATTCAAACATAGACCATCTTTATGTTATGAAAAAAATAAAAAATAAGAAGAGAACAAACAGTTTGACACAGGCGTGTACAACCAGGTTACCATGACACGGCCCATGGTGTCCCCGGTGTGCACAACATACGGCATTTGCGGTTTATATTTGTTTGTCCATGGGCCTAACAGAAATAAAAAGGTAGTTTGAATATGTGAAACATCACCGTGAGGTGACTGTGACAGATTGCACGGTGTAAAACTGATGCTTTGGTTTCACCTTCACAGGAATGTATTTTGGCAGACTTATACAATCTCTTTAACGAAACCATGTTGCATAGAGATTCCAGCCTCAAGCACACACGATGCGATAAAGAAACAACGTCATTTTGTATTTATTTGAATGCACAAGGAATCAGATATAGTATATAATAGTGAAATCACCCAATGAAATGGTTTTTTTTAAAATCATCTTTCCCTCTATCCTACACTTATGCGATTGTAAGTGTACCATGGTGCTTGGTTATCATGTGGAATACATTTTTCTGTGAGTCCCTTGGGATAAAAGTGACTAAATTGTAAGTACAGTACATCTGCTTAGATCTGTCCTTTTTAACTGAGAGTCCAGACCCTTAAGGCACTACATCCAACAAGGACCAACTTGGCCCAAGGACAGCCACTCTCCATGAGCAGTTTAGAAGTTCACACTATTCATGTCTCAGAATGTCATTTACATAAAAAATTGGACAAAAAATAAAGTTTTTTTTTATATTGCCTACTGTTATAATACAGCATATTCTCTGAGTTGTCTGGATTCTGACATCACAGCAAAAATATCAAATATAATCCTAATCAGGGCTTCCTTGGTCAGCGTAACCCAAATAGTTACAAACATACAGATGAAAACAGAAAATAAAAAATGTACAACACTAGTTTTAGTGTAACTGGTCAGACAAGCCAGGCACATTCTAAAAAGTAAATTGGAGATAAAAACAACATTTTGTATATTTGTTTAAGGTGTGTACCTTTTTTTAAATAAATACATGAGTTTGTGGTTTATGTACAATTGCAGTTTGTGAAATGTACAGACCTGACAGGGCCACAGAAAAAATATGCAGAAAAGAAATTTACAGTGTTACGTATGTACAAAATATTTACACATTTGAAAAAACTATGTTGTCAATGAATGTCACTATCCCGCGTATCATTTATCAAGCATTTTGAAACTTTCTCTTCGGTTCAGTCATTCATTGTTGTTGAGAGGACGACTCCAGATTACCAAATACATCATTCACATATACCCTCTATGTCACTCTGCGGCAATAATGATGAAAAGGGGAATTCTTCATTGAAATGTTTAGAGTCTACTCTACCAGACTATACCCCCACTATACCTGAAATATACTAACACTTACGAAAACATTGAAATACAAGCAGTGTTTGTAAGAGCAGAGCAGCAGTTAAATCTTGTGCTCTATAAAAACACAATTAACAAGTTTCACCTTGTGATCTTTGAGCCACCCAAATGTGTTGAGTTGCGGACAGACAATTGTTATAATGCACAGTCCGATGGCGCATACGGCAATCCCATTGACCGCTGCATTGCCACTTTTGGCCAATTCTGACCGAGTCAAATTGACGTGCCCTTACTTTCCAGGGCTGACAGATGAAAATAAAATGAAGGAAAATTAAATAAAATCAGAAATAAGAGTTTCTGACCCTGAGAAGAAATTACTTCCTTGTAACACTGACAAGCAATAAGACCTCTGTTCTTAAGGTTCATACATATCATTCTACAGATCTTATCTGCACAAAGTAATATATCTTAATATATACTAACCATAACATAAACAGTGGGTTTCTTGCCAAGAGCAGAAGGCCCATTCGCACAGGCCACATTAAAAAAGTGGATGATAAGGGATTAGTGATGACATAGTTCAACTGTGACTGGCTGGCTCTCCTTATAACATGATATTCACCTACTGGTTATTACATTCACTATAAGTCATTTTCATTTGGTGCAATCAATTTACATTAGTACATGTCCGAGTATAGCACTAAAAATATAAACACAAAATCTTTTATAAACACAAAATCCCAAACTTTAAAATAGTGCAAGAAATGCTATGTACAAAACCTAGAAATATAGAAAATTATGAGACTCACAAAATAAAAATTACATTATCATTATTTACATGAAACATATTCAAAATATTCAAGGGATGTTCACCATTTGTTTTCAGGAATGAAGATCACATTAAAAAAAAAAAAACTTGCCTGAAAAGGTCAATGTTAAAGTAACACATTGCAAGTGACCCAGAAATTTATGACAAAAACTCAGAGGAAACAAATAAGATTTTGTTGTTATTATTTCATTTCTCAATATTAACAATATACAATATAATGAAAAAAGTAGATGTAGAGTTCACCATTTGTTAGAGTAGATGTAGAGTTAGAGTAGATGTAAAAAATTTAAAGAGTAGATGTAAATGTTAGAGTAGATTAGAAGTAGAGTAGAAGATGTAGAGTTAGAGTAGAGTTAGAGTAGATGTAGAGTTAGAGTAGATGTAGTTTAGAGTAGATGTAGATTAGTACGTGTAGATGTAGAGTTAGAGTAGATGTTAGTTAGAGTAGATGTAGAGCAAGAAAGAGAAAGATAAGATTAAGTTAGAGTAGATGTAGAAGTTAGAGTAGATGTAGAGTTAGAGTAGATGTAGAGTTAGAGTAGATGAATAAATGTTAGAGTAGATGTAGAGTTAGAGTAGATGTAGAGTTAGAGTAGATTTAGAGTAGATGTAGAGTTAGAGTAGATGTAGAGTTAGAGTAGATGTAGATGTAGAGTTAGAGTAGATGTAGATTTAGAGTAGATGTAGAAGTTAGAGTAGATGTAGAGTTAGAGTAGATGTAGAGTTAGAGTAGATGTAGAAGTTAGAGTAGATGTAGAGTTAGAGTAGATGTAGAGTTAGAGTAGATGTAGAAGTTAGAGTAGATGTAGACGTTAGAGTAGATGTAGATGTAGAGTTAGAGTAGATGTAGAAGTTAGAGTAGATGTAGACGTTAGAGTAGATGTAGATTTAGAGTAGATGTAGAGTTAGAGTAGATGTAGATTTAGAGTAGATGTAGAAGTTAGAGTAGATGTAGAGTTAGAGTAGATGTAGAGTTAGAGTAGATGTAGAGTTAGAGTAGATGTAGATTTAGAGTAGATGTAGAAGTTAGAGTAGATGTAGACGTTAGAGTAGATGTAGATTTAGAGTAGATGTAGAGTTAGAGTAGATGTAGAGTTAGAGTAGATGTAGAAGTTAGAGTAGATGTAGATTTAGAGTAGATGTAGAGTTAGAGTAGATGTAGACGTTAGAGTAGATGTAAACATTTTCATGTCAAGCTGTCCTCCTCTGATATTCTTTTTGTGCTGTTTTCTGTTTTACAGAGGAAGGTTGTTTTTTGGCTTCTGGTGAGTTCCCATTTTAGAGATCGCATGCCGGGATCTGAGTTTCTAGCGCAAGATGAGATGGAATAAGAAAGATCTACAAGCAGTTCATAAAACACAACCTTGTTTCTCCCACCATTTTGTTTTGTTTTTCTCTCTTTTAGCCATTTATCTCAGGCTCGGTCATGCCATGTCTTCATCCAGACTCACCATCTGTCTCTGAAAAACAAATTGAGAGAAAGAGAAAGGGACAGAAAAACGTTCATTAACAAGAGTTGTGGCACCAGAGCACAGTTCCAGCTTGCGCAGGCATGAATCTTTATCGGGGATGCCCAACACTGGTACCCAAGAGCGGCCACTGAACTGGAGGCAGAGCTCACCGATGGGTAGGAATAGCCCTCCTGGCTGTTGTTCCTGCAGATGTGCACCTCATCTTCTGTGGTCTTCTGGTAAACAGGATTGACGAAATGGATGGTGACGGTGTTCTTCAGCTTCCAGTGCCTCCACAGAAGCACTGCGCCAAAGGCCACCAGACACAGGACAGCTGCAGGGGGGGAGGACCCGGTCACATGATCGGTCACATGATCAGCCACATGTGCCAAGGTCACTCATAAATCAAGGTCATAGGTCACTCATAAATCTACACTCATTATCTACCCACATGCACAGGGATGCCTAAAAAGGACAGTGTGTGTTCATTTAGGGAATAATTCACCATTACTCACCGATGGGAAGAAAAATGTACAGAGCTGTAGGGGAAGACTGGGCTGTCATGGGAGTGGCAGCGACCATGTTCAGGTTGCCTTCAAAAAAGAACGCAAAGAGAATATACACTTTAGTCAATGTAATACAGTTCCAACACAAGTCTAACATAAAGAAGTGAGTCCAGCACCAATTTAATTATAAAAATTTATTTTGATGGCATATGTGCACTACTTAATGTATCTAAGGTCAACACAAGCAGTTCAGCGTGTCTCACATGAAAAGGAGTGATAATGAAGGTTTTATTTGTGATGAAAATGTGGGGCTGCTTGTACCTTGCTCTGGGGTGATTTGGGGGATTTCAGTTGTGTCAGGGTTGGCGGGATAAGTACGAGGCATGGGTGCAGCAGTGGTGGTGGCGGGGGCAGCAGTGGTGCCAGTGGTAGTGGGGGCGTGGTCTGGTTTCTTGGGTGTGGTCTTGGCTGGTGTGTTGAGTGTAGTCTTGGCTGGGGTTGTGGGCATGGTCTTGGCTGGGGTTGTGGGCGTGGTCTTGGCTGGTGCTTTGGGGGTGGTCTTGGCTGGGGTTGTGGGCATAGTCTTGGCTGGTGCTTTGGGGGTGGTCTTGGCTGGGGTTGTGGGCGTGGTCTCGGCTGGTGCTTTGGGGGTGGTGGCCGGGGCTTCAGGCTTAGCAGGAGGCACTGGGGTTTCAACAGCTATTTAGAGAGGGGACAGTGCCAAGACAATGTCAGACTTCCTGATGCAACAGAGAGTGTGCGTGTGTGTGTGAGTGCATGTGTGTGTGTGTGTGTGTGACTGTGTGTGTGTGTGTGTCTGGAAATGAGAGGCAAAGCTCAAAGCAGTGTCCTTGCACAGGGCCAGTGAGAGGGATATCTACCTGGAACACATTTCCTCATGTCTGGTCCCAGCATCAGGTGATCTGGGCAGGCACAGGTGTACTTGGGCGAGTGTGTGCTGATCTGAGGGGCAGGAAGGCACAGGAACTCACAGCCTCCATTGACCAGCTTGCTCTCCTTGCACCAATCCTTGCCTGAGAGAAAAAAAACGGGGGATTAGCAAGTGTCCCCTGAACATGTGTTTGTCTACCTCAGGGGTGGGGAACCTCATCCGAAAAGAGCCGGTGTGGGTGCAGGTTTTTGATTTAGCCCAGCACTACGTCACCTGATTCAACGAATTAACTAATCATGGTCTTCGCTCAAGTAGAATCAGTGCTGGGCTAAAACAAAAACCTGCACCCACACCGGCCCTTTTCAGATTATGTTCCCCACCCCTGATCTACCTAAACCATTCACTTCCAGTCATTTAACACTGTTATTACTCAACACTGTTATTACACAACACCTCACCATGTGTTCAGATACAGTTTGTTTAGTCCTCTTTATCTATGAGGCTGATTTATTGCAGTTTATGGACATTAGTCTGTAAATAACAGTGAAAGCTTTCTGGCTGTCCATACCCGCAGGCTGTTTGTGGTTGTGGTACAGCACAATGTCCTCAGGTGATGCCAGGTTCTCCACCAATGCAAAGATGTCACTTCCTGTCAGACGGTTAGCACTGAGGATGGCGTTGTTGCTGATGTCCGTCCAGAACACTGTATCCTGTGAAAAATCAAAGAGGTCACATCACAAATGGTAACAAAAACAAAGAAACAACGCAGTCAGCGGTTTCAGGCCTGGGGTACAGAACCCCTAAGCCACAGATTAGAACAATACAGCCAAAGCTCCAGTACGGCGTAAACCAATTAGTGGAGCAGCACATAGGAATTTAAACTCCTCAGCCCCTCAATGCTACTGCTGTCAGGCTGGGATGGCATTTCCTGTCTCAGGGGCCTCTGGGGCCTCTAGGGGTGTTCTGACCCAAATTCCACCTGCCGGTCCAAATCCCTGTCACTTTACCCAAGCCACTGGAAGGCTGGATCTCCCAGTACTCCCTCCCCCAAATAAGTTACTGACTGACTGACTGCCTGATTGACTGACTAACTCACTAACTGGCTGGTTGAATGACTAGCAGACTGACTTACTGACTACTTTACTGATTGGCTGACTGATTGACTGACATACTGACTGACTGGTCAATTTACTGACAGACTGATTGAATGGCTGATTAACTTACTGATAGATTGATTGACTGACTAACTGACTAGTTGGATAACTGATTGACTGACTAACTGTCTAACTTACTGACTGTTTGGCTAGCTGCCTGGCTGACTGACAAGTTGGCTGACTGACTGACTGACTGGTTGACTGACTGACTTGTTGGCTGACTAAACAAGCTCACCTCAAAGACAGTGAGAGAAAGCGGATGCGCCAGCTTGTGCTCGTCGAAGATGAGTGTGTGTCGGGCCTCTCCCTGGACGCCAATGCTGGAGAGGGTGTGCATTTTGGAATCCACCCAGTACAGCCGATGGTTAATCATGTCTGCATGGGAGGGACAGCAGGTCAGTGTTACACCGTTCCACACCCATTCATAAAACCAGGCCAGTACTACAACCGCAACAATCAAGTGCGGGTGTTCTCCTTAATGCTGCAATATTACTGAGGTGAACCACAACAAAACACTATCGATAGTTTAAATTGCTTTTTATCACTCAAGATAGCACCAGGAACCTGGCTTTGATACAAGTCATTATAACCGACCTCACGACACAGGGTTCAAGCAGATAGAGTTTGAGTGCAATCCTCATACCACCACTGGCTTGTGTATTATAATATCAGTTGGCATGAATCTGTATCCTTCCTGCTTAAAAGCAACACAGTCTCACTAATAGCATAATGTATTTATACTGTAATTCCTTTGAAATATCACAAGCTTTCCAACAGTGAGCTATGCGCAGGTGATGGATTATAGCTGCATACCCAAGGTGATGCCATTAGGCCACACTATGTTGTCGGTCACAAGTGGGGTGCGGTCTGCTCCGTTCAGCCCTGCCTTCTCAATTTTGGCCGGGTTGCCCCAGTCAGTCCAGTACATGAAGCTGTTGAAGTTACAGAAGACAATGAAGCACACATTCATCAGATAGACCCTCATAGAGCAACTCCTGCACTCTAGCACTGGAGAAATACATAAAAAAATAGAGGCTTTTCTACTCCTTACTATAACGTAACATAACGTAACATAACGTAACATAACGTAACGTAGCATAGCATAACATAACATAACATAACATAACATCACATAACAAACCGTAACAGAACATAACATGACATGACAAAATGTAACGTAACGACAAGAACAGGCTATTCAGACCAACAATGCTTGCCATTTTCCTACCACTAAACTGCCAACATTATTTTTATTGAAGCCAAACACTCATTTGCTCCTATCCATGTGCTTTTTTAAAACTTGCATTCATGTCTTCATACCAGTATGTCACTTTCTCTCAGTGATAATGGCCATTAGGGAAGCTCGGGGCCATGTGCGGTTCAGAAAGATGAGAGAATGGGACCTACTTGTGCTCTGGGTCCACCACAATGGCACGGGGTTTGGCCAGGCCCTGTTTGACAAGCGTCTTGCGCCGGGTTCCATCTGAGTTCGCCACAGAGATGGTGCGATATATGCTGTCAGTCCAGTAGATGTTGCCGTGGATCCAGTCGACAGCAATCCCCTCTGGTGCTCCAATGTCTGTGTCGATTATGATGTTGTGGAAGGAGGGATTGTCTGCCGTGTCCATGTGGGTGCTGAGGTGAGGGAACCGCAGGGTTAGAAAACACACACACACACACACACACACACACCCACACGCAAATGCACCTACACATTTGCACGTCCACAGGTACTGAACATAGTCCCAATAAACCTTCCGTTGTTTGAAGAGATGGAAGAGAAGAGCTTGTGACTGACTGTACTGAGCATTAGGAGTCCTCTCACCTGTAGATCCTCTTCTGTGATAGGTCGGACCAGTAGATCTTGTGTGTGGGAATGTCCATGTCCAGAGCCACCACGTTCTTTAGACGGGGAATGAAGCGCGTGTACTCCCTGCGGTCCAAGGTCATCCTCCTGACCTCGTGACGGTTGGTGAAGAAGAGGTAAGGGACATCCACTGAAATGCCAGACAGAAAAAAGACGATGGGCAAGGGCATTGATGTGGGGACAGAGGGAGGTGGGGCAAACTATGAAAATGTCGATCTCAATCACTGCCAGGGCTTCATATAAAAACGTCTGAATATGAAAGGTTTTGAGGGAGGAGAGGCTACTCCTGGAATGCAGGAACTGTTTGCTGATTTTGCAGAAATGGAGAGCCACACTTCTTACTGCTTCGTGAGACACAAAGATTTCAAAAAGGTTGCGCTTCATTGAGTCACTTCCATGCCTCTCTATCGCCTTGCCATAGCCTAGCCATCAGCAGTTCTGTGAGAGGCACACAGCCTCTCTATCGCCTTGCCATAGCCTAGCCATCAGCAGTTCTGTGAGAGGCACACAAACATCACAACATGCATACCATCAATGAGCTTGCAGGCGTTGGTCCTGGGGTCAAGCTGGTAGCCATCGCCACATATACACTTGTAGCTGCCCTCTAGGTTAACACAGATCTGGCTGCAGGTGTCAGGATTGGCACATTCGTCAATGTCTGCGAGGAACAAAACCCCAGACACAGGTCACAAAGAGATCCCTGTGACTGTGGACGTGACACAGAAATAGGGGGGCAACAGCAGTGAACAGCTCAGAAACTCAACAGCAGTAAACAGCTCAGAAACTCAACAGCAGTGTAACAGCTCAGAAACTCAACAGCAGTGTACAGCTCAGAAACTCAACAGCAGTGAACAGCTCAGAAACTCAACAGCAGTAAACAGCTCAGAAACTCAACAGCAGTGTAACAGCTCAGAAACTCAACAGCAGTGTAACAGCTCAGAAACTCAACAGCAGTAAACAGCTCAGAAACGCAAAAAGTGAACAGCTCAGAAACTCAACAGCAGTGTAACAGCTCAGAAACTCAACAGCAGTGTAACAGCTCAGAAACTCAACAGCAGTGTAACAGCTCAGAAACTCAACAGCAGTAAACAGCTCAGAAACGCAAAAAGTGAACAGCTCAGAAACTCAACAGCAGTGTAACAGCTCAGAAACTCAACAGCAGTGTAACAGCTCAGAAACTCAACAGCAGTGTAACAGCTCAGAAACTCAACAGCAGCGTAACAGCTCAGAAACTTATCAGCAGTGAACAGCTCAGAAACTCAACAGCAGTGTAACAAGAGCCTTGTGCTGTTACTAAGAGGCCTCACCTTCACACAGTTTCTCGTCAACCAGGCTGAAACCAGCGGGGCAAAGACACTCAAACCCAATCTTCAAGTCCTTACAGATATGAGAGCAGCCGCCTTTGTTCACCAGGCACTCGTTGGTAGCTGCAGACGCATAAAAGAAAAGGCCACCTCACAATCACGATCCTTAACATTCATTTTTTATTACAGCATAAGGCTCAATATTCCATACCACCGTACTACCCAAACTCTACTGCTCACTTCAGGCCAAAACCTATTGGGGAAAGCAGTTATATTTTCCTGGTTCAGTATTATTTTTCAAATACAGTTTATTTTTCTCCTCAGGGTTTTTGTGGACGGAATGGGCCTCTACTCACTGCATTCTTTGAGCGGCTCGTCGGACCAGTCTCTGCAGTCACGCTTCCTGTTGCACACCTTGTCCATTGTGATGCACTCTCCGTTGTGGCACTTGAATCGACTGGGGCCCTCGCATAACCTCGCTGCACATGGGGAGAGGAAGAGGAGGGGAGAGTGAGGGAGGCTGCAGAGGAGGAGGAGAAGGAGGAGCAGAAGGCGGAGCATCCTCAGAGGTAGATAAATTAATGACATTGGCGGGTCTTACTTATGGCACAGCCCAGCTCATCGCTCAGGTCCCTGCAGTCGTGCACGAGGTCACACTGCCGGCTGCCATGAATACAGGTGCCATCGGTACACTGGAACTCATCTGGGCGGCAAGTGGGCTGGCCTAAAACCAGAAAGCGAGAGAGAGAGAGGGAGAAAAAAAAAAAGAGAGAGAGAGAGAGAGAGAGAGAAAAAGAGAGAGAGAGTTAGATGCAGATTCATGTCTATGACAATACAAATATATGTATGTTTGTAATGCTTTTAAAACAAATAGGGGAGAGAGGGAGAGAGAGAGAGAGAAAGAAAGAGAAAGAGAGAGACTGAGACATAAGTAAGTGATGGATGAAGCTATAAATTCAGGCAGAAACCCATACAAGTAGAAACCAGAGTTTAAAGAAAAGTTACAGAAAGTGGCCTCCGGTACTTACTGCAGTTGGCCTCATCGGAGTTGTCGTTGCAGTCGCCCGATCCGTCACACCGCCAGCTGGCATGGATGCACTCCCCGCTGCCGCAGTGGAACTCCTGCTGGGAGCACACCCTGGTGCGGCTGGGCGGGGCCTTCCCCTTGCAGCCCTGCGGCCACTCGTCCGAGCCATCCGAGCAGTCCGAGTCGCCGTCGCAGACCCACAGGCGCGGCACGCATAGCGAGTTGTTGCAGCGGAAGGAGGTGGAGCTGCAGGTGGTGGTAGGGCACGAGTCCTCATCGCTGCCGTCCATGCAGTCAGCGTCATCGTCACACACGAAAGCGAGAGACACACACTGCCCGTTCTTACACTGGAACTCGTCGTCCGTGCACTTCTTGGGTTCTAGAAGACAAAGAAAGGGAGATTTAAAAGTGTATTTAATCTTTATTTATACAGGGTAGGTTGAATGCTCTTTTACAGCAATGCTCTGTTAACGGCCCTCAGGTAGCCTAATACACATGTCTTTGGATTGTGGGAGGAAACCGGAGCACCCGGAGGAAATCCACACGGACACAGGGAGAACACGCAAACTCCACACAGAAAGGCCCCGGCCAGGATTCAAATCCAGGACCTTCAGGACTGGACTTGTAACCGAAAGGTTGCAGGTTCGATTCCCAGGTAGGACACTGCCGTTGTACCATTGAGCAAGGTACTTAACCTGAATTGCTTCAGTATATATCCAGCTGTATAAATGGATAAATGTAATAAGATGTAATAAGAAGTTGTGTAAGTCGCTCTGGATAAGAGCGTCTGCTAAATGCCTGTAATGTAAAAAATGTAATGGATAGAGTGTAGGTAAGATAGACGTTTAGTGGATGGTATAGGTAGGATGGATGGTAGGTAAGGTGGCTGATGGTATGTAGGATAGAGTGTAGGTAAGGTAGAGGTTTGGTGGATGGTATAGGTAGGATGGATGGTAGGTAAGGTGGCTGATGGTATGTAGGATAGAGTGTAGGTAAGGTAGAGGTTTGGTGGATAGTAGGTAGGATGTGTAGGTAGAGGTTGGGTTGGAGAGCGGGTCAGGTGGTTAACAAGGGCAACTCACCGCAGCTCTCCTCATCTGCCCCGTTCTCACAGTCAGGCTTGCCGTCACAACGCCAGCCGTTGGGCACGCAGCGGTTTAGCCGGCCCCCGCAGCTGAACTCCGTGGGTCTACAGGTCTTCGCCACTAAGAAAACAAAAAAACAGGATGAGGGACACAGCCTATTAGCCCCAACCGCTCTGTAACTGAAGATAAAAATACTATGAATACACCCACAGATCTAAACAGAGGCTCAGCAGGGTATTTCACGAACCAGGATTACTGAGTTAACTGAATAACTGCACCGAATAAAATCCGGAACAGTCCATGTTCCAGATTTGGGAGGGTTTCGGGTTTTACTCAGGGCAGTTGACTAGCTAACTCAGTAATCCTGTTTTGTGAAATAAATACCCCACAGATCTGTGCCTTCAGAGGTAATCGAATGAAATACAGTTGACCGCTGTTTCCTTAAGCAGGTACGGCAGTTTGGGACCCAGAATGAGGTTGACATCTGATACTCACAGCACGTGGCGGGCAGCTCGTCTGTACCATCGCCGCAGTCGTCTGAGTCGTCGCACACCCAGCTCTTCGTGACACATTTCCCGTTGCCGCACTGGAACTGCCTCACGTTACAGAGTGAACCATCTGCCCCAGGACAACCCATACGCAATTAGGTTACTATGGTTACAAACGACAAACACACCCAGAGAATCTGAGCTCTCAACAGCTTTTCTTGTCAACTGATGTCAGCAAAGGTCATGTCTGTGGCTTTTCTATGGGCACACATCATATTTACATGGAATGCAACTCATAGCGCCATCAATGAGTTAACCTTTTATGTTACTGCCAATACATTGCTTACGACTAACTGTAAAAAAACAAACATGTGACCCTCCTTGTTAAACAAATGTAAGATAAAAATGATTGTTGCATGGCAGCAGGTGTGTAGAAATAGGAGTTATGCCTCAGGTGAGGGAAGAGGATGTGAGAGGACACATCTGGTTTGCAACATCCTCCCTCCCCCATTGACACTCTTTTTGGAGGTAGTCAGGGTGAAATTGTCTGAAATGTCTCATTGACAACCGCCAAAAATGTTCACAGGAGATCTTGTCTGTTTTTTTCTGACTCACTGTTCAAATAATACAGGTCTTCACTTGTAACATATGACTTCATTAGCTGGGAACTCACTGTGGAGAGCAAATCTCAGTGGTCAAAAAAGCCCACACACAAAACAGGTATTTCAAAGAGTTTTGTGGACAGTGCCAGTGGTGGGGCTTGTGCATGTGTCAGCGTCCAAGTAAAATTTAAAAACTAGATTAAGGGCTAGGGGTTAGGGAATGAACGAAAAGCCATCTTCTGTACTGAATCTTATGCCTGGAGCTCCTCAAGCAGGGAGTGGGGGACTCTTGAAATTCCGCACCAAAGCGGGATCCCCGAGCAAGAAGAAACTCCAAATCCTCTGTCATTAAAAGAATTCCATTCCTTCTATTTTGGAATTATGTTTTACCTTCAGGTCATGAAAGACATAAATAGGCCAACTGTCCCGTTAAGAGGAGGAGTTCTATAATCACACCACTAGTTGCTGATTGGATCCGGAGGAATTCAACATAACAAGGGACCAACAGGGATACTACCGAAAGAAGATGGGGGCTGTACCAACAAACTACTCCACAGAAATATTCAAAACTCGATACTGTACCAACAGATACAAATGGTTCCCACAATATGCAAATATAACATCACCCAGTGAGAAACTTGACTTGGGATTGGTTATTAAAATTGACATAATGTGACAGTATGCGATTCTCAGACTTTAAAGAACATAACTAGATTGTCTTTCGTGAATCTTTAGAAACCAATTGGTGCTGTAGAAATAGATTGCTTCGACCTGTGCTATCATAATTCTTTCCATCACAAACACCAGAATGAATTTATGTAATGTCTAATAGACTCTCCATCGAAGTCCCAATTACAGATACAAAAGAGGGCCTGGCCATATAGGAGAAAATCCAATCTGATTATGAAGACAATTTAATAGGAGAGACTTCATTTAGAGGTATGTGATTTATAGCTGAAAATCCATCCGGTTCAACTTGAATTTGCATTTCTCAAAGATGGCAATGAGAACAGACAGGACCCAGCTGTATCTTTCTAATGAGATAATGGCCCTGACAATGCTGCTGTCTTGTTCCCATGGTACAGAGACCACGTGACCATGGGCTGCAGATACAGAATCTCTCTGTCCTTCGGCCACAATGGCTGCCTCATCAGCACAGTCACTCATTTAGCGTTAACTCATTCGCTTGTCGTAGTACACCCTCTCTGAATGCACTTGACAAATCCTCAGTCAGATTCCCTCCTAAGGCTGGCAAATTAAAAAGTAGCCAAGGTTCAGAAAGTGAACTCCTTAAGAGTGTTAAAGTGTGTCTCTACTGCAGCGCAAGAAGCCGTTTAACTGTAATGTGTGTCGCTTTAAACCTCACAGGATGAATTGCACATTCCCAGAGCAAATCCCTGCTACTGTAAAAGGAGATGTGGGACAGCCCAGTTCAGGGCAGCTGTATGTTTTCACTCCCCTTGGATGCCCCCTACTATTAAAACACAGCCATACACAGAGCTCAGAGGCTCTGTAGAGCAAACAGGGCACTCTGCCAACAGTGTGTTCCTGGAAAAGCCTTTTCCTAGTATCCTTCCCTGGAGTGCAATGCTCGCTTGTGGAAGCAGGCACACTTTCTAGGCTGAGACGAGCTGACAGATATACTGCGCCAGCAGCAGTGAAACTAGACACACAGGCCGCCATCACCCTCAACCATTCTACCATTTTATTTTTCAACAGCTTATTCATTCACTCCAGTGGGATGAGTTATGCTAGGTCAAGTCCCAACCCCCCACCACCTCTCAACCCAAACAGGCTCTGTTTTACTGCTGAGTTCCCCAGCCCACAGAGAGCATACTTGTGTAGTGGAACAGATTCACTGCCCTCATTTTCTTTCATTCCTACAGGACAGGACTGTAAATACGATCACTGTGAAATTAACGGGTTTACTGTTACGACCTATATAAGAGGAATGCATCCATTTTGTTTACATACTTCCAGTTAATTGTGCTCTATGGTGCTTCTCGCTTGGGAAGCTATTGAAAAAAGGCCCACCAGAAGCACTTGACAGCCACCTCCACTTACAAGCTCTTGTAGCAGGCCTCTTATCACAGGTGGGAGTCCAATTTAGCTTATATATTAACAGAGAAAAGGAGGAACGTGGCAACGCAAACAAGCTTGTTATTTCCAGATGTTATCGCCTTCTAATGCCTTGTGTGTTTTATCAATCAGCCCTGCAGTGGAGACAGAAAATACAGAGCAGAAGCTGTTTGTATTTTAATGTTACAGTTATCAGTTGAATAACTGTTATGATAAACTTGCAGTCATCAAACACTTAACTTATTCTCTTAAGAAACCACACTTTCCTATCAGATGTAGCCTACGTGGTCGGGTAACAGAAAGCATCCATCTATATGAAACCTCGATTTAAATTGGTCCTCTGCAGTGATGTGTTGAAAATCCACTATCATGTGCTTATGTTCTGGATTTCAGATGGTGACAAGGAGGTAAGCCTGTATGGAGGGCACACTCCAGGACTGTTTGTGTACATAAATAATTCCTATATGATGTTTTAGACACACAATCATGATTTATAATGTATACACAGCATAAAGTTAAAGTAATGTACTGTGCAAAAGCAGTCCAGTGCTTATGACAAATTAAACAACCCTCACTTTGGCAGTATATGGAATACTGGAGTAACTGCCATTTCTACTTCATGAGATCAAATAACATCATAACATTGTAATGCATTTGGTGGATTGTTTGAAATCCGTATCCACAGCTGCCATAGTGTTAATTCATACAAAGACCGTCCAAAATCTGTCTTTGAGCACCCACTGGCTCATCGTTGACAAGTGACGTTTCATAATCCGATAATAGCCTATCACAATTTGGAATTTTACACTAGCACAACCTCTCTCAGTTTCTTTCAATAAACAGTTTCAACCTATTTGAACACCACATACATTTTCAAACGTTAAGTGTTACAATTACAATATGTAGCCTAACACTGTTTTCACGGTTCTCAGATATAACCTACAGGATACACTATATTATTGTTATTGTTGCTACACATAAAAACGTGTTAACTTCAAGGTAAGTAGGCTACCACGAACATCAAAAGGATGGCACGAGCACTGCATCACTGCCGGAAAGTGAGTTATTGTGAAAGTAGCCTACTTTATGAAATAAACTTTTAAAAAAGAAAAAAAACCTTCCGTAGCTACTGTAACATAGCCTACTGACATTTATTAATTGATTAACAAGTGTAATGAGTGCTTAGTTATTGCGACCTATATCACAGACAGCGCTTGTAATGACTTTCATAACAATTGGTTCGTGTATAACAACATGATAGGCCTAAGTGCAGCGTATCTTTATTGATACCACTGCCTTTAAAATGCATCTGGTTTGTAGCCTACTCATCCACCCACGCGCGTGCCGTTCTGCCTACTGTGATGTTCGTTGAAGGGTCGCTTTTTATTGTCAAACAGCTGTTAGAGACACTAATGAACACAGGGTATCATAATGTTGTGTATTCATAAAAAACAAAGCGTTGATTACGTAGAAACAGTAAAGCACCACTTGCGGAGTCAGTGAGGGTGCACGTAACCTACACTCACACAAATGCATTGTTTTGGTAATTTCTGCTCTGCAATATGAGTAAATTAGGGGTAAATAAACAGTATATTTGTGATTTACACCTATGTAACCACTCCTCAGCTCTGCAGCCGTGCACATTTTATTTACAGATTTTATAGTGTGTAACTAGCTTTCCAGGAACACCCACGGTCACGGTCACGGTCACTGCCACTGCAAACCTGAAACCCACATGACGTCATGAAATGCATTGCCTATTCTGATTGGCCCCTGGATTAGAAGTTTAGATGAATGACAGTTTATCAGCAGTAGGGAGACGAGTCCCATTCATACAACAAGTGAAACAAATGGGGTTTATAATGAGGTGCAGCTGTACAGGTGGGTAGGCTACCCGTATCTCACCGCAGGTACAACAGAAGGAAAAGCAGCCATTTAATAAAAAACATCGATTTAAAGACATTTCGAATAAACTGACAATGAATGCAAAAAAGTCAAACGGGTTCGACGTGGCTAGGTTATCCCGCCCGAAAACTAAACACCCTTTCTGCTCCCCAACCCCTCCTATCGCCTAGGTTCGTTCAAGGACAGGCGCTCTCACAGTAGAACGTGAGGCATTTAGTTAAACGCCGGACCGCCTGTTTGAAAAAATGCCGAGTAAAAATGTAAATGTAGTTTATTTTACTTATTCAAAAAAACAAGAATAATTTAATTACAAAGAAGAAATTAGAAATTACAGAGAAATTACACTCAGATTTTGTTTAAATTATGTGATACTGTGTTGAGTTGCAAATGTTATCATACTATTTTAATAAAAGAGATAATTGTTTTTCGTTCAAGAAAAAATACAAATCTAGCAAATCGTCATATAAAACAATGCATATAATTTAGTGTTTATACCCTATTAATAATAAGCTAATAAGTATGGAAAATCTTGCTGAAAAGTTACTGAACATCTCGGAAAAAATGATATAGCAGCAGTTATTTAGCTACACAAATACACACAAAATACAACTTACATACTGTACATACAATAACTTACGTGATTGAACAAAATAGTTGACCAGGAACACCAAGCAACATAAGGACAGTTGCACGCTCTGCAGCCGATTTGTTATCTGCATCTCCTCGCTATCTTCTTGGCTCCCTTCTGTTATGACTAAAGTTATATATTTAGGTGGCTCCCGCCTTACTCAATCACTTGGTAATTTGTACGTATAGCACAATAACTTTTTAAAGGGGATATTGTATTGCCTAGAACGTCAGACAACTTGTATCACATATAAATGATTTATACAGGCTAATGGGTGCTGAAAGGAGCCTACGCACAGCGTGCTCTTGCGTAGGAAACACCAATGTGAATTCAAGAATTGAAAACAAACCGGAGCATTTCAATGTGGTCAAATTGTGGGCGGGATTTATAAAGTGGCGTGATTTAGAATTGTACTAGTGGTGGGGGCGGAGTTTCATAAATCATAACATGTTGGGGTGTGTGTTGTGTTTAGGGGGGGCTAATGTTGGGGTTGCTGAGGGGTGTGGGGTGGGTGTGTGAAGGTGTGTCGGGAGGGTGTGCATGTTGAGGCACAGTAGCTTTCAGGGGTCTGTGCTGTGTCAAGGGAGCCCTACAGCCAGGGGTGTAAGTAAATCATAGCAGAAAATAAACCCAAAGAATGTGAGAAGGGGGAGTAGCAAAATGATTACTGCTGAAAAGCAGATGTTTCCAGGAATCATGACCAAATTACACTCCAGCAAGCCATCCATTTCTGGATATCAGCTTTCCCATTTGCTCACATGACGTGTCTTGCTTTTGATCGTGAGTGTGCGCAGAGTGAATGCCTTGTGAAATGGCCATGTTTACATTTGTATGTACACGTAGTGTTTCAGTGGTCAATTCTCATATAGCTAATATTTATTCTGCTGTTCATGTGTTAAGGTGTACATTGAGGAGCAACAAAACAGTAAATTACAAATGGTCAAGATATAATAAATCATGCAAAACTTAATAAAAAAACAAAAAACCAGAGTAACTGATGCACTGGATCTTCACAATAAAAATTCCATGAACAAATGTCATTATCTGCAACATGGAAAAAGCCAGAGGATTATTACAACAGATTGTTTTTTTTTCCTACAAAAAATCGCCACTGGTATTTATTATTTTTATGGCAACCCTGTGGCCCATAAACATATATAATTAACACTTTTTTGGAGCAAAGTCTAGCTGTCCCCATGTGCTCTTGGGAGACAGTTGACCTTGATCATACTAACCTTCGGATAAATCAGGCTCAAATTAACTTCACTCACTGCTTTTTAAAAACAGTGGGCAAAGAGCAACAAACAAACTTGTAGCCTTGAACCAGGGGTTTGAGTACCAGCACCACATCAAAAAGATATACAATTTTTTCAAACAAGACTCTATACACACACACACACACACACACACATATATATATATATATATATATATATATATACGTATGCACAATGTTACTCAGTTATAATGCTTCAAGAACAGAAACGCATAAAAAACGCAGTCCTGTGAGGCAGAGCATATATGACATAAAAATCCATGAAGCCATCCAGGGGGTGTTTGATCCCAAATGGAGATCACATATTTGTTAAACCATAAACCCCAGCCAAAAAAATACATCCCCACAGTGACGCCTTCCGTGTAACAGTAAACAGGAATGTTGGCCATATACAACCCAGTGTTTGCGCTGTTTCACACCAAGAGTCTGACTCGAGAGACAGCCCCATACTGTTTATGAGCTATAGCCTACCGCTGCCTGCCTGCCTTGTGCTTGGCCTGCTCGTTATTCTTCTTACTCATGTGTTCAGCACGCTTACATCCAGCTCAGCGTACTCGGCTCTTCCTGAAGACATGCGAAAGACAATGCATGTTGGACCTGCATTTACATATGCATTACATTACAATAATTGACTGTGCGTACTGTATATACGTATATCCGATAAATGTAGAATGCATTTGAATAGATATTTAAGGAAAATAAGATGAGAATCATCAAATGTTTCAGCATCACAATATTACATAACAATACAAAAAGTGATCAACATTTTAGTATACCTGCAAATTTAGCTGCAGAACTAGCAAAGGGGTACACAAGTGCATATTAAATTGATGATTATAAGCCACACACACACGCACGCACACATGCACACACACACATACACGCACACAGACACACACACACATGCTTGACACAAGCAGCCTTGCTCTCGTCTTAATGTGGGTATCCCGGTGGTGCTCCCAGTGGAGATCCCTGTGCTTTGTGTCACATGATGAATCACCGGCCGCTGCCAGCTCTCGCTGAGCTGAGGATTCCAGGCTCACACTCCCATTTCCTCTCTGACACTAAGGGACAGAGGCAGGGGCAGTGCACAGTGGTAGGTGCTGCTCTGTGACACAGCTAGCAAACACACACTGGGACGTACATAGATCGAGGCATGGGCCAGTGGGCCGGCCCGCTCTCTCATCTGCCCCACCCCCCCATCCCCACCCCACACACACCATCTTCCCACTCAACTTCTGCTTACAAAACTCACATAAGCGCCTCCCACTCTAACTAAACACTTTTCCCCGTCCACGTTTCTAGAAATATTTTTGCTTGTCTTTACTTCAGCTCTGTGGACTGAACACCTTCAAAATAAACACAGGAAGTGGATACTGAACAGCCAGTGTCGGATGGTGTTTGACGGCATTCCTATGTATTCTTACGTGTTTCTCAGCTTTGGTTGCAAGTATTTAGAAAAAATGACCCAGCTATATTAGAATTATGCATAGCGCTGTCTCTGTAGAGGAATGCATGGAAAAGAAAGATTCATCATCACGCAATCTGAGCGTTGTCATGTGTTGAGATCATTCTTTCTTGTCCATATGGTTCTGATGGGGGGGAAAAAACCTGAAATTGGTCAAAGATGTAAAAGCCATCCTACTGTTAAATCTGGATACCACATGCAACAGCAGGTTCCCCATACTGTTAATGGAGTTACGTATCACCCTTCGCCTATTATTACCCTTTAAGTACAGGGCTGATTTTAAGGTGCTTTTAACTTTAAAAAAAGCGCTACATCTGTAAAGCATATTTCTACCTTACAAGCATAACAGTTTACTTTGCTCTCAAGATGCAGGTTATCTTGTTATCCCAAGAATTTCAAAGCACCTAATGGCTGGTGACCGTTTCTGTCTTCTGCCCTGTAGCTCTTCCCTAATTTCCTATTCCCCTCTCCTACTGAGGGGGCACCTGCCCAAAGTCTCAAGCCTCATTCAGAGCCTGTTTTCTGCCCCTCCAGCCTCCGATGCTACCCCAGCGCCAACACCTCCAGATGCTTCAAACAACCTGTCTTGAACTTATCAGATAAACTGAAAATTTTACCAAGACTTTACCAAGCCTTGTCTCTATGAGCCCATAACCTGAGCCAGCCAGAGGACAATGTGCTTCTCCTAATGAGTCTGGTCCTCCTAAGTTCATCAGGAAGTTTTTTTTATGCCTCTGTCTTCTTTGGCTTGCTTTGTGTGGGTTTAGGGAAACCTGTGAAACATATTGCGACCATTGTTTATAAAAATTCACTATGCAGATACATATGATTGGATTAGATTTGATTGTGGTGCTGAATACTATGCAGTGCAATCGGGGCAGCTGAAACACCAGGTCATTTTTATGTGTTAGTTCATTCCACAAAAGCTGGACCAAGTTCCCTTATGTCATGTCATTGTGATATCTCCACTGAAAGTGTGCACTTGTACCTCTGAAAAAAAAAACTATTCCAATGACAAAACAGACACATTTGTAGAGGTTTTTCCTAGATACTTTCTTTCTTTTACAGCTGAAGAATGTTTATTATCAGTCTGTCCTTGGATTTGGAGTTCATACCAAAGATCACTGTATCAAAGGCCCATTGACTAGAGGGGAAACAGGAGCGGAATCTGTGTTCCGCTGTTCAAGGCTGTCTGTTTAGATTGCAACTGCACACGTCGTGCCACGACCCACCACCAGGAGGCGCTCGCAATGGTCATAATCACTTTATTGACCACAATGATATCTGCAAACTGGCTGATAATATTAGAGTCAGCAGTTATTTGTGGGGAGGGCTGTAGAATCGGAAGTCTCATTATCAGTCTTCAGACTCCACCTTACCAGATTAGCACTGTATTTGATACATGTACTACTTGACATTGGAAATAATTTTCTAAAATATGAATCCTATTCTAATAGCACATCCACAGTACATTACACAGGCACTGTGACCAAGACAGCTTTCCTGTTGCTCACTCATTATTCTGAGGACCAAGCTGTATAGGTCAAGCAAGTCTGCTTTTTCTGAGTTACACACACACACACACACGCAATGAGACACACACAAATGCACAGAGAGAGAGAAAAAGAAATAAAGAGAGAGAGTCAGACAGAAAATGAAATGAGTTATCCCTGAACGCTGACGATAGATCTAGCTCCATGTTCATTGTTTCCGGATATTGCCTCATGCAGTAAGTGTCATTTACAGTAAGGGACAGTTTTCTTGTCCATATGGTTCTTACTGGGACAGTAAGTGAGAGAGAAGGGCTGATAGAACCAATAGTTCTTTAAAAGAGATTTGATTACAGTGATAAACTGTAGACATGACTCCAAATATAAGACTGAGTACAAAAAAGTGTGATACTTCTCTACTGTCTTTACACTTGCACTTTCAATTTATTTATTGTATATCGTCATAGTTCAGGTAGTTAACTTTTTTAAAACGTATTTTTAAAATTTAATTTCTATTTTCAGTCAGGACTGTCAACACTGGTCTTAGAGTCACAAGGTCTGGCTTTTGTTTGTACTTTAAAATCAGCAATCAGTTTAGATCCAAGAAACCAGGGGCGAGTTAACTTTGTAACAGTTACTGTAAATGTGTAACTGTAGCCGTTTTAAACGATCACGTAACTGCTGAGTAACATCAAAAATCTTTCTTCTTTCTCTCCAGGACCAGGGCTACTTTGGTCCTCTTCCTCAGATTATTGCTGCACTATTGTACATCCTCTAATTTCACCTAAAGCACACAGTATAAAGCAATAATTCTAACCGGAAATACGGTCCAAATGTGACCATCTATACATCATACACATTTTATATTGTTTTTGAGCAGAGAATGCTTTTTTTTAAACCAATCACAACATTTGCAAGTCAGACTCTTAATGCGTTGCAGTTTGAGCCAGTTCTATAAAACAGGGTTAGCACACTGTGTGTGGGAAGTGTCTGCTGGTGGTGTGCCAACCTGCCTTTGGAAAGACCTGGAGTTGCTCAACCCCTAGCTTGTATTAGGAGTTTTTTTTTCTTCCGTTTCGATTATTCCAGCTCCAGTTTGTTTCACAAGAAGTATTTTACCAATAGGGCTGATGCCCCTGTGGCCGCCATCATGAGTTTTCATAATTTTCCTATTGCACAGTAAATAGGTCATGCAGCATAAATATTTTTCAGCAGAAAGCTCAGATCCTTCAATGTACTGTCAGCTTAACATGCCTTCCAAATTTACACATCCTACTGGAAGTGGAGACACATAAAGCACTTCCTGAAGAAAGCCTCTCCACAACCTGGTGTGGAAGGCCAACGAATACCATGTGTGACACTAAAATAGGTACGTCATTCCCTGCCCTCAACTTTCAGTGTTACAAATTTAAACCATCTGACACCGTACTGATCCCGTCGTAGGCAGAGGCGTTTAGCCTAAGCGGCGTTTTTATACCACTTCATGGTTCATTCTCATCCTTTCATTCGCAAAGAAAAAAAGTGTCGCCGAGCAACAGTTGAGCTTTCATGTCTTGGAAAGCTGTCCTGAACCCTTGTATACGCACATATTATAGCAATGTCAAGTAAGGACAGACCAAAACCTTGTGGTGAGTGTAGAAATTCAACCTGCTCTTGTTGAAATTGTGCAGCGTATACAAACCAGGCACTACCTACTCGCTGAAGAATGTAAACAGCCGGTAGTGGTTACAGGCTAAACTTTCTTAGAAGCTGAGAAACATTCCTCTGAACCAAGCTCCTGGCGGAGCCACAAATTTCTCCCCAGTGTCAAGATAGGGGGCCCTGGCAGCACACCCCTCAATGTATATATTGAGCAATACCACACATTTACCATCAATTCTGCCCGTTTTTACATCTGTGTAAAAAAAACAACAGCGAACGAGGTTCACACCAGTGTTGCCCAACTTGTCTGTTTGTTATTCTCCAAGTACATGCTTCACGTTTACTTAAAATATATATCTTTTTTTAAATTAACAGACTACCATTAGCGACTACCGACTAACAGTTTTGCTACTTACTAAATGGCTGCAAAAACAAACAAGAATTTCTTGCATCATTTCAGCTGGCACAAACATAATTTATGTAACTTTTTTTAGTTACAAAACGTACACAAGCCTCAGCCTTGAGTTGTTTTTGCCGAAGACCTGGGTTTCTATGTCAATATTTCCTCCAAGTGTATATAAACAGCATTCTATAGACATACATATAGTCAAAAGCTGATTCTGCAACACGTTAGAGGTATTTTTTATTCTTGATAATTAGGCCAAATCAAGTGACAGGTTTGCATAAATCCAAGTTTTGGATCATTGCATATTAATGAGTCAACCATAAATTAATTAAGATAGTTTTAATTCAAACATTAATTTAAACATTTATCTGACGGAGTTATTGTAACAGGGTTTTTTATTTTTATTTTGATACCTGTAGTTTTATTCAAAGCTTCTTGCATAAACGAGCATGTGAATACAATATACTCCCATAAAAAAGTTTTACAGCAATGGCTATATTTTCATGGCATTAAATCTAGGAAACAGATACACATAACCATACTGAGTAGATTAAATATGCTATAAATCACAGCGTGGCTTTTGGTTTCACCATGTATGAGTTTGAGCTGCATGCAATGAATCATCAAGGGTCATGTCGTTAGATCGCCCTCTATTGTCTTCCAAGCGACATTGCATCCTAATCTCCATTGCCCAAAATTTGATCCCGCCAGTTCAACACACAGAAGCCACTGCTTCTATGTCCAAAAATGACTGAATTGAACACAGATGGCTGAAATGATCAAAAGTACACAACCAATGCTAAAGACCCAGTGCAATCACAGCTAAGCTGAAGCTCCTGACCACTTCACTACGGCTAGTTGCATAAAGTAGGTCATTCTTCAGTCAATGTAAACAGACAAAGCAGTGTGTGGGGAGAAGTTCATGTTAACCATATCTCCATGTCTCCCTGGTCCCAGTGACACTCTGGGTAAACTGGCTTTCATTCTAACATGGTGTTTTACATATGGTGTTACCTGATTATCACATAACTCATTAGCCAATGATCTTGTGCATTTCAGAAAGACATGTATTGTGAGCTTGGTTTGTGTGTGTTTGTGTGTGAAAGATGCAGCACTCAACTTTAGATTAATTTGTCCATTAAAGTAGTCACACCACTTAATACTAACATTGATTTATTGCAATTAGATACCCAGCCAATCGTTAGTAATGTGGCACAATTCATTAATGGCAGATTTAAATGCTTGGTTTAAACACAGGCTATCACAGGCATTCATCTCAGTAATACAAAAGTCTGTGATTAAATTCATAAAAATAATACTCAACTGAGTGACTGGCACTGTTGGCCATGATAAATTTCTGAAGAAACATCCTCAAGCCCTATCTGCCACTTCTAGCATCAAAACATAGTTTGTAGATCTGACCCAGAATGCAGAGAAAATCATTCTAACCAACTAATGCCCTATTCGCACTGGACTAGTATTACCTAAGGACCTCATGTGATTTAGGAATTACAACCCCCCCCCCCCCCCCGACGGCTGTGTTTCGTGCGGCACATTCGCACGGGATAAACAAAGTCTGTATTACACTCAAATTTACTGATCAAATCCCAAAGATTATCATCAGATACGACTGAAACGCAACATTGCTATACTTCCATATTCCCAATTCACTTTCAGGCGTAGGTCTACATTTAAAAACTTTTGGCTAAAGAACCGCACCAAAAATGTTGGCAAAATTCGCATGAATAATTTCCACGGCAGCCTCCATAATTCTTGACCCGGAACTCTTGCCCTCCGTGGTGGAATTACAGACATGGCAGATTCACATGGGATTAAAATCACAGACGACACCCGCAATTATTACAAATCACACAAAGTCCCCAGGTAATACTATTCTAGTGCGAATAGGGTATAAGAAAGCTGATATGCTGATATGTCTGTCTGGATGGTACATGAAGTCTCATACACCATAAAGTAGTGACGAAAATGAAAGAGTGAATTCATTTTTGTCTTTTTATTGTTGTTGAGATCCACTGACACCAACACGAAACAGCGGCACCCATACCCCAGTCCCCTCTGACTGATGAGACAGGTGTACTACCACTCCCTTTGTTCTTATTAAATTAGAGCATTTTTACACATACAACACACACGTGCATTTACGGGTTTGGAATAATACACAGACTCTAAAAGCTCACATTCAGTTTTGCCTTGGAAAGAAACTACATGACAAATAAATACAATAAAAATTAATTTAAAACTGTCCTTATGGTCCATGGTTCAGTTGCTTAGCTACATACCTAATAATATATTTTTTAAAACTGACAAAGACTAGACAAATAATCACATTTTATACTGGGATAGCAGTACAAATACGGAAGTGAATATTTTCCATATCAGTTTCTTACTCTTCGTCTTTTCAATTCATTATGTTAACTTAATCATTGGATACATTTATCCACAAAAAAAACTATCTATTTAAAACTACCCAGTCCTCACAAGCCCCTGACTACATGTCCCAGACTACCCTAGGGCTGGTTTGGCTGAGGATGAGGGTGTGAGTCATTGTGGGTAATTGGTCCACTCAGCTGTGGCTCAGTCCTCTTCACTGCCACTGGCTGAAGGCTCCTGAAACACAGAGGGAATAAGAGTCAGCTCACAAGCTCAGTGTACCAGCAGTAAGGTGTGTTCTCAGTGACTGCAGTCCAGTTCATACCCATCAGGAGAAGAAACTGTCTATATGCCATTTACATGGCCGAAACAAAGAGTGGTAGAGGAACTATTAGGATAACAGATCTGATAAACCAATCCTACCGCCTGAACTCAGCTTAGCCTCCCACTCATCCTCAGTGTCAGTGTGTGTGTGTGTCTGTGTGTGTGTACTTCCGTGTTTGTATGTATATATGTGTGTGTGTTTGTATGTATGTGTGTGTGAGTGAGAGAAAGAGCAAAACATGCCCTCCTCATTGGCTCACCTCCTCCTGCTCCTCCTCAGTGTGTGTGTGTGTGTGTGTGCGTGTATGTGTGTGTCTGTGTGTGTGTGTGAGTGAGAGAGCGAAACAGACCCTCCTCATTGGCTCACCTCCTCCTGCTCCTCCTCAGTGTCGTCGTCGCTCACCACAGGTTTGGCCCTGGAGCCACGCCCCATCCTGCGCCGGCCCTTCCCTCTCTCCAGACCTTTATCCTTCCTGCCCAGCCTGATCTTCACCTTCACCGAGCGAGCTGATACAACAGAGTTACACACAGTTACACACAGATACACAGCACAGGAGAGACACACAGTTACACAGCACAGGGGAGACACACAGTTACACAGCACAGGAGAGACACACAGTTACACAGCACAGGGGAGACACACAGTTACACACAGATACACATCACAGGAGAGATACACAGTTACACAGCACAGGAGAGACACACAGTTACACACAGTTACACATCACAGGAGAGACACACAGTTACACACAGATACACAGCACAGGAGACAGGCTCATAATTACACACCACAGTTACACAGAACAGGAGAGACACACAGTTACACACAGATACACAGCACAGGAGAGACACACAGTTACACAGCACAGGGGAGACACACAGTTACACAGCACAGGGGAGACACACAGTTACACAGCACATGAAAGACACACAGTTACACACAGATACACATCACAGGAGACAGGCTCATAATTACACACCACAGATACACAGAACAGGAGACAGACATATAATTACACACCACAGTTACACACCACAGGAGAGACACACAGTTACACACAGTTACACAGCACAGTAGAGACACACAGTTACACACAGTTGCACACACAGTAGAGACACACAGTTACACACAGATACACAGCACAGGAGACAGACTCATAACTACACAGAACAGGAGAGACACACAGTTACACACAGATACACAGCACAGGAAACACTCATAATTACATACCACAGATACACAGTTAAACACCTTAGGGGACAGGGCAGGCCTGGGATAAGCGACACTAAAATGGGACATTCAGGACATTCTTACACTCAGACTCTGAGCCTTCATCTAGCTCTTCCTCCTCTTCCTCACTGTCATCACCCTCGCTGTCTTCCTCCTTCTCGATTTTCTGCCGCACGCTGGTGAAGACGGACTGCAGCACGATGGAGTCCTCATAGATCTGCTCTCCCGACACACAAGAAACACATGCAAAACAACGAGAGATAAGCCACAGACCCGTGTGTATATGTGTGTGTCGGCATGCATGTGTGTGTGGGTGTGTGTGGGCATGCGTGCATGTGTGTGCGGGTGTGTGTGGGCATGCATGTGTGTGTGGGTGTGCGTGGGCATGCATGTGTGTGGGCATGCGTGTGTGTGTGGGAGTGTGTGGGCATGCTCTCACCAGCGAGCCCTCCAGGTTGAAGGTCTGTGCGTTCTGGCAGAGCAGCATCACATCCTTCTCTAAATCACTCAGGCTGCGGTACCTGTGACTGCGGATCCTCTCCTGTGGGGATAGTGGCTGAGTGAGACCAGCAGGGAGGATAGAGGCTGTGTGAGACCAGCAGGGAGGATAGAGGATAGAGGCCATATCAGACCAGCAGGGAGGATAGAGGCTGTGTGAGACCAGCAGGGAGGATAGAGGCTGTGTGAGACCAGCAGGGAGGATAGAGGCTGAGTGAGACCAGCAGGGAGAATATAGGCTGTGTGAAACCAGCAGGGAGGATAGAAGATAGAGGCCATGTGAGACCAGCAGGAAGGATAGAGGCTGTGTGAGACTAGCAGGAAGGATAGAGGCTGTGTGGGACCAACAGGGAGGATAGAGGCTGAGTGAGACTAGCAGGAAAGATAGAAGCTGTGTGAGACCAGCAGAGAGGATAGAGGCTGAGTGAGACCAGCAGGGAGGATAGAGGCTGTGTGAGACCAGCAGAAAGGATAGAGGCCATGTAAAACCAGCAGGGAGGATAGAGGCTGTGTGAGACCAGCAGGACGGATAAAGGCTGTGTGAGACCAGCAGGGAGGATAGAGACTGTATGAGACCAGCAGGGAGGATAGAGGCTGTGAAAAACCAGCAGGGGGGATAGAGGCTGTGTGAGACCAGCAGGAAGAATAAAGGTCGTGTGAGACCAGCAGGGAGGATAGAGGCTGTGTGAGACCAGTAGGAGGAATAAAGGCCGTGTGAAACCAGCAGGGAGGACCGAGGCAGGGAGGATAGAGGCTGTGTGAGACCAGCAGGGAAGATAGAGGCTGTGTGAGACCAGCAGGGGGGATAGAGGCTGTGAGAAACCAGCAGGGAGTATAGAGTCCGTGTGAGACCAGCAGGGAGGATAGAGGCCGTGTGAGACCAGCAGGAGAGATAGAGGCCGTGTGAGACCAGCAGGGAGGATAGAGGCCGTGTGAGTCCAGCAGCGGGGATAGAGGATAGAGGCTGTGTGAGACCAGCAGGGAGGATAGAGGCCGTGTGAGACCAGCAGGGAGAATAGAGGATAGAGGCCGTGTGAGACCAGCAGGGAGGATCAAGGCTGTGTGAAACCAGCAGGAAGGATAGAGGCTGTGTGAGACCAGCAGGGAGATAGAGGCCGTGTGAGACCAGCAGGGCTCTCGCCCTGACACGAGGGGGCGGGGCCACACCTTGATCTTCCTGAAGTCCACAGGCTTGCGGATCAGCTCGTAGTACTCTGGCAGCTCCTTGCGGGACGGCAGCTGGATGAAGACCTCGCTCAGCTGCCTGCCATTACTCCTGTGGAAAGGGAGAGTCAGAAGCTCAAGTTAGCGAACATTTCCCAACACCCTCATAAGCCTGAGTTAGAAAACATTGCCCAAAGCCCTGTTGCTGTGAGCTTAGCTCCTCCATGTGTGAACGTTTAAAGATGCTCAGACAGAGACACGGTGCCAGACTAAATACAAACCAGATGGGCAGTTTCACAGTCGTAACACTGAAAGTTCTGCCTGGCTTTTTTGAAGCTAAGCATTTTGATTTGACAGACTTGTTATGAATATTCATGAAGGGGCTTAGTTGAATATCCATAGCAAGGTAGACTTAACCGGAACTGGGAATTCAAAACAAGAATACTAAAAATATAGAAGTGTACAGAAAGAATACCTCTATGACGGTATTTAAGGCATCCATAGCACTCACTGCAAGCATCACAGTATACTGATATGGCTTCCATAACTGTTTGCTAGTCGTTTGTTGCAGCTTCCCTCTGTCGATGGATATGTTTAGCAAGAAGCTAACGGGTATTTAAAAATGGCAGTTAGTATGCTCTGCGTATGTCGATTCAAAGGAAGTTTGCTTTTCACCTGGTACCTTTGTCTGGTACCTCTCTGGATGAGTAGTGAAATTTAGTTCTGAGAACTACACAAGGTATGCCTCTGCTGGCAATGGGAACACATCCAGAACCTGTGATCTCGGTTTCATGGTATGGTACAGTACGGTTCAGTGTGAAAAGGGTCATATGGCGCCCTACTTCTGAGGCCATAAAATTTTTTGACAGAGAGACGATCTGCTATCTAACCAATCACCTTGTCCAAATTCAATTTACTCCAACATCTGGTCCAATCACCGACTACGAGACACCATTAGAAATTACAGAAAGTGCAACCTTTTGCTAGCCTATTTAACACTGTCGCTCACGTGTCCTTGTACTTGATGACAGCATCCACAATCTTCCTCATCTTCTTGGTGAGGTTGGGGGGGTTGGGAGACAGCTTCTCGGCGGGGGGACGGCCGCGTTTCTTCTGCTTTTTGCTTTCCTCGTCCTTGTCACGGCTGCGTGTGCCGCTGGAGCTGGGCGTGGCCGGGCCTGGGAGGTCCAGGTCACGGTCGCGCTTGCGTTTGCGTGTGGTCTTCTTGTGCCTCACTTCCTCCTCAATCTCCTCCAGCGTGCCCTCTTCTATAGCCTAGAGGGACCGAAATTCAGAGAGAGGGAGAGAAAGAGAGAGATTTTTTATAAATTAAAAAACCAGCTTTATTGTCACATCTCAAATGACGCTCAAAATTTACTCACAAGAGCAAAAAATGAGAAGACAGAGAAGGAAAAAGAAAGAGAGAGACAGACACAGAGAGAGAGAAATTATAAGAAGAAAAACAAAAGTAACAACAGTAAGATATAAAAAAATTATGTCTAAACTCCCCTCCCCATCAACATGACACAGGGCCCCATTAATCCCCCATAATTGCAGAAACTTTGGAAGATCATGGGCAAGACAGTAGTATGCAAATTCCACCCACAGCCTTGCTGCCTCCAGCCCCCTCAAAACATCACCTGCCTCAACAGAACCCGTCCCCAGCCTCTTATTCTTCCGGCTGAGCCAAGTTGCCATCTTAGCCTTCCCAAAAATATAACTGAGCAAGCATACTCTTGCCTTCTCTGACACCTTGTACCTTGGCCCCCCGATATACACCTGCCAAGAGAATTGAGTTCCCAACCCCCTACACCATCCCCTCACTATCCCCAGCATACCCTCCAACCTACCACACTCCAAAAAAAGGTGCTTGACTGTTTCTCCCTCCCCACAGAATAAACAACCCTCCCCTATGGTTGGATCAAGGTGTGCCACGTGTCTATTTGTTGCAATGGCCCTGTGAATAATCCTCCACTGTAGATCAGCAGTACGCTTCTCTACAGGAGGTTTATACAGCGAGCGCCAACATCCCCTCAGTGAAGAGTCAGGCCCCAAATCCCCTGACCACCCAGATGATCTCACTGCCCCCAAGGCAGCCTGGTGTTGGACTTTTACTGCCACAAAGTACAGAGCCTTTTTACTGACCCCCTGAAAGTCCTCCAACTGTGGTGTTTCCAGGATCAGCAGGGAGTTCCCCAGATCCCTCTGGTCCTCTGGCTTAGCCTCCAGGTCTGATACCACTCCTGTAATACTGAGTTGTAGTAGGGCGTGAGTCCTAAAAAGTCTACCGCCCCTGGCCTCATCAAATAGCTGACGGTCATAGCCTAACCCTCCGGCTCTCTGCAGTAAAGCCCAAGCCAGACCCCTCCAACTGAGAAAGGGGTGATACAGCAGCCGTCCTTTCCTAAGCGGAAAGCCGTAAGCCTGCTTTGCAAGTCCACCAGGCCCTGTCCACCTTCCTGCAGTGAGAGGTACAGCACCGCTGCTCTTATCCAGTGCTGCCCCGGCCAGAACAAATTCACGAACCGTCTCTGCAACTCTTTAAGTAGGCCCCTGGGAGGCTCCAGCACACACAGCCTGTGCCAGAGCATAGAGGCAGCCAGGTTATTTGTGACCAAAACTCTCCCCCGAAAATAAATTTGTGGCAACACCCACCGCCATTTAGTCAACTTGGCAACCACCTTGTCCAACATACTCTCCCAGTTCTGCTTCTGAAACTCCTCACTTCCCAGAAACACCCCCAAAACCTTCATCCCACCCCTCCTCCACTCAAGTGCCCCAGGCAGCCTGGGGACTGCCCCGTCCCTCCATCCCCCCACCAGCAGGGCCTCACTCTTCCCCCAGTTTACCTTTGCTGAGGAGGCCCTCTCATACAGACTCAGACTATGTTCCAGAGCCTTCACATCCTCCTGAGTCCTGACAGTTATATTCACATCGTCAGCATAGACGGACAGCATAATTGATGAACCCTGTGGTGCACCAGGTATAGAGAGCCCTGCAAGCCTGCTCCTAAGTCTGCATAGCAGAGGCTCAATAGTCAACGCATACAGCTGACCAGAAATGGTGCAGCCCTGCCCTATGACCCTCCCCACCAGAATAAGACGGCTCAACCCACCCCCCACCTTGACCATACATGATGCCCCCTCATACAGTAGACCTACCCATGACCTGAATCTCTCCCCAAACCCAAAAGCACTGAGGGTAGAGAACATAAAATGATGGTCAACCCGATCAAATGCTTTCTCCTGATCCAGCAACAGGATACCAGCATTAAAATCACACAAATTGCACACAGTAATAGTGTCCCGCATTGTAAATAGATTGTTCATTATAGACCTTTCCGGGATGCAGTAAGATTGATCCTTGTGGATCAGTGATGCTAAACAGTTTTTCAGCCTATTAGCCAAAGCCTTGGAGAAAATCTTATAGTCTTATAGTCAGTACATAAAAGAGCAACAGGTCTCCAATTCTTTAGCAGCGCCAAGTCCCCCTTCATGGGAAGAAGGGAGAGAGCCGCCCGCCGACAGAAAACCGGTAATGAACTGCTCTGGTGGCACTCCAACACCACCTCCTGAAAATCAGCCCCCCAGACCATCTGATTCTTCTGGGCTACTGACTTCTCCAGGTTAAAGAAGAAGGAACTGGGAGCATCCATGTCCCTTATTCCCACAAACCGGGCCCTATCCAAGGCCCCTTTTGCTCTTTCCTGTAGAAGTCTGGCCAACTTCTGCTGTAGAAGGCCACCACCAGCCCCGCAGCCACTGTCCAACACACCCTCCTCAATGCCCCTTATTTCTTGCTCTAGAGTCCGCACCGCCGCCTTTATCTTGCTTGTGGCTTTAAAGGAGTACACTGTCGACTCTCTTAATCTCCCACCAAGACTAAGAGAGTCAAACTCCCCCTTCTTAGCCCTCCACCTCTGCCAAAATGTCTCAAAATTTTAAAAAAAATCCAAGTCCCGTAGCAGCTTATTATTAGGGACTTTAAGCAACGACGGCTGCGGCGATGATGACGGCTACGGTCACTGGAAATAACTCTGTTTTGCGCGTGCATGAACTTGACTCGGTCCCGTCTGCCGCCGTAGCCTGTAGATCTACCATGGCAAAAACACAAGTTTCACGTAGTCGCTACAACGTGTGGATTAGACGAGTGCATTTTCCGTTATTATTGTGTTTTGAAATAAAACTTGTTTTACAATAGATAATGAAACGTATACTTTCAACAATTTCAGAGCATTTTTTCAAAGACACCTGCTAATTTAATCAATTTTCCAATTTTTCTGAAGTCATGTCATCTGCTCCAATGTCAGCTCTCCTCTAGACGAGACTGGTGGCGGCAACAAGCATTCACAGACGGTAAAATGTGATAATTTTCTACTTTTCTGTTCGTTTATATGCAGTTTGTTAGTTAATTCATCGTTCTCCATGTCATCAAGAATGAAACGCAAATACTGGTCATAAGGTAAATATAAGTTGTCAGACTTGTTCACGTCATATAACAATAAAAACTCCTCTTCTGAAATTAATTATTCGTCAAAAGCATAACTTGCACTCAGTAACTCATCTCTGGGCCCTTTTAAACAACATTTTTCGTAAATAATAATTTACAGTCAGATTGTTATAACAAAGCCCTCTTCTACCTATCCCTTCCACCATTAATGTTTTAAATGCCAACTCTTAAGCCCTGCATAGAGAGAGAGAGGACAGGATAGACTGTAGAAAACCCAGTAAGAAAAGACAGCAATGGTTTAATTTAGAAACTCGTTTATCTGGTCCAACATATCAGACTGTGTGTCTGACCACTCAGACAGGGAATCAGAGTCAGAATCGTCATCCATGTCCTTGGCCTCACTGTTTACCCCGCTCTCAATTGGAGTAGGCTGCTGTGACAAAGCCGCTCCCTCGCCAGCCGCAACATCTGCCGGCACGGCCCGGCTCTCGCCCTTCCCATCCTCCGCCGCGCCCCCACATGGCGTATCAGTTGCGGCCACGGGGGTTTCCGATCCCCATGTCTGCCCTTCCCCAAAATCTGCCAAGCGAGCACCATTATTCCCAACCTGACAATCCTGCGCCTCCGTTCGCTGAGCTTGTTCACTGCCCCCCTCTCCCCGGCATCAGCCTCCGGGTGCGGGGAGCTGTCTGTAGCGAACCCCTGCATCCTTTCCCTATAGTGTGGGCAAGCAAAACGCTTATGACCCACATCCCCACATTCAAAACATTTCATACTTCCCGAACTCGCACACACCATATAAGACCCGTCTTCATGCTTAACATTGAAAGATACTTCCAGAGTCCGAGTCTGGGAGTCTAAAAACATAAAAACTTGTCTTGGGAAAGACTGAACATGTTCAAGCTTACTGTCTTTACATCCAAGGCTCACAGTTCTGAAAGCGCCCGCAAACTTTCTGAACTGCTGGAGCTCTCGTTCCAACGCATCGTTGGAAATAAAGAAAGGCACCCCTGAAACTGTAATTGTTGTAGAAGGAACAGCCAGTGGTGTAACTTGCGTATAAACATCATTAAGAAAAACGCCACATGCAACCAACTAACTGACAAAGCGCTCCTCTTTCAGAAACAAAACCACAGCTTTATTCATACGTGAGGCATGAGACAACTGTTCATGACCAACTGGATCCCCAGCAGCTAAAAGCACATCCTCAACCGTAATTTTGGCCTCAGACGGGACAACCCTAACCCCGTGTCGGATAGACAGGGACGGCGTCTCCCCAGACACCATCCCTGCCGTTTCACCGCCACGAAAAACCGAAACTTACCTCGAACCTAAATACTGTGAAAACAATACCTAGAAGTAACTAGAATTAACTTTAAACCATGCAATAAGTGAGAGAGAGAGAGAGAAAAAGAGAGAGAGCGAGGGGGGGAGACAGAGAGGAAGAGAGAGAGAGAGAGAGAGAGGGGGGGAGACAGAGAGGAAGAGAGAGACAGAGTGCGAGCGTGCCTCTCTAAAGGCACGCAGGCTCTAAACCTGATCTGCAGTTCAACAAAAATGTAAAAATTACTTTAATAATTAAAAAATGTACCAGTTATTTCCCCATTTCTTTATAATACAAAAAAATCATATTTAACTTATCATAAATAATAATTCCTGATAAATTAATTAGAAGACAAAAACCTGAATTGCGAATTAGATAAAATCTGGAGAAAATTCAAAATGATGGCACCCCTCCAACCCTTAACCTCTGACCTTGAGCCACTGCTTCTCTGTGAGCGAGTCGCTGTAGTCCACCTCCTTGCGCTGGCGGGAGCCGCGGCCGAACATCTTCTCCTCTTCCTCCTCGCAGGTGAGGCGCTCCACCTCGGCGTCGTCCTTAATGATCCAGGAGGGCAGCTCGTCCTCCTCCATCAGCCGCGGCTTCCGCTTGGGGTTCCGTGCATCCTCCCGGCGCCGGTCCAGATCCATGCGCTGCAGGGCGGGCGGACGGACGGACACACGGACACAGGACAGCACGACCTGGTATTCACTGTGCATTTATGGGTACTGTTTAGTGCCAAGCCCCTTCTCTCAGACATAACCAATATATCCAGGCAGGAGTAATCAAAATATCCTAATATCAGACATAACTGGCCTATCACAACATCAGGCATTATCAGGCATATCCCAACATAACTCATCACTCATAAGACATATCCCCTCCATCAGTCAAAAACTGCTGTGTCTTACAGACATGGAAAGGCTACATATGTCCATGAATATATTGCAAACATTTAAGGGTTCATTTAAGGCTACCATTTGAAATATCTATGCAGTACAATCTGGTTAGCAACAGAAATTTTATATGTTTCATATACATCAGGTATATAAGGGGAACAGTAGGACAGTCTTATACTTTGACATGATAATACACTGAACTAACCTACTATGGCTACAGCTATGAATCACACTAAAGGCCTGTCCACACCAAGAACGATAACTATAAATATATAATTTTAAAAATTGTTCTAACTCAAGTGGATGGCGGAGTCCACACCACAACCATAACGACAATGACAGTGACGAACGATATCGTTGGGATCACTTTCAGAGCGATTTGATGAACAATATTATTGACAAGCTGCAGACACAGCTGGAGCGTGCAGCGCAGCGCGTGATGCCACTGTTCACAGAACATTATCGTTCATCTGTGTGGATGCTCCCATCGTTATCGTAATAGTTATCGTTCTTGGTATGGACGGGCCTTAATATACACTGCCCTAATCTATGGAGCTGTCTGGAATATGGACAAGAAAACCTGAAATTCCATTTTCTAAGTATGAAATTAAGTAAACAGTTATCGAAATTATAGATGTATGCCCAGCCCATTATAAAAATAGCTGTCTGATACTGTAAAATACATGACAGTGCATCGCTTGGCATGTGATACTGCAATACAAGATAAGATCAGACAAACTCTCATTCTGCTGTATGTACGTACAGTACGTAACATCATTGCATAGCCCACAATCTTAGCTGTTAAGCAATGCAGGCCCGCCCACAGAGACACAGTGCAGGAGGTGCTACTGACCATGAAGTGGTCAAACTCCTCCTCACTCCTGGCTATCATCTGGTTCACCGTTTCATCATCGGGCACCTCATCCTCCTCCTACAGAGGGAGGAGAAAGAGAGGGCGTGAGAGAGAGAAGAAGAGAGAAAAAAGAGAGAGAGAGGGAGAGAATGAGGGAGGGTGGGAGGGAGAGAGAGAGAGAGCAAGGGAGAGAGAGAGGGAGAGACAGAGGGAGGAAAAGAGAGAGAAAGAGACAGAGGGAGAGAGGGAGGGAGGGAGAGAGAGAGGGCATGAGAAGAAAAAGAAGAGAGAGAGAAAAAGACAGAGGGAGGGAGAGAGAGAGGGCACGAGAGGGAGGGGAGAGATAGAGAGAGAGAGAGAGAGAAAGAGACAGAGGGAAGGAGAGAGGCCACAGCCACTGTAGCACCTCTGTCCAAAGAGTCACTTGTGAAAGTGGCTAATACGACACTACTCTCACGATGGAATAACCTCATTCAGCAAAATGATTAAGCACCCTAGTCTCTGACAAATATATAACAGGTTACCAGATGCAAGTGCACCACTTTATTGTCATTATAACGAGCAAAACAAAAAACCTGGGGTCAATTAAATTTCAGTGTCATCAATTTGTGAGTTAACTGAAAAATTCTCATGGAACATTATGTGATTTTTTTCAACTGAATTTCAGTTAACTTTGGGAAATTACTTGAATTCAAAAAGAAGATTGCACACAGTGCTCCTTAATGTATTTAACAAAATGCAACCAACGTTTTTCACCGTCTTCGTCAGTTTACTTAATTACCACTGTGGATGGAGTGATTGAGAATATGCTATTTACAAGGTGACAGGTGTAACAAATTAGTACAATGTGACAAACTGACATAAGATATTATGGTTTAACAGCAGAAATTACAAAGACAGAGTGCAAACTTCTTTTTGAATGTTCATTCCCTGGTGATTTGCACCTTGTTCATTTGGGTGCGCGTCTTCTCACTCAGGAATTTACTCAATTGAAATCGAACTGATTCCAACTCTGGGAGAACCTATAATCTTTCACAAGACATAGCATAACCATTAGACTCAATTTATTAATCAAAGCTCGCACTTCCTCAGAGCCTAGTCTGTATAGACTGTACACAGCATTGCTATTTGGCCCAGGAGATCATATTGCACTGGAACCAGTGAAGGGACAGCGATGCTTCATAAATCACAAAATGGGAGAAGCTATCATGTCCTCACTACTGTGAACCAATCATTGTGTTCTACTCTGCACAGCAAATTCTTTTGATTGGGTTAAAGATGCTTACATTCACAGTAGCTCCACCCATTTAAAAAAAGGCCATGAAATCTCACTGTCCCTCTGAAGGTGCAGTTGACAGTTCAGTGAAACAGTATGCTATTGGTTGAAGTGGAGGTCATACCCACCCACACCCCAAGTGTGCCACACCCCGGCACTGTGGCAGGCCGCCGCCCCTCCACCTCCACCTCCTGCTCCTCGTGCTCCAGGATGGCCTGCAGGAAGGCCCGGCGCTCGTGGCTGGAGGACTTCTGGTCGAACATGCCGGCCTGGATGACCTTCTGGTCCACGTTGAGCTTGTACTTGGCGGCGGCGAGGATCTTCTCCTCCACGCTGTTTACGGTGCAGAGGCGCAGCACGCGCACCTCGTTCTGCTGCCCGATGCGGTGGGCGCGGTCCTGGGCCTGCAGGTCCTGGGGGACCGGAGGTGAACCGAGGACGAGAAGGAGGGAACCGGGGAACAAGAGAATCCAGGGAGCGAGGAGAACCAGGAGAACCAGGAGCGAGAGGAACCAGGAGAGTGAGGAGTGAGGCTCCGATGGAGGGGAGGAAGGAAAGGCCCACAAGATTGAGAGAGAGACAAAACATGACAGAGCTCGAGGTTAGACGGTTGGTATGGTGATCACACAAAGCAAGCGTTCAGAAGAGATCACGAAACACACGATCCTCGGGTACTGCCAAAAGACGCGCTCTATCGCGGTAACCTTTTCAAGGACAAAAATGCACACCTCGCTGAATGTTTCACATTTTTACAGTTACGTCTCTTACACTGAACAACAGGGTTCGACAAACAACCACTGAAGCTTCTGGACTGCTGATGTCAATGGTGTTCGACGCTGTACATCAGAAACAGTTTAACAAGTCTCTTTACCCCCTGTATTTTCAATTTGGAAAGCTTAATGATATTTGTAGGCCACTTAACAGCTCAAGGTGTTTCTTAAAAATTAAGACGCCCATTGAATGTGTGTGTGTGTGTGTGTGTGTGTGTGTGTGCCTGCATGTGTGGGTGTGTGCGTGCATGTGTGTACATGTGTGAGTGTGTCACTCCTTTCCGTTTAATGACAAGGAGCTATACACAGGACCATATTATTTATATACACCTACTCTGCTGCTCCAGGGGAGCGTGCGCTAGCACAAGTGTCCCCTGGGGGGGCGGGGCTTGCCTGATGGGGGTTCCAGTCGCTGTCGAAGATGACCACGGTGTCGGCCGACTGCAAGTTGAGGCCCAGCCCCCCCGCCCGGGTGCTCAGGAGAAAGATGAAGTACTGGGAGGCGGGGTCATTGAAAGTCTTCAGCAGCATCCCACGATCCTCTGCTTTTGTAGTCCCTGCAGAGAGACATCAAACCCCTTCTTCACAAGAAGCAAAAAAAATGACTTAAAATGGAGGAATGCACTGCAAAAAGCAAATCTTAACAAGCATTTAAATCTTATATTTACACTTTAGAATCTTATTTTTGTTACTTTTTTGCTAAATAACACAAAATAATTGCCAATGGGGTGAGATAGTTTTACTAATTTCAAGATTTGCCAGTGGGCTTAAAACAGGCTAATATTTTCCACTTTAGAGAAAAAAAATAAGATTTTAAGTCTCATTACAAGACTAAAACACTTGTTAAGACACATTTTTTTCAGTGTGTATATATACGCATGTGTACATGTGGTGACATAGAACCTGCTCGTCTCTTTGGCCACAGACTCAGAATATTTTTCTGGTGAGGTTCTAACATAAGAGACTGTTCAAAGCATGCACCTGTACGCCAAACCTTCCGTAGCAAATATGTACGTGTACGTAAAAATGTATGTAAATAAAAAAAAGGGCAAGAATGAGGCGTCTGTGGCCCTTACCGTCCAGGCGCAGGTACTTGAAGCTGCGGAAGCTGAAGTAGTCCTCCATGATGGTCATGAGTGTGGTCATCTGGCAGAAGAGCAGCACTTTGTGGTTGGTGGCCCTCAGTTTGGGCAGTATGCGATCCAGCACCTCAAACTTCCCCGAGGCGCGATACAGATCGGCCCTGGGGGGTGGGGGGCAGGGACTGCGGTTAACGTGGAAGCCCACAGCCAATCACACACTGGCGCCAAAAACTCCCGACACACTCACCCTTGAACTATGCCTCCGGTGAATCCCAAGTGCTCGGAGAAGGACTCCTGCAATACAGAAGGTAATGCGGTACTGTTTTTATATGGAGAAGGACTCCTGCAATACAGAAGGTAACACGGTACTGCTTTTATATGGAGAAGGACTCCTGCAATACAGAAGGTAATGCGGTACTGTTTTTATATGGAGAAGGACTCCTGCAATAAAGAAGGTAACACGGTACTGCTTTTATATGGAGAAGGACTCCTGCAATACAGAAGGTAATGCGGTACTATTTTTATATGGAGAAGGACTCCTGCAATACAGAAGGTAATGCGGTACTGTTTTTATATGGAGAAGAACTCCTGCAATACAGAAGGTAACACTGTACTGCTTTTATATGGCGAAGAACTCCTGTAATACAGAAGGTAATGCGGTACTGTTTTTATATGGAGAAGGACTCTTGCAATACAGAAGGTTACGCGGTACTGCTTTTATATGGAGAAGAACTCTTAAAATACAGAAGATAACGCGGTACTGCTTTTATATGGAGAAGGACTCCTGCAATACAGAAGGTAACTCGGTACTGCTTTTATATGGAGAAGAACTCCTGCGATACAGAAGGTAACGTGGTACTGCTTTTATATGGAGAGAATGAGGACGGCCCTGAGCACAGCACTGAGCACGCTGTACCTCTATTTGCTGGAACATGTAGGGGTGATTGCAGATCTTCCTCAACTGCATGATGGTATTCATCAAGGTCTTAGTGCCTCCTTTCCCCTGGAATACACGCACACACACACGCACACACACAGCTCTCTGAAGATATTTTTATTTCTTTATTTATAGTTTGTAGATAACAGAGAGAATTTCAGAACATACATATCACACACGTACACTCTCACACACACGTGCTCAAGTGCACGCTTACATACACCTGCACACACACATGCACACTCGCAGGAAGGAACGCATACACATGCTCAAGTGCACGCATACATACACAGGCAGGCACACACATACATATACATATACATGTACACATACGCACGCAAGCACGCACGCACCCACGCACGCACCCACGCACGCACGCACGCACGCACGCACGCACGCACGCACGCACGCACGCACGCTGTGCAGAGCCCCAGCAGGTCTTTCTCTCACGCTCTCCTCCTCACCTTCTTGTCTTTCTCAGAGCCATCGGTGAGCAGGACTCCCTTGGCCTGCATGTGTCTATACAACACTCTCTGCAGGGCTGACATGTCACACTTAATCACATACTCCACCTGTAACACAGAGCAGAGAACCACTCTCACAAATTGCACCAAAATTACACCAAACTCCTCTGTATATGAGTAGAAGAAAATACAATGAGTGTGCGCATGTGAGTGTGTGCCTGTGTGTGTGCCTGTGTGTGTGTGTGTGTGCGCGCAGGCAGGTGTGTGTGTCTGTGTGTGCGCATGTGAGTGTGTGTCTGTGTGTGTGTGTGTGCGCGCAGGCAGGCGTGTGTGTCTGTGTGTGCGCATGTGAGTGTGTGTGTGTGTGTGTGTGTGCGCGCAGGCAGGCGTGTTTGTGCGTCTGTGTGTGTAAGTGAGATAAAGACACACCTTCTCAGGCAGCTGGGCCTCCACCTCCTTCTTCAGCCTGCGCAGCAGGAAGGGGCGGAGCACCTTGTGCAGGCGGCGAATGATCAGGATGGTCTCCTCCTCGTTCAGGTCCACCTGGGGGGAGGGAGGGGAGAGAGCACGGCGTTCAGCACCCCGGATGCTCAGCCTCGCGTTCGGTGACTGAGCCCGCGGGCGACGGGAAGCGGCACCTTCTCCCCGGTCATGGCGAACGGGGCGTTGAACCACTGCTCGAACGTGCTGCAGCTCTTGAAGATGGTGGGCAGTAGAAAGTTGAGCAGGGCCCAGAGCTCGGGCAGCTTGTTCTGCAGCGGCGTCCCGGTGAGCAGGACGCGGCGCGGGGCCAGGTAGTGCGTGTTCAGCACCTGCGTCAGCTTGCAGTGGTGGTTCTTCATTCGGTGGCCCTCGTCCACGATCATGTACTTCCAGCGGATCTGCGGGAGCAGAGAGAGCTCCTGCTTCAGCCGAGCGCCTTTGGTAAAGGAGAAGTCAGGCTCTGAGCTTTATAACATCAACATTAATGCCTAATAACGTCGGAGTTGAGCTACAGAGAGATTAAGAAGTTTCTTACCAAGAACACATGTAGGAATTAAGATGTTGATTCAGTCTGTGTGTGTATGTACATATGCATGTGAGTGCGCACGAGTGTGTGGGTATGCATGTATGTGTGTGTAGAGGCATGTGTGTGTGTATAAGCAAGTTTGTGTGTGTGTGTCTGTGCATGTGTGTGTATGAGCATATGTTTGTGCGTGTGTGTGTGTGTGTGTGCAGGTGTGTGTGTTAATGAGAGCCACCTTAGCCAGCACTTGTTTGTCCTTGATGATGTACTCGTAGGTGGTCAGCAGCACGTTGAACTTGCCGCTGCGCAGCTGAGGTACGAAGGCCCGTCTAGCAGCCGGGGAGCCCTGCGAGAGAGAGAACGCACACACCGCCACAGAGGCGTTTCAACATCTCAATCTGCACCCACCACTTATTCATCACTCTTACCTTATAGAAAGAAGATGCGGCTCCACAGATCCAACAAAACACTACTCACCTTGTAAGAGACTTTCACCACAGACGGGGCCCACTTATCAAACTCATACACCCAGTTGGAGAGAGTTCTGCAACAAGGAAAACACAGGAAGAGACATGCCTTTACTGCCACCGAGTGGTCCTGAAATAGTATTGCAATATGTTTAGTTTTTTTTGTCCTTGTGTGAATTTCCTTCCACTGCTGAAAATGACATGGAGCATTACAACATTTTTTTTTAATGAATGTTTTTTAAATGAACTTTAAGAAGGCAGGGGAAATGTGTAAGGAGGCGGGAATAGTGTAAGGAGGCGAGGGAAGTGTAAGGAGGTGGAGGATGTGTAAGAAGGCGGGGATGGTGTAAGGAGGTGTGGAATAGTGTAAGGAGGCGGGGATAGCATGGATGCACTCACGAGAGAGGTACGATGATGAGAAAAGGCCCGTTGATGCGCTTTAACTCCATGAGGTAAGTGATGAGGGCGATGGTCTGGATGGTCTTGCCCAGCCCCATCTCGTCTGCCAGGATCCCATTCAGGTTGTTGTTGTACAGGGACACCAGCCACTCCAGGCCCTTGACCTGGTTAGAGGAGGAGGGTTATTTAATGTTTCCAGTGGAGCGAGGCTTTGCTGCAGTGTGGTATGGGGGAAGGGGAGGGGGTTTACCTGGTACTGTTTCAGCTGCCCGTTGATCAGCAGAGAGGACTGCTTATCCACCCTCTCGGTGACGGCGTGAGCCACAGCGTAGTATGATTGCAAACCGCGGGCGAAGGCGGCACTCCCGTACTCATCATCCACATCCTGTTTGGCATGTCTGTGGAGAGGCCAGTGGGGTTAGCACAGTGTCTGTGTAGAGACCAGTATGGTTAGCACGATCTATGGAGAGACCGTTGGGATAAGCACACAGTATCTGTGGAAAAAAAATGAGCTGACTGCCCACGGTCAACAGTACACAGTGTATGCACCCTCAACAGTACACAGTGTATGCACCCTCAACAGTACACAGTGTATGCACCCTCAATAGTACACAGTGTATGCACCCTCAACAGTACACAGTGTATGCACCCTCAACAGTACACAGTGTATGCACCCTCATGTTGCAGGACTGGGACAATAATCAGATAGAGAAGCAGTTTTTCACTGTGTGGCTCACTGATACACACACATGCGTGGAGTGCAGTGGGGTGAAGCCCAACACTGGTACATGCTTCCCCCTAGTGAGCTCTCAGCTGTGTGTGTGTGTGGGGGGGGTCTTACTCTATTATGTGACGGACATCCACCTCAGACACTTCCTCACAATCGGGGTCGGGAATCTTCTTCTTCTCCTCCACGGGAGCCTGGGAGAGCTGGGGCTGCTGCTCCTCCTCTTCCTCCTGTAGGGGCGGGGCATCAACCACCACGATACAAATAATCACACGAAACACACACGCACACACACAAACTCACGGTCCACACACAGGTGCATGGGTAACACGCCTGGGTAAAGCGGCTCTCGTTCTGTTTGCACCGGCACACTCCTAACCTGAAGTTCACACAGTCACACCAGGGCCACAGTGTTGTGTCGCGGTTGGGAAACTGGCTTTATCACCCTAAAGCCACAGGTTACAGTCCTAGATGGTGCCAAGCTGTCATTCAGCTGTTTGGACAGATAATACACTGGATATAAGTCCCCTTAGATAAGGCTGTTTGGAAGTATGTATTTAAAAGCAATGCATGCTAGGTTTAGTCTAAGTAAAGCACATTCAAAATTCTATCAGAAATTCCCTGCTAGAGAGGATATACGTAATATACAAACCTGACCATCTTTGTGCAACAAGCCTAACAACCAGAATATTATTTATTATTGTCTGAGTGAAAAGTGTCAGTTTTGTTTATTAGGATCACATAACCTCCTCTCACACACACAAATAAGGAATGCAGAAAGACGAGAAGAGAAAGAATAAGACGGTGGTATCATAAGACACGGCGCTCCTGCTCTCTGTACCTCCTCTTCCTCTGAGCCGCTGTCCTCGCTGTCAGACCTGGGGGCCACCTCGTACCTGGGGAGAGGGGGCGTGGGGGAGCACACTCAGAGCTTCCTCTGCAACATGGTATCTCATCACAGGGTCACTCTGATGCAATGCCTCAGACAAAGAGGCGTTCTTCACAAAGGCAACACTCTGCACATTATTAATCAGGGGGACTTTTTACCTCGTTTGCTTTTTGGGGGTTCAGGCCTGGCTTTTGCCCAATTTTCCCTCTCTTTCTCTGTACAGCGCTTTTGTGACGGGTTGTGACTGTAAAAAGCGCTATGCAAATTTCTATTTTATTGAATTTAATTGAATCTGCACCTCTGAAGAGAATGCCGTGGAGAACAGTTATGGATGACATATGCTTTTTAAGAAGAGTGAAGTGTCCCATCACAGATTGACAGGAGAATACAGGAGCAGCCTTGCTGGACAGAGTTTACCTTGCCACTGCATCACTGGTACACTGGAACAAATGTCTGTCTTAACAAGTGTTTTAGTCTTGTAATGAGACATAAAATCTTATTTTATTCTCTAAAGTGAAAAATTTTAGCTTGTTTTGTAAATATTAGTTTTGTTTTTTGCTTGACAAGTGAAATTATCTTACCCCACTGGTAAATCTCTCACCCAGTGGCAATCTTTTTGTGAGAGAAATACGATTTTAAGTCTAAATATAAGACTATATTGCTTGTTAAGATTGACTTATTTTGAGTTTTTTGCAGTGTGTGGGGAAACGGCGACCTGAAGGGGTCTGATTTCAGGTGTACACCAGACGGTTCATTTCCCCTTTCCTGCCCGGTCTCTTTAAGGGCCTGTTATCATGCTAACCACAGGGCCTAAACCCCTCTCTGTGGACTCATCTCCACTGTGGGCAGGGCCTCCATGTTCCCACACTCACCCTGGGTTCATCTCCAGCCAGGCGTCCAGCTGCCCGGCCTTGGGGGCGTCCACTCCGGTCAGGATCTTCCCGCTGTCCACATGGATCACTTTCACTGGCAGGTCACTCATCTGGCTGGTCTCATCCAGAGGCTGAGGGGGAGGCACACATGTTATTCACCTTAATGGGCAACTGAATGTCCTATTATCTAATGCAATTTAACTGCATAGCACAGCTTAATCTGTATGTAGGCTGAGGTGAGGGATTGATTGTTGCTAGAAGCCTATTTGCATGTAGGATGAAACGATACGGATGAAAGTGAGCTATGTGCCAAAATATGGCTGGTGCACTGATGTAACTGCCGATATGTTCATTCGAGTGCAGTGTCTCTTTTAAATAAATAAACAGGGATATGTGGGTAAGCTCAGTCTGAGCCGACACTCACCTCTCCATCAGGGCCCAGAGCTGGAGTCTGGCCCTCTGCATTCTCCAGCTTCTGCTGTGAAAAGCACAACAACACCAGCCTGTCAGTCATTCACTGTGCACTGCAGACACTATCTGATGTGATGTGACCCTCAATTAGAAATATGAGGATCTGTGGACCGTGTGACTACTTTAGTAACACTGACTGATCTGTGGACCATGTGACTACTGTAGTAACACTGACTGGTCTGTAGACCATGTGACTACTGTAATAACACTGACTGATCTCAGGACTGTGTGACTACTGTAGTAACACTGACTGATCTCAGGACTGTGTGACTACTTTAGTAACACTGACTGATCTCAGGACTGTGTGACTACTTTAGTAACACTGACTGATCTCAGGACTGTGTGACTACAGTAGTAACACTGACTGATCTCAGGACTGTGTGACTACTGTAGTAACACTGACTGATCTCAGGACTGTGTGACTACTTTAGTAACACTGACTGATCTCAGGACTGTCACTGTGAGACTACTTTAGTAACACTCACTGATCTCAGGTCAGTGTTTCTAAAGTGAGTGAGGGAGAGAGAAAGCTGATTGGCTAAGTGAAAGTGCAGAATACAGAATCTGCAGCAGTGTGATGCTTTATCAGAGAGAGGAATGGGTGTAGACTAGAGCCCTGCTCTATACCTTCTTCTTTTTCTTCTTCTTCTTCTCCTTGAGGGCCTGCACGGCCTTGTGAGCGCGCACCAGCTCTGTGAGGTTGGCCACGTACTCGTCCGTCTGCTGCAGCAGGTAGGCCAGGCGCTTGTCCTTCTTCTGATCGATCAGCTTCCTGTAGCCCTCCTCATCCTCGGCCTGGGGTAAGGGGGATCACCGTCAGAGCAACCTGTATATACTGCGTATGTGTGTGAGTGTGTGGCAGAGAGAGAGACTGTGTGTGTGTGTGTGTGTGTGTGAGAGAAAGAGCATGTGTGTGTGTGTGTGTGTGTGTATATAAAAAGAGAGTATGTGCGTGTGTGTGCGTGTACATGTGTTTGTGTAAGAGAGCATGTGTGTGTGTGTGTGTGTGTGTGTGTGTGTGTGTGTGTGTGTGCGTGTACATGTGTTTGTGTGTGTGTGTGTGTGTGTGTGTGCATGTGTTTGTGTGTGTGTGTGTGTGTGTTTGTGTGTGTGCATGTGTTTGTGTGTGTGTGTGTGTGTGTGTGTGTGCATGCGTTTCCCCTCCATTGTGCCCTCCTCTTCTCACCATCAGTCTCCTCATTCTCTCCTTCTCGATGCGCTCGTTCTCCTTCTTTTGCTCGCGCTCAGTGTTGGCGTGGTAGGTGGCCACTGCTTTGGTGAGTTTCTGGATCTTTCCAGTGATGGAGCGGTGGTACTCCTTGAAGTCCTTGGCATGCTGGAGGATGCTGTTGAGGTATTCCTTTGCAGAGGGAAGAACAACAGAAACTTGGTCCCTGTGCACAGTTTTAACTCCCTGTCACTAGCGTATCACTGAGAGTGGATCTTCAGAGTTCCATTACCCAGGGCCTGTGTGATAACACCTGCCCCAGTATCCAGGGGGGTATTCTACAAAGCAGGATTACTGAGTTAGTTGGATAACTGCACTGAGTAAAAGCCGGAACCCTCCCAGATCAAGAACATGGACTGAAGTAAAAACAGCTGTTCCGGGTTTTACTCAGTGCAGTTGGGACGCAGTAATCCTGCTTTGTGAAACAGGACCCAGGTGTGTGTACAGGCTAGGGCAGCTCTCTGTGCTGTGTGAAACGGGACACAGGTGTGTGTACAGGCTAGCGCAGCTCTCTGTGCTGTGTGAAACGGGACCCAGTTGTGTACAGGCTAGCGCAGCTCTCTGGCGTACCTGGTGCTTCTGCCTGCGTTTGCGCTCCTGCTCGATCTTCTGCTGCTTCTCCAGCTTCTCGGTGATGCGCGCCTCGCGCAGGGACTGCCGCTTGCTGCGCTTGTAGGCCTTGGCGTCCAGGGCTGTCTCCAGGGCGGAGTCGCGCCGCATGCACACCACCACCTCCTGGCGCAGCTGCGGAGGGCGGTGGGGGACAGAATCTTGACTTTTAAAATAAGTTAATCTAAACAGTTTTTTTTTTTTTTTATTCCAGAATTTTACAAACAAACAAACAATAATACTGTCTCTGGGGCCCGGTTATGGATGTGAGTCAGTACCTGTCAGTGAAGCCAGGCTGTGTGAATGGGGTTCTGTACTGCGTGAATGGGTCAGTACTATCTGAATGTGTCAGTGGTGTGTGAATGGGTCAGTACTGCCTATAGAGATATACAGTGGGTGTGGGTCTGAGTATGTGCGTCTGTACCTGTCTCTGGAAGTTGAGCAGTCTCAGGGCCTTCAGCTCTATGTTGGCTTTGGTCTTCAGGTCACCAGCCAGTGACCCAGGCAGGTTCTCCAGCTCCTGGATGCGGTGAGCGATGCGAGCCTGCAGCCTGTCAGGAGAGGGGGGGGTCAGTCATACCGGGGCCTAGCGGCCCCCACAACCTAAATCTTCATGATGGACACATGGATGTCTATAGAATCTACAGATGTCTCTGCAGTGTTTGTATTCTACACTTTAGCACAGTATGTGTACATTATACGCAGCCCACTGACTTTCACAGCAGTCAAATTAAACACTGCACCAGGTTATATACACTGTACATGCAGGTTTGATAGCTTCATTCCCTATTTGGAGCCATTAGTGTAGATGTTAAATAAGGGGCGGGCCACAGGCTATGTGTGTTAGTAAGTGAGCGTAGCAGGTTGCAGCAGTAGCACCTGTACTCGCGCTCCTGCAGAATCTCCACTGGGTCCAGACCACAGGGCTTCTGGATGGGGGTGATGCGGTTCTGCTTCTGGTGCAACGTCACCATGGGGGTGGGCTGGGCGGGTTGCCCGGGAGACTGGGTCTGGGGCGGCAGCACGGGCGAGGCAGCCGGAGGCACCGAGGGCGGAGCTGGAGAGGGGCGGCCCGTGGGCTGCGGAGGGATGAGCTTCTGGGGAGCGCTGGAGGGGGCGGCGGCGTTCACCATCGGGCCTTAGCGAAGAGGAAGCAGGAAGACTGATGTCAGCATCAACGCAAGTACAAGTTGAGCAATGTATACTGCGAAGCGGGGGGATCTGGCAAACCAGACCATAAGGCAAATTGCTAGCTCCACAAAACATTGATCCATGTGATTATTATTTTTTTTAACTGAGCTGAATCTCAGGACTGCCTCTGCACAGTGATACGGTCTCCCTCTCCTCTCACCTTCAGGCCATGTTTTGGGGGGTCCATTGGGGGGCTGGCCCTGCATTCCTGGAGGAACACCAGAGGGTCCAGGGGGAGGCATGTTGGGGCCCATCATCCCTAATGGAAGACAACCCAAAATCAGCTCAATTTTTAATGAGCACACAGATATTATCCGTGCTTGATTCAGTTGTGCTTGCAATATATGATATAGGATTAATCACGTCTTGCCCTAAAATTCTACAGGACACTTTTCATTGGTCATGTATATTATTTCCAAATTAACTGGAAAACAAGTTACTTTCCTGCATTTGAATGAATGGTTTTGCTCATCTAAAGTGTACAGCTAAATCAAGCCATTCACCTGCCTCCCCCTATAATGAAGCTGAATAGTAGTATGATTTGTGGGGACCCCTATCCTTTGATTGGGACCTGCCCTGCGGGGGGCCCCTAACCGTGAGGTCTGTTGTAGCTGGAGGGGGCGGGTCCAGGGCCCGGTCCGGGGCCGGCGCCGGGGGCGGAGGGCAGGCTGGTGACGGGCTGCTGTTGCATCCCTGGCATGGGCCGCTTTCCCTGCACCGCCATCTGCAGGTGGTCCGGCAGGGGCTGCCCGCGCGCCAGCATCTTGTAGGCCATGATCTGGGCCCGCAGCTGGTGCAGCTGGTTCTGGTTGAAGGGGGTAGGCCCGCCGGCGCTGCCAGCCGAACCAGAGGTGCCGCCTCCGCCCTGAACCACGCTCCGGTTCTGCTGGCCCAAAGCCTGGGGGTCCGCGCTCTCCAGGGCAACCCCGCCAGGGCCCGCGGGCATGAGGGATCCTGAGGGCGGGCCGTTCGCTGGGACAGGGCTGGGAGCGTGCTCAGAACCACCCAATGGAGAGGGGTAACCTGGGGGAGGAGAGACAGAGGGAGAGAGAGATAGATGGAGAAAGAGAGGGAGAGAGAGATGGAGAGTGAGAAAGTAAGCAAGTGGGAGAGAGAGAGAGAGCGAGCAAGAAAGACACAGTGAGAGAGGGTGAGAGAGGGGGAGAGAGAGAAAGTGAGAGAAAGAGACAGAGAAAAATGGAGAAAGAGTTTGAGAGTGAGAGATGAAGCGAGAGGGAGGAAAAGAGATGGAGAGTGAGAAAGTAAGCAAGCGGGAGAAAGAGAGAGAGCAAGCAAGAAAGACACAGAGTGAGAGAGGAAGAGAGAGAGACACAGAGTGAGAGAGGGGGAGACAGGGACACAGAGTGAGAGAGGGAGAGACAGGGACACAGATTGAGAGAGGGAGAGACAGAGGCTGCAGGTGAGCAGAGACTATATATAAAGGTCTGTGGGAGCTTGTTTAACTGACACAGAGTCACAGTTAAAAATCAATGCTACATGTTACCCAATACAAACCATATCAGTATGGACTGAAGGGCACTTTGCTTTAAAAATCTGAAGTCAATAGAGACCCTAAGTTGTATGTAATATAACTGGGAAACGCACTTTGGACACAGAGACAGAACAAGGTGTTATAGCAATAGAGAGTTACAAACTGTTCACAGGGGGTTATGAGCACACTTCATTGACAGAAAAATACTGAGCGAAACACATTCGGCGTATCGACTAACAGACACAACAGTGAGTCATACACTCAGACCAGACTACGTCAGTTACCTAGTCACAGTCACTGTCTGGAGCAAAAATAGAAACACCCACTACCCACAATCCCATCCACCCTCCCGTTTTCATTTCTGCCGCCTGCACTGCTGAGCCCCCGTCTTTTTACTTTAAAATGCTACAGCTGCCGTTCCTACTGCTGGACAAAGTACTGAATACCCATCACTGTGCAGTAAAAATCATAGTTTTTAAACAGCCATATCAAAAAGAACCAAAGAAAACAAGTACTATGATATTCATCCAACTGTATTCATCTGAGATATTTTTTCATCCTGAAAGCAAAGTTCTTATGCCCACTACAGAAGGATTTGGTACTGGTCATTTGGAGGCTGCGTAATTAACACGGCATTTACATTTTAACCAATCAGGGGTGCAACTGTTCATCCAACTGGGCTGCCAATCAGCTCCAGCTCACATTTATAAATGACATACTTTACATCAAAAGGAAATTATATTATTTTACACTTTATAAATTTGAAAACGGTAAATACACACATCTTTACGTTGTGGCTTACTGAAAACATCAATTGCAAGAAATATCGTGATTGCACTTTTCGTGTCCAAGTAACTGATTCCTTTAAGAAAATGACAGTCTCAGACAGGGAATTTTGTGAATAAGATTACAACTCTAACATGAGCAGTATATGAGCATGACCAGTCTCACGTATGTGACAGACTGGCTTCCATTGATGTGTTCTCGGCCTGGTAATTTGTGAGGGGCGGTGGGATTGGTACCTTGAGAATGCTGGTCCATGGGGCTGGGCGGGGGTCCCATCCCGCTGTGCACTCCGGGTCTCATGGTCATGCCCTTCATCTGTGCGTAGCGCGGGTCCTCAGGCATACCCTTCTCATGCATGCCCTCCAAGGGCTGCGAAGAGCACACAACAGTACATGCACGGCATGGAAGTGTGTGAAGTCCTCCACTGCACTCCCCCGAAAACCAGCGACTATTTCAGATCTTTGACTTTGAGTCCATAAAACAGCACAGGAAAGAGGAGGCACTGACTGGACAAGTGGTAGCATGTGGGAGTCTGGCGTGTTGTGTGTGGAGCTAATGTAGGGGTAACCACCCCTGACTTAAATAACTATCGTCCAATTTCAAAACTTTCCTGTTTGGCCAAAATCCTAGAATCATTAGCTAACTCTCAGCTACGGGCCTTTTTATAATTTAATAACATTTTACAACCACAGCAATCGGGTTTTAGGCCAAGTCATAGCACATTAACAGCAACAACTCTTGTGATACACGATATTGTCAACTCTATGGATAACAAACTGCAGTGCGCTGCACTCTTTATTGACCTATCAAAGGCTTTTGACACCGTTGACCATAATATTTTATTGAATAAGTTATCCTCCATTGGATTGGATGAACTTTCTCTTAACTGGTTTTATGCATATCTCTCTGGGAGAACTCAGTCTATTGTTGCGGATGGTTGTAAATCTAGCTCTCTTAAAATTAGTAAAGGTGTCCCGCAAGGATCTATTCTTGGCCCACTTCTATTCACACTTTATATAAACAACATGGTATTCCCAACACCGCAATGTAATGTCCATTTTTATGCGGATGATACAATCTTGTATACCACTGGCTCCATGCTTAACCACGCTATTACGATTCTTTTCAGTTAGCTCTTATTAACCACAAGCTTGTTTTAAATTTTGATAAGATAAAGTGTATTTTATTTTCCAAATTGAAACTGTAGAATCTTATAAATATTTAGGCTTGATGGTAGATTTTTCTTTAAGACTCATGTGGAACATCTGTCTCAAAAGCTAAAAGCTAAAAATGGTTTCTTAATACAGAAATAAAGCATGCTTCTCTTTTGCTAATAGAAAAAACTATTGTACATCAAGTGTCGTATCTGTATTTGATTATGGAGACATTCTGGACATGCACACTGCCCCTTCCACTTTAAAGCCCCTTGATGCAGTTTATCACAGTGCATTGCATTTTATCACTGGGGATACATTTCTCACGCATCATTGTGTTTTGTATGGAAAAGTAGGATGGTCTTCTTTATCAAAAAGGAGGGAACTACATTCCATTGTATTTATTTATAAGGATTTGCTGAAAAAATTTGCCCTTTATCTCTCATCTTTAATTATGTTTAAATCCAGTAACTATGGTACCAGGTATCAGGAATTCTTAGCCTTAGATACACCACATATAAATACTGAGCTGGGCAAAACAGGTTTTCAATATTATGCCCCTCATAATTGAATGAATTGCAAAAAACATTTAAACTAGAATCTCTTATTCCTTTAGAAAATTTTAAAGTTTTATACATGGATTTTCTTAATGTTGTATGTACATGTTTCCTTTGATTCCCTGTATTCTGTTTGAATGCTGAATGTTAACGTGGCTGAATTGTACTTGTTTTTAAAGTTTTATACATGTTTTTAGTTTGTTCGCAGGTCTAAAAGAGATCTTGATCTGAATGAGACTACCTGTAAAAATAAGGGAGAATAACAAAATAACCAAAGCAACCCTACACTTGGTGGGATGAGGCCCTCCATTGCACTCACAAGGTTGGCCAATGACATAGTCGAGGCTCGAACCTGTGACTGCGCTAAGCCAGCAGCACATGGTTTTCAAAAAGACCACCGTCAGAAAAGTTCAGTAAATCTACCCATTTGTGCAAATTCACTAAGGAACAATAAAAACAAGAGAAGTAACACTCTTATCCTTGTCCCCAAAGTATTGCCTTTAAAAACAGAGGCCCTCTTACCTTGTGCATCTGGTGCATGTTCTCCTGGGTGTATCCGGCTGGTACCTGTGGTGGGAGGGGGTGTGCAGTAGAGGGAGTCCCTGGGCTAGGTCCCATCATGCTGTGGGTGGAGCCAGGGGAGGGGCCAGGACTGGGTCCCAACATGGCTCCTGGTGAGGGCCCGGGGCCTGGGGAGGGGCCCGGTCGAGGAGTCCCTCCCATGGGAGGGTCTGGAGTTGACATCTCTCAGCTGGTCTTGCTCGCAAACAAGCTGACACACACTGACCTGCAGAGAGAGAATGAGTGAATTAGGGAGAGTGTGTGTCATTATTATTTTACTCTGCACATTCATCATGTTTGGAGAAAATGTGCAATTATTTGCATGCTGGATAATGAAAGAACTAGAAGATAATGTTGTACAAATTAAGAAAAACACAATATATAGTGAAAATAACATATGGTGAATATTCTTGCCCAGCAAACAAGTAAAAAGTAAAATGATTTAAATGTGTGGTCTGTTTGCAAGCACAGAAGCAGCACTGGACTGTGTCATGGCACAGTAGCACAAATTAGTGTTCAGCCATGTTATATAGCTAAAACAACTGAAGTTAGTGATATCAATTTGGGGCCAGTTGTTGTCTTGTGTTTGAGGCAATGAAATACATAGGAAAGAAAGAGAACTGCAAGATGCATAATGGAAATGTTTGGACTTGTTAACTGATTGTGGTAGCTACCCATCATCTGGCTAGCTACAGGGTTTCCCCCACAATAATTATTGGAGGTGGGAAGTGCCTCAGTATGCAAGCAGCGGGGGTGTGAAGGGGTGAGTCGTGGTATTCACATGGCCTAGCCTACACCTGACCTTGCGAAAACATGACTACGCAATGCTAATTTTGTTATATAGCGCATATCTTGAATGGTTCAACGTAAGTTTAAGTCTGAGGTTTCATAGATTTTTCTCTTATGTTTGCGGAGGTACTCATGAATTCAGCTGAGGCTCAGCTATTAATACCTGCAGGAAATTATGAGCTATTTAGATCTAACATCAAAATTGAACTTAACAAGCTATAGATAGCTAGCTCTAGGATGCTCACCCAGTCAATTACATACATAGACAGCTAGCTATAGTAGCATACATTTTTGTTAAAGAAAACAATATTAGCGGCTAAATAAGTAATTTAATAAGTAATATATTAAACTATTTTTATCTGACCGATAACTTTTTTACAAATACAATGTAACCTTATTTCATGATGGTTCTGAGAAGGGCTGGGTTTGGGAGTATTAAGCATCCACCGCAAGGCTTAAGTGCCCTTTTACATGAGACTGTCATTTTCTTACAGGAATCAGTTACTTGGACACGAAAAGTACAATCACGATATTTCTTGCAATTGATGTTTTCAGTAAGCCACAATGTAAAGATGTGTGTATTTACCGTTTTCAAATTTATAAAGTATAAAATAATATAATTTCCTTTTGATGTAAAGTATGTCATTTATAAATGTGAGCTGGAGCTGATTGGCAGCCCAGTTGGATGAACAGTTGCACCCCTGATTCCATTCTAAACAATTCTATACTGGTTAGGGTGTGCACTCTAGAGGTTTCAGACCAGGCTGTGATTAGGATAATGGAAGAGATTGGGATAAAAAGGCCAATGCATCTGCAAATAAGAAAGCAGAACGAGTGGGCAATCAAAGATGGCCGCTCATATCATAAAATACAACACAGAGGGAAGAACAACAAAGTCATACACATTATTTTATGAGTGTGCACACTGAACAAGATTTGGATGAAAAAGCAATCATTAGAGTTGTGGGACTGGTTGAGTATTATTTTCCAGAAAAGCAAAAAATTGTAGAAACCTTTAGAATGTCCAAGTTAAAATTTCAGGATTTATGCAAATAACAATGAGCTTTGATTAAAAGGATGGATAAGTCCAAAAGGTACATGGCAATTACCTTGTTTAATCACAATAGTAATGGGTAATACTACATTCCTGGTGGTTAGCTTGCTAGCACAAACATACCTTCATTCTCAGTGGCTTGATCAACTTATTCAGTGAGTAGTCGGCCTTCTATGGACTTCTGTTTTACATACTAGGTCAATTTATTTAACTAGCTACACGGTTAAGCTTTGCCAGTCATCGACTGTTTATCTGTTATGTAAAATTAGCCAATGTTCAGAATAAACCATGTTCAGAATACTGTATGAAACAAAAACATGATACTGAAGCACAGAATCTCACAACTGACAGAGCCATAATGAATACCTGCTCTGTTATGTTGCTGTAACTGCAAGTGACACCTGACCTGAGCACAAGTCATTTGTCAGCTGACTTGACATATCCATAAAGCCTTTGGGATTGGTGTGAGTCCGACTACCCAAAGATTGTGGTGTGGAAAGATCCACTTTGCTGCACTTACAGTATCACTTAATTTAAATTTCTGCAGATGTAGACAAAAGTGGTGCGAGCGCCGTTATGTGGTCGAAGTGAAAGGGGCCGAAAGGTTTGTACAAGAGTTTGTCTAAATTAATGATACAGATGGAAAGTCATGCCTCTCTTGGTGGACAAAGCCTGTACTCTAAGCAGCAGTATCAGAAAACATAGAGGTGATACCAAATCCAGGCCTGTTCCACTTTACTGGATCCTGTACATAATCTTCTCAAAAATATATGAGGGGCCATATTTGCAGAGCATTCTTACCTGTTTTTATAAAGCAGAATAAACTACAATACATTTATGGTTTCTTAACCTGACCACCATTGCATACGATATAAATGAGAGATTTGTAAAAAAAAAAAACTAAATGAAGAAGAGAAAATGAGCCGTTGTTGAGCTGGCAGAACAATACCGACCTATCTACAGCCAGATTTATTTCTGGAGCAAAACCATAGTTTTCTGAAACAAAGAAAAGAAAGCCCATTGTTTTAAACAAAAACTGCACAGAGATCCAGCAAAAGGGGCGTTTTGAAATATGTAGCCTATGCTAAAATAACTGCTTTCTGTATAACAACATTAACACTACCAAGAACTGAGTAGTGATAGCCTGATTAGGTAACTACCCTTCAAAATTAAGCATCGGGCCCTGACGGACATGTACGTAGCCACTGCTACTGCTGTGCATTAGGCCACGTTCTTTCTCTTTGCTTTGTAGCCAGTGCACAGGCATCATACAAAAAGAAGAGCTCACTAGCCCCTCTCCAAAATATTTGACCAGGTCCAGGTCACGGACAGCCTTGAGTATGAATACTGTTTACAGTTCTGGCCACCATATTACAAAAAATAGATATAGCGGCTCTGGAAAAGGTTCAAAGACGGGCAACTAAATTGGTTCCTGGTATGAAAGATACAAGTTATGAAGAAAAACTTGGGATACTCTATGCAAGCTTAGCGAAAGGAGACTTAGGGCTGATTTGATTGAGGCTTTTAAAGTAATAAAAGGGATTCATAAATTGAACCACAATAGATTCTTCAGGTTGAGTTCTGCTAGTAGAACGAGGGAATATAGATGGAAATGAGCAAAAGGTCAATTCTGCACAGACATCAGAAAGTACTTCACACAGAGAGTTGTCGCTGTGTAGAATAGCTCGCCGAGTCATGTAGTAGAGGCAGAAACTAATTTTCAAGACCAGGCTTGATATGGTGCTGGATAGGTAAACTGTGAGCATTATAGTGCTAGAAAAATGGCAAGCATTGTTGGGCTGAATGGCCTGTTCTCGTCATTAAGTTGTGTTATGTTATGTTTTGATGGTGGCACACGTGAATGATGAAATCTAAACGGTAGGGTACAGGGGGAGGAGTTAGGGGCCAGTTTAGAACTAAGCATATGAATATAATTAATGCCCCTGGCTGGGAAACCTAGGCTGCATTCCAATCCCATATTTTTACTGCTTGCATCTTTTCCTCGGTCCTTTCCTCGCTCATTAGCTCCACCTAGTGGAGGCCATAAGAAAAGGATCCAAGGATCACATACGAGGACGCAGCAACCGAGGCAACATGAATTAAGCAAATGGAACGTCCTTGCTCAGTCAAGCGTCAGCTGAAGCGACGTCAATTACTAATGACGTGTTGCACAGCTGTATCACCTGTCAAAAAAAGAAAGAAAGCCATATCACCTGTCAGTGGCCATGAAGGCTAACGGATTGTTCTGTAGCCCAGTGATTTTCAACCACTGTGCCGCGGCACACTAGTGTGCCGTGAGAGATCGTCAGGTGTGCCGTGGGAAATTATCTTATCCTATTAACTTCACGTAATTAGTAACACTTTTGGTTGGTGGTGTGACTCAGGATTTTTTTTATGTAAAAAATGTGCCTTGGCTCAAAAAAGGTTGAAAAACACTGCTGTAGCCTATCGTATTTTTATCTCTGAGCTTGTTTTTGCATGCAAAATGGTATAAGCTATTGTTTTATCTGACGCTATATTGCACTGTGAAGTTATCACAATTATTTTCAATGATTTTCTCCCGTGGAATTTGACAGTTGTGAAAATGACATGGGAAATAGGGATATTGTCTCTCAATTACAGCTGTTTGTGTTTGACATACAGTGTCCCATTAACACATCCACAACAACCGGCTATTTATTACTGTGTGAATAAAGATCACACGAAGAATAATTTAAATTGTAAGTAGGCTACGCCTATATTCCACACGCTCAATGGCCAGTCCCAGCAATTCATCAATGGACTTGAATGCATGTTTGTTCGTTAAAATCGGAGCACATTACAAATGACACTTGAGTCATTTGGCTTAATATCATGCAGTCCCATCAAATCAGCTGCGGTATCCAATTATTGGACATGGCCGGCGAGACCGACTGGCGGGGCAACTGTCTGCTAGCGTCCAGTAGCACTCAACGAACACGATTATATGTAATTTGTCAATTGTTAAAATTATTATTTATACAGGAGAGCTTTTTGTTAGTGTGTTCGTTTTTTTATGTTTGTATATTATCCCTTGCAGCCCCTCTCTCTGTCCATAGTGTTCCTCCACATGTTTTATTTGTTATGTTAATGTGAATAAAATCACTTCCGAATACTAACATATCTGTTTCATACATCTTTTCTGTTCCACATTCTCATTATAACCTTTATTTATTTAAAAACACACTAAGCATACCACTTTGACACCAATGTATGTCAACCACCTGTTGGGGAAGTGAGGATTCTGTAAAATGTCTATTTTCCAACAGTTAAAATTTTCAGAGCTCTGAATACTGAACACAGGCAATATTGCGTGGTAGAACCCCTCACTTATCCTGCAGTAAAAATCTATTTCACATCATTTCATAATTATTAGAAATGACAATCCTCAATTCAATCACGTAATTCGTCCATAGGTCAGTCGGACAGTAACCTGGTGGAAGCAACAAATCAAGAAGTCTAATTAAGAGTACATAATTACAGTAAAAGAAAAACAGTCAATTCCAATAATGACTGCAAATCATACATTCATTAATGACTGTAGGCTGACTACTTTGAATTTACAAAAAGGAAGACATTAATTTGAAGTTACCAGTAAAGAGACCGATAAGCCAGAAATAGCCCAACTATTACCCTCCTGAAGCTTACACGATCAGCAAAGTAGTAGTTTTTGTTAGTATTTGTGTCTTTCTTTTCTCCCAAATTGTTCTGTGCTGCAGAAGGGGTCACTCAGATGACAACTATATCTTAAAAGGTAAAAACACAAGTAAAAAATTGACAAACACTTATGTGAACTATTTACATTTTATTCAACATTTTTTTAAAAATTTCCAATAGTTTGTTGGAGCTTTCTTGTGTGGCCTGGAACCGCTCCTCCTCTCTGGCAGCATCTTCCCTGAGGAACTGCAGAACGGCTCCCTCACTGGTCCTTCTCCTTTTGGGGGGTGGGGGACAGGCAGAGGTGGATGGCCCATCATCATCCTCCAGTGGGAGGCTACTTGAGCCAGGCTGTGCATCCTCTTCCTCCACACACGCCCGGCTACAAGTGACCACCCCAAATCCAGGAAGAGATGAGCCAGTGCCAATTGAGGCCTCATCAGCCATATGTGCCGGGTTTTCTGCAACACATGAGTCCATCAGGACAGGAGGATCAATAGATGGCCTCCCCCCGATGGCCTCATGCATTGCAGTAAACCATGGCCATGTGGCTGCTGTGGCCTCTCCCCTGTCTGTCCCCGTCCCTGTAGCAGGGCATCTGAGGGCCTACAAGGAAAGATGTAAGGGTGAAGGTGAGCCGTGAGCCAATTGCACAGGCAGAATTGTGTTTCACTATGTAAGATAAACTAAAAATTTGCTAAAGAACAACATCACAAATTGAACCTCACCTTATTTTTTCCCTTGAGGTTGTCCCATTATTTGGCTATTTGGGCAGGGCTCACCTGGCCCTGTAGGCCCATCTGCTGAAGAATTTCACTGAGGAAAACAACACATGTTACCATACCATACCCAAGTGCCCTACAACAATTACTGCCATGCCATAACATGTTTATGTGTTATCCATTTACAGGGGCAGGCATGCCTCTTGCCATCACACTTACATTAGGGATATCAGAAGTTGTCATTTGCATACAATTAACTACTTCAACACAAGACATGAATCATGGTGCTGAGGAGTGATTCCGTCAACATTAATCTATGACATGTAGGAACACCAATATGGACAGTGACATGGTCCTGCAAGAACATAAAAAATTGCTTATTGCCAATGTTTCTGTGTAACATATTTTAGTTCTATGTGACATCACACATTATAGAATGTCACTAATGACTCACCCCCAAGCTTTCTTTGCTACATGCCTCTTCCCCGTAAACAGATGCTCATTCTCACACCTCAGCCGAATGAGGCTGAGGGTGCTCTCATCTGTCCCTGTAAATGACACAACAGACCTGCAAGTAAAAACCAGCTAGTAATGTCTGTGTATAGCCCTAAATCACAATGGCATGTGTCAAGGGGCTTCACAAGCCCATAATTCAGACATGACATATGCAAGTAGGCTACATGATGCAAAATAGTAGCCTATCCTAATAAGCTAGCCTAATGTGCATTTCATCAGTCAAAGACAGCAAATGCAATAACATAGACTGAAATTACATTATTTCTGTCATACAAGAGTGAGGGAAAATATATTTTAAACGCAAAGCAGCTGCGTGTTCATGTTTCAGTTGTTACACTGGAAATCGAGCAGCGACTGTCGAGCCTATTTCAGTTAGCCTACTTGCCGGGATGCATTCAACAGTGTGAACATAGGCTAAACGTAACATAGCCTATTGCATAGCGTACAATATAAAATTGTATACAGTTTAGAAAGGACATGGGTTAATTGAAGCTTGCGTTTCCTATGCAGTAACGTTAGCTAACAAACTATATGGGACAGAAACATGTCCTAAATGTTACGCTTACACGCTGAACTACAATATTTGTTGTCTCTTTTTTCATGAATAAACTTGCCTTTCGTTTGTCCGAAAGAACGAGTGACATTATAAATGAAAGCGCTTTATAAATTAAATAGAAAGGAACGATAAGCACTTACATTTGTGTACGAGTGGTCCCGCCATGTTTTCAACTGTGGCAGATGTGATGAAACACGTCACGCGTTCTGAGTAAAGACTTCCGCAAAGGCTGCACTCGTGTTTCCTCACTGAAGGATTCTCTGGGAGCTTCCTCTTTCCCCACTCCTCGCTCCTTGGTGGAGCATTTAGCGGTTTGGAATGTCCTTAAAGATGGCGGACCTCGATCGATTTCCGGGTCAGACGAGGACCAAGGAGAGAGGACGGCTAAAAAATGCGATTGGAATGCAGCCCTAGTCTTTAACCATGCAAGTGAATCTTCTCTCCGGAAGTGAAGTGTGGCTGGCCAGGGATGTGGTTCAAGTGCACACCTGAGCTACACTTTTACAGTGGCAGCCCGACCTGGATAATACTAGTGGTGCCCATCATTCAGCTGAGGTTGCTTGCAGGAGTTCCGAGATGTTGAGCATGTGAACATCCACTAGCAAATGTGACGTCACTTTACGGAGCTTCAATAGGCGTGCTGGTTCTATTGGCTGAGTACCCTGACCTTTAGCTCAGTATGCTAATCATTCCACTTGTGCAGAGCAAGACACTTTCTCAATTTAAAACAAAAAACCCAAATGATAAACTAATACAGTGTTTCTCAACCCTGGTCCTGGGGACCCACTGTGTATGCGGGTTTTTGTTACAACCATACAGCTCTGTCGTAATGAGTAATGTAATGAGCTGTTAATTGTTCAAAATTAGACACTAAGTGTTCTTAATTAGACTTTTAACTTAAAGCCGCATTATGCTAGAAATAACTATATATGCCTTAAAACATAAATATCCCCTATTCACATCCCAGGGATTTCAATCAGTCAGACCAACTTATGCTTTCATTCACTGTGCTGAAAGGACTATATGACAGGTGCTTCCAATTGAAAGAGGTAATTGATTGAATTACAAACTGACAGGTGAAAGCAGTTGCGTCCCATTTGCTGAGTGTGGATACCTGTAACAATCTGTGTAAAATGACAAAAAATGGCCAAACCTGTATTGTGTTTAACCACACAAATATTGTTTAACTTAAACACATTTTCAACAACTTTAATTGATTAAGAAATTGACTTTGGCAAAAACAAGAATTCACAGTGGGACCAGTGTTGAGAAACACTATTAACATTGGGCCTCATTCACCAATCACTGTATGAACACATTTCTTCTTAAGACTTTCTTTAAAACGTTTTTACAAACATTTTGGGATTAACTGATGTTTGCATTCTGAGCTTTTGTTGAACCCAAGAAAAAATCCCAATTAAGAAAGCATTGGTGAATGCCAGAATGTTCATAAAAACATGTTAAAGAAAGTCTTAAGATCTAATTTGCTTGTCGAATGGTTGGTGAATAAAACCCAATGTTCATATAGTGAAAAGAACAGGTGTTTCACAATTCTAATTTACACAACATGCTTATGATTTATTGATAGGCATAATGGTGTGATGTAGCCTATAATTATATTGACATGGCCCAACCTATTAAAAAAAACTAGCTGAGCCATGTATATGGGGTGACTTTCCTATATGGATTGTAGGCTAATGTCGGCTTCAATGTTGTATAGCTACCTGATGTGACCAATGCACACATGAACAAGCCCATTGTCCAATAGCATTAGTTAAGATAAACTAAGCAACACGTAAGTCTATCTATTGTAACTTGACAGAATGTCATCTAATTAGCAAGCTGTTACTAGATCTGAATACCTCAGACTATATGATTTTGCATATTAACACGACAGCATCCCAAACCAAGCTAAAGAGTTGTGACAGCTAGCTGGATAGCTGGTAACCAATTGGCTATAAAACGTTAATTATCCAATCAACGGAGACCTCATTAGGTAAGTAACGTTACCTACACCGGTGGTATGATTTATTCAATCAGTTTCATTGTTGAAAAAAAAAAGACACACGGAAAAAATAGGATAATAATAATAATAACAAACAGCAATGACATATCCCGTATGACAATCCCGTATTTCTCATATACGTTACAGTTAACGTTAATTAACGTTAGCTCGCCAGTCAGGTATTTTTCCCCAAAAATGAAAAGAATAATTTTGACCAGACGTGCATCGCTGTAGAACGAAAATAATTCAAGAAGAGGTAATTAGGTACCAAGCAAGCAAACGTTCGCCCGCATCCCTGTCAAGCGATTATTAATATTAGGACACGAAAGAGGCCGCTACAAATTTGCTAACGGGGCAAATTCTAGAGCAAAACATATAGAAAAAAAATACTGAGAAAAATCATTATTATGGTAGATAACTTTGTGAAATTAATAGCTATCTAGCGCACGTTAAATAAATAATTCTAGCATATGATGCTATGATAGACTTACCGGCCGCAGATGTAGGTCTCCCACACTCCCTCTCTTGATCTCCCCGCCCCCCTCGTGTTCCTCAGCTCGGTTGCTAGCTAGCTAGCATCACTAGCTAACTGGCATAAAACAAAGGACGACCAAACCAGCTATTACTTTCGTTCCAACCCCCTTGCTCATCAGCTTGTATCGTTTACTGTATTGCTTCGCCTAACGACACGGCGGCTGGAGCGCCCCCCTCTATTTCGCTTTTTGCTAACAAATTAAGGTTGCCAGATTTTTATTCTGTATGAATCACAAAATCCTCCTGGACAAACTACACACACAACGAATATTCTGTTTCAAAGAGTTGCTGATGGATACATCAATTAATAATTACATGCTGTCTGTTTTTTGCTACTGTTATTGGTCATTGAATGAATGTTAGTCTTGGTCCAGAGGAGTGCAATAAAAGGAATCTACTTTTTCCATGGATTACTCAATAAATTAGACAATTATTATTTATTTATAATGTTTACCAGTTCATTTGGGGCTTTCCTCAATTCAAAGGACATGTATTAATTGGGATTTGCACAAACACACCTTGAACAGCACATTTATTTTACACAGAATGTATTGGATTAATGTAGAGATGTAAACTAAAGCTTGTGTTCCATTAAAACCAAATCAAGCAAAAACATAATGGCTTAGCTGGAACAAATATACTATACTGCTATGTTCACTGGAAGGACTTGGGAAAGACTGGCATTTAATCTCCAAAACGGGGATTTGAATTGAACCTGGCAACCTTAAAACAAACGCGACCCATCGTTCAGTCACCGAGCATGCTCAGTTGTAGCGCTACTGCAGGGAAAAGGCATCGCAGAATGCAGGCGAAGTGCGATAGTGGGGGATGGGTGCCACTACCTATGTAGCCTACAGCTGGATAACATTACCTATACCCGATATTGTCTTTTCTTGAATCGCTTTCCCTGATCTTACAAAAATGCCTTCAGCATAACCAAGATAGAGCTTAGCTGCCAAAAAAATGAATGAATAAATAAAGAGTGGACCTACATATTTAAAAAAAGATTTTGCTTTACATGCTATACATACACTAAGGCTTGCATGCAAAGTTTGTTTTGTGGATGCTAAGTTGTCCAAAGCTACCACATTTGATCACATTCACCGCTATTCGGGGACCTTCTGCAGCTAAAGCGATGTTTGGCAGTGATGCTCCACACCTACTTGAATCGACTGTGACAGCAGTCCTGGGAGTTCACACCTGTATGCCATAGCTAAGGGAGAACTACAGTGGGCAGTGATTTTCTCACCTCTTGGAAAGACCCAACCCATCTGGTTAACTGGGCACCTACATGAACTACAGTCATTCTAAATGCAACTACTGAACAGGTCAGGACAGAAGCAGAAAGCTCCAAGAATCCTCTCATATCAAACAGAAAACAACCAGAGCTTGTTTATTAAATTAAAGACAGCCGCTGTGCAAACATAGCTAGATTTATCCAAGACTCATAAGATTGATTTTTAAAGCTTTAGATTGTATTCGGTGACAAAACAGTTGAGTAGGTTTCAGGCTTGGAATGAGCCCTTCAGGTTGTGCTCTACTGCACTTTGTTTTTTTTCATGTATACTGTAAAGTACTGGGGGAAAAAAGATTAAATTCATTCTTGCAATTATATATAAAAATATATAGAAATTTAAATGTATATTGAGATGATCAGTCAGACTTTACACCACCAGCATCTTCCACAAAACATCAAAGAGAAGTGTTTGAAAAACTCATTTATTACATTGGTTTTACAGCAGTTTCACAAATTTGTCATGTAAATAAATAGGCAGACGGAGGATTCATTAACTGCACTTCTTTAAAAAAATGTTCACTTGCTCAAGGTAACATATGCATCTGCTGCAGACCAAAGATAAATGTTACTACTAGTTATTCTAGCTTTCCAGAAAATATGCCTCTTTTGATATACCATCACCTAAAATATAATTTAAGGAGTTCCTTGAAAGAAAACTCGTATTTAAAGCCAATTCCAGTGGAAGGATCTACATCAAGGATATCAACTCTACTCATGGACGGAGTCTATGCTGATTTCTGTACCAACCAACTCCGCATGACCCAATTGGTTCAATACATTTCTGATATATATTATACGTATATATGCATTTTCCAAAAACTCTGCACTAAACTTTTTCAGTATACAGTAGGACCAATTAGGGCACATTATTGCAATGTAAAGTTAAAAAAGCCAATGGCTTATCAAGTCATTAAAGAGCAACGGTCAGAGCAAAAAAACAGAAAGTGCGTGGCCCTCCAGTAACTACATCTTTGTGGACAGAAGAATGTAAAGCATTTGTCCACATCACATGGTCTGAGGCATGCCGATATCCCTTGAAGCCCATTATAGCACATGACCAATAATACGGTTCCGGCTGTTCAGGCTGAATACACTTCCATGCTTTACATGAAAAAGCTGGCGTCATATACACACTTTTAAACAAAAGGGAGATATTTTCTCTATCATGTCAGCGATGCAACCAATCTTAAAATGAGGTAACTAGCTTCGAACATTGATTTGCAGTATATCTTAAGACCTGCAATGTCCACAGGTCATTCCTGAAAGATTCAGACTGCTGTGTGATAGGACTGCTACCCTGGTCTCAGTGGTGCTCGTTCTTGTGCCCCTCCCCTCCCGAAACTTCACTCAAACACAAGGGTTTCTCTCGTAGACCAGACAGTAAACTCCATTGGTTCACATTCATACACACTGTGCAAAAACACAGAAGACCTGACACTATATCCCCTCCAAAAGATACATGCTCATCAACATCCAGAAATAACAGGACACAATAAAATCCAATGAATTTAAAATAGATCTTCAATTTTAAAATGAGCTACAACCTCAACACGTGGATTTGTGATTGTTTTAAAGGGGGGTGTGTGAGTTTGAGTATGGAGAGATCTGCATTCCTGTGCATTATAGGGTTAGGAGTTCACATATGAGTTATGACTCAGTTCAATAAGCCAAATTTAAAACACGGACATTTACGTCAATTGATTGCTACAGCACCCAACATCTAAAAAACAATAAATAAAGTGAACAATATGCTAGCCAATTAGCAAGGACATTGCAAGTCAGTGTGTTCTACATAGAAACAAGATGAATCATGGGCAATAAGCCAATGAAACTGAGAATCAAGCATGAGGCAATTACCCGAGTCTACCCCATCATTTGGATTCTTGCAGTGCTCACAATTCCACTGCAAATATTGTAGTGTTGAAGAGTGATACCAACCATTTGAATGCTACTGTACACTGCAAACGGGCAGTGTTGTTAGGTTACTGGACTGGGCTATTAAGAGGGTGTGAACTTCAGATGATCGGTTATGATTTACTATGATTAACTATTTAGGAAAGAAGACAAATGAAGACATGGGGCCGAGACACTTCCATTGTTGCATGTGACCTCCTGAAAGTTTAAAAGATCTGCGGCAGATTAAAAAAAAAAAAAACACATGATGCTGCTCAATATGTAATAAATTAATAAAAACAATAAAAATTAATAAGCTATAAAAAACCGTTAATCCAGTAAAGGTGAAGTGCGCAGAAGTGTGGCTTAAACTCCTTCACAACGGGGCTGTATTAAAACGGAGAGCAAAGTCTCTGGTTCTTAAAATGATAAAAAGACATATTCCTAACAAACATCCGTTTTTCACCCAATCAATTGTATTATGTCATGTCTGATCTACAAGCTTCCCAATCTTCCTAACCAACTGAATTATTAAATTCTTGGCTTAGAATAGCCTTTAGCAATAGAGGCCTGTCACATAGAACCAGCACTGTAGTTAGCAATCGCTTAGCCCAAGCAAAAATACTAATTATGGCCACTGCAAACAGATGAGTGAAGGAAGGAGAAACAGCTTGAGCTGCACAGATAGACACACAAAATACAAATCCATGCCTTTGTTCAGTCTGCTTTGGAGAAGAGGCCTCTGTCGGCCATCTTGTTTTTCTCTTCTGGCGGAGAGGCTGGGTGTGAGAGTGAGCGATACCTCCGAGTGGTAACTGTGGTAGCGCTCACAAGAACACAAACTCATCCAAACAGCTCCTCTCAGAGCTCCGGCTGGGCCTGCCAGGGGGGAGAATGTGGGCTGGGGAGTTGCCCGGGGGCCCACTTTGGCCCTCTATCCCATAGTCTTGGCCTTGGCCCTCCACAAAAGTAAAAATCGGGTACTTCTCCGTGGACGACGAGAGAGCCTGGCGTTGAAGGAGAAAGAAGAAAGAAGACCAACGAAGCGGTTAGTCTCATTTCTTCTTGATATTAAAGTTCGGACACAACAAATATCATATTAGAAGGAAGGAGTGTGAGGGACTGACCACACTGACGGCAGAACACAGCGACTCAAAGTCCTTCTGGCTCTTAGCGTAAAAGCCGATAGTGCAGCTGGGGTCCATGCGGCTGAAGTTCATCTTCCTGGGGGAGCTGCAGTGGAAAGACTGGGAGAGAACAGGGAGGAGTAAAGGAGTAAACAAACAAACACACACACACACAATTTAAACACCCTGTCTGGGGATGTGTGTTGTGTAGAGTGTAAGTGTGCACGGTCCTAATCTTTTCAGCTGCTAGAGTTGGTTTTTGAGAACACACATTGTGACTGATTTGAAAAGGCAATTCTAAATGGCTGGACAGAAGAGATGGGTGAAACAGAACACCCAGGTATTCTAAAGGACTGCGAACCATCTTACCTCCAGTGGGAAGTTGTCTTGCGTGACGTCCACCACAGACTGACAGTAGTGCGGATCCAAATACAGCAGCTGCTCATCTGGAACACACAATAAGCATGTTTATTTTAAAAAAAGGGCACCACTCAGTGGTCTGGAGGAGTCAATGCGGAACATATAAGACAGTAAGAGGAAAGAAGGTGCGGCTCTTGCCTTACCCTGGAACCCAACGAAGAACAGCGAGTGCTTGGGTTTACCACCAATGATCCCAATGCAGCATTCTAACCTGAGAATGTTCTGTTGGAAGAGCAGAGACATACAGATCAGTAGCAGTAGAGCAAACTTGAGGCAACACAACCAACAAGCTCTTACGTTCTCTGAGTATACAGGTTAACCTGGTTAGTACCGCTGCTAAATACACAACACTCCTTTCATTTGTCAACTTCTCCAAATATTCTACCTATGTTAGACTAAGGTTGTGTCACAGCCTGCTAATCTACATATGAAACGCATGTATAGCAAAGGAATGCCAGGGAGGCCTGCACCTTAGGTCTCTGTTAGCATGTGTGGCTCAGCTGCCATTCTGCCAAACTGTACCTTGACACAGTCAACGTAGGCCGGGTTCAGTGACTCCCCGCCCAGCCTCACAGGGACGAGGATGACGACTGACTTCCACCCTGGGCTGGACTCAGACGAGCCCTGGGCCAGAGACTGGTCACACAGCTGCACGACGTCCTCTTTGTACACTGCAGAGACACACAGACCATGAGGAACATGCCAGGAGCAGAACAGACATACACCAGGAGGGGGGCGAGAGGCACACACAGAAACACACAAACCCAGAGAAAAACAACAGACAGCAATTAACAAAGAGAGTATCCTTCATTAAGGAAGGCATGTCTTTGTAAGAGGAAAGACTGAAAGTGATAATGCATCTTTATATAAATTGTGTATTCATGAATATGAAGTATTAATGACAAAACCCCCCAAAACTGAGCAGTCTGTGCTGGATGTAACTGGTTAGCTGCTAAAGAGCAGCACAAGTGAGGGGGATACAGAGGAATACAGGAAACTCACCAGTACAGTCCTGAGCGACATACACAGCCAGATTGTGAATCTCCGACGTCTGAGCCACTGCTTTTCTGGAAAAAACAGAAAGCCACTGTTATACTGAGCATGTGCAACAACATGCTCTCAGGTCAGAGTGAGTGTGTGAGCGCGCGTGCGTGTAAGTGTGTGTGAGCGTGTGTGTGTATGTGTGCAGGAGTCTCACCGGAGTATGTGTGCCACGACAGACGGGCCGTACCAGTCCCCAGCCTTCTTCCCCGAGCTCCTCCCCAGCTCCACCAGCTGGTGCACCCCAAACGGAGCCTGAGGCTGATCCCCAAACCAGGACGCCATGCGCCGGTGCGTGGCCTCCGTGTGCCTGTCCCGGCTGGTCTCGGTGCGCGTCCTCTGGACCTGCCTGGAGCCCTCGCTCAGAGCGTTGCTGCGGCGCCTGGGGGCCGAGTTGGGGGTCCGTGCGGTGGGGAAGGAGGGAATGGGGACCCCTCCGGCGCGGGACGGGGAGCGGGGCTTCAGCACCTCCATGTCCACGTCAGTGAGCTGTTGGGCGTCCAGCCACAGCCAGCCTGCCAGAGAGAGGGAGGTGTCACATAAAATCACATTTCCATCTGATGATGGGTTTTAATCTGATAATGTTTTTATTCGCTTTGTTATTTACTGTTTGTTATAATAGATGTTGTATTGCTTGTTTGATTCAAATACTAGTTACTCTTGTATTCTGTAACACAATTTGCTACATGATTAAAAATTTATTTATTCTTACTGTTCATGATGTATGTATCCACAAATTTTCTTTTTGTGCGTTATCTAAACACGTATGTGTCTTGCTACAATGACTGCAGTCATCTTATCGATTGTGTCTTTTAATACCTGCTTTCAATTTGTACAAAAATGCACCCGCAAATATCTATTTCCCAAACCTGCTCACGTTACACATGCTAAAGTCATCTATTTGCATGACCTCCTCCTACTATTTCGCAAAATAACATAGGGACGCCCATTTTTGCATATTCATTCAGGCTAACCCGCAAAAATGAAAAATCAACGTATCTTTCAATTTTAGCACAAGCAAAGCACTTTGTTAGTCGATCACCTCAGACAATTTTTTTGCGGGTGGTAACAGTTTTACACATGATTTTGTACACGCAAACCTTTAGTAAATGGACCCCTTAGTCTGCAATCTCCTGAACACAGAAGAACCCTGCGGCCCAAGACAGAAACTATTTGACAATCAAAGCAGGGAGGATTAAAAGCAGGTCACATGACTGCCTCTGGGCTAATGAACCCTGATAGGGACGAGGCTCCACAGTGAGGGGAGTTTGGGGAGCGGGCGCTGACCTGGCGGAAGCAGGTGCACCAGCAGGCCCTGTGCCAGCAGCATCTGGCCGCTACGCAGCATACAGCCCCATCCGCAGTCCGTGGTCAGAGTGGAACCCTCCAGCTGAGGGAACTCGCGTCGGTACGTCAGCCACAGCCGCGACACAAAGGCCAGCCGGAAACGCTCCACTTCATCTGGGAGAAGCAGCGAGCCCAAGAGAAGATGGTGAGCACGGCCACACGACTGACAACCACGTATAAGCATATTTTATCACTAACCATGTAGTGTGCCATCAACACTGTGCAGATATATCCTGTATGTAAAAATCACAATATCTGACATGCTCATACTATGACATGAGAAATTTCAAAAAAATGACCATCAATAATAGCACTGGCCACAACTATTTCCAATGTGCCCCCCCCCCCCCCGACTGCAGATTAGAGACAGTACTGCAGCAGCGGAAAAAGACCTATTTTGCAATGAAGTACACAGTGACACAGAGTAAACCTGGGCACCTCAGGGTGGTAAAAGCTGGCCAGGCTACCGTTAGATTACCTTCATGGTTGAGCACAAAGGAGTGTCCAAGCAGGGTCAGAGGGGAGGTCTTGTTGAAGCTGGTCTTGGATTTGACTGACCAGCCTGGGGAGACAGAAAGAGAGGCACACATGCAAACCACAACATCAGAGTATAGCAACTGTAAACAAACAACTCCTAGGCTTTCTTTACATGGCTGTTATTGAAGGTGTAGTTTGCTACGGCACCAATTTACCTTCAGACACAAACGGCAGTGGGAAGTGAATGCATCTCTCAGGTCTACAGGCACAAAGGTGCATTTTCACACTCACCGTATTTGACATTATTCCAGGCTGACATGAGCTTGGCTTTGAGCCGGTCCACCTCGTCGGGCTCTTCCGAGGCCTCCCTGTTGGCCTCCCTGTTGGCCTCCGAGCCCGCGCCATGGCCAAAGTGGCCCCTGGGCTCCCAGGAAGGGGTCCTCCGTCGCTCGGGCCGGGGGGCCAGCCCCTCGTCCTGCATCCCCTGGTACTGTACCGCGGTGGGGGACACTGAATTCATTACCACAGTGGGATAGTTAGCGGAGCGCCTGCAGCGGGACCTCTCATTGCCACCAAAACCTGTGAGGTGAAGAGTGCATGTCTGTAACTAAAGTGCACAAAAGGACCAGATGGAAGACTAGCTTATCTAGGGCAAGGCTGCGATGGTTTGGGGTAGTTTTTGTCATGTAAATCGCAAGCTACAAAAAAAAGTACAAACACAATAATGTTTTAACAATGAAGGGTTCTGGTGGTTCAGTAATGGTGCGAGATGTATGGTCTGAGAACACACACCCTTAAAAGACAAGGTTGATGATAAGCATTAGTTAATGGCACTGAATGGCTGTCCTCACACCATGCTAAATATGTATCCCCCTGCATTTTAAGATGCCAATAACCCCATCAACAGAGCAGTAGTAACTTCCCAGTAATTTGATACACATGGCAGTGACATTATCCAAATGTCATGCGTTTCCTCAAGCCAAAGGAGCATTTAAGGCATATCCTGGAACAAAGTCTGTTGACAATCCCATTGATTAAGTTTCTTGAAGTTTCTTGTGGAAGGGTGGTGTGCAGAATTGCAGAGGGTGATAGACTATGCCACAGTGCATACAGACCATACTGCCCACCACCATCTTTTGTTCACTACCTGAATACTGAGCAAATCTTTGGAACGTACTGCCCAGACAAGTTGGGAATGGAGGGTTTTCATACAAAATCTGACTGAAGTCAACACAGTCCACATCAAAATGAAGACTAACAAATTAAACGACTGTTTCCATAACAACAAGTTATGCAGATCCAATTCGTCTTTAACTCTGAACTCAAGATGTAATACATTGAATCCCAGACTACAATAGCTAGCCTAATGCCTGTATAGGACACAGTCAAATTTCCCCTTCGGCTTGTTTGTGACAAACAAATTATTCAATTGTCTATGGACCATACGTAACAGCAAAGTGAACAGACGTAGACATGTTTTATGTAAGTGGATAATTGTACAATGACAATGCAATTGCTTAACGTTACAGAGAACAGGCAGGACACGTTTAGAATTTGTAACCACAAAACCCAACGCCTTTATTACATTTTTACTACGGTAGGGAAATTAGATTCACGCGCAACACTGTCCTGTATCATGTGATTTTTGAGAATTAAAAAAATGCAAGGAGATTATTAAATACTGGTTTCTGCTCTGCGGGCCACTGTCGTTTCCTTTATTTAATTAGGAAGCACTTACGAATAACTCCAGCATTGTTTACAGGATACGATAGCCATACATGTTTCAGGTTGGTCTACACTGCGTCACACCAATATTTTGCAATAGAACCCAACAAGTCCAGGTTGTATTTTCTAAATACAAATATTTCAGATGCCAATAAAGTATTCGAGGTAAACCACAGTCTTCCTGGAACATTTTTATCACATTTCGTTTTAACAGAACTGCCAAAAGACTCAACTTTTAACTTTACATTTAACTAAATCCAATTAGAAAAACATTTGCAATGGGGGAAATGACAGATTTCCTCAACATATGAAAAAAAAAACACAAAAAAAACCCAATTACTAGTTTCTCATAACCTTTAAGATTCACAGAGGCGGTGTTAATATTTGACACGAACATGAACGTTACTAGTACAACAGACTGACCTTCACGCACTAGTCACGTTGTGTAAACCATGAATTACAGGCAGGGCGGCTTTCCGAAACTGCATACGAGTCTGCTTAACGTTACAATAAACTTTTATTTTTGTAGGTAGCTAATCGTTATTTAGCATGCTCCTATAGGTAGCCCTGAAAGTCAGTTGGTTAAGCACGCGAGATATCCAATTATCAGACAATTTGACTACAGATTTTTGAACTCTCAATTAATTAACGGCAGGTTACTTACAGCCAACAGATTCAACCAATTTTATTACAGCGAAGACACTCAGTTAGCGAGCGACACAGCTAAAGCAGTTATCTAACGTTATATGACAGCTGGGGCATGGCGAGCAAAGCTAGCAAGCTAACGTTACTTACCTAACTTAAGTATATGAATCTAGAATAACGTTAGCTAATGTTACATTCATTAATATTTAGACAGCAAACTAGCAGCTAACCTATTTAAAGACGAGACGTCAACGATATAGCCAACAGTAAGTTACCACTGGGTAGTACTCCGGTATCCCGATAACGTTAACCTCTCTAGTTATATCCAATCCCATTCGTGCCATCGCATAGCTTGCCCATAGCGGTGACTTACATTAGTTTCATGCTGCTTAAATATGATCAAATGTCAGTCAGCCTAACCGTATTGCAATGGCATTTCGCTGCCAGACACAAACCATTCCGTAACTTAGTACAGAAGCTATCTAGCACCTAGGAATTTGATACACTAGCTATAACATCCGCTGCTAGCCATCTTGCTAACTACTGTACGTTGGCTAACTGGGTAGCTAGATACGCGGCGAACTACATGTAATGAAGAAGAGCCGGATATCTACACCCGACATTAAAAAGTCAAAGAACACTGTTTGAGATGCTCTCAAAAACCCACCTAAAACTGAGCTAATGCTCGCATGCTAATGAAACCATGCCCGTTAGCCTTCTTAACCGAACACTAACTACAATAGACAAACTTACCGATTTTAACCCATTGCAGAACAAAACAGTTGTATCCGTTGTGCTTTCATTGTAACATAATTTTATATCACAAAGATGGTAAATGCATAGCTCGTAAAATTTGAATAAGCTAGCCAGCGAACAACCCAGCTAATGTAATGATCTATTGCAAATATGAACTTCCTGTTCTTTTCCGGAAACTAACAAGGGGGTATGTGCCTATTATGTGCAATACTATTGGTTACTCAACTATCACAAGATTTATTGATTGGTTGACGTCCTGTCGGTATATACAAGGCCGTACGATTCATTGGCCATTATATTTACCTCAAATGACGTAACATCCGCTGTCTATCCAGTACTTTCCTGTGAGAAAGGAATGCGGAAAACGCTGATCCAAGGGTTCGATTGATTCACACCATAACACAGTAGATGGCAGCAGCCTGTTTCGCCTTTATTGTTTCACCGACTTAAAAAAAAAACTAACGACGGAAGAAGGCAGTCATATCAAAAGTATTTTCATTCCATCCATACGTGACTTATCATAGTTATTTATCCCACTGTACCTCTACACCTTTCAAGTGTAGCATTTTTATTTGACCTTATTTGGCTATATAATGCAATTCCTGCATTAAATAGCACAATAATGCAGGAATCTAAGTTTAACAGGGGACAAAATCCATTGCAAAGCAGTTGCACTCCCTCCTTTTAGTGAAGAGGGAGAATGTTGTTTTCAGTCTTTGTGATTAGGTGTAGGATAGGGGTCTAAACCAATCATAGAGAAGGGCAGAAAAGACTGGATTTAGAATTTTGTATACTGTCCAGTTTGCAAGCTCTTCTACTTCTAGTCATGTACAAATTTAAACAACAAAACATCTGCTAAATTATACAAATATTAAATAAATATAAAAAATCAAGCTAACATAATTGCTATTTTGTAATTTCATAGAAGCGATGATAATTTACATACACACACACTTCGACAAACGAAAAAAAATATTCACAATAATTTCTCTGTATTTTATTACACTTACTTGAATTCAGGTGTCTTCTGCATCAAAATCACATCTGATCACAACAAAAGTGCCCCAGAAAACAAACAAACAAATAAATATAGATTACAAAATAAAGATAAAAAGTCATACTTACACAATACAATTAGTACTGCAACCCACAGTGCAATACTGAATAAAGTGGGACTGCACAAATTGATAGACTTGGTAGTCATTCTCAATGACTGCAATAATAAATATGTATATATTATATATATTGTTTTCTCCCAGATAATACACACATATACAAACAAACCTCATACATGTAAATAAAATATTACTTAAAGTAAAGTGCATTTTCAAATTGATGATATCTAAAAATTAAACTATGACAATGAGTACACTCTGCCATCACATATACCTGACTACCACGTAACTTTATTCAAGCATAGACTAGGAAAACCTGCTTGCAAAATATGAACGCACTGAAAAGTGGGCACCATAGTTTCTTCAAAAGTGAGCACTTTTTTCTTCTTCTCACAACACAGTTTACTGACTGTACTACTCTGTAACAACCATAGTTTAATTCATTTATGTGTGCATGTGTAAGAATATGATACAGGGTACTAATATCTGACATACGAGAAAACCATGATGCTACCAAAAATATTGAATTCCCTTTATATTGTGCCAAATGAATAGCAATGTAATCTATCAATCGTACCACCATCCTTTACACTAGATGTAATGAGTGGACAGAGCACATTCAAATGGTTTTCAAATTCAGCAATTTCAGAGTTTGAGTTGTCTTCTTCGTAATTAAGCTCCTGATAAATTGATTTTCTAATGTCAATTAAAATAGATAAAACATCTTTTATGAAGAGGCTGTATTATAGGTTATGCCTTGGGTCATAATTTTCTGTCATGTTTTCACTATTTTAGAAGAAAAAAAAAAACGTATTATTCAGGGTCTCATTTTGAAATGAAAAGCTGATCAGAAATTGTGTGAGCAACACAGTACAAACAGTAATGTTATAAAATAAATGCAATGTGTGTGATCTTTCAAACTTATGCAACACACACACACACACACACACACACACACACGTATGCACACGCGCAAACACACACACACACACACACACAGGAAAAGAGCTCTCAAACAGATATATAAGTCAGGAAGCAAATAAACATGGGCACTATATTAGTCTTGTTAAAAAATGCCTGTGACGCTACGTTAAGATGCTCCTTGGCAATGGTGAGATAAATGTGACACAAAAAAAAAAAAGTATAAAGCACTCCTGGTCTACTTTGATTAAAAATGCTGTCAACTTGTTAACAGAATGTTGGTCGCGTGCAATAACATTGCAGAGGGTAAAATTCGAAGCAATGACTTACAGAATAATTACCACTAGAGGGTGATATGGTCTAGAAAATACAGGAAATAAATGTCCCAACACAAAACAGATCTTCCTGCCAATAACCTCAGAAGTAGTTGTATATTAGCCTGCTCTCTTTTCTCCTTCCCACATTGTAAACAGAACTGCATAACACAATTACAACACTGACACTTCTACCCTTCAGACATCGTATTTGACACTGCTGAGTCCTTGCATACAAAGTGTGCATGTGTGCATGTCTACGTTTGTGAGAAAGACCACCCAATTTATCAGGATGGAGGTCTTGCACAGTGATCGAGAACATCAAAAATCTTTTTTTTCCTTCTCCACTTGGAATCGGACACCGATTTCTTTGAACAGTTCTTAGCCAGTCTTTTTGAACAGATCTGTTATGATGGGAATCTGAAAACTATACATTTCAAAGACACTTTCGTGGATAACCTTTTATAAATACAATACACAAACACTCATACAAATGGCTCTATCGGAGACTGAACTACTGTCATCAAATCCTACATGATTCTGAAACTATTAAATTGTGTGGGTTTCCATAGATATTTCACAACAACACAACATATCCCTCTGTCTTTATCAGAAACTGTTCGGGTCCCAGACCAGTCAACATCTTTTGGAAAACTTCAAGTGCAGAAAATGGCAATACATTGCAAGAGAACCGCTAGTGCTGAGGAAATAGGCTCTCTTTCTACACAGAGTAACAACAGTACATGGCGTCTTTGTGCAACACCAAACTGTCCGATATGAACAACAGTCAGAATTTCCCTTTATTTCTAGATCTAGCCCTTAAAAGTGTTTATTTCCAAATTCGCTCGGAATTTAAGCGCAAGACTACAGATTCGATCTTCCCTGGCTATAAGTCAACGGAACAAAAGAGCGCTTCGGGCGTCAGTATCCATACAGCCTGTACACTTATCTCCTTTCAAAAGGTCTCACCTTCACTTCCGCGTATTGTATTTAAGATGTGTGACACAGAGCAGAAAAATGTTTCCTTTCGGTTAAACTTATATGTGAAGCAGTACAACAAAGACCACTTGGGAAACGTCAAAGTCACCAAGTCAACTGAGGTAAAGGCCTGCCAGATGATATAGAGGAGCAGCAGTACACAGAGCCCAAGCCCTGGAGGTACTTGCCATTCCTGCGCATATGAGAACTGATTCACACACATACACCGCTACATTATGTGTCCCTTAGCTGACGATGCTGAATTCTGATTTTGTATTCTCCTTGCCACTGACGCACAGACAGTGGGGACAGACCGATTGCAAAAGGGTTGCCATTGACGCGCAATGCTTCCTGAATGACCCAACCGCCATTGCTGATACACAAGCTCTCCCGCGCTGGAGAGCGCAGAATGTTACGTGGCGCTAGCAGGCACGGCCTAACTCATAATGAAGCCCGTCAAATCTGCTTTACCGCAACCTCCCAGAATAAAAAAAAAGCTCACTTCTCTGCTAGTCACAAAAAAAAAAACATTCACGCAGGCTTTCCATGGAAGAGAGGCTGACGAGGTAATTTGAAAGACAGTCGCTGCCTTCCAGTTTAACTCTACAAATGTAAAATGGGATCGTCGACAGACGTGAGACACGTAGCATTTCTTATCCGTATTTGTGTTCCACAAGATACAGAATAATGTTTAACAATGGATTTTTCTTTCTGCAGAATAACGCCTCTCCTGCGACCGCAGATGTGCCACCTCTACTTCCCTGCTACTTGCTTAATAATGAGACAGAAACACAGATTTACAAGTAACTGGAGTGACTGGATTTGGTGTTCACAGTATTCAGCATTTGTAGTTCAGTAAAGCACTTTTTTCCCCCTCATCTTTAGAATATTAATATGTACAGACAATATTTAACATGCATTCACACAGATATCTCCTTTATATTCATATGTATATATAATATATGGTGGAGGAAACACCTTGTATGTACACAATTGAAAACAGCTGCTGAAGCACCTTTACAGCTGTTTTACTTATCCATTTGAATCTATACATTTTCTGAGTACGTTTTCACCGACACGTTTCATGTATTTTCTCAGATGGCTGGAATGTTCCTTTAAGTGCCTGGAATTGTGCAATGTTCTCAAACTCGCAAAAATGCAAGTCATCCCCGGCTCACAACCCCCCCCCCTCCATCTCCCCCTTCTGACGCAATCATGACGGGTATTTGTGGGCCACCTCTGTCTCCTCAGGGGGAGTGCAGGTGACCGGCCCGGAGGAGGTGGCTGGAGGAGGAGAGGGCTCTGACTTTCCTGCTGAGCTGCTCATCCTCTCATCCGCTGCCTTGGGGCCCTCTTTCCCCTTGAGCGCCTCCTGGGAGACCCCCTTGATGGGCCCCAGCACAGTTTTGGCCACGCTGGTGAGCTGCGTGACAAAGCTGGGCTTATCGCCCGGGGAGACTGGCCGTGACTTGGCAGGGCCAGGGGCCACCGTGGTGGGAGAGGGGGTCGGCGACGGCGAGTGCTCCTCCACCACCTCCAGGAGACACTTCTCCTCCCAGTCCAGGGCTCCTCGGTAGCAGTTGACCTGTGCCGGGCCCTTGTCCTGCCTGGACTTGGCCGGGGCCGGCGCTGGGAGTGGGGCTGGAGCTGTACAGCTTTTTGCCCTGGCTTCTGGAGTTCTGTAACTGTTGCCTAGCGCTCCCTTCCTAACGCCATCTCCCGGGTCTCTACCAGTCCGAGGAGCTTCTGCGGGTGTCACCACAGAAACCAACGGCCTGTCCGGCCCTGAGCCCCTCCGCCCAGCCGCCTCCCACTGTGGGCCGGGTCTGGCAGGCCCCGCCTTCCTCTCAGCTTCCTGCCCCTCCCTCTCCGGGCCCCTGGAGCCGCTCTCTACCTGGACCCCCTGCTGCTTCCTGTCTCTCTCCCCCAGGCCCTGCGCCTCCCCTTGTGCCGGGCTCTTCTCCGGAGTCTTGGGGCTGCAGCCGGCACTCGTTTTCCCCACGGCAAGGTCTTTGCGATCAGGAGACTGCCCCACAGGGGTGGGTCTGTAGGCTGCCAATGGGGTGAGTGGGGCTAGACTGGACAGGGGGGTCTCCGCTTTGGCCCTGGACGGCTCTGCTAGCGGGGACTTGGTAGCCACCGGCTGGACATGGGCGGTCCCCTCTTTGGTGAGCGAATACATCCCCACCCTGCTGCTGATGCAGCCCTCCGCGGCTTCGTCGAAGCGGTCTCTACCAGCCAATAGGGCGTCCCGGCTGAGGGGCGACTCCTGCCTCCCCAGCTTCCTGGCCGGCTTCAGCATGCCCGTTTCGCAGGAAGGAGAGGGGCAAGAGGGGGTGTGAGGGGGCAGGTTCTCCCCCTCCGTCTCCAGCAGGCTCTGCAGGCCCAGCTCGCTGTGGAACGAGTCCTTGCGGTACTCGGAATGCGACACCTCCAGGCTGTGCTTGCGCATGACCACGCCCCCGCCCCCGCCCCCTCCCTTCTTGTCCTGTGAGGAAAGGGGCGAGCCCAGCTTCTCAGCCGACTGTACGCGCTTCAGGAGCGGGGAGCGCGGCGGCTCGGCGCTCTTGGGCCGCGGCCGTACGACAGGCGGAGAGGAGTGCAGCTTGGCGGGAAATGTCTGCGTGGTGTTGGAGCTGCCCACCGTGTGGCCGGGCAGCGGCGGCGGCGACGACTGGGTGGGCGAGGGCGTGTGCGCCAGCGGGGACAGCGGGATGTTGCCGGCGGACTTGCAGCGGGCCGAGCGGTACTGGCGGTGCAGCTTGGGGGACAGGCCGTGCAGGGAGCTGGGCCGCATGTGCTGAGATGCCGCCGGAGAGTTGGGGGTGCTGGAGGCCGGAGAGCTGCTCTGAGACGAGGCGCCTGAGGAGAAAACACAGAAGAAGCCCTTGTGTTAACTGGGCCAGTTCAGCACAGCAGCAGAGCCTCTGTGTTTGGGTTGACAGCGTTCGCGGTAATTGGCTGAAACGAGTGCGCACAGGGACTCAGTATCTGTGGTAACAGTACTACTGGATGATGATGATGCGCTGTAATCACCTTAACGGCTTCTGGAACAAATGAGGCATGGCGGCCCCTAAAGTAAAGGCCTTTCAGCGTTGAGCAGAAGCGATCAGGAGAACACTGAGGTGACTAATGCCGCTGGGGTCTGGGGGACCGGATGCAGTGCTGTCTGTGTGTGTGTGGGGGAGAGGGAGTGCTTACTGAGGTAGGAGGAGTCAGGGGTGGAGCGGTAGCTCTGATAGGGGGAGCGGGCTGACAGGGTGTGTGTGTGGGAGAGAGGGATGGGGCGGTGCTCAATAAGATAAGAGGAGTCGAGGGTGGAGCGGTATCGCTGATTGGGCGAGCTGGTTGACAGGCTATGGGTGTCTGTGTGGGGGCGGTGCTTACCGAGGTAGGAAGAGTCAGGGGTGGAGCGGTAGCTCTGATTGGGCGAGCGGGCTGACAGGCTGTGGGTGGGGGACCCTGGGAGGCTCTCACTGGAGGAGAGAGAGCGGTTCAGGGAGGAGAGGCTGCGGCTGGTGTGCAGCAGGTTGGACTGCTTGGTAATTTTCCGGAAAAGAGAGCTGCGCTTCTTACTGCTTTATATGAGAGAGGGAGGGAGAGAAAGAGAGAGAGAGAGAGAAAGAGAGAGAGAGAGAGAAAGAGAGAGAGGGAGAGAAAAAAGTTAGACTTTATTACTATTCATTGGACATGCTAACAGTGTGGTGTTAGCGAAGACTGGGTGTACCTCTCTTGGTCTTCCTTTGTCATTGTCCGTTTGTTACGGCGGGCCATCTTTGACTTGTAGCTGGATTTTCGTGCCGGACCGACTTTGATCGAGGTGTTTTCAAAGGGTGTGGTGGTCACTGTGACCTTGTTGCCACTCTGAAGAGGAACACAACAAATTAGGAAAAGAGTAGATTACAAATAACCAAAACAGTATTTTGTGCTATTCCCTGTACATACTGCTGCCCTGTGTGTGTCAATTAGGACATTACAGGTACACTCTAAAAAGCTGCTACAACATTGCCATAAGAAAAAAACCTTGTTTGTTGTAATTACACTCAATTTTTCATACAAAAAAACCCTGTTTGGGCATCCTAGGTGGAAATTTTATGTGCATCTTTTCTTCCCCTCACCTTTAGAATGAGCTCCACCACCTCTGTGTGGACCAATCCGTGAACAGCCTCGCCGTTCACATGGGTGATGAGGTCACCAGCACACAGCCCCGCCTCCTGGGCGGGGCCTCCGTCCTCCACGTGCTGAGATTTAACCAACAGACAGTTGGAAAAAAAAGAATTTTCACAGGTGCAATCACAGAAGAACAAGCATAAGTGCGTCACTGTTACAACCGTCACACAAAGCTAGTATTTGCATTGATGCAGTGAGTGGCTCTAATTTCACGCAGTTCTGTCCCTGTGTAAAACTTGCGGCTGTCTCACCCAGACGATGTGGTGCACGCTGTAGACGTCGCTGTCGCCCATGTAGACGCGGATGGCTCGGAGGGTGAAGCCGTACTTCTTGCCAGAGCGATGGATGGTGATGGGGGACCGTAGTACACTCACTGCCGGGCAGTAGTCTCGACTTGGGGATGAGTCCCTCGACGACGGATTGGAAGACAGAGAGCGAGGGGACATGGGACTGGCCAATGGGGAGCTCCCGTGCTGCTCCACTGCGCACGGAGAGATGGACAGAGATGGGAGGGAAAGGGCGAAGAAGAAAGGGAGAGAGTGAGGGAGAGGGAGAATGGGAGAGATATACAGGCAGAGTAGAAGAGTGTGATAATTAGATAAAAAGAGACGGGAAAGGGCAGAGAGAGAGAGAGAGAGAAAGAGGGAGAGACATGGTGTGACAGAGAGAAAAGGAAAAGAGATTAACAGGCAAAGAAAATCATGTGGTAAAAAAAAAAAAAAACAGACCCGAACACACAAGATACAGACAAGATAAATCTACAAATACAGACTAAAACATGCAGAAACACAATGTTTCTGAAATCTGAAAAGTCAATAAACGCATTACATTACATCTGTTTATAAGCTGCCTTTGTTAAAGACAATGTGGAGCAACAAAGAAGACAGGACTCAAAACCGCACTCCGCTCGGAAAGAATCGCGGTGCACAAAATGGCCCTGGGCGAGTTGGAATCACGGTCAGGAGCTCGAGGAGTCGTGCCCTGTAGAGGACGTGGCGCCCTCCTTCCTACTACCGGCTGACAGGGTTGTATAGCGGTGGTTCTCAAGCGGTTGCTACATGGGGGGAATTGAATTAGAATAGGGGTTCAATTGGCTACTAAATTGGGAGAAAAAGGGGAAAAAAATCAGAAACAAAAATGAAAAATAAAAAAGAAATATTTAAAAAACGCACTCCACATCTCCCTCTACTGGCTGCCAGCTGTACCTGCAGGGATGATGACGGACAGCGCCGTAGCAGAGGCCGACTTGATGACCTTTGTTCCAGCTCGGGGGCTGAGATTTTCGCCCTCGCCGGACAGCTGCTGATGGCGTGCCCGACGCAAGACCAGGTCATTGGTGGCCCGGAGCCCCAGGGGGTCAGAGGTCACCACATCCCTGGTTATCCCCACAGCAGCACTAGGAGGAGGAGGGCCTGTGTTCACTGCCCCTGCTGCCTCTCCCAGCCGGAGTGGCTTGTCTGGAAAACAGCCTTATATCATGTAACATTCAAAAATTGCTAATTAGAATTCATGGTGCCGTCTGTACTTTGGGTTTGAATCGAAACTGTATTTAGTACTTTGCACCATTCTCTGCACTTACATCCATATTGGAGAGTAAGTCACCCTATGATACTATGATAGCCTAAAACACAAATACACACAATAAAATGATATATAATTAAATGGTGACTAATGGATTACAGGCAGTGAGCTGCACCAGCCCTACAAATACTATGCCTTTCTCCTCCTCCTCTCCACTGCCCTGCCCTCCACCCCCACCTCCTCCTCCATGACCGCCTAACCTCCTGCAGCTGTCCCGTTGCCGTCCTTTGGAGTGGTTTTCTGTTCTGCATGGGTAGAAATTGGAAGTGACGCTCCCTCGAAGGAGGCCCCTCTGGCCTTGACAGGGGGCTGTCGGGGAGGGAACTCTTGGTCGCCCTCCAGTGGAGACGCAAAGCGGTGCGTGTCCATCAGGGCGGAGAACCTTCGTCGGGCCCCCAAGGGGGGGCTGGAGTCCCCCTCCATGTACAAGGACTCGGAGCAAGACAGACGCTTCCTGGAGACCAGGGAACCAGGAAACACACGTCACAGAGTACAGGCTTAAGATAATCTTTTCCCATATAGTACATGCAATACATGAATCCGCTCAGCGTTGTTTCTGCTTTCGATAAGGCCACTGCTTCCCTCATGTACATCCCAGGTTCTGATGCATGAGATACGACTGCTGATTGCCTCAAGTAAAGCATAAGCCCTGCGGTCCTCACACTGCAGCGAGTTGTCAGGATGAAGTGTGTGAGCAGATCCCGACCGATAAGCATCTGCATCCTCATGCGTTTACAGAGGCTGTTTGAAGTAACTCGGCTAGCTTTAGTAGCCGCACAGTGTCCGTGTCAGTGCCGGTGCCTCAGCTTGGGTGGACCCCCCCCCACCCCCCACACCGGGGAGCTGCAGGGGCCACCCCGGTTCGGACAGACTCCTTACTCACATTTCTGGGGACCCCGTCCTCCAGCTCTTGTCTCGCATGGTGAGGCTGCCGAGACTCTCCCTCTTGGTCACTTTGTCCTCCCTGTGGGTTTTCTGTCCCCTCCTGGTGACAGAGGGGGGCTTCTGTTCCAGCTGGGACAGGTGCTCCATGCTGCTGTACACCTACAGGCCACACAAATAACCCTCCATCAAAAACAAGCAGAGTCCCACATAGACTGGGTACAACAGTGACCATGCAGGAAAGCACAGTCCGACATAGACTGGGTACAACAGTGACCATGCAGGAAAGCACAGTCCCACATAGACTGGGTACAACAGTGACCATGCAGGAAAGCACAGTCCGACATAGACTGGGTACAACAGTGACCATGCAGGAAAGCACAGTCCGACATAGACTGGGTACAACAGTGACCATGCAGGAAAGCACAGCCCCACATAGACTGGGTACAACAGTGACCATGCAGGAAAGCCAGTACTGCTCTCAGCCTTGCACTTCATGAATTACAGTATGACATCCAAACACAGTTATTCCTCTAGAAACTCTTCCTCTATCTTCTACCCAACTAAATTCCTTTCTACCTCTTCCCCATTTCACTCACTCCTTTTCTATCCGTCTTACACTTCTCTGCTCATCATCTTTAGGCACAGTCTGTCTGTGTGCCTTTCATCCTGGAAGCGCCAGAGGTAATATGTTTTTAATACGGGCACATTCATTATTTATGAGAATAAGATGCATGAGAGCGCGTGTGAGAGGGCCGCACAAGAGCATCTGAAGGACACTGTTTGAGTCCTAAAGTGGGTTATGCAATTTGTTTACAGAAGCAAAATAGAAAGTTTTGCATTAATCGATTCAACACAAAGAGCTTTCACCACCGGCAATCCGTATCTGAATAAGACATTGTGTTGTCTGAGGAGGGCCCAGGGGACGGACTGGCTGTGTGGGGGACAGTGAGTTTTGAACATTGGGTAGAGCCAATAGGAGAATGAAAAACAGCCAAACCAACTCTCATTACTGTCGAGTGGCCATTTATCATGACTGATTGTATAATTATTAGTTATGCGAGTCGTGAGAAGCTTCTCTCCTCCCTACATTCTCCTCTCTGATTTTTTGGCCGTTGCATTTGGCACATTACGGGATATACTGCAGGGTTTTGCAGATGTTGCATTCACACTAATGAAGAAAACAAACCTTTGCTTATATGGAATAATTCGGCTATTGTACTATAGTCATAGCGACCATCTCATAAAATAAAATATTAAATGTGTCTGATGAAATAGTGCATTAGGGTTGGCAGGGTTCCATTGTCCTCCCCAGGGTTCATTCTTAACATCAATTGCTTTGACTTTTTTTCCCCCCCTGATGTGCAATGCTAGTTATTAATATTCCACACGTCCTGGTGCCACTGATTAATAATTAGATTTTTAAAAAGGATGATAAAAATCAGAAGCGAGTGTTTAGAGAAGGGCTTTCTTTAAATAAATAACCTACGTAAACAACTGTCAGTTGCTCATAGAAAGGGTAAAACATAGGACAACGTACATAAAGCAGCACTCAGGCATATTTTGAATATGTCCAGCCAAACAGACTCTCTACAGTCATTTCTATTTTTAGAATATGCATAAAAAAGCGGTTGCACCAATGCCCACGATATTTGTAAATTGCACACATAACAGCATCAAACTGGAACATTGTGTGAAGCTAGGACAAAGAAAAAGGGCCGTTGGAGCGAGATAACTCGAGTTCAAATTAATCATTTGAAAAATGAGATTCTCAGCTCATTCTCTCAATTTTAATCACATCAGCGTTTGAACTTAAGCCAACTGCACTGCACTGGCAGACAGTTAAATTGAACACGAACCTGAAAATTCTACAATAGAGGTTGCTTGATACCATGTAAAACAGAGACTTAATCTATGCCACTATGAGATGTTTAGCACAGAACAATGAAGAAAAATCAATGGGCGCTTGATGTTTTACATTTTGGCAATTATTTCTGTTTTTCTGATGGGTGACTGCAGATTTACCAATATAAATTCATAGAGTGGTGCAACTGAAGACTCATTTTGTGGAGTATAACTGAATGACTGAATCCACCAAGCCCCCCAGCCCATTCTGATGGGAGAAACGACACTGCCGATCAGGTACAAAAGAAGAACATTTTTCTAGCTCGCCCAAAAGTTGTGCTTTTCTCCTCTGTCACTCAGTTCCAAAAGCCTTTCTCGTTGGAAGCCTAGCCAGTTGAGCCCATGTGATACACGGCTCACGTCCGTTTCCTTCCTCTTTAATTTGGTTTAACCTATTCATTTCCGTAGGGTCTTGTTTTATGGTTACAAGTAAAAAACGACACGGCAAACAAAACTATTAACAATATAAAACATTTTAGAAAGCTTCAAATAGTTGCTGAAAAAGCACAGACAGAGACAAAAATACTGGAATCTTTCTGGCTATCTGCCTGACCAAATATTGAACAGATAATGTGTGGACTGTATAATAGTGTGATTAAGTTGTAAATCTGCAGAAAGAGAGAAAGAGACAGAAGTACTCCCTTATTGCCATCTGGGTGTAATGCTAGTTTAATGCATGTACTGTATGTGGAGAAACATGAAGAAATACAATTGCATAAATTAATAAATGAGTAGGTCACTGTTAAATCTTGAGTCATATTGATACCATTGCCAGCTTTGACAGTCTTTGTTGTAAGGTTTGTGGTTCCGCTGAAGGAGATAGAGAAACCATTAATGCCTTTGAAATGGATGTAAGCCATGGGAAGACTAACCCAGCTGGTTACAGTATGAGAATGCCTGATCAATGGCATAACATATTAGGCAAACAAACAAATCTCTTTGTCATTCAAGAGCAGGAGACAGGCTGAAATTAATGCTGCTTGTGAATGGATCCTGCGCTGTTCTGGGTTGAAGTGTCTATGGAGACAGCGTTGGTCTTGTTGTCCGCCTGAGACCGGCCCTACTTAGCACCCATTGTCCTGCTTCTGTCTGCTGTCAGGACTCTCTCCTACAAGTGGTGCTTCAGATTCAAGCAGAGTACAAGAGAGAGAGAGAGTGGGGGGGCGGGAGTGACCTTGCTGAAGCGAGGGGAGCAGGAGGAGAACTGGCGGATCTCCACGGGCTCGTCATCGTTGGTGTCGTCTTCGTCGTAGGAGTTGATGTGGTGGTACCGCTCAGATCGAGCTGATAGAGAGTTAAACAGAACGACAAAAAGCGTCAGGACACCACCACAAACTACACTGACTGGATCCATATAAAGAGAATATATCAGTTGGTCTCAGAGACACTCCCACCAAACTGTTGTACCCAGCACTCTGAGTTCACCTACTAGCCAGCAGGGTGCTGGTGTTAAGTAAACAGACTCACTGTCAAAGTAGCTGGTGTCCTCTTCAGACTCCAGATGAGGAATGAACTCCGCTTTTTGCCTCAGGAGGCTGTTCCAGTCCAGCTCGGTGAAGAACGAGTGCTGCTTCACTTCGAAAGCTCCACCTGGTGGCAGGGAGGACCAAAGAATGTCGCTTGAACATTGTGGCCAGTGCAGAGGCCTTTTGTCCCGATGGTGCAGTGTGGACCGTACGCACAGGGATCGCGTGCCCCCGGCATCCTGGCATGCACTTACCGGTGCCCAGCCGCATCAGCGGATTGGTCTGCAGCAGAGTGGAGATCAGGCTCTGTGCATCGGCAGGGAGTGCTTCTTCACCGTCTGGCCAAGCAATGTCATCTAAACACACAGGGACATAGATATCTTTTATCAGATATAGATATCCTAGATATTTCATTTGATTTCATTTACTCTGTATGAACTGGGGAACATGGGAATACAGCAAAAAAAGAAAGAGAGAGAGAGAGGTAAGAGCACAGCTTACATTACATACAAACCCTCTTATCCAGAGTGACTTACATTTGACATACAATCCACCAATTCAGGTCGAGGGTACAATGGCAGCGCCCCAGCTGGGAATCGATCCCACAGCCTTTATGCCTTTAAGTCGCAAGCCCAGTTCCCTAACCATTGTGCTACACTGCTGCCCTCGATGCTAAGGTGCTTTAACCATTGTGCTACACTGCTGCCATCGATGCGAAGGTGCTTTAACCATTGTGCTACACTGCTGCCCTCGATGCTAAGGTGCTTTAACCATTGTGCTACACTGCTGCCCTCGATGCGAAGGTGCTTTAACCATTGTGCTACACTGCTGCCCTCGATGCGAAGGTGCTTTAACCATTGTGCTACACTGCTGCCCTCGATGCTAAGGTGCTTTAACCATTGTGCTACACTGCTGCCCTCGATGCTAAGGTGCTTTAACCATTGTGCTACACTGCTGCCCTCGATGCGAAGGTGCTTTAACCATTGTGCTACACTGCTGCCCTCGATGCTAAGGTGCTTTAACCATTGTGCTACACTGCTGCCCTCGATGCTAAGGTGCTTTAACCATTGTGCTACACTGCTGCCCTCGATGTTAAGGTGCTTTTCACAATGGTGGTTTAGTCCGAATCCAGGAACTGTTCGCCTCAACATTTGGTAATGTGAAAGCTTTTTCCGAACCAGGGTGCGGACCAAGAAACCGTATGCGAGTTTGTCTGTACGAGGTGGCCTGAGAACAATCCCAATCGAACTGTGGTACGGTTCACACCTCGTGAGAACACAATCCATTCTCACACAGGAAGAAGAATCATCTGCGCATGCCATCGTTAGTAGCGATCAACTCGCTAGCCAAGCAATAATTTTACTAATAATCTCACGTTCTATGCACCTGTAGCATTAGAGGCACACAGGCCCAGGGGTCGTTCACCGTTTTCGACATTGTGATCAGTGGTTAGTGAGCTGAAAATAGATCCCTTTAAACTGATAATTTGTCTCAATGTTTTAATACATTTTCCTTGATTACCAAGCATGCCAATAATCTGCATAATCAATTGGCAGGATTATTCACATCTCTGAATGATCCATTGACAGGTAAGCACACAGCTTCTTCCTTCACATCATGTAAGGGAGATTAAACGATACATTCGATAGAAATATATATTTTAATCACCAGGTATATGCCTACACTTACTGACAAAAGACACACCATTCTGCTAACTATCACATTAGCTTTCAGTTAATTTGTAATAAAGGCTGTCAATAAAGGCAAAACTTGCGCTTCAAGATCGTTTTACAACATCTGCACATTGCAGATCTTTGCCTTGAATGTTCTCCCAATTTGGGTGCGGAGAACAAGAAATAGGCTACACAGGCTACAATATCGATAAAATGTGCACAATTTTGTGATGCAAGTAAAATATTTTTTTATTACTCTGTCAATTTCCTAATTGAGAAGAACTGGTTCTATCTGATGGTATTGAGTATTCTGTGAATTAATTGCTGTATTGTTAATCAAGGAAAATGACTGAAAACAGGAGACCTATAAATAGTTTAAAGGGAATTTTTCCACTCAGCAGCTGCCACTGGTGACACCAAATAAACAAAAACATAAACAAAAATGCTAAGCGCACATTGTTTTCCATTTTTACTGGTAGTCACAGGTCAGCGTTCAGCTGGCGAGCTGATAAGCTATACACATAAAAACGATAAACAAATTGGGTGCACTCTTCTCCAAGCCCAGCTGATTGGTGACGGTGGTAAACAGCCACTGGTAGCACTCACGTCAATGATAAAGGTATTTCGCAAACCTACCACGGCACAGTGTGAAACCAGAACAGTGGGGGGCAGGGGGCATGGAGCAGGGGACAAACTAACTGGGATTCTGACTCAAGCAAACAAAGTAAGGCTGTGTCCGAATCCGCACCCTTCCATACTATTAGGTAGGCTTGTTGAGTAGACAGTATGAGAAAGTCTTTCAGTAAGCAAAATCTTCTCTAAATGTAGTATACTTGAAACCCCCGTATAATATACTTACTGCCGGGGTTTCGCTGAGTATATTCAGGAGCAGTTGTCAAAAAGTATGCAAACATTTTGGTCGCATAAATATGACGCACAGCTTCGCTGACGTTTTCCTTCAATAACAACAAAAACAACACGTGACATGGCCGCGCAAGGGTGGGACATGTTACAAAACTTCCACAGTACGGTTGTAAAACAGTATGGAGTATATTTTTTTCGGTACTGCACATTGCGTACTAAACAGTGCACATTAAACTGCACACATCTGCCAGTACACTGTACACAGGAGACAGGGTGCAGTATATAGGGCTCTAATTCAGACACAGCCCAAGTGTGAAAACAGGGTAAGTAGAGCGGCAGAGGGGCATGAGATCTGACCTGTGATGACCTGCCCGAAGAGTTCCTCTGGCGTGTCCCCAAAGAAGGGCACACAGCCCACCAGAAACTCATATAGGATGATGCCCATGGCCCACCAGTCCACCGGCTTGCCGTAGCCCTGCCCCAGAATCACTTCAGGGGCGATGTACTCTGGGGTACCACACACCTGAGAGAGGGATTACCTCATCAATAATCGCCAAAGCAGTCTCGTCACATTTTACAGATGTTTCAACTGTAAATAATTACTGATTTGTTGAAAAATTAACGACATTGGAGTGTGTATTGGAGTGTGTATGCTGGGTCGAGTTCTGAGATGTCACAATGTTCACTTTAATGAGAACCATATAGCTGTGACATAATAATTATTACATTACTAACCTTTATGTATAGGGCAGGGTAGGTTGACTGAGCATACATGCTCTTTTACAGCAATTCACGGCAAGTTAGCCCATGTCTTTGTGAAAAATGATGACAGCCAAAATAGTAACCCCGATAATCAGAAGTGCTATAATTGGCCCTATGCTTTTCGGGAGAGGAAAAGCTCAGGAGACTTCATTTCTGCACAAGCACAAATCTCTCCTCTAATCAAAGTCCCATAATACAACATGATAAAGATGAATTTGTTTCATGTGCTGATGTGCATTCATTAAATAATAACAGATACACTGGGATACCCACAGACACTGGCTGGGGGTTACTGACAGATAAATCATTCTGATTCTAATTAAAAGCACAACAAGGGATATAATTACAAAGCTACTAACACAGAGCATAAACAAATCTGATTACAACAATATGAACATCATATCATCTAGTTGTAACTTTTCTTTGCTGCTGCAGAGTGTATCGTGGCAGCCATGTTGTGTACACAGATATAGCCAGTGCAGCATGCAATCAGCAATCACTGAAGGCGGGAGAACAAGCACTTCTTCCTTTAGTCCTTCACAAGGACCACAATTAGTTTAAACATGACTCTTCCCACGGAAAGCCCAGTGTGAAATACAAGCATAACCTGAAGCTTTACACACAGGTCTCTGATACCAACAGATTTACACACAAAAAGGGCGAGTCACTGCTGCGACGTCCCGTACAAAGCGGGGCGCGCATGAAGTCATCCTGAATGCGTAATGACGGTGACACACCAGCGCTTTTCCTTCACAGTGACCGAACCTAGGCTCCGTACCTGCTTGTCCAGGAACTCGCGGGCGTCTTTCTCTATGTGCCCCTCGTACAGGTTTGTGGTCAGGCTCATCAGACCCATCTTGGACAGGCCAAAGTCCGTCAGCTTGATGTGTCCCAAAGAGGTGATCAACAGACTGAAGAGGGGAAGAGAGAGGCCTTCAATTGCAACGTTCAGAATAAAGCAACACTGGGCCTGATTTACTTTACCATTAGCATGTGCAAAACATTTTAGCACGCGCAAAACTAATAATACAACCAATGATTGGTCATGTTATTGGTTTTGCGTATGCTAAAACGTTTTGCACACGCTAAAGGTCTTCATAAATCAGGCCCACTGTGTACTGTGGCCTGACAGTACCCCGTTTTAGTTTTTGTGCAGTGTGTACTCCCAACCAGCAGGGGGCGCGGGCTTACTTGTCAGGCTTGAGGTCGCGGTGCACAATGCCGTAGTTATGCAAGTACTCCAGTGCCAGCACAGTCTCCGCAAAATACATCCGCGCCATCTCCACTGGCAGAGCCCCAATGTTCTTCAGGAGAGTGGCACAGTCTCCTCCTGGTGACACATGCGATAGAACAAGAGAGAGAGGCAGCCGGAACGGGCCTGATATGTGATTTCTGTTTTTGTTTGTCTTGGCAGAGACAGGTCTGACTCACTGCACCTTGTTGGACTTGGACACATTTCCCCATGGTTGCAGCATTTAAAAAAACACATGAACGTAAAGAAAACAGATCTGATGCGGCCCTAATGCGGACGTGAAGCACTCGATAATATCACTCTGGTCCATTTGCTTTTTACCTTCGATAAGATATGGCCCTACATTCAAATCTAATATTGACCCATATTTGCAAGAAAAAATTAACTAAAGTTAGCTTAAAGGTTTAAAAAAATTAACTAAAGGTTTGTTTGTACTGAACAAAACTTATCAATTTTCACAAACTGTCTCTGACAAGACCACAAGTACTGCACCGCTGACTGGCTGCTCTGAAATGGCAGAGGCAGTTAGTGAAAATTAATGTTTGTTCGGTACAAAAAAACCTAGTGATGTCACAACCTAGCTTGTTCCAAGTTTTGTTTGGTAATGCTGATTTGAGCATCCCAGGGCAATACAAAAGGACCCTCCTTGGGTTCTGCATTTAGTTTTTTCCTCACGATTCATCTTTGAGTTCATTGAAAGTCAGCAGTCTAGTAATAGGAAAGAATAGCTTGAGCAGACAAACCAACGTAGTGATGTCACCACCTAGCTTGTTCCAAAATGGCTGCTCCCTAGGGCTAGTAGCTGAAAAAAAAAGCAAACTATAGATGGCAGAGACACGAGCCCTTCGTCCCTGACTTACCCTCCACGTACTCCATGACCATGCAGAGGTGCCTGCGGGTCTCGAAGGAACAGAACATGCTGACCACAAAGGGGTTTTCGGCGAAGGTGAGGATGTCACGCTCCACAAAGGCCTGCTGGATTTGGTTCCTCAGGATCAGGTTCTGCTTGTTGATCTTCTTCATGGCGAACCGCTGCCGGATCTCTCTGTGCCGCACCAGATACACGGCACTGTGGGGAGGGGAGGGGCAGGGGCAGTTATACACACCACACACTGGGGCAGTTAGACACGCCACGCACTGGGGCAGTTATACACGCCACACACAGGGGCAGTTATACACACCACGCACTGGGGCAGTTATCCACGCCACGCACTGGGGCAGTTATACACGCCACGCACTGGGGAAGTTATACACGCCACGCACTGGGGCAGTTATACACGCCACACACAGGGGCAGTTATAAATGCCACATGCAGGGGCAGTTAGACACACCACACACAGGGGCAGTTCTACACGCCACATACTGGGGCAGTTATACACACCACACACAGGGGCAGTTATAAACACCACACACTGGGGCAGTTATAAACACCACACACTGGGGCAGTTATACACACCACACACAGGGGCAGTTATACACACCACACACAGGGGCAGTTATACACACCACACACAGGGGCAGTTATAAATGCCACATGCAGGGGCAGTTAGACATGCCACACACAGGTGCAGTTCTACACGCCACGCACTGGGGCAGTTCTACACCACACACAGGGGCAGTAATACACACCATGCACAGGGGCAGTTATACACGCCACGCACTGGGGAAGTTATACACGCCACACACTGGGGCAGTTATACACACCACACACAGGGGCAGTTATAAATGCCACATGCAGGGGCAGTTAGACACACCACACACAGGGGCAGTTCTACACGCCACATACTGGGGCAGTTATACACACCACACACAGGGGCAGTTATACACACCACACACAGGGGCAGTTATAAACACCACACACTGGGGCAGTTATAAACACCACACACAGGGGCAGTTATACACACCACACACAGGGGCAGTTATACACACCACACACAGGGGCAGTTATAAACACCACACACAGGGGCAGTTATAAACACCACACACTGGGGCAGTTATAAACACCACACACAGGGGCAGTTATACACACCACACACAGGGGAAGTTATAAACACCACACACTGGGGCAGTTATACACACCACACACAGGGGCAGTTATAAATGCCACATGCAGGGGCAGTTAGACACACCACACACAGGGGCAGTTCTACACGCCACGCACTGGGGCAGTTATACACACCACACACAGGGGCAGTTATACACACCACACACAGGGGCAGTTATAAACACCACACACTGGGGCAGTTATAAACACCACACACAGGGGCAGTTATACACACCACACACAGGGGCAGTTATAAACACCACACACTGGGGCAGTTATAAACACCACACACTGGGGCAGTTATACACACCACACACAGGGGCAGTTATACACACCACACACAGGGGCAGTTATACACACCACACACAGGGGCAGTTATACACACCCCACACAGGGGCAGTTATACACACCACGCACTGGGGCAGTTATACACGCCACACACAGGGGCAGTTATACACACCACACACAGGGGCAGTTATAAATGCCACATGCAGGGGCAGTTAGACACGCCACACACAGGTGCAGTTCTACACGCCACGCACTGGGGAAGTTATACACGCCACACACTGGGGCAGTTATACACACCACACACAGGGGCAGTTATACACGCCACACACAGGGGCAGTTATAAATGCCACATGCAGGGGCAGTTAGACACACCACACACAGGGGCAGTTCTACACGCCACATACTGGGGCAGTTATACACACCACACACAGGGGCAGTTATAAACACCACACACTGGGGCAGTTATAAACACCACACACTGGGGCAGTTATACACACCACACACAGGGGCAGTTATACACACCACACACAGGGGCAGTTATACACACCACACACAGGGGCAGTTATAAATGCCACATGCAGGGGCAGTTAGACATGCCACACACAGGTGCAGTTCTACACGCCACGCACTGGGGCAGTTCTACACCACACACAGGGGCAGTAATACACACCATGCACAGGGGCAGTTATACACGCCACGCACTGGGGAAGTTATACACGCCACACACTGGGGCAGTTATACACACCACACACAGGGGCAGTTATAAATGCCACATGCAGGGGCAGTTAGACACACCACACACAGGGGCAGTTCTACACTCCACATACTGGGGCAGTTATACACACCACAAACAGGGGCAGTTATACACACCACACACAGGGGCAGTTATACACACCACACACTGGGGCAGTTATAAACACCACACACAGGGGCAGTTATACACACCACACACAGGGGCAGTTATATACACACCACACACAGGGGCAGTTATAAACACCACACACAGGGGCAGTTATAAACTCCACACACTGGGGCAGTTATACACACCACACACAGGGGCAGTTATACACACCACACACAGGGGAAGTTATAAACACCACACACTGGGGCAGTTATACACACCACACACAGGGGCAGTTATAAATGCCACATGCAGGGGCAGTTAGACACACCACACACAGGGGCAGTTCTACACGCCACATACTGGGGCAGTTATACACACCACACACAGGGGCAGTTATACACACCACACACAGGGGCAGTTATAAACACCACACACTGGGGCAGTTATAAACACCACACACAGGGGCAGTTATACACACCACACACAGGGGCAGTTATAAACACACCACACACTGGGGCAGTTATAAACACCACACACTGGGGCAGTTATACACACCACACACAGGGGCAGTTATACACACCACACACAGGGGCAGTTATACACACCACACACAGGGGCAGTTATACACACCCCACACAGGGGCAGTTATACACACCACGCACTGGGGCAGTTATACACGCCACACACAGGGGCAGTTATACACACCACACACAGGGGCAGTTATAAATGCCACATGCAGGGGCAGTTAGACACGCCACACACAGGTGCAGTTCTACACGCCACGCACTGGGGAAGTTATACACGCCACACACTGGGGCAGTTATACACACCACACACAGGGGCAGTTATAAATGCCACATGCAGGGGCAGTTAAACACACCACACACAGGGGCAGTTCTACACCACACACAGGGGCAGTTCTACACACCACACACAGGGGCAGTTATACACACCACGCACTGGGGAAGTTATACACGCCACACACTGGGGCAGTTATACACACCACACACAGGGGCAGTTATAAATGCCACATGCAGGGGCAGTTAGACACGCCACATACTGGGGCAGTTATACACACCACACACAGGGGCAGTTATACACACCACACACAGGGGCAGTTATACACACCACACACAGGGGCAGTTATAAACACCACACACAGGGGCAGTTATAAACACCACACACAGGGGCAGTTATACACACCACACACAGGGGCAGTTATACACACCACACACAGGGGCAGTTATACACACCACACACAGGGGCAGTTATACACACCACACACAGGGGCAGTTATACACACCCCACACAGGGGCAGTTATACACACCACGCCCTGGGGCAGTTATACACGCCACACACAGGGGCAGTTATAAATGCCACATGCAGGGGCAGTTAGACACGCCACACACAGGTGCAGTTCTACACGCCACGCACTCGGGCAGTTCTACACCACACACAGGGGCAGTAATACACACCATGCACAGGGGCAGTTATACATGCCACGCACAGGCTCTACCTGTAACTGTGAAGATCAAATTGTGATCAAGTCAACCAGGGGTCCCCAATCTCATCAAAGAAGGGCCGGTGCTGCTGTTGGCTTTTGTTCTTACCGAACACTAATACACCTAATCAAACTAATCAACCGACTCAACTAATCAACTTTTGATGGTCTTCAGTCAAGTCCTTAATTAGTTGATTCAGGTGTTTTTGTACTGGGCTAGACCAAAAGCCTGCATATATGCTGGCCCATCTTGGATGAGCCTGGGGACCCCTGAAGTAAGCCACTAATGTGATGTGAGTACCACTGAGGTGAGCCTCAACCCACTCAACTCCCCCCCCCCCCCCCAACATAAATTAAGCGGCAGACTCCCGCACTTACCCGTACGCTCCATTACTGATCAGCTTGATGGTCTGAAAGTCTGTTTCACTCGGAGGCTTTTTGGCTCTCATCTTACCCTGGGGAAATTTTTTTTAAAGAAAGCAGAGATGACTGGGATTTAAAGCACAAAAGAACTGAGTGCAAGACTGTCAGAGTGCATTTAGGGTCACTCCAGCCCCCCGCTGTCCCTCCACCTGTGCCTCAGGAGCCGATGCCAAGTTTGTTCACTACAAAAAGGGGGTCGAATGCCAGGCCTGAACTGCCACAGGATTTTAGGAGTTTTATCTCACCTCCTTGATAAACAGAGAAGACTCAATTACCGGGATTAACTGCCACCTGTTCCAAATAATTAATGCTGAATTTATCGGGACTAAAAGGCTGTGACAGTGGAGGATTTGGGGTGCTGGATCCGCTGAGAGGGACGAGAGTCTCACCTCAGCAGAGTCGTCAGTCTCAGGGGTGCGGGGTCCTTCGCTGTCATAGTTATCCAGGTTCACCATTTCTGGAAACAAACAGAAAGGCAAACCCGCTCACAACATTGAAACCAACCCCATTGCTTTTTCTGTTCAATCTGACAAACAAGTGACATCATTTTTAAAGAAAATATATAAATCAGAGAAAGAAGACAAGGCATCAATGAAGAGCTGTTGCTATACAGAAAACTAGCTGGGTGGATAGGTGGTGTGGTGCTATTGTCAAAAAGAAATTATATATTTTCATTACATAAATACATTACCTGTCATTCTGGACAAACATCAATGTGGCCGTTTTCATATACGAAAAGCCTAGTGACACTGAGCAATCTACATTTGTGGTTGTGGTTTTTATGGCACTTCAAACTAATAGCTACCAGGACCTTCATCACAAGGCACTGGAGCTTTTGAAACAAAATGGCACAAAACAAATAATAGCTTCCAGTGATTAAATGCTGCAATACAATTTCACACACCTCAGTATCATTAAATGTTATATTAAATAAATGTGTTATTGCCTGTAAGTGGTGGTAGGCTTTACCGCTACACTTTATTACATGTTTTTAAAAGCAGCCATGACACAAGGCCGTTAATCTCAATCTTCCTGCATGTCATTCTACCCATTTTCCTTCCTGCTCTTCCCTGTCTCACCTTCCAGAGGGTCCCTGGTCAGGCCCAGCTGGCTGATGATGTAACGCGGGATGTCCGTCTTCATAAGATGTCCCTCCTTGGCGTGGTCCTCTGCGGCCTCCAGAAGGTGATAAAACTCTTCCGGGTTGAACTCCTGCCAGGGAGCATATAGAGCGAGACACACTCATGGGCCTGCAGAATCTCCTATGAGGGCATCCTACCAACACACAAGTCAATACATGCTCTCCCTAGACACAGCCTCAAACAGGCCAGGTACAATGTAATCGCTGTGCAGGGACTCATCGTGCTTCGGATAATAACCTGCTCCAATTTCTGTGACATATGACGAGTCCGAACACCAGGACCGAGCATAAATGAGCGAATGAACACCAGCACTTTGCGTGCTTGAACTAACAAAATGTGGTCCGCCTCCATTCAATTATACAATTGGCGCGTGGTGCTAAACTCCGTCTACGATGCGGCCGATCCCTTTGACCTCACCAGCTCATCTCTGTGGCAACTAGAGGTAGTCAGAGGAGTCCGGAGACAAACGACTGACAGGTGGCGGAGTTCATCAATCAGAGTACCGGCATAATATCGCTCTCCGTCTACGCTCGCTCTCGAGAACACCGCAGCCTTTCTTTGACAAACATCTCTCCTTGTGACAAACACAGTCCGAGCCCAGCTGAGACAGTTCAGAGGGAGCGTTCTGCTGACGCCCTCACATTTGCCTGCGCGGGCAGACGCTAGGCTGCTTTGTGTCTTGCTAATCAGCAGCACATGTATCCATAGCTGTGTGCAGCACAAGCAGGTGGGAAGGCCTTTTATCTGAGAGCACTGGAAAATACTTTTTTAATTTTTATTTTAGCATGCTTTTCACACGCACCAAGAGAAACAAGAGAGACCGTGCATTTGACCTGCTTCGATAGTCGGCTGTTTTACATGCACGTCTCCTCTGGCGGCAGTTAGATTTACATTCAGGCATTTAACGAACGCCCTTATCAAGAGAAGCTTACACACGCTTCAGTAAATATCCTTACGGAGAAGCAATTCGGATTAAGCACCTTGCTCAATGGCTGTACCCCATCTGGGAATCAAACCTGCAAGCTCAGTTCCCTAACCTTTACATTACACTACTGCCCAGTATTGTGCAGTGTGCTAATACTGGGAGTATTTTCCGGGCACACAGGCAGAAGAGGGATTAGTGACAAGTGTGAAGACTGCTGTTCCTCCGTCTATTCTCTGAGGTTGTCCATCAATCCACCTGCTTCATGTCAATACATACAGCTCGTCTCCCAGAGTGGGGGGTGTTAGGGACCCATCACATGAGCTAAGCCTGGCTGTCCTGGGTTGCATTTGGAATGGCATTCTGATGGTTTCCAAATTCTCAATTGAAAACACTGGGAATTAGTACTACAAAATGGCTGATTCCCTAAACAGTGCACTATAAAGCGTATAGGGAGCCATTCTGAATGCAGCCCTGGTTATGTCAGGACCTCCAGATTTAAACTACAGGAAGTGCGTGCACAGGCATAGAGACAGAGCGCCATGCGTCATACTCTGAAAACCGCGCCCACCGTGGGGGAAAACAATCCGCACGAAACAGTGTCACCAACAGGAAAACGCCGGTAGCTAGCTAAGAACCACTGATCTAGAACATTTAATTTCAGGTCAGTGTGAAGAACACCACATTTAAGCATGTCAAGGGACTATTTTGGTACCCTCTGTCTACCAGAGAAGAAAAGGTATATTGACAAACGCAATATTGTTGGACTCCCTCAAAGTCCCTTCTCCTTTGGAAATGATCCCATGGAATGGCCAGAAGTTACATAGCTACTTTGATATTTACAACTATTGATCAAAATGTCAGCAGGTAAGATAATGGTTTAATCTAAGATCCAAACACCAAAGTCTAACTACACCTTACCAGTAACGTTATAGCGTACTACTACTATTGTAATTATTATTGTTGTTATTAGCCTAATAGGCTAACGTTACTTCTATTTTTCTGGCTTAGCCTAGAACCTGCACGGTTTTTTTTGTCTGGCCAAATTACCAACGGTATTTTTACAAATAATTTTAGCAAATTGTATTTCATGAAGGTTCTCAAAATGTTAGAAAATATATCATAAAAGATGAGATTTCCATTGAAAGCTGATTGCTTTTTCTTTGTCTCATCGTTTGTTAGAAATCTACACACATACAACGATGACGCCCACAACTTTTTTGTTAGTGGATGATAATATTTTGCACTTGCAAATATATTGCCTACTGTAACGTTATAGCACTCCGATTTATCCACATTCCGCTACAAACAATTTGCATATGGTCAAAATGTTTTAGCGTTACTTACACAAGCATGTCCGCCGACGCCTCACTTACGTCTTATGCTCGGATCCACTTTTCTCGTCTTATGGGCTCCGTTTGGCGGTTCAGAATCGTATAAAACACACGGCTTTTTTTACCTTGTATGTAGTGCATCCCACCAAACAACTGTAAGGCATTGTTATGCTGTGAGCTAACAGATCGAAATGACAAGAAGGCACCGGCACATCAAGTCAAATGGACGGCGATATCGGGATGTGTTTCCCCCCCCAGGATGGGCGGGGACTATTTGCGCTCTGTCTCTATTGCTGTAAGTAATGCGAAAGCTTTTTAAACACAATCGTTTTGGACAGTATGCAGGACATGTGGGTCTTTGGTAGGGGTGTGACGAAATATCGTGACGCAATATTTCGCGATACGAAAACGTGACTATATGCATCGTGGAGCTTAAAAATGTATTGCGAAACAAGCATGACTACCGGTAGCCTAATTCACAAATTCACATAACCACATATTTTAATCTTCTATCACACCCTTTGTGCATAAGAGGGCGCCATCAACAATTTATGTTAGTAAAGTTACTTTGACGCACAACACGCACGCACACCGAAAGCGCAAGACTGTTTATGCCCAGCTAGCTGAGAAAGCTGCACACTTGCAACAGAATCAGGTAAGCTTATTTATTTTAAATGGGGTGTGCGAATTTGTAAATGTATAATTCTAAAATTACTCAAGTAATGTTACATTATTTGTGACCTGCTCTATCAAAATCAGTTGCACTGACCCCCAAACACATGTTGGGCTTAATACTACATGAGGGAGGAAAATGTAAGCTTTCTAATGATACCAAACCATGTTTTAAAAAAAAAAAAAACGCCTTCAAAGTTCAGCCGTGAAGGTTCCTAGCTACGTGTTAACGTTTCTGGATAGAGCTTGGTCTCATAACCCAACGTACTCCGGTGTTAACTTGTCATGCTACGTTTAAATGCTTCAAAACTATATTTTCACAATGCATTTGGCATTAAGACACGCATATCATGAAAGCAAAGACATTTTTCGAGTAAAATCAGATGAAACCCAATGCATTAGTTTGTAGCCGTGAAAGCAGGATAGCCAAGCTACCTCGGTGCCAAGTGAGGGAGTGTTCTCCACTGCGGGGGACATTGTAAATGCTAAAAGATCTGTGCTACTGCCTGAAAATGTTGACATGTTAATTTTCCTGTAGAAGAACATGTCTATATCCTAGACTCGAAACAGGTAATCAGTCTGAATGTCTAGCTTTATGTTGGTATAAGTGCAATTTTGGCTACTATGTAGGCCTAGTAGCTTATATTTTCTTACATTAGTCTTAAAATAATATGTTTTAAGAGGAAATTCTATAATTTAAAAAGTACTAAAGTATTTCAAATTTAATTTCATAGTGCACTTGTTATTTTAAAAAGTCTATCTTCCATGTATGTTTCATCTCCCATGATGGGATGATGAGTAAGTCAACTTTCAGTCTTGTTCAGCCATACTTTGTGGTAAAAATTGTACTCCTCGTACATTTTTTGCCTTGGGAATAAACAAGTAATCTTGTTCAATTTAAAAATTGTCTTCATCTGAACTTAATTTTTAATATCTTGACCATATCGTATCGCGAAACCATTACACTGTATCGTGAGTTGAGTGTATCGTCCCACCCCTAGTCTTTGGTGTTTGGTTGTGTAAAACCTGTGTTGGTTTGGAGCTTGTGCTCAGACATGAGAAGAACCTTGCAGCTGGTGGATCTGAAGGACAGAAGAGCTGTCTCACCAGGCATTCCAGAAGTCTGGCCGGGCGGGAGATTATGATCAAGAGCTTCTTCACAAGCTCGGTGACAAAGGCCACTTCTGAGCTCTCTGAGCGCTCATAAGCCTGGGAGAAAAAAGAAGGGAGAGAGGGAGGGAGGAAGGAATGGAGAAAGAGAGAGAGGGAGGGAGGGAGAAAGAGAAATAGAGAAAGGGAGAAAATGAGGGAGGGAGAGAGAGAATGAGGGAGGGAGGAAGGGAGAGAGAATGAGGGAGGGAGGAAGGGAGAGAGAGCAAGGGAGGGAGAGAGAGAAAGAGAGTGAGGAGAGAGAGAGAGAAAGTGAGAGGGAGAGGGGGAAGGGGCGATGGGCACAATGAGCAGAGAAGAGAAAAAGAATGGAAAAGACAAAACAAGACTGATTTTTTCACTTGGAAATCAAACTGAAATCCCAGAAGAGTAAAAGACCAAGCCAAAACTACAGATCCAATCCAACCATGGCAAACACTTTAAATAAAGATTTGGTTATTTCACAGCCATTACCAACATCCATCTGTGTATTTTTCTTCAGTGACTAATGTCATTCTATTTGTATCTGTTTCGAAAGCGCACTGCTAACATACCATTCATCTGGAGCTAATTCAGCCTTAGAGCAATATGGCAAACATATTTGAGATGCAGCTACATTATTAAACTAGCAATAAACTATATCAACAGGTCCTTAATCAAATTTCCTCAAATAAAAACACGACTCAATAAAACCCAATTAACACACGGCTTTGAAGACAACAGTCCAACCGAGCGAAATCACATGGGAGTCAATCAAAAAGCGAACCAACTTGATCAAATGAGCCCAAATGAAAGCTAACCTAATAACCACGCCTGATTTAAAAAGCAAAGCGGCCCAGACAGACTCCGTCAGGGTGCAGCTCCAGACCACCCCGTCCAATCGCGGCGCAGCAGTCGGGCCAAAGCTCGGGCGGGGGGTCAGGGGTCACTCACGTCATTCAGGAGTTTGTCCAGGTTCTCCTGCAGCTCGAAGAAGTAGACGGTGGTGATGAGCTCGTCACGCGCTTTGGTCAGGCAGTCCCGGGACAGCTCGATGATCTGGTGGTGGATGAAGCTGAGGACCCCGTCAGCCAGCGGGAGAACGTTCTCGGGGGAGTAGCGCTGGATGAAGTCGGCCAGGCGCTCCTCCATCTGGGCGGTGGCCTGGAGGAAGAGGCGGACAGGGCCACGGGCGCAGCGGGGCGAAAGTTACCCTCTGAGCTCCAGTGAGGTTGGGGTGGGGCAGGGCTTGGGGCGTATATTACCAATCAGCACATGAAATAATCTGAAACTAGAGGGGTGGGGCCAGGCTGACTGGGGTGTAATTCTGTGTATAGTAATGCATGCAGCTCTGTCACACTGTAATTGTGAAGTTATCAGCCATGCAAACTGCGTGACCCAAAATCAATCTATGTTAATTTATGATTGTTGCTGTTTGATTTCTTTACAAAGTGATTGACAAATGGTGTCTTTAGACAAATCCACTAAAAAGTTATCATGAGAAGTCGGTTCCGGTCCTTGTTCAGAGCAGCAGGGATCATGTACAGACAGGAGAGATTATAGGTTTGCACTGTGCCACTCAAGACGGAAATCGCTTTGAAATAGAGCGATAAGTCAACAAGGCAGCCGGTGGCTGAGCTGTGGATGCGAGTGTTTGCATGGGCATTATGTGGATGTCTGACCTTAGGGAAGCGCTCCTTGTAGACGTGGTTCATCATGACGATTTCGTTGTCATAGCAGGAGGGCGAGCGTCCCGGGCTGGGGGGAGTGAGAGAGAGAGCATGGCAGTCAATTCTGCATTTCTGAGTGACAGTGGCTGCATCCCAATCCAGTTTTTGCTTTGCCTGGCACAGTGCTATAACCAACCAATCAGGGATTGACCACAACCGGCTGCTCCAATCACCAGGCACTGCAGCTCAGTGCTATCGGAGTTAAAGAGGTTCACAAATTCGAAGGGAGGTACGAGCCGGGTTTGTGGACGGGGCCTCTGCGGAACTGACCTGAGGCTCCGGGATCGGGGCCGGACGTGAGGTGAGCGCCGGCCCCCGTCGTCGTCGGTGATGCTCTCCGTGCTGCCGAAGTGCTTGGACAGGAAGTGCAGCTCGTCCATGGTCGGCTGGAAGGGCAACTGGTGCAGTCGCTCCTGGGAGGAGCTGGAGGACTGAGGGAGGGAGGGGTATGGATGAGAGGGAGAGAGGTGGAAGAGAGGGATCAGTGAAAGGGGAGAAGAGAGTAAATACAGAAGGGGAAAAGACAGACAGACAAAGGGCAAGAGCGGGGAGGAGGATGACAAAGAGGAGAAGAGAAAAGGAAAGAGGGTAGGGGAGGAATGAAGAACAGAGGTGAAAAGAGATGGAGAGAGGATAGAGAGAGAAAAGCAGCATATAAGTTAGAGGCGAGATAGAAAAGTTTAAAAAATGTTGTGAGAAACCTTGACTGCTTATAGAGCTTCTGGATGCATTTTCCACACAGGCCTCCCCATTATGGAATCAGCAGTTGTACTCTGCTCACACAATACCAGTTTATCACCCACACCCACACAGAGCACTGCGGCAGAGCCCATCGCCTCCTGATAGTGGCTATTTTCAACACAGCAGGCCAAACACTCTACTACAGAAAAAACAGCATTGAACAGAGCAGGGGCACCTCTTTCTCATGACCACTGCTGAGACGTAGCCACCACCTAGTGAATGGCTAGAGGTTACTTATGGACCAGTAGCCTCTCCTTGTAGACCAGCAGCTCTCCGCTAACCTCTAGGCTCATGTCTGTAACAGTTCTAATGCTCCAGAGCTGCCCTGGGTGACATAACCTCACCCTAACTCAGCAGGATGAAGTCGCAGTCATAGTCCGCTAACGACACGGCCCAAACTCAAATGAGCAACATCTAGGGCCTCAGAATGAGAACATTTACAGACTCAAATGAGCAACATCTAGGGCCTCAGAATGAGAACATTTACAGACTCAAATGAGCAACATCTAGGGCCTCAGAATGAGAACATTTACAGACTCAAATGAGCAACATCTAGGGCCTCAGAATGAGAACATTTACAGACTCAAATGCGCAACATCTAGGGCCTCAGAATGAGAACATTTACAGACTCAAATGAGCAACGTCTCAGGTCTCAGAATGAGAACATTTACAGACTCAAATGAGCAACATCTAGGGCCTCAGAATGAGAACATTTACAGACTCAAATGAGCAACATCTAGGGCCTCAGAATGAGAACATTTACAGACTCAAATGAGCAACGTCTCAGGTCTCAGAATGAGAACATTTACAGACTCAAACGAGAAACATCTGGGCCCTCAGGACGAGCACATTTACAGGCATATTTACAGGCAGACACTGGCGCTCCTAGATGCTTTGTGCCGCTTTAAAAACATGACCTTATCAAAAAACAACCGCCAACAGTTATGGATCTGAAAGACAGAGGCGCCACTCTGATAGATTCTGCGGCAGTAAAAAACTACAGCTGCTCCCAGGGTTCCCTCAAGCATTCTGACATGCACAGCATCCTCTTAAATACAACATACTGGAAGCTTCCCCTGAACCCTGCTGAAAAACCGCCTTGGGTCAACTTCAAACTAACGAACGGATGCCTCAGGGTTTTGGGACAAGGGGAAAAACACACACACACACACACACACACACACACACACACACACACACACACACACACCATCTCTTGCAGATCCATTAGAAACTTCAACTCCTCCCGCCCCAAAAATGGCACAGCCAATCACAATCAAAGCATCCATTAAACAACTAAGAAAAGTCAATAGGGAACTAGAGAGGCCGCAAGGGTGGAAAAAGTGAGGCTAACTCTCCTTTGAATCTGCCATCCACATGTTTCTCTTTCCAGGGTACTGCTCTACCCTCTCTCCCTCTCTCTGGCACCCGCTCAGCCACGCTCCCTCCACACACACGCCGTGCAGGCCCTGACGCAGCCGATCAAGCGCGTAATGAGCCGTGTCAAAGCCGGCCGCTCTGAAACGGAGCGGGACCCAGCCGGGGTAGCTGCCTTCCACAGCTGCCCAATCAGAGCCAGTCCGGCCTGCCGCGTGCCTGCCACAACCTCCATGGCGTTCCCGGCATGAGAAACGGCACACTAGGAGGTGACAGAGAACCAGGTGTCTCTTTAACCGACATCACATCCGCCTGTGTAAGACCAATTACCTTTTTTTAATTGAGCCAGTTTGCAAAATATAGCTTGCACAGTATGCATAATGCAGTGCACTTTGTATCTCTCCATCTGTCTTTTCTCTCCCCGCCTCTGATAGCAGCCCCTGATAGCAGCCCCTAGCTCTGCGGTAATCTGCCGTGTGGTGGCGCTGAGAGGCACAGAGAAAGAGGGATGTTCCTGTTCAGTACAGTTAAGTTAAGGCATGGATGCAGGCTGGACGGATTGATGTGCTATTACTTGTCTCTTTGAGAAAGGCCATCTGCTAACAATACAGTAACATGACATTAGAGGCATTCATCAGATGCTCTTGTCCAGAGTGGCTAACAGCCTGAATTCTTTACATACAACCCATGTATAACAGCTGGATATTTTTACTTAAGCTATTCAGGTTAAGAGCCTTGCTCAAAGGTACATTGGCAGTGTCCTCTCAGGGACTTGAACCTACAACCTCAGAGCTGCAGGCCCAGTTCCTTAAGCATTATAGAAATATAGAAATACTGTATATATGTAAAACAATATGCAGTCCATTTACAGTAGTATGTACTTTCATCTCTCCAGTCATTAGAAATACTGTATACATGTAAAACAATATGCAGTCCATTTACAGTAGGATGTACTTTAATCTCTCCAGTCATTATTATTTTATTTTTTTTCACAGAATGAGGAATGGAGTGGAAAAACCTTTGTGTGTGTGTGTGTGTGTGTGTGTGTGTGTTTGTGTGAAAGTCACACAAGTGTGTGGAGGTGTTCATTTGTCCAAATTGCAAATGCAGCCAGGGATAAGTCACAGTAAACAATGAAACAAAACGACTTTTAAATTCAATAATGCCTGGCATGTTACATATTAACATGTAAATATATGCAAATTAACTCACAATCACATATGAATATTCATGTTTTTTGAGTACTTATTTTCCAATAATCTGATTAACTTGAATTAACAACATCTAAAAAGACGTTTAAATTATATTTTTTTGCCTAATTAATATACACAAACATCACTGACAATATTAATTAGGCAAAAAAAAAATGTCACTCTGAAGAGAGAATATCAGATAATCCCAGCATGTTATTCTGCACTGCACACTGCTGCACTAATTAATCTAGTAGAAAGGCTTCTCACTGGCCAGACTGACATATTACAGCAGTGGTTCCGAACCCTGTTCCTGGAGATCTACCGTCCTGCAGGTTTTCATTTCAACCCTAATTTGCCACACCGGAATCTACTAATTAGCAGCACAACAAGACCTCTAGCTGTTGAATGAGGTGTGCTTTGTTAGGATTGGAGTGAAATCCTACAGGGCAGTAGATCTCCAGGAACAGGGTTGGGGACCACGGATTTACAGGAACAGCACAATGTGGTCCAGTCCCCTCAGTGATGCTCTCAGAGATTTTACTTATTGCCTGAGAGACGGGCTACAACTGCAACACAGGTTCCAGGGCAGCACCTGCCAATTGTACAGTATCCTGTCTTTACAAAAGGTACCACCCCTGTGTGGTCTGATACTGTATAGCAGGGCTATTGGGCTAGCAGGCCAAATGTGGCGCATCATAGGTATATTGTTGGTTCTTTGAGGGGGGAAAAAAACCCCATAATATTCATATGCATCAAAAATTGTGACCACGTCTGATTCTGCACACTGCCAGCTGACCTCCCACTAAGAATAATAATAAGTAATATTCATACATTAAGAAAGCATCCGCTTTGTTTACAGATGTATACACTACATTTTATCCATGCATTGCTTTATAAACAGTGTGTAAAATGTTTGGTCCATGTGCAGCATTTTTAAAAAGAATCCAGGTCCCCAGGAAGAAGTAGATGATAACTGCCATAAAGGACCACTGGATGGAGATCAATGCAGAGAGGTGGGAGAGAGAGAGGGGGAGAGAGAGAGAGAAAGAGAGGGAGACTGAACGAGATAGAGATTGATCGAGAGAAAGAGAAAGACAGGGACAGAAAGAGACTTAATGTGAGAGCCTGCGTTTGTGCGAAAGGTGCATGGCGAGGTGACTGATACCGTTGAGCTGGGCGTGTTGGTCCCATAGCCAGAGGAGTGCAGTGAGGCCAGAGACCATCGCCTCCCGTCTGCCCTGCAGAGAGAGAGACACGGTACATTAGCCCCAGGTGGACCTCCATCACTCTCCGCACCAGGAGCAGTGGTTTTTCAGCAGAGCTCCCATCTCTCGCCACACTCAGAGTCAAGCAGACATCCAAACCGAACAGAGCCACTGTGGTAACGACACTGAAAACAACAGAGCGAGCACGCAGGGGGGAAAGTGCTGGATGGACGTACGGGGCCACGTGACCCCAGCCAAGTCAAACAAATCAAACGAATGACAACGATCGACAGGAAGCTGGACGCGGCTACCGCCGGCACGCCAACTAACACTGCAGACAGCAGAGATGCACAGACGAGGAGCGGGAACACCGCCTGAAGTACAGTAACGTCAGAAACAACCCCCCTTCCCACCCCGCCCTCTCCACAGACAGCGATACAAACAGCCCACTCCAAACACAGAGCACTGGCTGCAGTGTTACCTGTCTGCTCTGTGGCCATGGCTGCTCAGGAGAGACACGCTGGGTTAATACACAGAGAATGGAAAATATTCAGAAATTAGAACATTATTTCTTCTACAAATGATCTCTAGTTGTAAAAGCCTTCTATTCCCTAACAAAAAAGAGGAAACTTCAAATATTACTAGAAGGGCCAACGGCTCCAATAGCAGCAAAATACGTCTTTGCCTGTCATAATCTGAGAGACACTCGTTGAAACATTATAATATTTATTTTAACTTAATTTTATTATTATTATTCTTATTCACTCATTTATTATTAATTTATTTATTCTCATCTTCTTTTTTCTACATTTGTATTATCATTATTGTTGTTGTTGCTATTAATAATTATATAATAATACCATTACTCTAACGTTGATAACGGTTGTTGATTTTGTTACCACAGTTAGATATAGAAATTATTCCGTTTAATTTATATTCATGTTCTAATGTCTTTCTATATTTCTGTATGTACGCTTTGGCAATATTTACATATGTATTTCATGCCAATAAAGCCAAATTTGAATTTGAATGAGATTTCACATAGTCAAAGCGGAAGACTCTTGCTCTAGTCTGTGCTTCGCTGAACACTGGGAGCCTCTGTATGGCAGAGGGAGAAAATCATGCAATGATTAAAACTCACTGTTCTGAATTGTGAACTCACATTTTATTGTGAAGTATTATGGAGTAATATATGAAGCCACTTTTAAAGTATGAGGAAAATTAGATTGGATAATGGGCTATTTACTTAAAAATTAAGTATTTTGTTCCTTTTTGTTATGAAGGTGTAGTACCTAAGACCAGACACAGGACTGGAGTAGTATGCTGAGTGGGATTCCATGCAGTGGTAAATAAGTGTGGTGATACACAGTGCAATTTGACAGACGTTTCACAGTATCCTTTTAATAAGGATATTACATTAGAGACTGTGGAATATGAAAGTGTGACCATCATTCATGAGGGTATGAGATATTCAGGAGTCTCCCTTGTGGTACTCTCTATTGGACATCATGTCAGCGTGTCATGTTTATTAGACAGATCCAAACCAGGGAACAGTGTGAGATGAACTATGTTATAAGCTGGAGAGAGACAGCGAGGGGCAGAAGAGAGAGAGAAAGAGAGACAGAGTGGGATAGGTAGAGAGGGAGAGAGATATTGCTTTTCCTTCCCCTATCTCAATTCTTCCATCCACCTCTCCAACTAACTACAGGCTGACTCTCACGTCAAGTGGATCAAAAAATGTGTCCGTTTGTGACACTTCCCCCTCATACTCTGTTCCCCATCCATCCGTGTCCCTGTCACGTCAACGGGACTCAATGTGACGAACTACAGATATTGGCCCAATTGCTTTCCTTGGTGTAAATAATGGTGAATGTATCGTACCTTTCATCTGAGGCCTTTCTCCGGATGCACAGAGAAAAAACGATGAACTAAAGAAGACCATAGTCCCAAACAAAAGCGCAAACACTGGGACTTTGGTTCAAGCTCGGCCAGGGTCCGTAACGCGTCCAATTGTTTTAAGGCGGCGAGGCTGAAAGGGCGCTCGCTGCTTCAGTGCGCCAGCGTGACTCACACACTGACCTGATTGTTTAATATTTCAGCCTGGCTCGAGGGCACCAGAAGCCAAACCGAGTGTCTCTATTACAGTTACTTAGAAGACCGGCAGCCATTTTCCATTGTGTCGGTATGAATCAGGCAGGGCAGCAGGCTAATGCGCGGCGGTAGCGCTGAAGTGATAATGGGTCAGTGCTACAGCACACCGGAGTGTTTACTAGGCACACACAAAGCGCCAGTGTTTACTTGGTATACACTAGGCTACTTATCTTCATGGAGACGCTCAGATTTTACACGTTGACTAGTACTATGACTGACTGTTAGCAATGCTGACTGAAGCAATCCAGTTTAAGTACCCTGCACAGCACAGCAGTCGCCCATCTGGGATTTCAACCAGCAGCCGTCTAGTTACTGTTTTAGTGAGGTAGTCCCCAGAGGGATATCCCAGGGAAGGCTAGCACGTGTTAGCCTTTGATTTGGGGCGGTAGTCCGAATGCACAGAGGGGTCGAGCAGTTCTCTCGGGCGCTGCAGGACTTACCTTCTGGACGAGGCAAAAGAAAAGTGTGCTGGGTTGCTGGGGGAGAAATTTCGGGGGCTGTCAAGCGGGCTGCTCCCTGTGCAAGCAGAGACATATTGAAATTATGGACAATGAAAGTACATTACAGGCATTACAAAAACAGGTATATATAGCATCTCATCATGTTTCAGGTGTGTGGTATCGAATGAACAGCCGACACAAAGAAAAATATAGGAACACTACTCTAATGCTCCCAAGTTATGGCTGAGCTGCGGAGCTTGCTCCTTTTCAGGGTTAACCATCAGAAATAACCATAGATATTCTATTATACCGTACTCACCAATGTGGCCTGGGAGTGGTGAATGTGGGCGTGGCAGGGTAGGGGAGGTGCTTGTCAAGATCAGGCTCTTCCTGTTACTCGTGCGGCAGCTGTCAATACAAAGCACACACGTTTTCAGAACCAGGCACAGAAAAAAACATCATAATAGACGGGTGAACTATGTATGAGCATAAACCATATCTATCAGTGTCACTCTTCTTAAAACACATCAAACAATTAAATATATCTTTTATAGGTTAAAGCCGCAAATTTAAACGGAAAGTACACACAGTTGAAATTCTAAATGTAATACAATTCAATATAATTCAATTCGGCAAAGAAATAATACTATTACATAGGAAAACCTAAAAGAAATAAAATAAAGCCTGCTAGAAGGCAATGCCGGTGTTTATGGGACTGTGTGTACTTGTGTGTGTGGGCATGTGTATGTGATTGTGTGTGTGTGTGTATGCGTGTGCGTGATTGTGTATGTGCATGTGTGCGTGTGCAGAGAGTGAGATCATCCCCATTGGAAGGCCTCACTGATAATGAATTTCAATTTTGCCAGCTGTAAATTCCTGACCCGTCTCCTTTCATGTGGGATAATGGAGCGGAGAGGAACAGAGAAGAACAGAAGACTGGAGAGTAAGAGTGATGGTGTGCCGCGGTGAGTAAACCAGCGAGAGTCTAACTCTCCTGGTGCTAACTGCCTTTCCTCCAGCGCAAAGCCTCTATCAGAAACACGTCCGTCACTGACACCTTTCACCAAGATGAAGGACCTCTCAGTGAGGCTCGCTCTGCCCCTCCTCCGCCCCCCTCCCCTCCCCCCTCACACAGCATGCCACAGCAGTCCCACTGCCCGTGTCTGAGGAAGGGTGACATACCAAGCGTTTGCACCCATGTTCCACAGATCAAGAGGCAAGATTAGCTCCTCGCTAAAGACGGAGAGCCCTCACACTGTACCTCGTGTACCGCTCAACCCAGAAAAATGGAACTGGGAAGCTTCCATCTGTGTAGGACTGTGTAGGTGTACAACAACCTCAATATAGAATAGAATTGAATAACATATCTTCCCACTATATTTTATTTATATTTTATTTGGACACTATTCTGTATATGTTGTGGTGTATATTCTGTTATTTTTATCGGAGAATAATTTTTACGTTGAAAAATGAAGACTTACCAAAAAATATATACATTTTTGGGCATTCCAGACCTGCAAAATCAAAAACTCTATACCTCAAGACAGTTGTGCTCTCCAATCTCAGCCTGCATTGAGTGATAGAATTTTTTTTCCAATAACATGCCTGACCATTCATCCTAACAGTGGTGAGTGTTAATGGAGAGTGCTGGTGTTGATCCAGGGTAATTCCAACCCATCAGGTGATTACAGAACTGTGACATGGACACATACAGGCTCTCTGTGACATCAGAACACCTGAATATTTGATTGTAGACTGCCCCGCAACCACAAAACCCACCAATATGAACATATAATCAATGGATTACTGTACTTGGCAGCCCTAGTCTGTTTTTTTTATTTGAGCTGTAGGGTGCAGCCGAAACATGAGGAACAGGAAACCGTGCGGCTAACGAACGGCAGCGCTGCCATCTCTGATGGGGGGAGTATTGACTCAGCGAGCACATCAGGCTTGTTCTATGGGCCCTGAGAGAGACGGATGCGTGTGCCACAGTAAAAGGAGTGGCCGGCTCGCGCCGCAGCCATAAAACAGGCTCAGTGCACAGCTCCTGTGTGGATGTGCGTGAGACCCGTCAACGGAGGCCTAGTTAAAGCCATTAGAGAAATGACACGCTCCTCGTCACACCAGCCTCAGAGCTGATGTCTTGTATAAGGCATAAACACACAGTGCAAATAGATCCACATGTGCACACGCGTGCTTATATATACACATTATGCATATATACACAAAGACATAATCCTCACACAAAAACTAGAGGCACACACGCACACACACACACAGCTGAACTGTTTACAGCTGATGAAGTATATTTCTCAGTTGCGACAAGTAAAACAATAATTTCTTCCATTCAATTAGCAGATAACAGCTCAAATGAAAGAAAACCAGGCTTCTAGTGGGTTATTTCTTCTTCAGATTTTGAATGCACCACATGTTCGAAAAGATCAGCTTGGGTGGAGCTGAACCACAACCATTTAAATGTTTTCCTCTGGCGATAACTGGAGTGCAAAACTAGGAGCTGCATCGTCATGGGAATTCAACCATGAGTGAACAACATGACACAGGAATACTTAATGAGCGTAAAAAATGTATGAAGAAAAATAAGCTCTTGTCTGGAAATACGACAGCTGTAACCTGCTACAGCTTCCCCCCTAATACCTTCGCTTTCATTCTCTGCGTTGGCTCCAAAAATACAAAAGCAAATATTCGGGGTCTCTTCTCTCCAGAGCACTGAGGGAAAATTGTCAACCTTTGTTTGGTTCAGAAGCACAAAGAGGGTCTTCTTTCGCAAATATAGCTGGCAGCCTTTAGCTGGTCTCTATGCTCCCATTATGCTGGCAGCCTTCGTATAGTCTCTTTGTTCTTACCGTATAAACCTGTCTGTAGAGCTTCCCTTTGCATCTGGCAACCTTTAGACTATTTGCACGTAATATGAAGTTTGCAGGCTGTAGAGGTTATCTTTGAAACTATAAAGCTGGGGGCTATGGATAATCTCTTCAATGATATAAAGCTGGTGTTATTCAGATGGTCTCGTTGCACCTAGAATATAAATCTAGGAGCCTTCGGACGGCCTCTTTGAAACTTCCGCATAATGCTGGTGGTTTTAAGGGTTCTTTATCCACCATAAAGATGCCATACGTAAGACTGTCCGTGTCTACAAAGCAGATGGCCTTTAGACGGTCTCTTTGTAACTATAAAGTTGCTAGGCTAAGGGGAACTGGGCTTTATTTTGTTTCACCCTGACTCCAAAACAAATAACTATTAGGCTTCATGAAAACCATCCCAGTCCCCCTGAATATCACGTTACACTTTGCACAATAAATACCATTCCAGCACAAACAGTTTAATCGGGTCAACAGCCGGGTCTTTATTGCAACATATACCATTTTTTAGCATGAAAATAATATAATGGCAAACTTGGACGACAGGCAAACAAATAATTTAATTGTGAATAAGACTACTAAGAGTGGCTTCTGCATGATAGATCTCGCCCGGCTGTGGTCAGAGCTCAAGCTGAACTAACAGTAGCTGGACGGATACTCAATTTATAAATGTGAAAAAAACGTAGCATATTTAAATATTTAAAAGGAATGCATTAGTCTTTCAAACGTGTGACATGCAGGCAGCTTCTAGTCACTTAATGATGTTACCCACTAATGCTTTCTGAGCCTCAAGCATTGGAAATCTGCACAGCTGAAGTTCTCTCTCTCTATATATACAGTAACACACACACACACACACAGTGCCCTCCACTATTATTGGCACCCCTGGTAAAGATGAGTAAAAAGGGTTATAAAATATTCACCGTTTGGTGAATTAGCTTAATGTCACACTGAAAAAATGATAAAAGCCCAGCCTTTAATTGAAGTAAATTTATTATGAGAAAAAAAAATTCCTCATCAAGAAATAATTATTTTTAACAAAACCACGTGTGCCACAATTATTGACACCCCTGCATTTATATATATATATATATATATATATATATATATATTTTTTTTTTTTTTTTCTCTCACTAAATTTACTTCAATTAAAGGTTGGATATTTTTCATATTTCATATTTACCCAACAGTGCCAAAAATAGTGGAGGGCACTGTATATAACAATATTCCATTGCTCTCTTTTGCCCTGATTTTTTAAAGTAGTTTGAAATAAATAATTTTCAACATAAATATTATTAAATTACAAAGTGAGTGAATTGAGCCCATGGAACATGTGTTCTGGTAATAAATGCTATGAACTAAACAAAATACACATAATGCATTTCCTTATTTGGGAGTGTCTTTGTCTCTTTCCCCTCCTCCTCCCCCTTATCTTTCTGCAAGGGGTAGTTGGTTAATCATACACTGGATTTCACAGGAAGAAAAGGAAGGGAGATGAGAGCCATAAAGAATGTACGCCTAGCTGAAGAGTAATCTGTGCAAACCGCTCTGAAGATCCCCGTCAGCTCCTCACAAACGACACTTTATCGCCACCAATTGTACCAGAAGAGGAAACAAATGCACGCCTTTTTATAAGAATAAGGCCAGCTTGGAAAAGAACGTGAGCGATGACGGCAGGTACGAAAGCCAAGTCTCTCCCTGTAAACCTGTGACACAGAGAGCTTGAAAATCTGAGAAATTGAAGAAGAGAGAGAGAGAGAGAGAGAGAGAGAGAGAGAGAGAGAGAGAGAGATCCGGCGTGTCACGGTCAGCGTCCTGCTCTCCGGCTGCACCTGCCCCTCCCGCTCAGAGTCGCGCGTGGATCACGGTCCCCACTCAGTCTGAGGGGGGGGGGGGGCTATAAATCAAAAGCCGCTCCGACACTCGGCCACACAGACAGCCGCTCGGAATGCGGAACGAGACGTTCCCGCCACACGTGACCGTCGCCAATAAACCCCCAACACCTGCACACGCGTCCGCTCCCGCTGGCCCGCCACTCGCAAAAGGAGATAAGAATACGCAGGTACAGCGGAGGGCATTCGCAAGCCTTCCCTCAGCGCACTGCCACGCACGCTGTTCATTTAAATCAATGCAGTCGACGCTGTCCTTCTGTGTCTGAACTGTTTGGTTACCGTAGCTTCTGCCAAGACAAAGAGAGCCGTTTATGTTGAGCTAGCGCTGAAATGCCGATTAAAATACACTGGACATGCAAACCTTCCACTGACATTAAGTCAATTGAGGCCAAAGTTCAAATGTTAAAGGCTCCATCTCAAACACCCGGAGAGCTGTTGTCACAACTGATCGGGCAAGAGGAACTGAGCTACGCTAACGCATTCACACCAGACTATTTTTACATAGCCGCTGCAAGCTAAGGACCATAAACGACTCTCTCTCTCAGTACAGGGGGGGGGGGGGGGGAGAATGCTTGTATCCATGATCCCTCTCCTCCTGTCTCCTCTCTCCTGCCACTCCGGCCTCGACCAATCGGGGAGCTGGCTGTACACAAGTCGAGTCCGCTGCACGGCGGTAATGAGTCGTGCCTGAACGTAACGAGCAATTATCACTTTACAGCCATGCAGTGAGGTGTGAGCCCCGCCCCCTTTCCCTTCTCCATCCATCCCTCATCCATACTCCACAGCACAACAGCCAATCATAGAGCAAGGACAGTGTGTACTACATCCACACACAGACTAAAGACAGCATGCACCACTACAACCACTGACACAGCAAGAACACCATACACCACAACACCCACTGACACAGCAAGGAAACCATACACCACAACACCCACTGACACAGCAAGAACACCATACACCACAACACCCACAGACACAGCAAGAACACCATACACCACAACTACCACTCACACAGCAAGAACACCATACACCACAACTACCACTCACACAGCAAGAACACCATACACCACAACTACCACTCACACAGCAAGAACACCATACACCACAACTACCACTCACACAGCAAGAACACCATACACCACAACTACCACTCACACAGCAAGGACAAAATACACCACAACTACCACTCACACAGCAAGGACACCATACACCACAATTACCACTCACACAGCAAGGACACCATACACCACAAGTACCACTCACACAGCAAGAACACCATACACCACAACTACCACTCACACAGCAAGAACACCATACACCACAACTACCACTCACACAGCAAGAACACCATACACCACAACTACCACTCACACAGCAAGAACACCATACACCACAACTACCACTCACACAGCAAGGACAAAATACACCACAACTACCACTCACACAGCAAGGACACCATACACCACAATTACCACTCACACAGCAAGAACACCATACACCACAACTACCACTCACACAGCAAGAACACCATACACCACAACTACCACTCACACAGCAAGAACACCATACACCACAACTACCACTCACACAGCAAGAACACCATACACCACAACTACCACTCACACAGCAAGGACACAATGCACCACAACTACCACTCACACAGCAAAGACACAATGCACCACAACTACCACTCACACAGCAAGAACACCATACACCACAACTACCACTCACACAGCAAGAACACCATACACCACAACTACCACTCACACAGCAAGAACACCATACACCACAACTACCACTCACACAGCAAGGACAACATACACCACAACTACCACTCACACAGCAAGGACACCATACACCACAACTACCACTCACACAGCAAGAACACCATACACCACAACTACCACTCACACAGCAAGAACACCATACACCACAACTACCACTCACACAGCAAGGGCAAAATGCACCACAACTACCACTCACACAGCAAGGACACCATACACCACAATTACCACTCACACAGCAAGGACACCATACACCACAACTACCACTCACACAGCAAGGACAACATACACCGCAACTACCACTCACACAGCAAGGACACCATACACCACAACTACCACTCACACAGCAAGGACACCATACACCACAATTACCACTCACACAACAAGGACAACATACACCGCAACTACCACTCACACAACAAGAACAACATGCACCACAACTACCACTCACACAACAAAAACATCATACACCACAACTACCACTCAAACAGCAAGGACACAATGCACCACAACTACCACTCACACAGCAAGGACACAATGCACCGCAACTACCACTCACACAGCAAGGACACAATGCACCACAACTACCACTCACACAACAAGAACAACATGCACCACAACTACCACTCACACAGCAAGGACACCATACACCACAACTACCACTCACACAGCAAGGACACCATACACCACAATTACCACTCACACAACAAGGACAACATGCACCACAACTACCACTCACACAGCAAGGACAGCATGCACCACAACTACCACTCACACAGCAAAGACACAATGCACCACAACTACCACTCACACAACAAGGACACCATACACCACAACTACCACTCACACAGCAAGGACACAATGCACCACAACTACCACTCACACAGCAAGGACACCATACACCACAACTACCACTCACACATCAAGGACACCATACACCACAACACTCACTCACACAGCAAGGACACCATACACCACAACTACCACTCACACAGCAAGGACACAATGCACCACAACTACCACTCACGCAGCAAAGACACAATGCACCACAACTACCACTCACACAGCAAGAACACCATACACCACAACTACCACTCACACAGCAAGGACACAATGCACCACAACTACCACTCACACAGCAAGGACACAATGCACCACAACTACCACTCACACAGCAAGGACACCATACACCACAACTACCACTCACACAGCAAGGACACAATGCACCACAACTACCACTCACACAGCAAGGACACAATGCACCACAATTACCACTCACACAACAAGGACAACATGCACCACAACTACCACTCACACAGCAAGGACAGCATGCACCACAACTACCACTCACACAGCAAAGACACAATGCACCACAACTACCACTCACACAACAAGGACACCATACACCACAACTACCACTCACACAGCAAGGACACAATGCACCACAACTACCACTCACACAGCAAGGACACCATACACCACAACTACCACTCACACATCAAGGACACCATACACCACAACACTCACTCACACAGCAAGGACACCATACACCACAACTACCACTCACACAGCAAGGACACAATGCACCACAACTACCACTCACACAGCAAAGACACAATGCACCACAACTACCACTCACACAGCAAGAACACCATACACCACAACTACCACTCACACAGCAAGGACACAATGCACCACAACTACCACTCACACAGCAAGGACACAATGCACCACAACTACCACTCACACAGCAAGGACACCATACACCACAACTACCACTCACACAGCAAGGACACAATGCACCACAACTACCACTCACACAGCAAGGACACAATGCACCACAACTAACACTCACACAGCAAGGACACCATACACCACAACTACCACTCACACAGTAAGGACACAATGCACCACAACTACCACTCACACAGCAAGGACACAATGCACCACAACTACCACTCACACAGCAAAGACACAATGCACCACAACTACCACTCACACAGCAAGGACATCATACACCACAACTACCACTCACACAGCAAGGACACAATGCACCACAACTACCACTCACACAGCAAGGACATCATACACCACAACTACCACTCACACAGCAAGAACACCATACACCACAACTACCACTCACACAGCAAGGACATCATACACCAGAACTACCACTCACACAGCAAGGACACAATGCACCACAACTACCACACACAGCAAGGACACAATGCACCACAACTACCACTCACACAGCAAGGACACAATGCACCACAACTATCACACACACAGCAAGGACACCATACACCACAACTACCACTCACAAAGCAAGGACACAATGTACCACAACTACCACTCACACAGCAAGGACACCATACACCACAACTACCACTCACACAGCAAGGACACAATGCACCACAACTACCACTCACACAGCAAGGACACAATGCACCACAACTACCACACACACAGCAAGGACACAATGCACCACAACTACCACTCCCACAGCAAGGACACCATACACCACAACTACCACAGCAAGGACACCATACACCACAACTACCACTCACACAGCAAGGACATCATACACCACAACTACCACTCACACAGCAAGAACATCATACACCACAACTACCACTCACACAGCAAGAACACCATACACCACAACTACCACTCACACAGCAAGGACAAAATACACCACAACTACCACTCACACAGCAAGGACACCATACACCACAATTACCACTCACACAGCAAGAACACCATACACCACAAGTACCACTCACACAGCAAGAACAGCATACACCACAATTACCACTCACACAGCAAGAACACCATACACCACAACTACCACTCACACAGCAAGAACACCATACACCACAACTACCACTCACACAGCAAGAACACCATACACCACAACTACCACTCACACAGCAAGGACACAATGCACCACAACTACCACTCACACAGCAAAGACACAATGCACCACAACTACCACTCACACAGCAAGAACACCATACACCACAACTACCACTCACACAGCAAGGACACAATGCACCACAACTACCACTCACACAGCAAAGACACAATGCACCACAACTACCACTCACACAGCAAGAACACCATACACCACAACTACCACTCACACAGCAAGAACACCATACACCACAACTACCACTCACACAGCAAGAACACCATACACCACAACTACCACTCACACAGCAAGAACACCATACACCACAACTACCACTCACACAGCAAGGACAACATACACCACAACTACCACTCACACAGCAAGGACACCATACACCACAATTACCACTCACACAGCAAGAACACCATACACCACAACTACCACTCACACAGCAAGAACACCATACACCACAACTACCATTCACACAGCAAGAACACCATACACCACAACTACCAATCACACAGCAAGGGCAAAATGCACCACAACTACCACTCACACAGCAAGGACACCATACACCACAATTACCACTCACACAGCAAGGACACCATACACCACAACTACCACTCACACAGCAAGGACAACATACACCGCAACTACCACTCACACAGCAAGGACACCATACACCACAACTACCACTCACACAGCAAGGACACCATACACCACAATTACCACTCACACAACAAGGACAACATACACCGCAACTACCACTCACACAACAAGAACAACATGCACCACAACTACCACTCACACAACAAAAACACCATACACCACAACTACCACTCAAACAGCAAGGACACAATGCACCACAACTACCACTCACACAGCAAGGACACAATGCACCGCAACTACCACTCACACAACAAGAACACAATGCACCACAACTACCACTCACACAACAAGAACAACATGCACCACAACTACCACTCACACAGCAAGGACACCATACACCACAACTACCACTCACACAGCAAGGACACCATACACCACAATTACCACTCACACAACAAGGACAACATGCACCACAACTACCACTCACACAGCAAGGACAGCATGCACCACAACTACCACTCACACAGCAAAGACACAATGCACCACAACTACCACTCACACAACAAGGACACCATACACCACAACTACCACTCACACAGCAAGGACACAATGCACCACAACTACCACTCACACAGCAAGGACACAATGCACCACAACTACCACTCACACAGCAAGGACACAATGCACCACAACTACCACTCACACAGCAAGGACACAATGCACCACAACTACCACTCACACAGCAAGGACACAATGCACCACAACTACCACTCACACAGCAAGGACACCATACACCACAACTACCACTCACACAGCAAGGACACCATACACCACAACTACCACTCACACAGCAAGGACACAATGCACCACAACTACCACTCACACAGCAAGGACACAATGCACCACAACTACCACTCACACAGCAAGGACACAATGCACCACAACTACCACTCACACAGCAAGGACACAATGCACCACAACTACCACTCACACAGCAAGGACACAATGCACCACAACTACCACTCACACAGCAAGGACACAATGCACCACAACTACCACTCACACAGCAAAGACACAATGCACCACAACTACCACTCACACAGCAAGGACACAATGCACCACAACTACCACTCACACAGCAAGGACACAATGCACAACTACCACTCACACAGCAAGGACACAATGCACCACAAATACCACTCACACAGCAAGGACACCATACACCACAATTACCACTCACACAGCAAGGACACAATGCACCACAACTACCACTCACACAGCAAGGACATCATACACCACAACTACCACTCACACAGCAAGGACAACATGCACCACAACACCCACCCACTAACACAGCAAGGACAGCATACACCACAACTACCACTCACACAGCAAGGACAACATGCACCCTAATCTACCCCAGCCCAGTATTTGTATATTCTTTTCTTAATTATAGTTAAATTATATGCTAATTGTTGCACTAACTCACACGATACAGCACACACTCATAAAAGCATGTACACATAAACAGGTTAACATATACACACACACACAAACACATACATATTTTACTCTGTTTATGATTCTTGTATTTGTTGTATTCTTTCATGCTTTGACAATATGTATATGTACATACGTCATGCCAATAAAGCAAATTTGAATTGAGAAGAAAAAGAGAGAGAGAGAGCACGTCAGATTATATGCCTTTTTTCTGAATAAACCTGTGCTTTGGAAATAAAGTGGCTTGTATTGAACAAGTCGAATGACTTCTCGCACATAATATGAAGCACGACTGTGTCCTGTAGCCCCCCGTCCTACAGCACTTTTTATTATTCTTTATGGCTTCCTTTTGTGGAGTGGAGAGAGCGAGAGGGAGGAAATTAAGCCGCTCGAGTCCGCCTCATTGTCCACAGATTCCACAATCATTTCTCCAGCGTTTCAGTGCTGATTTTTTCCGCTTTGCGTAGCGGTGGGCTAAAGAGCGTCGTTTGTTTCCCGCCTCCCGCGGACGGAGGTGAAAGAAGACGGAAAGAAGGGGAAGTCCGCCGAATAGATCACAATTAGCAGGCAGTCAGGACGCCTCGGAGACATGTTAACGATCGCTTCGTTTTCGCTGCAGACAGACACCGTAAAGATGGCGAGGGATTGTGTTCAACAAACTGAATTTCATTTAGTTTTATCGCGTGGCTAATGGCTTTTTAATATGATATCGCTGCTTTGAGAAAGATGACCCTTATCGCAGCAAAGAAACAACTTTGGGCTGGACTGAGAAGCCTACATGGGCTGGACTGAGCTGATACCAGGGAGTGAGGGGCACAGCCAAAAAATGGAAATAATAAAAGAATGTGACAGCAGCAGAAATGGACATGACTGCAGATGAACCATGCAGGGTGTGAAATTAACACCCGCCACCAGCCAAATACAGGTAAAATTTTGATTGTGGCCGGTAAGATTTTTACTCTAGCAGCCACTTTAGCCAGTAACCAACCAGCCAGGTGTTAAGGTAAGGTGGCTGGTAAAATGTTGAAAATGGCTGGTGATCCACAAGCCACTCTGGCCAGTGGGTGAAAAGTTAATTTCATACCCTGGAACCATGTACACAAAACGTTACCTCACACAACTCAAAGAGCTGGGAAGTGGGAGCGTTTAAAAAAAATGTCACCTTATGTGTGTGCGGGCCAGGGTATGTACTGCACTGCACGTGTGGTCAACGTGCACGTATCCATAGTCTGTAGAGATAGTGTCCTTTACCGTGAAGCGGGCGGGAGGGGGGTACGGAACCAGACACCACAGTCCCCACTCACGGTCATCCTGCTGAGTCACTGAGCAGACCGGAGACGAGACCTTCTGATCATTGGGATATTGATGGACGTTTCCACCGGAGCAGCTTCCTGTCATGTGACAGTCCCTAAGGTTGTTACGGGAGCCCGGGGGGGGTCCTCCTCGTCCTCCTCGTCCTCCTCGTCCTCCTCGTCCTCCGCCCCCACCCCCCGCACACTAGCCCTGGAGCACAGGGCTTAGCGCAGCACGGAGCACGGAGCACGCGCCCCAGTTCTATCACGGCGCATATGGCGTAAATGCACACGCGCGAACGTGACACCGTTTCTCGTTAGCGAGCCGCGTAAAAGCTACGCGTCAGCTTTTCTCCCCCCCACCCCCCAATTTTTGCACTTTCCGCTGGAATGTACATGTTAGCGCTGCTCCTGCTCCCGATTCATTTCATTTTCAGGATGAACGGATAAAGGTGTGGACGTGTGGAACAAAGGAACAGTGAGAGAAAGGTAGGGAGCAGACTGCAGGGAGTGTCTGTATCTGGAGCTGGAGGGGGGGGGTATACAGCAAGCTCCAATCACGTGCCTGCTTGTTGCTATGCAATGTGGCCTTAGAGAGTCACAAATAGAAGTTATGGAGGTCGTTGGGGGATGTTAAGTCTCAGAGAGATGGGTGGGGTGGTGGTGGGTGGGAGGGGTGAGGTAAAAGTCTATCAAGAGATCAAAAAATGAAAGGAGGAACAGAGAAAAATAAAGGAACAACAGAAAAAGAAAGGAGTGGGCAGACAGATTTGACAGAGTGAGCGAAGGGTTGGAAATCAGGCAGAAAGAGAAGAATGAGAGTGAGAGAGGAGAAATAGAGGGACGGTAGAAAGAGGACAAATTGAGGACATTTCTCCACTCTCTACCATCCCTCTGACACGTATGAGGCACAATTTCGGCTTCTTTTTGTCCTTTCACAAAGACACAAACCCCCATCATGTGCTTTGTGATGTCAGATCAGTGCGGTCTGTTCCAGCCACCAGGGAGATCCCATTATAAACGCATCACACCCCCCCCCCCCCTCCCTCACACCCTCCCTCCCTCCCTCACACCCTCCCTCCCCCTCACACCTGGAGCCCATGAACCCTCAATCAACCACACGCACAAAAACAGGCACGGACTTCCCCTTCAAAATCAGCTAAACCAACACGAGCCTGAAATCTGAGTTTCTAAGGTGGTGGGTTCCAGTCCCAGCTGTCCTACCCTTGAGCAAAGTGCTTAACCTCAATTTCTTCAGCAAAATATCCGGCTGCATAAATGGATTGTGTGTAAAAATGTGTTCGGTGCAAGCCGTTCTGGATAAGGGGGTGGGATCAAACAGAGAAACCTGAGGAAGACTCGTATCTTGCCTTTGGTCTCCAGGTGATGGTGCGAATAAGACGAAATCACTTCAGTGAGCAAATACACCATTAATAAGGGTTAGGTGTGTTTGGTTTGCGAATGTAGCACAACTCCTCCATCTGTGATGACTTGAATGAACAAACACATTAGGAAAATCTCACTTGGGTAAATCTATAGGAATCCTCCCTTGGTTCCTCAACAGATTGAATGAGTCATACACACTTGTATCAAAAATTATTTGTAAACCAAACATACATGAACTACGCATGTTTTTTTTGTTGTTGTTGTTTTTACAACATGAGAAATGGTTTTGGAGCTTGCCATAAACTACTCTCCATAAATTGTGAAAGAACATGGACATAAACCTGTCAAAAAACACAAGTGTGAAATCTTGTGAAAGGGCAGTATTTGTGTCAGGCACTTGGATGCAGCAGTCTACCTGTGTTAAATAGGTCTCTGCTCCTGGGATTAGTACCTGTAATGAGCACAGCGCTGGCTTAATCCCAACAGACACACCTGAGAGGTGAGACACACTTCAGCAGCTGTGTGTGTGTGTGTGTGTGTGTGCGTCACTCCTCCTTAAGTCACTGCCAAGTGCACTCTCCTCTCCTGCCTGCATTCACCTGCATCCAGCCAGAGGGACGGACGGTGTAGCCAGAGGGGCGGACGGTGTAGTCAGAGGGACGGACGGTGTAGCCAGAGGGACGGACGGTGTAGCCAGAGGGACAGGTGGTGTAGCCAGAGGGACAGGCAGTGTAGCCAGAGGGACAGACTTGCTATTACAGTATATTGATCTTACTGCATGAAGGAGATGGGTAGTGAGCTGTGAGGCTGACCGGTCGGAGCTGTAATGATATGGACTTTGGACAAATCTGACTAGCAGGGCTTAAAAAACACTGAAGCCAGAAGACAGCAGAGCCAGAGAAAGAGCCTGAGTTATACTGTACGTGACTCTTCTGAAATAAACCACAATAAAGTTGTTTACAAAAATAAGCCTCTACGGATTTCAGGATAAGTGAGCTATTTCAGAGCGCCGGAGCCCCTGTGTTCTTCTACACAGTAGACATGCAAATTATATTCAAGTGAAGCAGCCCACCTGCAAGACTAAAAATCCTCTTTAAAAAAAACTTACAGCCAAACGGAAATTTACTGATGGGAAAACTGCTATCGAACCCCATAGGGGACCGCGAAGAGTCTGGAAAAAACCGAAATCCCCATTTGAACCCAAATGTCCTTCTCCCTCATTTGTGTTCCATAGTTGATATAATTGGTGAACCGCTGTGTAAACACAGACTGATGTGATTTTCTGGCTTGAAGTGAAAGACAGTGTCAACAGGAATTGAGGAGAGACGGATGTTTTTCTCAAATCTGGTCTCCTGGCTTCACAGCGCTACACCTGAGCTTGGAGCCAGGGGAGAGAAGTCTGATATTGCATCTCTCCATCGTGTGCGTGTGCACTCACACACAATCTCACACACACGCACTCACACACACGCACAGACACACAAACGCACGCACGCATAGGGTGCATTGAGAGAACACATGCACGCACATGTGCCTGGCTTTTAAAAGAGTGCACCCACACAGACCCATATCATAAACACACACACACACACACACACACACATAGACCCACATCATACACACATACACACACACACACACAGACCCATATCATACACACATACACACACACAGACCCACGTCATACACACACACACACGCGTGTGCACGCAAACACCAACTCTCTCAACAGAACCACTGATACAACCTTTACACACAGAGTTACTCTCTCAACAGAACCACTGATACAACCTTTACACACATCTCTCAACAGAACCACTGATATAACCTTTACACACAGAGTTACTCTCTCAACAGAACCACTGATACAACCTTTACACACAGAGTTACTCTCTCAACAGAACCACTGATACAACCTTTACACACATCTCTCAACAGAACCACTGATATAACCTTTACACACAGAGTTACTCTCTCAACAGAACCACTGATACAACCTTTACACACAGAGTTACTCTCTCAACAGAACCACTGATACAACCTTTACACACAGAGTTACTCTCTCAACAGAACCACTGATACAACCTTTACACACAGTTACTCTCTCAACAGAACCACTGATACAACCTTTACACACAGAGTTACTCTCTCAACAGAACCACTGATACAACCTTTACACACAGTTACTCTCTCAACAGAACCACTGATACAACCTTTACACACAGAGTTACTCTCTCAACAGAACCACTGATACAACCTTTACACACATCTCTCAACAGAACCACTGATATAACCTTTACACACAGAGTTACTCTCTCAACAGAACCACTGATACAACCTTTACACACAGAGTTACTCTCTCAACAGAACCACTGATACAACCTTTACACACAGAGTTACTCTCTCAACAGAACCACTGATACAACCTTTACACACAGTTACTCTCTCAACAGAACCACTACTACAACCTTTACCCACAGAGTTACTCTCTCAACAGAACCACTGATACAACCTTTACACACAGTTACTCTCTCAACAGAACCACTGATACAACCTTTACACACAGAGTTACTCTCTCAACAGAACAACTGATACAACCTTTACACACAGAGTTACTCTCTCAACAGAACCACTGATACAACCTTTACACACAGAGTTACTCTCTCAACAGAACCACTGATACAACCTTTACACACAGAGTTACTCTCTCAACAGAACCACTGATACAACCTTTACACACAGAGTTACTCTCTCAACAGAACCACTGATACAACCTTTACACACAGAGTTACTCTCTCAACAGAACCACTGATACAACCTTTACACACAGAGTTACTCTCTCAACAGAACCACTGATACAACCTTTACACACAGAGTTACTCTCTCAACAGAACCACTGATACAACCTTTACACAGAGTTACTCTCTCAACAGAACCACTGATATAACCTTTACACACAGAGTTACTCTCTCAACAGAACCACTGATACAACCTTTACACACAGAGTTACTCTCTCAACAGAACCACTGATACAACCTTTACACACATCTCTCAACAGAACCACTGATATAACCTTTACACACAGAGTTACTCTCTCAACAGAACCACTGATACAACCTTTACACACATCTCTCAACAGAACCACTGATATAACCTTTACACACAGAGTTACTCTCTCAACAGAACCACTGATACAACCTTTACACACAGAGTTACTCTCTCAACAGAACCACTGATACAACCTTTACACACAGAGTTACTCTCTCAACAGAACCACTGATATAACCTTTACACAGAGTTACTCTCTCAACAGAACCACTGATATAACCTTTACACACAGAGTTACTCTCTCAACAGAACCACTGATACAACCTTTACACACAGTTACTCTCTCAACAGAACCACTGATACAACCTTTACACACAGAGTTACTCTCTCAACAGAACCACTGATACAACCTTTACACACATCTCTCAACAGAACCACTGATATAACCTTTACACACAGAGTTACTCTCTCAACAGAACCACTGATACAACCTTTACACACAGAGTTACTCTCTCAACAGAACCACTGATACAACCTTTACACACAGAGTTACTCTCTCAACAGAACCACTGAAACTTTGCACACAGAGTCACTCAACAGAACCACTAATACAACCTTTACACACAGAGTTACTCTCTCAACAGAACCACTGATATAACCTTTACACAGAGTTACTCTCTCAACAGAACCACTGATATAACCTTTACACACAGAGTTACTCTCTCAACAGAACCACTGATACAACCTTTACACACAGTTACTCTCTCAACAGAACCACTGATATAACCTTTACACACAGAGTTAATCTCTCAACAGAACCACTGATACAACCTTTACACACAGAGTTAATCTCTCAACAGAACCACTGATACAACCTTTACACACAGAGTTACTCTCTCAACAGAACCACTGATACAACCTTTACACAAGAGTTACTCTCTCAACAGAACCACTAACACAACCATTACATACAGAGTTACTCTCTCAACAGAACCACTGATATAACCTTTACACACAGAGTTACTGTCTCTAATGCAATCTTAAAACAAGACAGGCCAACCTCCAGCTTCCAAATACACATGTACTCTATGCACTGAAAGAGACATAACAAACACCAATTCCCTATCTATCTATCTTTTATATTTAATTATAGATATACACTCAGTACATGTACACTCTCTCTCCCACACACACACGCACACACACGTATGAATCAGACCAACATGTGTTACAAACATTCAAGGAAGTACAAACCTGAATTAAACAGTATACACACAGCAGAAACCGAAACGATGCCACTCACATTCACCATCTTACTAAAAACAGACCCCCCACACACACACTAACCGACAGACACAGGCTCACATAAGAGGCAGACCGCACAGGTTCACTCTGGTGAAAAAACAGGAGATGGAGGAGCCAGCGCAAGAGAGCGAGAAGGTGGGGAGAAGAGGAGCACAGGGAGCCCGTGATGACGACGCACATCCTAACACATCCAACACAAACACTCACACCGACGCCGACAACGCCGGCGACCAAACCCAGAGACACGCGTGTTAAACAAGGACAAGAGACAGGACGGGGGGGGGTGAGAGAAACGCAACAGCTACTGCAACGGCTTCACCTCTCTGTTTTTGGTTGTTTCTTTTTTTTTTTTTTTTTACCTTTTCGTGCGTCGGAACATGCTGCTGTCGAAAGACAAGGGGCGCCCAGAGTCAAGACGAGCCGAGCTCAGTCGAACGGTCAGGAGGCGGCAACGTCCCTCAGAAATGACATTGCAGGTCTCTCTCTTTTTGGGCACACGCTCGTGGTGTCTGTGCGTGCCTGTCTGCGAAACAGCCGTAGAGGGATGTCAGCAGGGAGAGGCAGAGAGATACTGGGCTGCCTTTCGCTCTCCGCTCGCACAAAAAAAAAGAGAAGAACACTGAGAAGAAGAAGAAGGGGGAATTGTGGGTCTGTTCTCAAGGGTGATGTGCCAAGGCAGGAAGTCCAAGGAGGGGGAAAAAAGAAGATCACGGGAGGGATGTATGTGCGTACGTGCGTGCGCCAGTGTTTGTGTGTTGGTGGTGGTGTGTGTGCCTACCGCTGTTAAAAGCAAATCTGAATCAGAGCGAGAGGCGTCGGTCTGTGGGCTAATGTAAATTTGAATGGCAAGGGAGGGAGGCACTGAGCCAGAAACAGAGTGTGTGTGTGTGTGTGTGAGAGAGAGAGAGACAGCAAGAGGGAGGGTGGATGTGTGTGTGTGTGTGTGTGCAAGTGTGAGAGAAAGAGAGAGAGAGAGACAGAAGAAGCGAGGGAGAGAGGGAGGGATTATCGTGGCAGTTGGCTGCAGGTGCTCGGATGAGGGTGATGTGCTCAGAGCAGCGACTAGTGAAACGACTGTGCTTAAAAACTCATTACAAAGTCCAATGTGTTTAGGGAAGTGAGAAAGAGAAGGCCCCTAAAAACAAAACCGTCTAACAGTTTAACCACGCACTTTCAGATCTGATTTAAAAAGGCTTTTTGTAACATATCCTCCCTAGCGGAAAACAGTACTCGACTGAAATGGAATTACATAGTACCATATGCTGTCAAATGTTGCCGCAAATATCAACTGACGATTATGAAGCAATTCAGAAGATGAATTATTCAGGTCTATGCGCAAGACTGTGGAGAGAACATGGAAAATATATCATAACCAGACTATGAATTTGACAGCTGCTGCAATTTAAAATGAAAATTACATGTAAATCTATTTACACTACCCTTTATAGTTACACTATTTTGTGTGTGCAGGGGTAAAATAAATAAATAAACAAAGAAATGCACAAACAGCATCCACCAGGCAACTCGGAGGGCTGCACAGGTGCACCGTTTCAATATCTGCAGAAAATAACGAATTATTCTAAACCACACAGAGCTTGTGAAGCAGGTGGGGAAGAGGCTCAACACCTGCATTTCCAATCCGAGTTCAATTTCCCATCCAGCCCTGCCCTGTGTCACGGATGCACACGGGGGACCGGCGGGGAACGGCACATGAGCAGAGAGGACGACGGAACGGGATTCGCTGCGCAGACCGACCCCAGCTGTGATGGGCAATGAGCGAGGGGGTGGGGGAGCATGTGCGGGGCGTGTGTGAGCGTGCGCGGGACGCGTCTGGGCCTGGGCTGGGGGGGGGGTGAGAAATCCCCGGCCTCTTTCAGGGGCATTACAATGTATCCATATAGACCGCAATTAAAGAACAGCGCTAACATCCTGACTGACAATGTCTGTAGATTAGCACTGTGCTACAGTAACCCATTGCCTCACTGACTACCATAGAAACAGTGATCAGATAAACCAGAGAATTGAAAAACACAGTCAATAAAAAAATAAAGATGCAGTAAAATGCCCACATTTCTTCATTGAACTTTTATTATTAACACTTGTGACACTCAACACTGGACTAGAAATGCATTTACATTTTAGGCATTTAGCTGACGCTCTTATCGAGAGACTTACAAATGACTTATGACACAAGCCATTGCTTTGAATAGGTTTTCTCTATTGTAGGTCAACATAGATGGAGCCAAAAATAATACAATATTGTTGCTAACCTGTAAATTAGACAGCAGGCTAGGTACGACAACCTTGTCATTTTCAGTACAAAGGGAGAACAGTATAAATCTTTCTGAAGCCACAATACTCTGAACAACAGCAGATTTTGGATTTACTGTTACATTAGTAATGCTTTCAAGAGGAAGGAAGGCTTTTTAAACCGCTCCCCTCGTGTCACGTTTACTGAAGTGAAGCTTTTAGCGGATGACCTTTTCTGATGTGAGGGTCACAGTAGATATCTCCCCTTTCAATGTTCAGAAAAGCTCTGGGGTAGCTGCACTGCTATATCTACACTACCATTCATGTACTGGCAACTGCTTAGTCATCATGTAATATATTGTGTAAAACAAGCTTCGTGTGATGTGATAATGTGGCTTTGTCGTTAGAAAACAAAAGGATTGATATCCTAAATTACGTTATCTGTTAAATCCATGACGACAAAATGTGCGACGGTTGGATTTGTGAGGAACTACTGTTAATTACAGTTGCCTGTATTGGCAGATTCAGCTCTGTCACACCATCCCCACACTGCAGCAAACCTCGGTTTCTAATCACTGTGCCAAATTGGCTCTCAACAAGCTTTGAGACACCTGAGCCACTGCTTCCCTGGCACAAAGTGTAAGGTTAACAAAAGACATTTCTTTATGAGCAGGCAAATGGGAGACACGCCCAAGGAGGGAACCTAAATCACTGAGAGAAAGTAGCCGCAGTCCCGCTTTCCCTCGTAGGATAAGCAAATCCTGGACTAACAATGTAAGCAATGGACAGCATCCGCAAATCTGCCCCGCCACTCAAATTTGGCACGGCCAATCAAACGAGCGCTGCTAGTTCTGCATCCATCACAGCCACGTGCCTGAAAGAACAAGTTGTACCGGGAGGGGAGGACTCAGCACCAAGGCCAGCGACCGCCCTCACACATGGCCCCTCCCACAGGCTGAGTGATTCTGACACACGCCTTTTCAAATCCATTCATACCCATCTATGTGCTCTGGAGTAGCTACACTGCAATCTTCACTACTACTAAATGTGCCAGTAACTGCTTAGTCATCACGCAATATATTGTGTAAAACAAGCTGATGTGATCATGTGCTTTTATGTCTTTACAGAACAAAGTATTGATATCCTAAATTCGGTTTGCTGTTAAAGCCCCAGGGAACACATTTTTGTGATTGCCTTCTATTTAAGTTAATTTGAGTCTTGTGGACATACAATATGCATATACTTGTATTTGAAATAATTACTTTCTGAATTCCAGAGATATTGGATACTTTTACCCTCATTTTAGGATTGAAGTTGGGCGGTACTATAAGTGGGAATGGTGACGCCACTAACCCCAAACCAATCACAAGGCTGAGTCGCTTGTCCCTCCCACCAGCATTTGTCAAAACGAATGCATTCCCGCATTAACGCCTTATTATTTTGAACACGGCCAGTGTGTTAGTTAGCCCTGTGGATTTCAGTAACGTTAGGCGTATCTTGGCTAACGTTGGGCGTGTAGGACTAACGTTAAGTAATAATGACACATTTGCCTTCTCATCACTGCGCTCGCCGGTGCTGGGTACAGCGCAGTTGATTTTTTTTAACACAGAACTGAAGCGGAGCTTTAGTTGCCAGGGTAACCAACCAAACAATGCCGTGGCATTCAACATGCGAGCTACCCAACGTCAACTACCTAGCTAACTAGCAGCAATACCCACGTCTTTATTGTTTATTGGAAGAAACAAATGTTATAACAAAGAAGTGTGGTTTATTATTACATGGAAACTTAGGATCTTGAAACCCACCATTCCGTCACCACCTGTGAAGCTAGAGACCACGCGCGACCATGCCCCGACCATCCTAATGCAGGTCTGATCAGCTAATTCAGCCGTTTTTGAGCAGTGTTTAATCATATTTACAGTGGTGCTCGAAAGTATTCATACCCCTTCCCTTTTTGCACACTTTATTGTGTTGTAGATTACATTTTAAATGGATAAAATTGCCATTTTGCCCATCAATCTACACTCAATGACCCATAATGACAAAGTGAAAACATGTTTTTAGAAATTTGTATTAAAAATCTAAAACTGAAATCTCTCATGCATAAGTATTCATACCCTTTGCTTTAATGTATTTTTAAAGAATCATATTTCATATTTGGTCACATATCCTTTGCATGCTGTTACTTCCTGAAGTCTGTGACCCATCAACATCAAAAGACTCTCGATATCTTATTTTCAGGTACTGTTACAAGCGATACTATAACCTCTCTGCATTTGAATTGATCTCTATGGGAATTGGGGGGTGAGACTAGATTCAGTTGTAAATTACGCAGTATGGAACACGTGACTGGCGAAATGGCCGTAAGTCATCAAGGGTCTGAGGTGTTAAACAAGCCTCAAACCATCACTCTACGGCCACATATGGAGTAGATGTATCACTTTAAGGGTTTCTTCTCCTGACTTTTCCCCCCATAGTTCTATAGAAAAATGAGTCAGGAGAAATAACCCTTGCAGTGATCCTTCCACATCTACTCCATATCTGGCAACAGAGTGATGGTTTGGGGCTCGAATCTAGTCTCAAATGGCAATTTTGTCCATTTAAAATGAAATCTAAAACACAATAAAGTGTGCAAAAAGTGAAGGGGTATGAATACTTTCGAGCACCACTGTATATATTTTCTTTTTCATTCAAACTCTGGTGGATGCTTAATAACACACTCAAGTTTGATACCATACATACATTTTAACGATTTTAGGCTTTGTTCCCTGGGGCTTAAAATTAATGACGGATATTGTGTGATGCGGGTTCATTTAGCTTACCTGTGTTCACAAATTTGGACCTGAACAACATGGATTCAAATGCAAAACGTTTTTCAATTTTTTCCAAAATTCACAAATTATTTCTTTTTTTTGTAGCATTTTAACAATATCACATATTATCACTAGGGGTGGGACGATTCAATCCCATAACGATTCGATTCGATTCGATTATGATTCTTTTGGCAAAGGTTCAACGCATCATAACATCTTACATTTGACCACGATTCGATTCGATACAATTCTGTTCGATTAATTTTGATACTTTAAAAAAATGTAATAGGTATGCTAATGTGATTTGATACGATACAGTTTAATTGGCAAAAAAATTCTTCTCTCCCTCTCCACCTCAGCTGATGTGTGGTGAGCATTCTGGCGCAAAATGGCTGCCGCTGCATCACCCAGGTGGGTGCTGCACATTAGTGGTGGTTGAGGCGAGTTTCCCCCTCATCATTGTAAGCGCTTTGAGTCACCGCTTGGTGAGAAAGGCGCTATATAAATGCAAGGCATTATTATTATTATTATTATTGATACAGTCAGCAATAATTAAATATTCAATTAGAACCTTACGCCAAGTTCACAGAATTATGTTTATTGTTAAGGCATGCCATATATTTTGCAGCTGTCTAACAGTGTATTTTATAAAGTTGCCCTATTTAGGTTATTGTTTTTCAAACAGTGTCAGACATGGTACCCTAATACATTTCCTTTATTTACAAAATGAAAATGGCAAAATGTATAACAATTACTAAACTGGGCCAAGAAAAATGAAATAGCCTATAGCAGGGGTCGGCAAGTAAATTTGGCCTCGGGCCAATTTTTTTCTGAGCCACTAGGTGGCGGGCTAGAACATAATAAAAGGCTAATTTAAGTAATTGATCGTTAAAATAAAATGTGACACGTTCTAATGCTTTGGTCCTCATATCGGGATCTGGTGTAATGATCTGACTTTTCTTTCGAAAAATGTGAATACATTTCTTAACTAGGTAGCAGTGGGGATTACTCACCGAATCCATTGCACTGCAGTATTTTGGCTTGACTAGCGAGTTTGTGTTGTGATTCTCAACAACGTTGAAACGTAGTTCCGTGTTTCAAAAGAAAAGTCCGATATGAGTACCAAAGCAAGTTCAAGTTCTTTTATTGTCACTTCCCAGTTTACACAGGTGTAATCAGAGAGTGAAAAACTTTACGTGCAAAACGCCCGACAGCGGACAGCAGTTGTATCAATTAAATATCAGTGTCACAAAGACGCACGAGAGGAATCGATTGACGCATAAAAACCTTGAAAACTGCCTGCGGATTAAAGTGACGTCCATATCACCAGATATCCAACGAATAGTGACCGATGGGAGATGCCAGTTTTCACATTAAGTGAGTACTAAGCCTGTCGTTATTGCATTTAATAGCCTAATTGTATTTTTTATATTTTTAATGAATGGCTCATTTAATTATTATCCCTAATGTAGCGTGTTTGCTCTGTCGTTTCAGGAGCATAGGTCTATGCACCACCACCCCTCGCACTCCATGATCAAGCGGATCAAGCTTTTTTTTGCGCCGATTTTGTTGTTTTTGATGTTTTTCATAAAATTCAACTGAATTTGCTTTGTTACTGTTTACATGTGTGGTGCAGTCACATATAAGTAAACATTAAGTTTGAATGATTTACTGAGCTGGTGTTATTTTTTTCAAACCACACACCGCATGTTGGTTATTTCAGCACCACGCGTTGTCCACCTACTTATTTTGATTCACTACTAGGGGTTCAGCGTCAGTGCAGCCCGCTGCCTGATTGTCTGTGCGTGTCATTCACTCTCAACATGGATAAAGGTACACTAAGCATTCTTCAGGTGTGAGTAGATTCTCTATTCGGACATTATAGCCTATACGTGGGACTGTCGGTTCGATATTGTTAAAAAAAATATATATATATATATTTTTTTTAAACATTTTTTTTTTATTTTTTTTTTTATCTCAAAATTATCTGGCGGGCCAAATATTATTGCTGGCGGGCCAACAATGGCCCGCGGGACGCCTGTTGCCGACCCCTGGCCTATAGGTTAGTGTCATGCATAGTACTTTCCTAAATCTTAGTACGATCTAGACCTTCGGTGGAGCAAGATGCCCATCCATCCGTAGTTAAAGCTACTCTCGTAGCGTTTTGCAAGGAGTCGAACAGTTTTCTTCACCTCTTCATACAGAGCAGGTATAAATTTTTCACTAAAATGTTTTCTGCATGGTATGGTGTATCTAGGTTCCACGACATTCATTAAGTGAATCGGACAGTTAACGTAGTAATAATTAATTAAACGCAAGACATTGGAAATAGTCTTACTATTTTTGTTTTTTGTCTTTAACGTCGACTTGATTTTGAATAGAAAATGGTTTAAATTTAAATATCAGAAAGCACTTTACAATTAACTGTCTGGACACGGTATGTGTATAAAAACTAATAAAAACAATTATACAAAAAAATAGAACTGTTTGGCCATTTCTCCAGGAAACTCAGGGGAAGTGTCAATGACTCCCGAGTTTAGCTTGCTAACCCGCTTGCTGTCCTTCACGTCAATGGTGTGTCGTCGGCTCAAATGGTTTATCATGTTTGTGGTGTTGCCTGTGTATCTGATTTCTACTTGGCAGATCTTGCATATTGCAGCGGTTTTGTCAAGTACACCCTCCTTCTTTCTAAACCCGAAATGCTTCCATACCACTGATTTTCTGTTCAGAACATTGGTAAGTTTCTGTCTCTTTTGTCGCACTCAGCGAGCACGCAGCTAGCCATTTTGCTCAGATCTGTCCGTCTCATTGTCGCTTGATTCCCGCCTGTCCCTGCTTTCAACTCACGCTTACGTGGGGGTTGGAGCAGAAACATGGATTGAAGCTGGTCAAAACAGTTTTAAAAGTAGTCGTGTCTCAGAAATATATATTTTAAATAATTAAATGAATATTTTTTTTGAATAAATTAATACATGTGCACATTCATTTAAAATGCAATATTAATCGATGCTTATCAATTCTAATCAGATCGATGCAGTTGTATTTACAAATTCAGATCGATGCATCGGTGCATTGTCCCACCCCTAATTATCACATATGTTAGTGGCATAGTTGATGTTTTTCTAAACTTCAGAAGACTACCCTCATGTTATTTTGGTAATTTTCAATCATTTTATTTCATAAATTGCCTGGTTGCACCATCTTATCAGCTATATGTTTATATTTATGTCAATAAATCTTTTCTCGTGGCTGTGCTGGGTTCTGCACAGCTTTCCCCAATTTTCCAATTTTCTCCACTATTTGGATTGTGGATCAAGACAAATACATGCATGCTCTGTAACAGAACAACCCACACACACACACATTTATGGGACATAAAACAGACTTCATTAGCCCATGAGTTCAGCCCAAGAGTGATAGAATGTGTACCAACCTGCTGCTTTTCCGGGGGAGAGGAAGATCCTTCTGGAAACAGAGAAAGAGAGGAGAGAAGAGAGCAAAGATCAGGTTGGGTCTTGAGTGATAAACAAAACACACAACACTGAAACTAAACGCAAGCACTGTGTCTGAACAGAATTACTACATATCCAGGACTGCAATATACCCAGGACTGTATACCCAAGACTGCAATATACCCAGGACTGTATACCCAAGACTGCAATATACCCAGGACTGTATACCCAAGACTGCAATATACCCAGGACTGTATACCCAAGACTGCAATATACCCAGGACTGTATACCCAAGACTGCAATATACCCAGGACTACAATATACCCAGGACTGCAATATACCCAGGACTGCAATATACCCAGGACTGCATCCCTGCAATATACCCAAGACTGCAATATACTCAGGACTGCAGGCCAGTGCACTGAATGTGAGAAGACACACTGAACGAGTGCTCAATGCTAAATGAGCATTACTGATCATCTGGAATAAAGGCACACTCCATTATGGGTTCTGTAAATTACAACAACAGATTAGATTTATGGTATGAATAAACACATTATACCAGTGTTGAATTGTAACATTTTTTTCTTCTTCTTCTTTTCGATAAATTTGGTGCCCAACGTTGGAACGACAACCACGTATATCGCGCGAACCCCACTGCCGATTCGGGAGAGTGCAGCCATCCCGGGTTCTCCTCCGAAACACGTGATGTCCCAGCTGCTTCTTTTCACTCCACAGACCACAGCTACGCTCACACAGAGGAGTCAGAGGAAGCACCTTTCATATGCGGCTTTGAATGCAATCTACGGGCGCCCGATCGACCAGCAGGGGTCGCTAGCGATCAATGCGCACAGGACCCTATCCGCCTGAGCCCTCTCATTGTGTCCCACAATCACTGACAGGCATTCAGGCCAGAGCCTCAACGTTTTAGCCATCATTTTAATATAATTATTCACTACTGCAGTAGACAGTTAATTTATTGGCATATCATTGGGGGTTACTTTACACCTCACCTGGCTACTAGGTCAGGTGCAGGCAAGGAGGACTGTACTGTTTCTGCATTCCGTGCCAACTTCTGCTATTAATTATTGAATTACTTTAATCATTTATTCATTTATTCATATTTAGCTACATAAGCTCATAAATTAAAGCATAGAACGACTAATGCGGTCCTTCATGGGCTAATATGATGAACCAGCTAATTATCTAACACAGCCATGTTAACAACAGAAAACCTGCGTACAGTCGGTCTCTAGGAATGGAATTTTCCACCAGGTCGTCATGTGTGCATCCTAACCGTTAATCCCCAGGTAGACTAGGTTTACCCATGTTGTGACCTCGACGTACAACTTTATCTCTTAAAATATGAGTACATTTTGTGCCGCTCCACACAACTTAACAAGTGTACTCTGCATCAGATAAGAAACAGAGTCCCGTCTCATCTCCCTTAAAGCCTTTTTTCCCCCCCACAGATCCTTCTCAGGAGCAGCCTTTCTTTATCCGGGTGCTCAGGCTCTATTTGTCATCACAGAATCCAATATGCTGGAGGAAATATCTCCGCGACTTGTATTACAGTCCACAGCACGAGAGGGCTGTTTGCCTGTTCCACGCTGGAGCTTACAAATAGCAGTATAAAAAAACAACAATTTCTCATAATGCCACCAGAGGCACTTTCTATGTAAACACACCTTGCACTGCCCTGTGATGTTAATCTCCACCTCGGAGCTGATTCTTTCACTGGGGGAGGCTCGATATGTGTGTGTGTGTGTGTGCGCCGGGGCTTGACATATGACCGTAATCGTAACGGCGCAAACACCTGCCGTCCCTTTCCCAACCCCGCCCCGGACAGACAGACAGACAGACCGGCAGACAGTCTCCGGGAGCACAATACATCAAACTCACCTCCAAAGAGGGATAATGACACTGCAGGTCAATCGATCAGACTAATAGTCTGTTATGGAATGTTATATGTTCAGTTACATTCAAATCAGCTTTGTGGGAGCAGACCGTCAGTCTGTGCCCATCTCTCCCTCCCTCCCTCCATACATCCACAGACATACTGTCTCCAGGTCTGTCCTTGAGGATGCAGATAGAGATAGAGAGATGAACCCGGATCTTCCCCTTCCTGTGCCCTTACCACATGCTAAGCGTGTAGCTTCTCCAGTGCCATCATTTGAGCTGTTTTCCCCCGGCTAAATATGTTTGAGGGCAGCGTCCGCCTTCCTGGACTCCCATCAAAGAGCAGAGAGAGTGTGAATTAATTACATTGCAGCCCACTGAGTCTGTTCTCCCAATGCTCCCTCGTTGTCAATGTCGGCGTTAGTCCTACACGGATCCTCCGCCAGTTTATATGACTGAGCCAGATGTGCCTAAAGGGTTAACTCTCAGTCTATGATCCCCAAAGGCAAACCTCCCCTTCGTCTTTCCATCCTCGTGCGCCGCGGGAACGCGCCTCCCGCGATGGGAAAGAAAGGTGCGAGTCTACAAATAACCGACCACGGAACAGAGCGGAGATTAACAATGAGGAGAGGAGATGCTGCGAGTGAGAAGGGGAGAGAGAGAAAGAGAACAGAGACCGATAGAAGAGAGCGAGAGAGAGCGAGAGAGAGAGAGAGAGAGAGAGAGAGAGAGAGAGAGAGAGAGAGAGAGAGGAATAAAAACTCAGATATGACTCAGGTGACCCGTTTTTGAGCAGCACAGGGATAATACCTGATTTTTCCAGACATTCCCTCCATGTACTGATGTTGTCATCTTCTGTCCTGGCATGTAATCCTTTACCTAACCGTAATACTATGTAAACAAATGCATACGAGCAGCATACGAGTGGCCTACACCTCGAACCTCTGCCACAACGACAGAGCACAATCCCAGGGCTTCTAATTCTTAAGAGGCTGCAACAGTCGTTCAGTGCTTAAGAGGTAAATTGAAACTGATGGGATATAGCGCACACAAGGATGTCAAGGGCACTGACTCATCCAAAGCAACGTCCGCTGTACACCCCCAACCACCACCCTCTTTTATGAAAACAGCCGACGCTAGTCAGTGACCTCATGCGCCTTTGACTCACTGTGATGTCACCTCATGTGACACTGCCAGCAAGGACTTGGCCAATGGGGGCTCAAAATTTGTCATCACCACATTCAACTTCCTGACAGATTCGACCGCCCTCCCCCCATCACCTTAAAATGGCCTGTGACTGTCAGTGTGACTGTTTCCATAACTGGTTATCTCCGTGTGAGAGGGGAAATAGCCGTACACGCTAACCTTTAGCCCTCAAGGTTCTGAAGAGAAACGCTTGAGTGAAGTGCAGTCATACCGTATGTGGAGAGGAGGCAACGCTCACACCATTATGTAACCTTGCGTCATCATCCCGTGTCACACTATACAATGCCGAAGGCCACACGCAAAGAGCTGCATGTTATAAAATCGTATTGATTTACATTAACTGAGGTGTACATTTTACTATAAGCAGCAACGGCAAGCCAATACACTGGTAGTGGGATTGGGGCGGGTGGGGGTTGGATCAATATTAAGGTTAATGGTCAGTAATACACAGTTACCATAAATTTATATAAATATATATATATATATATATATATACAGTCAAGCCGGAAAGTCTGCACACCCCTTTCACCTTCTCCACATTTTATTACGTTACAGACATATTCTACAATAGATTGAGTTCATTTTTTGTCTCAAAATTCTACACAAAATAGCCCATAATGACAAAGTGAAAACAGGTTTAGACATTTGTGCTAATTTATTAAAAATCTAAATGTAAAATATCATATGTACACAAGTGTGCACACCCTTTGATATGACACCCACAAGTGAGCTGAGTTGCATTTTGTTTCCACTGATACTGCTTTAGATGTTTCTACAACTTAATTGGAGTCCACCTGTGATAAATACAATTGATTGGACATGATTGGGGATTACCAACACCTGCCTATATAAGGTCCCACAGTTGACAGTGCATGTCAAAGCAAACTCCAAGCCATGAGGTCAAAGGAATTATCTGCAGACCTCAGAAACAGGATTGTGTCAAGGCATAAATCTGGAGAAGGGTACAGAAAAATCTCTGCCAGCTTTACAGGTCCCAAAGTGCACAGTGGCCACCATCATTCGTAAATAGAAGAAGTTTGGAACCAGTAAAATTCTTAGACCTGGACCTGAGCAAAAACTGAGCAATCGGTGAAGACGGGCCTTGGCCATGGAGGTGAGCAGGATCCCGAGGGTCACTCTGACAGAGCTCCAGCGTATCCTTGTGGAGATGAGAAAACCTTTCAGAAGATCAACCATCCAGGCAGCACTCCACCAATCAGGCCTTTATGGTAGAGTGGCCAGACGGAAGCCCCTCCTTAGTAAAAGGCACATCACAGCCCGCTTGGAGTTTGCCAAAAGGCACCTAGAGGACTCTCAAACCATGAGAATCAAGATTCTGCTCTGATGAAACCAAAATGAAACTTTTTGGCCTGAATACCAAGCGTCACGTCTGGAGGAAACCAGGCACCGCTCATCACCTGGCTAATACCATCCCGACAGTGAAGCATGGCGGTGGCAGCATCATGATGTGGGGATGTTTTTCAGCAGCGGGAACGGGGCGACTAGTCCTGATAGAGGGAAAGATGAATGCAGCTAAGTACACAGAGATCCTTGAAGAAAACCTGCTCCAGAGCACTCTGGACCTCAGACTGGGGCGAAGGTTTACCTTCCAACATGACAACGACCCGAAGCACACAGCCAAGAGAACAAAGGAGTGGCTTCGGAGAAAGTCTGTGCATGTCCTTGAGTGGCCCAGCCAGAGCCCAGACCTGAATCCAATTGAACATCTGTGGAAAGACCTGAAAATGGCTGTGTACCGACGCTCCCCATCCAACCTGATGGAGCTTGCAAGGATATGCCAAGAGGAATGGGAAAAAATGTCCAGAAACAAGTGTGCCAAGCTCGTAGCTTCTTTCCCAAGACGCCTTGAAGCTGTAATCGCTGCCAAAGGTGCAGCAACCAAGTATTAGGCTAAGGGTGTGTACAGATATGTAACCTATTTTTGTCAGTAAAATAGAATTGCATATTTTCTAAAAACCTGTTTTCACGTCATCATTATTGGCTATTGTGTGTAGATGTTTGAGGCAAAAAATTAACTCAATCTATTATAGTATAAGTCTGTAACATAATAAAATGTGGAGAAGGTGAAAGGGGTGTGCAGACTTTCCGACTTGACTGTATATACACACACACACAAACACACATGTATACAGTATATATTCCACCACCCAGTGGGCCCTATTTTAAGGACACAAAGATGGTCAGGCACTAGAACTAATCAAAAAGAGCCTTGTCTGAATGCGTTCTGGCTTACGTATCGAGTAGAATGTACCATGAAACTGTGACTGAGAACTGGCCAATCAGGACACTCCATGATCCCTAAAAGTGTCACTCATTCACATTATTGATTTGTTTATTGTTTATTACTCTCTTGCTCTCTACTCTAAAATATGACTGTGTGTCTTACACTCATGTCTTAACTTATGTTTCAAGCGTTTCCATTATTACATTGGCATTTACAGATAAAGGCTGTTCACTTGTGGTGAATGACTCTGACGATGTTATAGAATTATGTCGGCTAATGAATAACAACAACAGCAGCATTGTGAATGCATGTTAAGCATTTCAAATGTTTACCAAAAAATACAGCATGTCATCGTCTAATGTCATCTGCGTGTATGTTCAACACATTCTGTCTTTAGGTTACGAATGTGACCTTTCGTGGTTATGATGACCTGGGAAAGGCTGTTGAGAAACCCAGGTTCAGAGTTGGCTCAGATGAACGAGAAACGCAAATGCCCGGGGTAGCGCAAACACATTAGTTATGTGGCACCCGTCATCACAGTCCATCGCAACATCGCCAGAACGGACCCGTACGCAAAACAAATTCTGTCACCCCGTCAACAATATGGACTCGAATGCAAAGCGTTTTCAAACGACTGCACTCGTCCAGGGAAGTTCAGCTTGTTAGTGTGTCCTGTGGTTCATCCGGTATGTTGAGACACGGCATCCCTTATACCTGGATGTTGTCTCTGACCTTTTTCGCTCATGTACAGCCTGTGCTTTCCGCATAATTGTTACAAGAGTGAAGGGGTCGTTCCATGTTGTTTGCATGCTCTGTAATTGTAAGGTATATTTAGTGCATTTTACATTTGCAAATATAACATTTGTAGGACAATTAAGGTTATTATTTTTTATATATTAAAATAGGATATTGTTACTGTAGTAGTATTTAATTGTGCAAGGCTATATATTCCATAAGTCTTAATTTTTCTCATAATTTCCCTTATCAAGTCCTTTGGAGTTACCAGCACACAACTGCATTTTTACTATGACCAGGTTCCAGGTAGACTTGATGTGTATGTACCTTGATTGTATGTACCCCTTAAAGCGGTTAAAATAACACAGAGCCATGCGTTTGTGTCAATACACACCTGCAAATGCCTGACCCTGCTCCCGTTCCACCCACCCTGCGCTCCACGCACAGGAATGAACATGTGTTATTGCACTCTTACGCCAATCCAAAATACCAACGTGTGCTCGCAACGGTTGCATTTGTACTCAGGCCAAACTTTTAGGCCTCAAACTAAGGCCCAGTTTAGGCATGTATCCCTGTTTAGAATCTGTACCAGGATGTACGGTACAAAGAAATAAACACATTCTTGCTCATGACGATGATGATAATGGTATTTTGAATGTGACTCATTGTGAATTACTTCTGCTGCATTAAATTACATTTCAGTAGAGAAATACGGATGAGGTACCTGGCAGGGAGGCAGAGCGTGGTGGCGACAGTGACTTCCCAGCTCAGATTGGGAACTTCTGACTGCAGTGGATGTCAACCTGTGACCCACTTCTTACTCGCACATTGCAACCGAACACCAAAGGCAGAGCCACGCAGGAGCAGACTAAATATTCTCTCTGGCACACAGAAAATACCGCCAGCGTCAGACTTGAGAAATCTTGCCGCTGAAATTTGGAGGCAGGAGAAAAGATTCAATTAATCCTGGCTGATTGCTTCCATTCACTGCCAGGCCAGCCCTTGCCCCAGAAACCCAGTGACATCACCGAGCGAGTACACCCTGCCCCCAGTGCACCCTACCCCCCTGGCACCACAGAGCTGTCACTTTCAGGTGTTGAGGGGCTAATTGTGTGTTTTTTCTTCTTCTGTGGAATGCAGCAAGTTGACGGTGTAGCAGCTCCACCTGCACACCTGGGAGCCGTGTGCTCAGACGAACACCACTGGAACTCTCTCATTTTCCTTAATTTCCTTGGTAATGAAAAATGAGAGCGGCTTAACGGTAATAACACACACACACACACACACACACACACACACACACAGAGATAAGCCTTTGCCTATCTATGTTTGCTGTTTGATAAGATTCACGGTTGGTTCTATGCCAACCTGCAACTGTGCCGTAAGCTCCCAGCTGGAGAAAGAGAGCACCAAGCCTGAGCACAAAGCGCAGAAACACAAAGCAACCAACCAGTAATCGACTACCAGCTCGGCCAGGAAATGTGCTTGAATTCACTGTCCTTAGGTAACACAGGGGGGAGGCACTTAAAGAATTCAGAAATCCATTGAGAATTTCACAAAGGAGCATGCAGGCATTGTATGAAAGAGGAAGCATCCAACAAATATTCACAATTCATACAGCGCACATTCAGAACATAGTCCAGAATGCATTCGGCACACATTGACAGAGAGGGAGAGAAAGGGAGAGGGGGAGAGAGAGAGAGGGAGAGAGAAAGAGAGCACACACAGCTGCCACAGTTCTTGCTTCTTGCTTTTTTTTCTTCTAATATTCTTCTTTCAACACCTACACAAACCCCCCACCCCATCTCTCCACCAAAGATATATAAAGACTGAGTGTTGCAGTCTGAAACAGACACAAGTACTCATTTCAGTGGAACAATTTCACACAGAGCTTTTCATCTCGTTATAAAAAAGCTCTTTTGTGACTAGTTGCCGTTACATGCAAATCCTTTTATGTGCAGATTCTCCCCATTTGCTCTTGTTGTTGTTGCCCTCCTTTTCCAGATCAATAAACGGGTTATAATGGATTTAGCGTCCTCTGTAAATGTCTCTCAAAGCTGCTCGCAAGAGGAGGCATGAGTGGTACATGTAGGCAGGCTCCGGTAGACTGGGCGACTGTCAGGATCCCAAGGAAGCCATTCCGGTCTCTTATTACCCGTACCACTTCCTGGCAATAATCTTTTGAGAGCCTGCACAATAATTAGGACAGGATAACAAATAGTAATCAAAGCAGGCGGAGGATGAATGCCCACAGCACACACTAAAGCCTCTCCTCCAATGAGGGTTGACACGGGTATTAATGGATGCATGACTTCATGCACTTTGGTTCTTGGGAGAAAATGCCCACTCTTAATCGAATTGGGTGGGCTGTTTGCCCAGAGTGGAATGTTGGGCCCATAATTTTGTCTGAAAACGTATCAAAATGATTGGGAAATGTTGCACGGGCTGCACAAAATCAATAACCTAAATGCCACACTGACGAAATAAGCCGTCACTCACCAAGCCTCCATTACGCTGGGGGGATGTGGCATGGAGTAACCTGCTAGCAAGAGCCTTACTCAGTGAGTGTACCTATACACGTCAAAGTGCCAACAGTGTCACTCACATTTTGATCTAGACAAATCAACCATGAGGGTCAACATGATTATTTATAATGTACGTGAGCCTGTATGTTCCTGGAACATGTGTGACTAGAAGTTAGACTAAGTCGCTCTGGATAAGAGCGTCTGCTAAATGCCTGTAATGTAATGTCTTGTTGAGCTCATCCATATTTATTGGCTTGAATCATATGCACTTTTCTGTAAAACTGCCCATAATGGAGCCTATCTACAGCAAGCAAGAGCACAAACATTCAGCTTCGTGACCGTTTTGTTTTATCTGTGAGAGGCGATGTACCTTCCCAGTAACTGTTCCTGTCCTGTGCAATCTCATTTTGAAAGGCAACCCTTAGACAAGCATCCCAGTAAGCTCTGTGCTCACGCAAATATTTGTATGCAGTCCCTGTCAATTTCAGCAAGCGCACTAAATCCAGACATGGAATTTGAGATTAAGAATATATCTAGTCAAAGAGGCACTATAGATTGTGCTACTTTTTTTTTTTACTTAAACAAAATAAAATAGAGAGGGATTTATTCCTTAGGCGTAAAAATGGATTCCACATACCACTGAGGCTCTGTTCTGACCTACATTCAAATCTATTATCAAATAAAGGGAAGTGCAATACCAAGGACATCCATCTTTTAACAACTGCCCTGCCTAATTCAGTCATGAGCTGAACCTGTCTGAATGTATTGCAACTCCATGATTTGTATTTATTTATTTATTTTAAATCACTGGAAGCTGAAATATCTTACAGCCCCAGAGCTTCTTTTTTTTAAGCATTTCAGTGGCCTTTTCTCTTGTACCGTCCTTGTGACAGTTGAAGCAGTTGAGACAGTTTCAGTCATGAATAGTTTTAATTCGATCCATAATAGCCCGTCCGCATAATATTCTGCCGTATATGGTCTCAAACATATGCAAGTGGCTGAGATCCTTTATTCAGGTTAACCGATTGTTGAAAGATAAATGGAATGATCTGTATTGTGAATATATAGGCTACTCCTGGGGAAATATTGTCCCCATAATAATTCATTAGTTATGGACAGTAGTACATATTTATGGACAGTAGTAAACTGAAAATTGCAACACTGCATGTTGGCAAGCATGTAGAGAAATACATGGTTGACATGGTTTTACTTATTACACCCGCGTGTGCGTAGCGCAAGCCGGGGGTATTGTTTTTGCTCGTCTGTCTGGGTTTGTGTCGCGATCATCCATAACTCTAACATTTCTGCTCCGATTGAGATGAAATTTGTGGAAATGTGGACAGTTGGGCAATGGCCTGAATCTTGGAATTTTTTTCTCCAATCGGTCAATTCCTGACTTCATACTGCAAGATCACAGTTTTAGCCCCATGCGCATTATGTTCAGGGTCGACATTAGCACACGCGCGGGTGTAGCATCTCTCAGAGTGTTTTACTTATTTTTGATGTTTTTATGTTAGGCCTACTGTGTACTGAAAGACAATTGAAAGTTTCCATTTTCCTCATGCAAGTAAAATCCTTCTGAATGTAAACAGTCAGGACTGTGTGAGTACACTGTGGGCCACAACCGTGATACACAGCCTCCTACAGTATCACAGTCAGTCAGGAGTGTGTGAGTACACTGTGGGCCACAACCATGATACACAGCCTCCTACAGTATCACAGTCAGTCAGGAGTGTGTGAGTACACTGTGGGCCACAGCCCTGATACACAGCCTCCTACAGTATCACAGTCAGTCAGGACTGTGTGAGTACACTGTGGGCCACAACCCTGATACACAGCCTCCTACAGTATCACAGTCAGTCAGGAGTGTGTGAGTACACTGTGGGCCACAGCCCTGATACACAGCCTCCTACAGTATCACAGTCAGTCAGGACTGTGTGAGTACACTGTGGGCCACAACCCTGATACACAGCCTCCTACAGTATCACAGTCAGTCATGAGTGTGTGAGTACACTGTGGACCACAGCCCTGATACACAGCCTCCTACAGTATCACAGTCAGCCAGGACTGTGTGAGTACACTGTGGGCCACAACCGTGATACACAGCCTCCTACAGTATCACAGTCAGTCAGGACTGTGTGAGTACACTGTGGGCCACAACCCTGATACACAGCCTCCTACAGTATCACAGTCAGTCAGGAGTGTGTGAGTACACTGTGGGCCACAGCCCTGATACACAGCCTCCTACAGTATCACAGTCAGTCAGGACTGTGTGAGTACACTGTGGGCCACAACCCTGATACACAGCCTCCTACAGTATCACAGTCAGTCAGGACTGTGTGAGTACACTGTGGGCCACAACCCTGATACACAGCCTCCTACAGTATCACAGTCAGTCAGGACTGTGTGAGTACACTGTGGGCCACAGCCCTGATACACAGCCTCCTACAGTATCACAGTCAGTCAGGAGGCAGTATGCAGTAGTGTACACCTACTGCCTCTGTTCCCCAGGTGGGTATCTATCCATCTGGCGCCTCACAAGGAGGCAGGCAGGGCTGTAATGGAAACTTTACAGGGGGGACTCTCAGAGCAGACTAGTCCCTGAGCTATTAGGCACTTCCAACCACATGAAGCTGTGTGGCTGCCATTAGCCTTTCAACAACATACAATATGTACACCACACCATGCAATCTTGCATTAAAAATTCTTATTTTATGGATACATGCTGATAACTTCACAGTGGGGAAGAAGGGAAAAAATCAAGCATCCATAATACAACAAGATAACAAGAAGCTTGTGGTTCTTGAGATCATTGTGGGTGGGACTCCCAAGATCCATGTCTATTTTTACTGTTGGTACATTATGTGTGGGGTGTAGCAGTGAGAATCTGTGCTTACCTTCAGAGTGGATATGTATTCATGCATTAACAGAAGCTAAATAGGCTACATTCAGATGTTTTGAGTGGCTTTGAAGGTGTGCAGGGGAAATGCACTGAATGCAGAGCTCAAACAGCTGTATTTATCGAAGTGTGCATAATTTTGGCTTTGTGCACTGATCAAGCAAGCTGAGATGAAAGCGTTTCTCTCCGCAGTTACCATCCAGCTGCTTCTCACTCCCAACTGCACCGTGGAACTGGCCAGGCATTCCAGCCCGGGCTGCTGAGCATGGGATAGGCCTATTCAGGGGCGGTAGCAAGGGAGCCCATGGGTAACTTACAGTAAAGCCTTGCTAATATCAATTATCAGCAGCCCTTTGCCCCATTATTCAAACAGCTTCACATTGGACATGTTTGACTCCACTGCCGTTTCCCCTGTCCTTTACCCTCGTTCACCTCAGTCACGTACAGCTACTGTCATTTGTTACACCATTAAATTTGGCACAAAAACGTCAAGAGCGAAAATAGCCAGTGCTTTCATCCTGCTTTAGTTGTAATTAGCTGTCATAATTCTAACGGAACAGTTTTCATAAAATAGACTACACTATGCACAGATAGCCTACACGAGGTTAAACATGCTATGTTGCAGGGTAATGTTTGGATTGTGTACAAATCGTTTGTCTGCAATACAATAAATATACTAATTAATACTTTCAATTTTAAAAGTTGTAGCCTGGTGTGGCTAGCTCAAGAATCTCACCTGCAACCTTCGGCGCCGAATAATTCCCGAGTCATCCATTGCTCGAGCTCTAGCGCGCTTTGGGCTCACCCTTCACGAGTCTCCTGTGTTCTTCACCAAAGGCTCTGAAGGCGTCCCCGCGCGGCTCTGCGGCATGCACCGGCCGCCCGACTTCAATCAAGTGCCACAGCCCCGATGCTCAACTCAAGCCAAAAAACCCCACAGCGCAAACACTGGCATACTGTGAACTGCTGAGAAAGCAAGTCTGCTGGAGAGTGCCCCGAATGCAACCGAATGACTTAGGGTTTCTAAACGTCGATCCCCGAATAATAATAATAAGTAGCCTAAACTATTAATATAAATGTGTATGCTACCAGTAGCACAAGTCCTTCCTCTTCCTTATCGGTTGAATCTTTCTAAATTATTTTTCTGTCAATGATTTTTACGTAATGTATTTGCTAATTCAATAATACAGCCATGATAGGTTACTATTTGTTTTTGAGTGCGATGTCACGAGGACTGAATAAAAAAAGACGGTTCTGTTGACAATACCATCTCCATCCCTGCTTCTTCGATTTCTGTTGATAGCTTAGCATTATTGTCCTTTCCCCCGTGTACTTTCCTGTTCGGTCGTTCCATCCATTCTGTGATGCCTCGGCTACACTGTGTGGGTCCACGCTCCATCGACAGAAATATGGGCTAATAAGAAACGCGCAAGGTAATCATACATAAATATATATGTATATTTCTAAAACTGCCACTGCTGGTTTTATGCATCTGACATTTTGAACCAGTTGTCTTCAGGATAGTGCAAAATGCTACATTGATCTATGTTTCATAAGACGGTGAACCACACAGCTCCCCTAACTGTCGTCGCGTATTTATTTATTTATGTTTTGCATCCGCTTATATTAAGACAATAAGCAATGGGAGTGTGTGATCACACTGTAGCCTATCACGTCTAAACGCAAGATATACACGTGCATGCATTTTCAGCGCATGTCAGAGCGAGCCAATTAATTGAGCACAACTGGTCTGTTAAACTCATGGTTCCCTTTTGTTAACAACGCAACCATATATATTGTCATGCCTGACACTTGTATATCCGTTCTAGGCATGCATATATTTTAAATGGTTGTGGAGTAGCATGGTCGATTATAATCCCACCGAATGTTGGCACGTCTAAATCCGCACCATTCGTTTGAGAACTGAACAGTTCCTAGATTTGAATCAGCAATAAACTACTTCAAGTGTTCGCCCTGTTTAGCTTAATTCAAGAAAATGTGTTTCTATCCCTCGAGATCGCCTTTCAATCGTTTCCATTCCCTACCTCCCACTTCCTACTGAACAGGACGAAAGCGATAACACGTTTAACCCTTTAGCGACTGGAATCACTGCGCTTCTTTCTCTCCTCCGAGCACGAGATACCCTCTCTGTTTTGACCAGTCCCAGCAGGCTCCAATTATAACTTCTTTATACAGCGGTGCAGGGGACCTATGACAGCTATATCTTCTTTATAACTTATTAAAAAGATGAAATATTAAAGAACAGCAATAATAAAAACCTACCAATTCAATACACGATATCCTGCATACAATTCAAGTAGTGGTGTTGTTATAAAAAAGACCACTTGACACGTGCTATCCAGAATCAACTATGATACAGAAACGCTTGGGCTTCATATGCAATGGGCTACTCCACTTTCTTCGATTGTATTGCCTAAATAATGTGCGTATTTGTGTAAAATAATCGCAGCAAACACATGATAGGTGCACTCCTGCAGGTGCCCTTGACCAAGGCACTTGCCTCAGAACTGGAGTTGGTCCCCGGGCGCTGCACTGTGGCTGCCCACTGCTCCTAGGTAACTAAGGATGGGTCAAATGCAGAAGAAAAATTACCCCACGGGGTTCAATAAAGTATATCTTATCTTATCTTATCTTATACTAATTTGTGTAATAATTTTACAGTTTGCTCGCAACATGATACCTGTGACGCAACGTGGTAGCAACGGAAAAACACGTTAACTGGGAGTGGGCAGTGACGAAGCAGGCTGCATCATGTATACACTGTAGATAAACCTTTGTTGGCCTGGAATCCATCTAGTCAGAACTTGAAGTCGCACAATGCAAAACAGGCCTGCAGTATTTTACAGCACAAGCAACTGTACGTTAAACTTCATGGGTTATCATCAGGTGAAAATGGTCTATCTGTGGCAAAGCATGATAAACTCCAGGTGAGATGGAGAGAAAAATGAGTCTAGATCTCTATGCCACCGTGCCTTGTTTTCATAAATATCTGCAATGAAATGAGAGATGGTTGGCATGTTACAAGACTTACAGAGTAAGATGAAAAACCAACCAATATGGCAATTTTTGATTTTGTATCTAGGGCACGGTATGCTCCTGGCAAATTACTGTAGTAACCCCAGGGTTCCATTATTCTCACTTGTCTGGTGGGAAATCAACCTTTCTTTCCATTTTAGAAACTGTTCTATAAACTGAAATACCTCTTACAAAATATCTGCTTTGAGGAGCGTCTTAACACATGAGGTTTTGCATTCTGCTAAGTTTCAGTTTTCAGCTCGTGTTCCGTCAGATTCTTAAGTAATTACATGTGCACAGGCATAATTCTTAAAACCTTTTTTAAGAAACAAGATTTTTTTTCCTGAAATATTATCTTCAAGCAACAGACAAGCCCTCAAATTCATATGGCATAGGCAATAAACAAACAGCCATCATGCCCTGCCCCTTTTCACCTGTACACAACTGCCAGCCAACCATGGGCAACATCAGTGGGAGAGATGAAGACAGCCTCTAGGCAGCCTCCTAAGTAGCCTCACAAGCGTAACGAATGTCTTCACCAGTGTCACCATGTCTTTCAGGCTGCAACAAGACCAAGGTTGTGTCTGAATCAGTGCCCTATCTATTGCGCCCTGTCTCCTGCATACAGTGGGCTGCTTAATGTGCACTGTTTAGCACGCAATGTGCAGTACGTGAAAAAATATTCTCAATACTATTTTCCAACCGTACTGTGGAAGTGTCATAAGATGTCCCGCCCTTGCGCAGCCATGTCACGCGTTGTTTTTGTTGTATTTGAAGGAAAACGTCAGCGAAGCTTCACGTCATTTATGCAACCAAAATATTTGTGTACTTTTTGAAAAGTGTGCTCTCGATTATTCTCAGCGAAACCCTGGAAGTAAGTGTATTGTACAGGGTTTAAAGTATACTTTATTTAGAAAAAATTACCCCTACTTAACATTTTCATCCTGTCAACAAGCCTACCTAATAGTATGGAAGGGTGCTGATTCAAACACAGCCCCAGACAAACTGAAGTGCCCTTATAAGTCTAGGCTGTATCTACAACTGCCATGGAACATCAAGGTCTAGCACTACTGCAAATCAACATTGTGGGCCTCACAACTGCCGAGCTTAACATCATCGAACAGATCGCCATCAACAAGGTGACTATTGTTCTACTGCAGGAAACCCACTTGGAGAGTACGACCTTCCTGAAACCTGTTCACTATTTGCTGGTTGGGCACATTGCTGACAAACACCAGGGCATGGTAACATTCATACGCAATGACTCCACAGGGTCAGCTATAGTGCAATCCACAGAAGACACAGAGGTACAATGGGTAGCCACCAAAGGTACAAGCCATCACCATTGTTAACGTCTACAAGTCACCTCCCAGCAGGTTAGTCAAAACATCGCTACCCTGCCGCATACGCTGGTGACTTCAACTGCCAAAACACACAACGGGCCTACAGAATCTGCCCGACATAAGACGAGAAGCAGCCATGTTAGCCCTCTCCCAAAATGCAACAATGAGTGAATCACATCTCCTCCACAAGATCGCCATGTTAGGCGAGACGATGCACACCTAAAGCTCCGCACGACGCCAGATGATCTACGAGGATGCAGAACCGTCGAGGAGAACCGTTGAGGTTACACCGTTTCATTACTAATCCTGCCGCCGTCCCTGGTCAGGACCTACCCACAGGCAGTGGACCGTACGCAACCTGCCTGTGGACCGGCGTCCACCGACGTGACGCGGCCATGAAAAGCTGGGGACTCAAGGACAGCGCACCCGAGCAGGCGGCGGAGCGCATCATCAACTTCTGCCCACAACTTGGGCCGCCGCACGGAGACCGTGGACTCTAACATCTGGGTGATGACGCCCCACGCGGCTTGCTTCAACTCAGCTGCGTGTCTAAAGACATACGAAAGAAGAGAAGAAAAGCAGCCTCACTAATCCACCACAGTTCCCCCTGTTCTGACCCAGATAGGGGACCTTTACTAAGGGTCCACCGAGAGACCGGAAAGATTATTAGAAAGGAAGCAGACTGGAGATTTATTTGTTTATTTTTTGTTTCAGCTTCATTGACTAATGGAGTCTCAGTGCAGGCGATAGGCTGGCTTAGAGCTTTTCAGCAGGGATTTCGTACAGACAGACTGGGTTGATTTGTAGCCTATACTCCTAGACAGCGTTCACTCCACCAACAGACGGTCCCACTGCAAACACCTGAACCACACCGATCACACCAATGAGGAGGGCCATCGTGTAGGAAATTGCACCTGCAATGGTATTAGTGTGACTGATTGCGATGAATACACACCTAATTTAAATGACAAGTGTGTCACTGAAATAGAATGGATTCGCATGTGTGTATTTAGCATAAATCCAATGACGTTTTAAAGTAGTTCCGGTCACATCTCTTGTAATCTCTTTAAGGCAATTAAAAAATGGGAAATGAGAAGGAAGATGTGTCATGTAATTTCATTGATCTCTTTTTCATCAAACTTAATCTATATACAGGCAAAAAAAATGTGCTGAATGAATAACTACATATAGTGAAAAAGGAAAACATAAAAAGACCTGCACATGTCGCTAACGCTGTTCTCCTTGAATAATAAATAGAAACCACATGAATTTTGAATTTCTTTGTTCATTATGGCCCCTGAGGATATCTTGGTAGAAGACTGGGGAAGTCGGGGAGGTGTGGGTTCAGTATATTTGTTTGATATGATATCAGAGCCAAATGGGACATGATGCCTTCCATGCGGCGCTCTGTCTGTGCCTTTGAAAGTATTTGGGGAAAAAAGCTGATGTCATCCTTCTCCTCATGCCGGTGAGTGATGGGAAGCAACCTAAAGGTTCTTGAATATTCAGCGCATATTAAAACCACCTTTGCTCCCCCTATTGAAATTCGGCCTAATGGCAGCTGATAGGGTCAGCGGTGATGTCATATGTGATGTCACAAGTTAGAGGAAGTGTAGTGCTCTAGACACACGTGCTAGGTCTGCACTGAGGTACACTGCCTGGCCAAAAAAAAAGTCGCCGTTGCACCCGTCATGCATAGTGCCCACTGTACAAGCCTCTGGAGGCAGTGTTATGATCTGGGGTTGCTTCAATTGGTCAGGTCTAGGATCAGCAACGTTATGCAGCAATCAAATGAAGTCAGCTGACTACCTGAATGTACTGAGAGTACCTGAATGTACTGAATGACCAGGTTATCCCATCAATGGGAATATTCCAGGACGACAATGCCAAGATTCATCGGGCTCAAATTGTGAAAGAGTGGTTCAGGGAGCTTGAGGAATCATTTTCACACATGAATTGGCCACCAGAGTCTTGACCTTAACCCCATTGAAAGTTTTTGGGATGTGCTGGAGAAGACTTTTTACGGAGTGGTTCGACTCTCCCGTCCTCAATACAAGATCTCGGCAAAAAATGAATACAACTCTGGACGGAAATAAATGTTGTGACTTTGCATAAGATTGTCGAAACAATGCCACGACGAATGCGCACCGTAATCAAAGCTAAAGGGGGTCCAACAAAATATTAGAGCGTGCAACTTTTTTTTTTGGCCAGGCAGTGTATGATACCCGTGTGTCTTGTGCACTGGGGTTGCTCCATGAACACGGTCAGGGGGACAACTGAACGTTCCAAAATAGGATGGGAATTGGACATACACAGCCCCGTGTTGGGTGCCAAATTATTTAAAGAGAGAAAAAAATAGACACACGTGCTATCACAGGGAGGCTGCTCCTGGCCAGCCGACAACATGACAGACTGCTAGCACTCTGACCACAGACAGCTTTAAAGGGGTTTAGACTGAGGAACAGCAGGATACTGGAAGGAGAGCATGTTGCTCTATTAGTTGTGGGATTTCATTATTTTAAAAATCGATCAGTTTTAATCTATGATAAAACAGACTGGGTACAAATATGAGTGGAAAATCTCCAGCTGGCAGGAAACAGCATCCGTTTCTGAAATTTTAAGGCCCGTCCAATTCAGTCTTTTTATGTCGTATTCACAACGACCGTCTTGAAAATGGAGACTCACGCACAAGCGAATTATCAAAACAGCAAAATATTAATGTTGTAATATGTCATTATGGAGGCTCCATGTAACTCCACGATTTAAATAAAATGGTCTGAAAATGGTATGCCCCCACCCATCTGTGAGTGACTCTATTGGATGCTTGTACTGAAACTCACATCTCTGAGGGTGGGAGGTTTCTTTGGCGCCGTGTCATAAAGTTCTCCTCTCTGTGTAGAAGTGGGTCAGAGCTGCACTGCTAAAAGCCTGGCAGAGCAGCTTCTGAATAAAATACCAGCAGCCCATACGTCCGAGGGGAAGCTTCATTCGAGGAAGAGGACAGAGCAGAGACCAGGCACTGTACGGGAGAGAAAGGGAGGGTCTATTCTTTTCTGTAGTGTGGGGTATCAGTCAGGAATATGGGGGTTAAAAAGTAAGAAAAGGTTTTCTCCTATAATGCCAATCCCAGCTGTTTTTCATAAAATTGTATTTTTAAATTTTGATTTGTATGTGTTCTATATAAAATGATTGTGGTTTTGTTTTATCACACATTGGATTATTGATGTTTGCATTATGGCTAAAAAAGCCAGGTACTAGATGTACATATGATGTCCCCTTACGTTTTCTCTCTCTCTATCTCTCTCTCTCCTCATTGTTAAGCAGTGCTTGGATCTGACATGTGGGGATGTTAGTCATTCGTGCCTAGTAATCACTGAAGTCGTTTCACGCTCATTTTTGACACGTAACATGAGGCTGCTTTAACCCTTCTCTTGCATTTGGTTTTCCCCCCTTCCCATGCTATTTCCGGTCAAAATTGACCGGTGTGTTTTGCACAGTGATATCTCTGGAACCCCTAATTCAATTTTGATGGTTGACATCTCATTTGAACAGTCAAAGCAAGTAGAATCAAGGGGTGGCAGGCAAGACGGTGTTTCATTGAATTTTGAGTGATTTATTCAACAGTGACGCACCTATGATATTTTCGGTCAGAATTGACCGCCATAGGAAATGAATGGGTATGAGTATATTATGTTCATCCTGCAGATGGAAAACATCTCCACACACACACACACACACACACACACACACACACACAGACACAGGCTCGCATGCACACACACACATACACACACACACACACACCATGTTGATGTTCTGTTATGGTATTTTTTTGAATATTTCTATTTCAATAAATGTTCATTGAGGAAAACAGTATCAGTGTCTTATTTTATATTCATCACAGTGAATGCAGTGAATGCTGAACTTGATGGGCCCACCGGTGGGTCCGGACCATATACTATATATACTCAAGTTCAAGTTATCAACTTGTAGTTGAAAGTACACAATGAAACACTGGCTTGCCTGTATCAGATCAATACATCCCATGGTATTGTTCAAGTTCAAGTTGTGTGTGTGTGTGTGCGTGCGAGCCTGTGTGTGTGCGCGTGCATGCCTGTGTGTGTGTGGGCGAGCCTGTGTGTGTGCGTGTGCCAGTGTGTGTGTGTGTGCGTGCGAGCCTGTGTGTGTGCCAGTGTGTGTGTGTGCGTGCGAGCCTGTGTGTGTGCCAGTGTGTGTGTGTGTGTGTGTGTGTGCGAGCCTGTGTGTGTGTGTGCAAGCCTGTGTGTGTGTGTGTGTGTGTGCGTGCCAGCCTGTGTGTGTGTTTGTGTATGTGTGTGTGCGTGCGAGCCTGTGTGTGTGTGTGCGTGCGTGCGAGCCTGTGTGTGTGTGCGTGTGCCAGTGTGTGTGCGTGCGAGCCTGTGTGTGTGTGTGTGGAGATGTTTTCCATCTGCAGGATGAACATAATATACTCATACCCATTAATTTCCTATGGCGGTCAATTCTGACCGAAAATATCATAGGTGCGTCATTGTTGAATAAATCACTCAAAATTCAATGCAAGTGGTGATCATCAATTGTATATGTTCAGAGGCCTAGTGTGGAGGATAACATAAGATCTTGAGGCAATTGGATGAAAAATACAATATTTATGATTAAAAACAAAGTCACTCGGTCACTTTTGACCCGAAATGCAATAGATGGGTTAAGGTGAACTGTGACACCTTGTGGTATCATGTGGTACAACAAGAAGAACATACATTTGTTTTGTATTTCCAGTGTATTACACAGGACTGGCATCACCATGGAAACAATTGCCGATCATACATTTTATTCATGGAAATAAAAGGAAAATACCCATTAATATTAATTGGTGTCATATAGATACTTTCAAATTGAATATGTTTGGCTCTTTTACCAGTGTTGAAGTTTGTCATGCTTTAAGTGTATACTAATTGTATACATACAAATTTGATATTCTGAATACCATACTGTATAAGGACCTGACCAAGATCTATTTTATTGGATTTTTGAGCAGATTTCTATCATTTTCTAAAAAAAACATTTTCTATAAAATACTAATACTCACATAGACTCTTGTTGTCTCTTAAATGTAGTACATTACATTACATTACATTACAGGCATTTAGCAGACGCTCTTATCCAGAGCGACTTACACAGCATTTCTTTTGCATTTATACATAGTATCCATTGATACAGCTGGATATATACTGAAGCAATGCAGGTTAAGTACCTTGCTCAAGGGTACAACGGCAGTGTCCGACCCGGGAATCGAACCTGCAACCTTTCGGTTACAAACCCAGTTCCTTAACCTTTAGTAATCAACTTATTATTAGTTATACTAATCACAGTATATAGTATGATCATTTCTAACATACATAATACTATCTAGAATGTTTTATTTGCACTACTACATAGCTGTAACACACTCAGTTTTTAACATGCCAATTTACAGACCGAACCGGCCATTTACAAAGGGAGGCTGTCTGGCTTTATGAATGAATGTCTCTTGGTTAATCTGTTTCTACTTTCTTCCTGTGGTGATGTAGTACACAGTACACAGTAAACAGGGCTCTGATTTGGACACAGTCCAGAAGCCATTATGTGCAGAAAACACCAACATCAGATTGTTGCCACCTGGTCAGCAGAACACCACCTATGATTGGTCCAATCAGGCATCATGGCTATGGTGTATGAATGAAAGATTTTCACCTGGTCTGATGCAAGTCCTCAACTTCAGTCAAAAGCTGTGTCCGAATCAGATCCATATCTACTGCGCCCTGCATCTTGGGTCAGTCAAGCTCTCCACAGAAACAAGGAACAATCCATTATTCAGTTTTTCATTTTCTCAGTAATGCCTGCAGGCAAACAAACAGAGCGTGTGCAAGAACTGATACATTCAGCCGAACCAGACAGAGTCTAAGCTTTTAAGCACCATAGAAGGCAAACACTTCAAACAAGTCAATAGATGAATGCTTCTGATCCTCTGATGAATTCATGTGAATTGTGTGTGACAATATCATGAAGGTCAGAGTGTGAGTCTGTTCATTGGGAGTGCAGGTGAGAAAGACCTTTCATTAACGTCAGTTAAGGACCTGCAATAGTGTAACCGGTAAATACACGGTGTGTTCATTGGGAAGTGTTCCCTGTAACAGTTGTGTTCATGTAAGAATATCAATAAAATGTTATCTTCTCCCAAATAGTTTTAAACCTATTAAATGTTATAGAAATTATTCTAATGTTCAACAAATACAGTGACATAGAGTTTATAGCGGCAGTTGTTAAGCTGTTTTTCCCTTTTCGACACAGTCCTGTCAAATGCTCATATTCACAACTGAAACAACACCATCTTCAGGATCGAACTGAAACAGAGACACAGTCAGTCTGTAATAAGAATCACTATTTCAGTGACACCCCATACAGTCAGTCTGTAATAAGAATCACTATTTCAGTGACACCCCATACGGTCAGTCTGTAATAAGAATCACTATTTCAGTGACACCCCATACAGTCAGTCTGTAATAAGAATCACTATTTCAGTGACACCCCATACGGTCAGTCTGTAATAAGAATCACTATTTCAGTGACACCCCATACGGTCAGTCTGTAATAAGAATCACTATTTCAGTGACACCCCATACGGTCAGTCTGTAATAAGAATCACTATTTCAGTGACACCCCATACGGTCAGTCTGTAATAAGAATCACTATTTCAGTGACACCCCATACGGTCAGTCTGTAATAAGAATCACTATTTCAGTGACACCCCATACGGTCAGTCTGTAATAAGAATCACTATTTCAGTGACACCCCATACAGTCAGTCTGTAATAAGAATCACTATTTCAGTGACACCCCATACGGTCAGTCTGTAATAAGAATCACTATTTCAGTGACACCCCATACGTTTGCAGGGAGCTGAGATGGTGTGTGACAGTGACATTATTCTACTCATAGGTTGGTCTCCAAAGAGCGATATTTTAAACGTAGCTTGCAGTGATGTATTGTGACGTAGTAGGGTCTGTTTTTGCCATGCACAAAATGCCAAGTGAATCAGCCGTTAAGGATGTATTATACTCAAATATTCTCACATCTTAAGATATATCGACTGTTACTCCAGTTCTCACTCCTTGCGGGTATAATCTTGACAACATTCAACACCCACGCTACGCTCATGGCTAACAGCGGAATTAGCACTGGCACTCTTGTGCACTGTTTGTTCAAGGCTGTTTGTGAGGCAGTGGTTCATATTTTACAAAAGATTACTTACACTTATTCGGGCCAAAGTTTTCATTGAGCATTCATTAATCCTCACCCATAATTCCACTGTAAAGTGGCCCTGCTGTTAGCCTACTTACACTATTCCACTGCTTATACAGGAATTACTCCCCTTAAATTCCCCTCCTTAATGGCACACATTATGCTCTCATTTTTAGCTCCATTTGAAAGTAACCACACCAGGTATGGAAGGGTATGCTACTTGAATATTCCCTTGTCTACACTTCAGTTAGCTGGTTTCATTTTAAAGTAACTGCCTGTAACCTGTGGCCTCTGACTGTAATGTGAAATCTAGCAATAACAAGGGTCTGGAAAAGGGTCCTGTCCAGTATGTCTGTACGTTGCATCAGTAATGAATGGGTTGTTCTTTATGCTGATTGCATGAGCTTATCTATGCTGAACAAATCCAATCAGATTGAACTTTTTGATCACTTTTTTGGGGAAATATTTAAATTAATGATGGGATTTTTTTGATAAGATTCCATTGATATATAGAGCTAGTAGGCAGCTGGCTATGCTATGGTAACGTGGGTCTGGCTTCCAGGCAAACATGCCCTTTGCATCCCCTCTATCGTTGTCTCTTAATAAAGTCATTGATTTATCTGCTCGTCCCAGTCTGTACAGAACTAGGGGCGTTCATATTCCCACATCCTGGAGGACATCCCAAGTTCTCCAAAAGAGCATTCAAGGGGGCTACGGTGAGAGGAGAGAAAACTTCAGCAAATCGTCCAATGATAAGACATATCACATTCTCCATATTACATGCTCGGGGGTGCCTGTATTGCTAATTAAATCAGTAGAAGCAAAAGGTCAAAGCCTGCTTAAAGCCTGTTCATATATAAACCTTACAGTGCATTCTACAATATAAAACGGACAAAAAGTTGAATATAAAATTTTGACTTTTTTCATGTTTTATCCCACATGTACTATTAACAAAAAAGGCTCACTCACAGGGATTTTTTAATGCAGAGTGCTATAATGTACATATTTTAAATTAATTTTATTATTTTGCCCCAGTCTGTGAATAATTTAGCATCAGTGTTGATTATTCCATCATCTGCATGACTCTATCCTGTGTATTGTTAAGAAAATGGATCAAATTGGATCACAACTGGATCTCTAATGGATCAACATATAATGATAGTGAGAATTGACTTTTGTAATAGGTTTACTGGGCCCAGAATGTGTTCAACTGGGCTCCACATGACAGGGTATTGTTAGTAACCACCCTGGCACAGTTCCACCTCAGAGATACTGCCTCCAATTTCCACCATTGCTTCGCAGTGGAGCACGGCGCTAATGATGTAGATGAGAAAAATTAATTAAAAGGGTGACACCGCATACAAATAACGCTACAATAGCATATGTGCCGTTACCTTTTTCTTCATTAGCACCATATGCTGTATGTATAAATAAAGTTGCTTTGTGTATAAATTCACAGTCAATATAAATATACATGCTGTACATCCTATGGTCCTGGAGGGTAAGGTGCAGTACAATACCAGGAAGTAGACCTGTCACATGAGTGGACATAACTAGAGCTTCTGTTTACAGAGAAGCACAGGGATTAAGACCTGCTGACCTGAGGCAGCCCAGTTACCAGTTTATTCTTGGTACGTGTGCGCTGTCCTTGGTGCTGAAAGCAGGGCAGAGACCTAATTTGATGCATGCACTCAAAAAAACACTCTATACAGAGCAGCTCCTGCTATACGAAGGAGGACCTGGAATAGTGTAACTCTACACAGAGCAGCTCCTGCTATACAAAGGAGGACCTGGAATAGTGTTACTCTACACAGAGCAGCTCCTGCTATACAAAGGAGGACCTGGAATAGTGTTACTCTACACAGAGCAGCTCCTGCTATACAAAGGAAGACCTGGAATAGTGTAACTCTACACAGAGCAGCTCCTGCTATACAAAGCAGGACCTAGAATAGTGTAACTCTACACAGAGCAGCTCCTGCTATACAAAGCAGGACCTAGAATAGTGTAACTCTACACAGAGCAGCTCCTGCTATACAAAGCAGGACCTGGAATAGTGTAACTCTACACAGAGCAGCTCCTGCTATACAAAGCAGGACCTAGAATAGTGTAACTCTACACAGAGCAGCTCCTGCTATACAAAGCAGGACCTAGAATAGTGTAACTCTACACAGAGCAGCTCCTGCTATACAAAGCAGGACCTAGAATAGTGTAACTCTACACAGAGCAGCTCCTGCTATACAAAGCAGGACCTAGAATAGTGTAACTCTACACAGAGCAGCTCCTGCTATACAAAGCAAGACCTGGAATAGTGTAACTCTACACAGAGCAGCTCCTGCTATACAAAGCAGGACCTGGAATAGTGTAACTCTACACAGAGCAGCTCCTGCTATACAAAGCAGGACCTAGAATAGTGTAACTCTACACAGAGCAGCTCCTGCTATACAAAGCAGGACCTGGAATAGTGTAACTCTACACAGAGCAGCTCCTGCTATACAAAACAGGACCTGCAATAGTGTAACCGGTAAATACACAGTCTCTAAGCCCAAACTGGCCCCAAAACCTCAAATAGCTTCTGGAAGTCTTGGGACCAAGATTATCACACAAACGTGCATGTCTCATTAACGTGCGTATGGCCCTCAATGGTGTTTTAGCATTCTACAGCTGTTACGGTGGTTGCTTGAGTAAGTTCTTGGGTATACGCATGTGTGTATAGCGCTTGTTGTTTGAACTATAAAAGAGAGGCGGCTATACTATGGACTGCAGCACAACATTATTATTCAGTCACAGTTCACAGTTGCGGTGATCAATCGTAACAAAACCAAATGTTGGGAGAGCTGTGACCAGTGACCCTTAATTTGTGTGTCTGTTCCCAGTGAAGCTGTCAGACCCCCTGCTTCTCTGCTGAATGCGTCTCACTGACCAGCACTTCTTAGGCACGGCAGGGCGCTTTGGTAAAATTAAAGGTTGAGATCATTGCGTAAGTCCTCCATGTTTCCGCATATCTATTTACAATCCCATTGACGCAGCGGTGACTTAGCTAATCTGGGGATTTGACGTGTGCCGTGGGAACAAAGCTGTGCTGTTATAAAAGATACCCTGGAGGAGGGGTGGGGGGTTTCTGAAAGAGACCAGAGCAGACTGGGACTGGAACAGCAGAGCCATAATGACATCAGCTGAGAGGGACTGGTATCCCCTGCCTCCTGACCAAGACCACCCAGACTGTGAATGAGCAGGAGACCCATCTGTGGAGGGACAGGGCCGCGCTGAAAACGTGACAGACGCCTGCATGGGGCCCATCGCCCAGACCGTCGCCGGCTCGGGCGCCCACTTCTCCAAGAAGGGGATCAAAGGGGTCCCCAGGGGCGCCTCCTCTCATTTCGTGGGCAGCGCCATCGCGATCCTGTCCTCGTACGCTGTGGCCACGCTCGCCATGAACTGTGGGAAGAAGATCCAGGATGGGAAACTAAAAGAGAACCCCGGCTAGCCCCCACCGGTGGGCCACAGGTGGGAGTTTTACTGCCTTTCACATTTCACACTGCGTTTAGCCAACCCTTTCTCTTTGTCGTGGATTAAAAAGAACATTGCTTAACTGTCACTTGAGGAAGCCTTTAAGGTACAACTGGAGAAAAGAAGACAAGCAAACAGACTGAATATGTACAGTAAGGTGTTTTGTACCTCAAGGAAAGCAAAGAAGCTCGGAACTTATATCAGTGATGTCATCTGATAAAGGTTGAATTGTTACATCATCAAAGGAAATGGCAGTTATATCAGTGATGTCATCTGATAAAGGTTTCATTGTTACATCATCAAAGGAGATGGCAGTTATATCAGTGATGTCATCTGATAAAGGTTTCATTGTTACATCATCAAAGAAGATGGCAGTTATATCAGTGATGTCATCTGATAAAGGTTTCATTGTTACATCAACCAAAGAAGATGGCAGTTAGCATCAATACATGTGCTAGGAGAGAGGAGGATCAGACTTTACTGACACACATTATCAATGCACTGCCAAATGTGTATAAGCTTAGACAGGACATGCCTTCGACTAAGGCCAGGCCTACACCCTGAATTTATTGTTGTGCTCTGGTAGCACGAATACAATTAAACCAACACAATCCGCTGTGCTCTGTATTTTTATTTTTGCGTATCTAACAGGCTTCAAGCAGCGGCTGTGGTGCTTTGGTTATAGTGTTTATGTTGAATTAAAAGACTGTAGAGAGGGCCATCAGAAATGAAGCGAGCTGTAATGTTGTGACAGGTTGCTGCTGCTAGGATACGAGCTGCCCGCGCATGTTTCAGGCTGACAGGGATGCAGTCAGTCGTTTTGTTCTCTGTGGGTGGGTCTCGGAAAGTGAGGTGCAGAGCTCACTTATGTGATTGCATGACTATAAAACACTTCTGATCAATGATGTGCAGTGTCTTTGAAACATCAGAGGAAGGGAAATCAGTCTATAGATCCTGACATATTAACTGCCTGGGGCTGATTCTGGGGGATACTGTCAAGACAACCAGAACAGAAGGTAATTGGCATTGTTACCACACGGGGGCAGGATGGCACCCTACACATCGAGCTACTGTTTTGTAGTTGCCATTGATTTAAATGACACTCAAAATTCATGGCCTGACACCGTTTTGTTATTTCTTTGCTCTAAATGTTTCTAAGGCCTGGAGAAAACTGAAGAAATGGCTAATAAATTCTTGTTCCTTAAAAGAAGAAAAAAGTGGTTAGCCAAGGGATTTTACACACTGAACATGCGATCAGTGTTTTCTTCCCTGAAATAAATCTTAGTTAAACACTTCTGCATTGTGTTTTATTCCACTACGTACCGCAAACATCCAGTCCCATTTACAGTACATTGAGGAATTTAGCAGATACTCTGATCTGGAGTGATTTATGTAAGTGCAAGCCCCTTAGCCACTGCACTAGCAAGCCCCTTAGCCACTACACTAGCAAGTCCCTTAGCCACTGCACTAGCAAGCCCCTTAGCCACTGCACTAGCAAGCCCCTTAGCCACTGCACTAGCAAGCCCCTTGGCCACTGCACTAGCAAGCCCCTTAGCCACTGCACTAGCAAACCCCTTAGCCACTGCACTAGCAAACCCCTTAGCCACTACACTAGCAAGTCCCTTAGCCACTGCACTAGCAAGCCCCTTAGCCACTGCACTAGCAAGCCCCTTAGCCACTGCACTAGCAAGCCCCTTAGCCACTGCACTAGCAAGCCCCTTAGCCACTGCACTAGCAAGCCCCTTAGCCACTGCACTAGCAAGCCCTTTAGCCACTGCACTAGCAAACCCCTTAGCCACTGCACTAGCAAGCCCCTTAGCCACTGCACTAGCAAACCCCTTAGCCACTGCACTAGCAAGGCCCTTAGCCACTGCACTAGCAAGCCCCTTAGCCACTGCACTAGCAAGCCCCTTAGCCACTGCACTAGCAAGCCCCTTAGCCACTGCACTAGCAAGCCCCTTAGCCACTGCACTAGCAAACCCCTTAGCCACTACACTAGCAAGCCCCTTAGCCACTGCACTAGCAAGCCCCTTAGCCACTGCACTAGCAAGCCCCTTAGCCACTGCACTAGCAAGCCCCTTAGCCACTGCACTAGCAAACCCCTTAGCCACTGCACTAGCAAGTCCCTTAGCCACTGCACTAGCAAGCCCCTTAGCCACTGCACTAGCAAGCCCCTTAGCCACTACACTAGCAAGCCCCTTAGCCACTACACTAGCAAGCTAGCAATAATTAGGGTCTGGAAAAGGGTCCTGTCCAGTATGTCTTTACGTTGCATCAGTAATGAATGGGTTGGTCTTTATGCTGATTGCATGAGCCTATCTATGCTGAACAAATCCAATCAGATTGAACTTTTCTTACAGAAACATGCCATCATATTTAACATTAGGGTGAAGGTCAACCCCTCTTCCCCTTCCCGAAAAAAACATTTTCATTAAAAGTATGCAATGTAGTTTCAGATGGCGATATAGAACACATAGGAGCAAATGGTTAGACGAAAATTGTTCAGACACGCACGACGACACACGCGCATTTGACGCGCACAACAACGCACGAGCATTGTGATGATGTTTCACACATATTTTCCCTGGACTCTCTCCTCCCGGAGTCTGTCGACTCTATCACGGTCACTCTGATCAAGCTGTCCTCTTCCCCTGGCCCTGCCTCGCCCACCATAAACACGACTGCCTCTCACCCTTACTCTGGGGCCGTGACCACTGGATGTTGATGGCTACAGAATGAACCGAGCAGAATTACTAAATTGGAATTATTTTATGTAAATGAACAGTGGTCAAATTTACAGAGCAATAGCTAAAATTACTAACTAATATGCTTTGAGCATGTAACATAGTTTCCATTTACATGGTCAAACAACATGATAAATAGACTATTGTCAACAATAAACAAGGTTTATGGTCGCCTTGTTACCTTCTTGGCTGAAAACATCTTGCTAATGAGTAAATATCTAAATTGTACTGACGACGTGTACGTAATGATAAGTAGTCTAAGCTAAAATAAAAGTTTACCTGGAAGCCTGCCCACGTGGCCTGGCCATGTCAATCAAATGGGCAGGAACCGCCCATTCATGACGTTTACACAATTTTAGCTGTCTCTGGCTTTAAAAATGGCCGCGGGATGTCAACAGTGTAGCATTCAAAACATTAACAAAAAAACACTTTGCGAACGACTTATGAGGTAGGAAATACATTCAACATGTTTATTAGACCACAAGAACACATACAATGTTTTTGGGAAGAAGATTTTTATGTAAACAAAGAACGAGTTGCTTACAATAAAACTACATTGCATACCTTTAATGATGGGATGTTATTGATAAGACTTTATTGGTATATAGAGCTAGTAGAGCTAGTAGGCAGCTGGCTATGCTATGGTAACATGGGTCTGGCTCCCGGGCAAACATGCCCTTTGCATCCCCTTTGTCTCTCAAATGGCATCATTAATTTCTCTGTTTTTCTCAGTCTGTACAGAACAAAGAGCATCCATATTTCCACATCCAGATTCCTTCTCCAAGTCCTCCAAAGGAGAGTTCAGTTGCACAAGGGGGTTGTAGTGAGAGGAAAGAAAACAAAACACTAACATTGAACATGATCAAGTGCAAAAGTACAGTCTTTTCCCCTGTATTTATAAGAAAATCAATCCAGTCCCAGACAGTGGTGTCATATTACTTGAGCGTACGTGAACAAGATCTTCTATGTCCTCTTTTGTTTTGGAGGTTAACAGAGGCAACCTGTCAGGTCACGGTAACTCTCACAAAAATAAAATAGCACAGAACGCTAACAGGAGGAATAATACCTATACGTGAACTAAAAGCTAAGTCCCCTGTGAACATAAACAACGTTTAATATCACGAGGTCGCTAGTACCTGGCTATACCTGGCTCAATGCAATGTCGAATGACAAAGAAGCACCAGGAAAGCGGAAGTGAGAAACTTAAATACCCCACAGGTTGAAACACAGGTGAAAACAAGGATGAGGGAAAGCAAACCCCAGAACGGAACGTGGAAAAAATCTGATAGATTCTCAATCGGGAAATAAGGACGAGAACCGCAACAGAAAATAAAATAAAAACCCACGAACCATGACAGGACCCCACCTCTAAGGGACGACTGCAGACAATCCCTCAGACCGACTACTGCAGAAATCAGATTAGGATTCAAAATATCTCTGGCCGGAACCCAACACCGTTCCTCAGGACCATACCCCTCCCAGTCCACTAAAAACTGCCACCCCCGACCTACCCGTTTCTCCACTAAAATGCGGCGGACAGTATACACTGGACCTCCATCCACGATCGGAGGAGGAGGAGGGAGTCTCTCAGCAGGCGACAACGGACTGATCAGCAGCGGCTTCAAACCCGAAACGTGAAACGTAAGATAAATCCGCATAGAGCGTGGCAATTGAAGATGCAGCGTTACAGAATTTATCCTACGGATAATTTCAAATAGTCCAATGTAACGTGGAGCAAGTTTACGCGACTCAACCCTCAAAGGCAAATCTCGCGACGAGAGCCAGACTGGTTGACCTCCCCGATAAGAGGGAGCTGTCCGGCGGTGTCTGTCGGCTGAAACTTTTTGGAACGCCGACGCTCGCAACAGAGATGCGCAAACTCATTTCCACACCGCACGACACCTCCGAACAAAAGAGCCAGCCGAGGGAACCTCCACATTCTGCTCAAGTTCAGGGAAGAGTGGAGGCAGATAACCTACTTGGGCCTCGAAGGGAGAGAGGCCAGTGGAGGCATTGCACAGAGTATTATGGGCATACTCAGCCCAAGGGAGATAACGACTCCACGAAGTAGGATTATTAGCTGCTAAGCAGCAAAGGGTGTTTTCCATAGTCTGGTTAGTTCACTCCGTCTGCTCGTTAGTTTGCGGATGTAAACTGGACGATAGACTAACCGACGCGCCCAACTGGGCGCAAAAAGAACGCCAGAACCTGGTGACAAATTGGGGACCACAGTCCGACACTATACCCTGCGGTAATCCGTGTACGCGGAACACGTGGCTGATCACAAACTGAGCGGTCTCCGGCGCTGATGGTAATTTGGCCAGAGCAATAAAATGGGCCGCCTTGGAAAACCTATCCACTATAACTAAAATAATTGTATTACCTTGCGAATCGGGAAACCCGGTTACAATTCAAGTACAATGCGATATGGCTCCAAGGTCGACTGGGCACGGGTAATGGGCGTAACAAGCCCGAGAACCCTTGCTGCGAGCGCAAACAGAACAAGCAGCAACAAATTTGTGCACGTCTTTCTCCATTCCAGGCCACCAGAATCGTCTGGAGATAAATTCCTTGGTACGGTGGGTACCCAGATGCACCGCAAACTGTGATGAATGACCCCACTGGAGTACCCGAGGCCTCACTTCGGAAGGTACAAAAAGGCAATTGACGGGACCCCCACCCGAGCCCGGATTATGTAGCAACGCCTGTTGCACCTCCACTTCAATGTCCCATAGCACAGGAGCGACTATCTGGGAAACCGGCACAATGTGCTCCGGAATAGCGGGACTGTCAGTCTGCTCAAAAATGCATGACAACGCATCCGGTTTAATATTCTTCGTACCAGGGCGATACGTCAAAAAAAAGTTAAACCGAGTAAAAAACAATGCCCAGCGCGCCTGTCTAGAATTATGTGTTTTAAACTTGTCTCCAAGTTTCTATGGTCGGTCCATACAGTGTTTCGCTCCCTCCAGCCAATGACGCCACTCCTCCAAGGCCAATTTGACTGCTAATAGCTCCCGATCACCTATGTCATAATTCCTCTCGGCTGAAGTAAGGGCTCGAGAGAAATATGCACACGGGTGCATTTTGCGGTCAACGGGTGAGTGCTGAGATAAAATAGCACCTACACCCAACTTGGATGCATCAACTTCCACCACAAAAAAGAGAGAGGGATTGGGCGTGACAAGCATAGGCTCCGAACTGAACCTCTTCTTGAGTTCTTCATAAGCAGACTCAGCCTTAGAATTCCACTGGAATTGAGTCGCCGACACTTTCTTTGTCAGGGCTGTAATGGGTGTGGCGAGCGAACTAAAATTGCAAATAAAACGTCTATAAAAATTGGCGAACCCAAGGAAACGCTGGACCTGTTTGACTGAGCGGGGAGTGGGCCAATTAAGTACAGCAGAAACTTTCTCGGGATCCATACAGACCTTGCCCTCTGATACTATGAATCCCAAAAATAAAACTGTGCTAGCGTGAAATGAGCACCTGTTTAACATGACCGATATGAGCTTGTAAATCAGAATTTTTTTAAAAATATCGTCCAAATAAACGAACACAAATTTCTCCAACATCTCCCTTAGTACGTCATTTACTAACGCCTGAAACACCAAGGGGGCGCTAGTGAGCCCGAACGGCATGACCATATACTCGTAGTGGCCGTTGTGGGTGTTAAAAGCAGTTTTCCATTCATCATCTTCACGCATGCGCAACAGGTTATAGGCATTGCGGAGGTCTAATTTGGAAAAAATAGTGGCCCTCTGGAGACGTTCGAACACCGAATTCATCAGGAGAAGCGGATACCGATTCTTAATGGTAATGGCGTTTAGAGAGCGATAATCGATACATGGCCTTAATGTTCCATCCTTCTTTTTAACAAAAAATAAACCTGCACCAGCAGGCAAAGTAGATGGCCTTATAAACCCATTGGCCAACACCCCCACAATATATTCCTTCATAGCCACACTCTCAGGAGCCGATAAGGAATATAGACTAGAATATAGACTAAAAAGTAGAAAGCAGTGACTTGAAAATTCTCTTTTTAATTGAAAAAAATTTAGGGCCCTATCTTACACCCGGCGCTAAGCGGCGCTAACCCAAACGCAAGTGTCTTTGCTATCTTACACCCAGCGCATGGTTCATTATAACGCCTTGCGTTCACGTCGTTTAAATACCATGTATTCTTGTGCCCATTACAAGTGAACTGGGCGTGTTGGTTTTAAGATGAAGAGTGGCCAGGATTATTTTTGGTGTATTGCTATCTTGAGGCAGCAGAAAGCTTGCGATAAAACCACCACAAACCTGGTTTAAAGTCATGTCGCAGTTGTTTACATGTTATTTTAACGGCGCATATAAGTGCGTCTACATAGGCGTGTGCACAACGTGCAATACATCCTCCTGTCTGTTACACACAGGGGCGCGCACAAGCATGACTAAAAATATCAAGATTACAATGTGAAATATTATTATTATATAGGCTATATCAAAAAATGCATAATAATAAAAGGGTCCATGGGTCAAAGACCACATACCTGTCCCTCAGCGAAGGGGAATGCCCCATTAAATTGCTTTCAGTCCACTCCATAAACATCCAGGCGATGTGCGATTGTATGGGACAATGGCTATTCGTTAAAAAGGAGCTTATAACACCTATATGAAGCCTAATGCGCGAATTGTCATTTACACCTAATGCGTGAATTATCAATCAATGGAAAACTCGCACACTGCAATGGACGGACATTTGAGTTCTGAAAATGCGCTTCAGATTTATTTACAATAAAGCTCTGTTCATAGGCCTACAGCCTGTAAGTAAATAGAATGGTTTTGACTGGAAAAAGTTAAAAACCTCAAAACCTTGTACAGTGAATATTGCATTTATTGTTTTTCAAATAGCCTAGGCTACAGTCCCCAGAAATCGCTGTGCATAAGTTTTTTTTGGTATAGCCTACGGTTAAAAAACGGAGATAAATTTCACCATGTTAACTCAATTTTAGCCTTATTCTTCGTCAATTTTTTAAAAATTACAGTGACCAGGCTTCCATACTCACAGCTTATTAAAACGCAACTGATTTCACCTGTTATACCATAACTAAACAAAACGATTTTAAAAAGTCCACTCATACCCCTGTCTGCTATGTGCCCTGTCCCCTCACTTTGCAAGCAGTGTGCGAAAGAAATCCCGCAAAACTATTTCCAAACTAGTGAGGAAGTAGTTCGTAATACTTTTATTTTGGCTATAAGTCACCAAGTGTGTATGGATGGATCCCTTTAAGGGTTGTTTTTCCTGACTCGTTTTCCTATTGAACTCTATGGAAAAATAAGTCAGGAGAAACAACCCTTCAAGTGATCCATCCAATTCTACTGCATATCTGGCAACAGGGTGATGGTTTGAGGCTGATACCGCAGACCCTTGATGATTTACAACCATTTAGCCAACCATGGCTTCCATAAATGCATTCATACAGGAGATTTCCAGGAGCACATTCTGAGTTAAATATGCTAATTTAGTTTTGCATGAACCCAACCATCAATTACCACTTTGAACACACAGAGGGCGCTGTGGAGCACTTTTACCACACTCATTCATCCTCCGCAGAATACTGAAACATCCCCCACATTTCCTTCTCTTTATTTATCAAGCCAAGATCCATGGACTGGGTTGTGTGGCAGGAAATTCTCGCAGGCTCATGTAAAACTCAATCATCTGTCAAATGTCAATTGCAGCCTCTCATTTTCCTGTGCTGGCACAAACTCTGAGCACGCCATCCATCAAGTGGACTTGTTCAGGTCTGGTGTGTTTCCTTCCTCCAGATCCTACCTCATTTTATCTAGGAAACAGCTGGCATTTCGGCTCATTGGATTATCCTGACCTTTCTTTGAAGGCATGATGGTACTAAGATGCCTTCTTTTTTCTTTTTTTTTACAAAATATCAGCGCTGAATGTAAAAAGGCAGATAGAGGCGCCATCTATCCGTAACATTTAATCCACGGCAAGCAAGTTTCTAAAAATTGTTTTCCACCCACTTGTCCTCATCTGGTGAAAAAGCAGCAGCTGGGAAGTGGGATCTCTGGTAGCGGAAACACATTCCCACAGACGGAGGAGCCTGGAGCATCTGGCGTGCCTCCATGTTGTACAAGCGTTAGGGCCTCTGCCTGATACTATCCCGTCCATTCTGCCGTTTCAGTGAGTGAAACATCACACGTTTTTCAACCATTCCTGCCTCCCAATTTTCTCACAGAGTAAACAAACCGAAGTCCCTCGCCCACGGTGCGGAGGAGGAGAGCTAGGTCACGGATAAACTGCGCATTGTTCCGACCTTCTCCCATTGTTCTGTTTCCAAGGGCGCAAATCTGAAAGGTGTCAGGGATTCTTTGAATTATCCTTTTTTTTTTTAAACTCAAAAACAACGACAACAAAAGCAGTGAGGAACAATGACTGGAGACAGAGGTGAACAGATTAAAGGCTCAGTGTTTCCGAATGATGGAAGTGAATGCAATTAGCGGCGACGGGGGCCTCTGCCAAGCACCAAACAATGAGGGAAACCTGGCAGTAAAGAGAACAGAAACGGCGTGGACTGGAACTCGACCGGTCCTGCGCTCATTTTGACAGCGCCGCTCGCTCTCCCTCTCTCTCCCTCTGTCTCTCTTCATCTCGTCAGGCCCTGAATAGCCGCGGCACAAAGGCATCATTGTTCCGCTTCGCTCCAACGCAGAGCTTTTCGGGCTGGTCTGCCCACCCCCCGCTACCACCCCGACTCACAAAAACAAGTGCATCCAAGGTTGTGGGGCTCAGTGATTACTGAGCGCCGGTCCTCCCGGGGAGTGATTTAGAGTGATGAGGCCTGGTGTGGGCTCTAACAGGGGCACAGGAATATTATGACTGAGGTTGGGAGACAGTGAGAGAGGCTGAGATTGGATTCGCTTAGAAAACCGTTTCATCTGATCTTCGCAGCCGTACTGCTGCTGGTTTGACCTCAGGTTCATCAACTGCACCGCTCCCCACTCCACAAACAAAAAAGATATTTCACTTTACAGCAGAAACTTCTCTCAAGACATTTTATTTGACATCAGCTGAACCTTACTGAACATATGGATAAATGCACAGACCATGCAGGACAATAGGCAGGGATTGCACATATCAAGCCAGGCCAGTTGGTACAACTTGAATAAAACCAAGCACTGATTCACACTGCCGTGAGACAACTGGGACATGACAGGAACATCTAACCAGTGCTTTAGCATGCATGCGTATCTGTGTGAAGTTTTGTGTTTTGCAAGACTGCACATGCCACAGAAATGGGAAGAACTGACCATGAGTCAGCCACTATGCGCATACAATGTGTGTGTGTTTGTGAAAGCATGTGTGTTATATGACCTGTATATGACAACAGGGCTCAGACTCTGAGCCTCCAGTCATACCCAAACTCTGTTGTTCAAGTGAAGCTTGGAAGGATAAACTCACTTGAACACTTGAACCTGCTGAAACCTAAAATCCAGCTGGTTCCCAGCTGGTATACTCTTAAGCAGAGCATTTAACCCCAGCGGGGGCATAGCTGGTATACTCTTAAGCAGAGCATTTAACCCCAGCTGGGGCACAGCTGGTATACTCTTAAGCAGAGCATTTAACCCCAGCTGGGGCACAGCTGGTATACTCTTAAGCAGAGCATTTAACCCCAGCGGGGGCACAGCTGGTATACTCTTAAGCAGAGCATTTAACCCCAGCTGGGGCACAGCTGGTATACTCTTAAGCAGAGCATTTAACCCCAGCTGGGGCACAGCTGGTATACTCTTAAGCAGAGCATTTAACCCCAGCTGGGGCACAGCTGGTATACTCTTAAGCAGAGCATTTAACCCCAGCTGGGGCACAGCTGGTATATTGTTAAGCAGAGCATTTAACCCCAGCTGGGGCACAGCTGGTACACTCTTAAGCAGAGCATTTAACCCCAGCGGGGGCACAGCTGGTATACTCTTAAGCAGAGCATTTAACCCCAGTGGGGGCACAGCTGGTACACTCTTAAGCAGAGCATTTAACCCCAGCTGGGGCACAGCTGGTATATTCTTAAGCAGAGCATTTAACCCCAGCGGGGGCACAGCTGGTATACTCTTAAGCAGAGCATTTAACCCCAGCGGGGGCACAGCTGGTATACTCTTAAGCAGAGCATTTAACCCCAGTGGGGGCACAGCTGGTACACTCTTAAGCAGAGCATTTAACCCCAGCTGGGGCACAGCTGGTATATTCTTAAGCAGAGCATTTAACCCCAGCTGGGGCACAGCTGGTATACTCTTAAGCAGAGCATTTAACCCCAGCGGGGGCACAGCTGGTATACTCTTAAGCAGAGCATTTAACCCCAGCGGGGGCACAGCTGGTATACTCTTAAGCAGAGCATTTAACCCCAGCGGGGGCACAGCTGGTATACTCTTAAGCAGAGCATTTAGCTCCAGCGGGGGCACAGCTGGTATACTCTTAAGCAGAGCATTTAACCCCAGCTGGGGCACAGCTGGTATACTCTTAAGCAGAGCATTTAACCCCAGCTGGGGCACAGCTGGTATACTCTTAAGCAGAGCATTTAACCCCAGCGGGGGCACAGCTGGTATATTCTTAAGCAGAGCATTTAACCCCAGCTGGGGCACAGCTGGTATACTCTTAAGCAGAGCATTTAACCCCAGCGGGGGCACAGCTGGTATATTCTTAAGCAGAGCATTTAACCCCAGCTGGGGCACAGCTGGTATACTCTTAAGCAGAGCATTTAACCCCAGCGGGGGCACAGCTGGTACACTCTTAAGCAGAGCATTTAACCCCAGCTGGGGCACAGCTGGTATACTCTTAAGCAGAGCATTTAACCCCAGCGGGGGCACAGCTGGTATACTCTTAAGCAGAGCATTTAACCCCAGCAGGGGCACAGCTGGTATATTCTTAAGCAGAGCATTTAACCCCAGCAGGGGCACAGCTGGTATACTCTTAAGCAGAGCATTTAACCCCAGCGGGGGCACAGCTGGTATATTCTTAAGCAGAGCATTTAGCCCCAGCGGGGCACAGCTGGTATACTCTTAAGCAGAGCATTTAACCCCAGCGGGGGCACAGCTGGTATATTCTTAAGCAGAGCATTTAACCCCAGCGGGGGCACAGCTGGTATATTCTTAAGCAGAGCATTTAACCCCAGCGGGGGCACAGCTGGTATATTCTTAAGCAGAGCATTTAACCCCAGCGGGGGCACAGCTGGTATACTCTTAAGCAGAGCATTTATCCCCAGCGGGGGCACAGCTGGTATATTCTTAAGCAGAGCATTTAACCCCAGCGGGGGCACAGCTGGTACACTCTTAAGCAGAGCATTTAACCCCAGCGGGGGCACAGCTGGTATATTCTTAAGCAGAGCATTTAACCCCAGCGGGGGCACAGCTGGTATACTCTTAAGCAGAGCATTTAACCCCAGCGGGGGCACAGCTGATACACTCTTAAGCAGAGCATTTAACCCCAGTGGGGGCACAGCTGGTATATTCTTAAGCAGAGCATTTAACCCCAGCGGGGGCACAGCTGGTATACTCTTAAGCAGAGCATTTAACCCCAGCGGGGGCACAGCTGGTATATTCTTAAGCAGAGCATTTAACCCCAGCAGGGGCACAGCTGGTATACTCTTAAGCAGAGCATTTAACCCCAGCGGGGGCACAGCTGGTATACTCTTAAGCAGAGCATTTAACCCCAGCGGGGGCACAGCTGGTATATTCTTAAGCAGAGCATTTAACCCCAGCAGGGGCACAGCTGGTATACTCTTAAGCAGAGCATTTAACCCCAGTGGGGGCACAGCTGGTACACTCTTAAGCAGAGCATTTAACCCCAGCAGGGGCACAGCTGGTATACTCTTAAGCAGAGCATTTAACCCCAGCGGGGGCACAGCTGGTATACAGTATTAGAAAACGCTTAGTCCGTGAAGCCCATGATGCCCTGAATGCCAACCCTCCCTTGTGGGAGGAGATAAAGTTATAAAACATCAAATTAAACCCGTGGATGACTTGGTGTGCTGTACTGACACAAGGTAAATATGGAAGTTGAGTGTACCAGAGAGGTGTTTAATGAGAAGGAAGGAAGCAGTGGCTTAATACCGTGTGTGGTTGAAGCAACGGTCGTCAGTCAAAGGATACATTTCCTCTTGATTCATCGTTTTAATTTATTAAACGTGCTTTTGATTAAAAACACGTTAAGGGGGCAGCGGAAAGATGGATGAAAGAGGGGAACGACTGGAATATGAGTGATCAAGATGCCCTTCAATAAATCACTGATAAATGAGCGAGCGGCCTCTGGGGATGGTATCAGAGAAAGAGAGCGAGAGCGAGAGAGGGGGGGGCGGGGGGCGTGTTGAAAGGAAAGGACACCAAAGGAGGAGCGGAAGCCAGAACGCATCTTACCATAAACCCGAGGGAGAACACACAAACATCGGCATTCTATACAGCAGGTAAGACGCCTTCTCTTCATGGCTGTAAACAAGCGCAAAATGACTCCATCAATGTCACCGCTCAGCTTTGAGTTCATTAAAGCTGCTGACGTTCTATTGTTCTTTTGCTATTTATATTTAGTTTCGTTTTTCTGTCTAGCCTACTGTTGCTCCGTAAAAGTATTTCCCCGTTGGTAGTTCATCGTTCTTCTGTGCAGGATTTTTTTGCTGTAGGCTATGTTATTATTGACAGTTTTGTCGTGGCTAATCTTTTATTTTTAATTCAAATGGTTGGATGAAGTTAGAATGCATAGCTTACGCTATTTTCATATGACGATGATTATGTTCAATTATTAACGTAAACCCTTCGCTTATATAAATAGTGTAAACTTGTAAAAAAAAAATTGCAAGGGTCTTCTATCATTACAGAAAGGATTAAAACTGTCTGGGCATGAACATTCGTTATACTCCAATAGGCTACAAAAGCCTTTTAAATGCAACCATGTCGTATCGCAGAAAAACAAATGCCTCGGACCCACATACACGTTAATCGCTAGAAAATGACACTAGACTTGTATGCCACCAATTTAAATAAACTTTTTTGGTAGTCGAAATAAATAAACAAACAAACAAATAAACAAATGCATAGGGTCTGAAAAATCACACACGGCAAACATCTCTCCCAGTCCCGCACATCATGGCGTTCATATCTATTGTTAACAAAAAAGTCTTGACATGAATCTTGCTCTACTGCTACAATTGGTGAAGAGACAAAACCATTTGAAGTCGATGATTATCGAATTCCGTTATATTTTATAATTAATGGACAATGACAAGGAACAGCTGAACACACATGATAAACCGAGAAACCAATCATCAAACAGCGCTTTGTCTGCTAGGTTATGTTTGTCACATTTTCATTTAGCTTACGTTTCACAACACTATTTTCTAATTAGGCTACTACATACTACTTTATGTGAAGTTTTGATACGATAGCAAACTGTATGCTATTACAATTTAGCTTTCAAATCGAATAGCTCACACATATCGGTAGATCACTTCCCTTTACATTATTAACGGAGCTTATGTAAGGCGAGTCACACAACTTGTTCCATAGGCTTACATTTTTTTGTGCCGTTTACATAGACAACATAGGATTACAACAGGTTGCAATGCCTCCATCAAATTAAGTAAAGTATAACATTGCCTGTGCATATCAGATGAAAGATAATGGGCTAGGCTATACTGTAAGTAATTAGAGTGTGGCTCAATTACAATGATCGCCACACTCATTTCCATGCTTAAATATTCCTTTGCACATTTACGTTCTGCTCAGTCTCTCCTACGCAAAGAACATAGTGTGCTTCTTGATAAAGGGAAAAACTGGAACGACGTTAAAGAAGGCTGTGGAGGCTTTGCGATGACTGACCTCATGAATAAACCAGGGAGATTTAGGGAATCTTTTCGTCACGCTTTAGGTTTTTGGGACACTATGGTACGAAAATAATGGCAACACTTACAGCATTCGACTGCATGTATTGACCCATAGACTAAGTATTACGTTTTAAAAGCTTTAAAATTGTAGTTGACGCGTTAGCAATTTCGCTGTCCAAGGTGCTGACATTACACGTAACTTTTGTTCTGCTTTTTTGTTGTTGTTCTGCACAGTGAAGAGATGGGTGCCGTGAAAAACTTGGCAAAACCGTTGCCATTGGTTGTGGCATACATGTTGGCTTCACTGATTGGTTTGTCGAGGTGCCAGCAGGGGGCTTGTATGCAGGACGGGAAGCACAAAGCCAAGCCAGGTCCAGAACCGCACCTGAAAGAGTGCAGGCTTTACACCGAGAGTGAGTTCACTACACCTGCGACATCGATAATACAGGGAACAGCTCTCCTTTATAGAACAGTCTGAGTCATTTCATTATATGTGAATTACTCATCCAGACTCATTATGTGCCGTTTCATTTGTAAAACACCGAGCACCCGTTTCAATTGCGCTTAGGCTTGATCTCCGTCCATTAGCATTCAACATCTCTCTCGTCAGACATTTATCAACAAAATAACTCTGCAAGCAGAGTGAAAGACGAAACCAATACTAATAATAATAGAGTATACGACATCCGTCCTTTCTCCTCCGTCCACTCATAGCTCATATGATTTGCCTCATCAGATGCCTGTTGTTCAGAAACTTACGTTCAAGAGATCGCTTCCTCCCGGGTGTCCAGAGTGGAGGACATTATCTGGGGCAGGTGTGGAGCCCTCAGTCCCAGGTAAGCGACCGCCAGTTCGTTACACTACCGTCCCACGGTACACAAGACAAACCCTGTTTTTATTCACGTTACAGCCGGGCACTGTTGAAACTGTACTTAATGACAATCTTTCGATGCTAAAAGGCTCAGGAGAACATTTCTGGTGTTAAGAGCACTGGCCAGAACCTGAATATAACTATACTGGTGTATATAGAAGCAGTGCATTCATCCACACTTCTTTTCTTGCAATACATACACCAATTTATAACCTGTATTTTTTTTGGACCTCAAGACAATCTAGAATGATCTTATTGCTAAGATAATGATAAACTATGTGCTGGTACAACACTACTCTAAATGAACCCAACTTTACACATTGTGGGTTAACATGGTTTCTCTTGCCTGCTTCACTGTTGATCTCTTCTCATTCTGTACTCTCGGTGGCAATATTAGAGCAAAATTCCCTGAAGCCAGCGGATTTGCTGATGTGCCGTACATAATTAATCACCCAGAGCCTTCCGATCCGCACATCCAGCTGTGGACACCCTGTGCCATTGTGTTAAAATACATCCTCCGGATATTTTCTGATATTTCCAATGTTTTTTTGGCTTTATTATATATTATTTGACCTTCTCCTTGGGATGGGACACATTAAGCAGCCTCTCATATTCCTGTCCTGTAAATAATACCTACATTTTGCTACATCGGTATGATTGCCTTCCGTATTCCTGGCATAGAGAGCTTTAAATTGCATTATTTTTTTAAACCAATTTTTATCTCAGATTTATTTCTGTTTTTGCTTGGAACAGCCTGTCATATTCACAGGCCCATCCTAACACTGACATCCACCATCAATTGTGGAGAGTACAGACAGGCAACCTTGTCCTCTGAAGCTGGTAGCGCTAGCTGGCTGCAGCCCATGTACATTTTGAGCTGTACGGTCATAGCATCGGGGGAGTTCGCCTCATGCTCAGCCCGCTCAGGTAGACCACGATGACCGATCATCCTGGAGATGATCCTGGGGTGGCGCTACGGCTAATTAAAACACCACCCCGCGTGGCTGGCACCGGCACCGCACACTCTGCTGGCTTCCACAGACTGCGGGCGTGTGACAACACTGACAGCACTAACAACACTGACAGCACTGACAACACTGACAGCAGGAGTTTTAACAGGGTGCGTCACTTTACAGCTGCAAATTTACATCATTATCAAAGACAGTCGAGGCTGAATTCTGGGCTCTTAAATCTTGGGAGGGATTTGGATTGCTTGCCGACTTAAATATAATCTTGGTCTTAAAAACTCATTAAAGGAATAAAAAAAAAAATTCTCCTCAGTATCATAACAAAAGATTTGCAATGGGGGAAAAAAATAACTAAATACACATAAGCTTTTATATCAAAAAGAATAGAAAATTGGTCTCCAGGTTGGCAGAAGAGGAAATACAGGAAAGGTCCTTCCATGAATGAATAACATTCACTTCCGTGACACAAGCGCATACAGCGCTAAGTGAATCACTCCGGTGTCTCCCCTCTATTTCTCCCTCCCCCAGCTGTGATGCATTCTTCAAGCGCGTCGCTTGTTTCCACCGCTGCTCTCCAGATGCCGCGCGCTGGCCACACCCACACAAACCCGCCTCCATCCAGGGCGTGCCGCTGTGCCGCAGCTTCTGTAGAAACTGGTACGGTTTCCAGGGCGACACTTACAATCTGGCCACATGTCAATAGGGGCGGGGGTGGTTTCCTGGATGGGGAAGCAGGTTGCTATGGACAACGCCTTTTTTCTCATTCAGGTTTGAGGCATGCAGAGCTGATCTCACCTGCACTCGCAATAGGGTGAGCGACCGGAAAAAGAGTCCTCCGGGAAACAACTGCACCAGAAACTGTGTGACCTACCAGCAGGTTAGGTACCCCTCTGCATACTGTATGCACCGCTGCCGTTTATATGCATTATGCCGGCTCAGTGGCATTGACATTGGAGTGTCTACTTTGACAACAGAAAGTCCTATTGGAAGAGCTTACATGGAGAAACACTGTAAGCAAGATAGCTGTCAAGACTCTGGTCCCTCTTTTTCAACATTATAAGTAGCAGTGATAGTTTTGATTTGCCACAGATACCTTCTGAAAAGGTTTGCCCCTTGCATGAAGGGTTACCTTTAGCATTTTGATCATTCTGATGGCTTCAAAGCTGCTCAGTGGTATGGCTATGGTGGAGACAGAGGGGTTAAGGGCACTCAAAGGGGGGTGTAGACTGAGGGGTTAAGGGCACTCAAAGGGGAGTGTAGACTGAGGGGTTAAGGGCACTCAAAGGGGGGTGTAGACTGAGGGGTTAAGGGCACTCAAAGGGGAGTGTAGACTGAGGGGTTAAGGGCACTCAAAGGGGAGTGTAGACTGAGGGGTTAAGGGCACTCAAAGGGGAGTGTAGACTGAGGGGTTAAGGGCACTCAAAAGGGGGTGTAGACTGAGGGGTTAAGGACTGATTTATTAGGACCTGTAGCATGTTTCAAAACATTTTAGCACATGCAAAACCAATAACATGACTAATGATTGGTCATGGTATTTGTTTTGCACCAATCGTTGGTCGTGTTATTAGTTTTGCGTGCGCTAAAAGGTTTTGCACACGCACAATGTCTTAGTAAATCAGGCCCATAGTAGGATGTAAGGGCCAGATGTAGGCATAGACCTCGGAGCGCTGAGAGAATCATACTATTTTGTTTCCGCAAGAAATAAATCATCAAATGGTACAGATTAAGCAGCCATGCAGTAAATACTCTTCTGGAAGAAATGAAAGATGACCTAGATCCTCCCACACAATGTCCTCATTCCATCCCGGCAATAGTCAACCTCCTTGCAGCATTACACTCTCTCGCATCTGGATCATTTCAATCGACAAATGCCACTGCAGCTGGAATGTCACACTAAAGAAATCTGCATTTTTACAAGATAAACAAATGTACATATCATTCACCATTTAAAATAGAAGAAATGCAGTAAAATGACAATTACCGGTTAAAAAAACGAACGCATCGTAATTTGACTAATTAAAAACACCAGCAGATTTATCCATTTTCCCACACCCAATTAAGATATTCAATGCACTGAACTTAACTGCACTTTTTAAGCTCTCCTTCATACGCAAAATGCGGTTACTAGGCAGTCCCATTCGCTGATGTATAATTAGCTGTCGCTGTAGTACAAACTAATGCATATTGCGTAGGCTACGTACTAACTTACCCTCCTCAGGCTGCAATTTACACTGCAAGTTGTGCATACATCTGGCCCAGGGTATTTAAGGGCACACATGGAAGGGATAAAGGCATGTGTATAGAGGTTAGGGGACACACAGAGGGATTAAGGGCATGCGTATAGGGGTTTGGGGACACACAGAAGGGTTAAGGGCATGCGTATAGAGGTTAGGGGACACATGGAAGGGTTAAGGGCATGTGTATAGGGGTTAGGGGACACACAGAGGGGTTAAGGGCATGCGTATAAAGGTTAGGGGACACATGGAAGGGTTAAGGGCATGTGTATAGGGGTTAGGGGACACACAGAGGGATTAAGGGCATGCGTATAGGGGTTAGGGGACACACAGAAGGGTTAAGGGCATGCATATAGAGGTTAGGGGACACATGGAAGGGTTAAGGGCATGTGTATAGGGGTTAGGGGACACACAGAAGGGTTAAGGGCATGCGTATAGGGGCTAGGGGATACACAGAAGGGTTAAGGGAATGCGTATAGAGGTTAGGGGACACATAGAGGGGTTAAGGGCATGTGTATAGGGGTTAGGGGACACACAAAGAGATTAAGGGCATGCGTATTGGGGTTAGGGGATACATAGAGGGGTTAAGGGCATGTGTATAGGGGTTAGGGGACACACAGAGGGGTTAAGGGCACACACAGAGGGGCTAAGGGCACACTCAGAGAGTACACAGGGCAGTATAGAAATTCTCTGCCTTGGTGCGGGTCAATGGGATATTTTGAAATCATGCAGAGTCCTGCAGGTAGACCCAAGGCTTGTGCACAGCAGGGTCTATTTCCAACACCCCTGTACAGACACGGCACCTGTCAGCTCACATCACTGTCACTACCTTGCACAGCGCCATGTGTGTGTGTGTGAGAGTGAGAATGAGAGGATGTAGGGCCCTAACACCACCCTGCACAGCGCCATGTGTGTGTGTGAGAGTGAGAATGAGAGGGTGTAGGGCCCTAACACCACCCTACACAGGGCCATGTGTGTGAGAGTGAGAACGAGAGGGTGTAGGACCCTAACACCACCCTGCACAGCTTCTCTTATAAAGTGTAAATGAGGGAACGTGTCAGGAAATCTTACAACAAATATGACAAGTGCACTATACCCCCCAAAAAATCCGCATATAGCGATGTCAATGTCTAAGTTTATTTTCTTGCTAAAATGCAATTTTTTTTAAATTGGTGTTGGAGAGCACAAAGAAATAACTGCATTATCAGGTGTCACATTTCCTCGCTGTCTCTTTCACACATTTCCAGAGGAGATAAACGGTGCACTCGGTCAGAGAGAGGGAGAGAGATCCATGTCAGGAACACATGCCTTCACACATCCGAGTAAAAAAAAAAACAGGCTGTATAGCCTTTAAGCAGGTCTCAAACTTCCATTTAATATTTTTCAATCACTCACACACACACACACACACGCACGCACACACACACACACACACGCACACACACACGCACACGCACACACACACAGAAACAAATGAATAAAACAAACAAACAAACACACACTGGATGACTAAATCTCTCAAACACCTGAAAATAAGTGTAGATTAGTTGGTCAGTGCTTGGATGTTGCCACTGTAACTGGTGTTGGCGTGCTAGTGAGGAGGTGCCCTTTCATCAGGAAAAATAAGTAAATTAATATGGCAGTGCAGGGATGGGGACACTGTGCTGTAGGCGGTGTTTGCCAGAGGAAAGGTTAAATCCATAGGCTAGAAAAATATGGATAAAGTGATTGTGACATCACCCATTGACTTTCCATGAGCTTGTGAAAAGCGTTTTGAAGCCGCAGAAGTGCTGCCATGTTGTTCCAAAATTGGAGCCAGAGACTGCGTAGTAGGGAGTAAGGGGAACCTTATATGGTCATTAAGTCCAGGCCGGGTTTGGGTCATCCATTAAGTGAGATACTAGTGACGCGCAGTAACTAGGATGTGCTGCAGACTATCCCGGATTGGTCCATAAAATATAAAAATATTGTCCAAACGACACAATAACTTAAATCGGCACATGGGGAGACATTAGAGGAAGAAAAAACACCTATTACGACTACATGTTCTCGTGGGGAAAGTGTATTGACTTAGAATATTTACCGCATTTGGTACCATTGACTTGCATTGAAAAACGGGCCTGAAAGACGCATATTGGAGCCAACCGCACTGGCGCCGGAGAGCAACGCTCTCAACTAGACCAGGGGGGTATACTACGAAGGAAGTTTAACATAGCCAGGGTTTCTTTGCGTTAGCTGGCTTCAGAAAGCCTAAACACCGCAATCTGGCTTAACCGGTACTACGAACACGGTTATCAACTTGCTAACTGAACACGGGTTTTATTAATCAAGGTACGTGTGTGTTCCCATAAAAGGGGCGGTGTCTACAACAACGAGCCTATAGCGGTGCGGCATGGGCTGTACTAGAGCAACTGATACGGACAGAATGGATGGATAGGAACATCATATGAGCAAAAAGCAACACCGTTGCCTCCAACAAAGTCAGGAAAGAGTTTTTGCAAAAAATACAAATAAAAAATGCTCATCATGTAGGTTAAATTCGTTAGGCTAGTTAATATCTTATTCACCTTACCACTCGTAACAAATAAATCTATACTCTCAGTACATTGTCATAGTTTATTTCTAATGTGACAACTGTACTACTACATTCTAGAGCTCCTAAACTTTAAACTTGATACAGCATGTTTAAAATATTGCTGAAGCAATCACATCACGTTCATAAAAAAGTATTTCAAGCATTTTGCGGAACTCACGAAGCTCGCCCTGCGAAAAGATTCCCTTAGTATCCGCATATCTCTATGGAATCCTTTGAAATGGAGACGCCTTTTTCCAAAGCCAAAGAGTTTATTGGCCAAAGGGCGGTGGTTTTATATGTTTCAATCTGTTATCCTGAACATAACCTGCCCCGGAGCAGGTTAGCCGTTAAGTTGCCGTGGCTATATACCCCTATTAAAAGTGAGTCGGCTTCGTGATACAGAAAACCCAGGGTTGAAGCTTCATTTAGCTCGCTATCCCCTTAATCTCGCTTCGTAGTATACCCCTCAGAAAGTGAGCTGCAACAACAAAGTCTGGTTTTGGCCCCTTGGTTAAACCATGGTTCTGACCCAGTGGTCTCTAAAGGCTAAAATTGTGGCACAAAGGTAGAGGCATTCTATTCACAATTTTTTAAATATCCATTTAATTCTAAGTCTGGCCATCTTCATTGCTATCCTCCATCCTGTTTGGTAGCTAAAGAAATACTTCCCAGTCCCCTTAAGCTGGTTGATGAATGTTATGTAAAATTCACCCATGTAACACATTTGTGAGTCCCCCCCCCCAAACAGAAACAAACCCACAGCAACAGCAAGTCTCTCCAATGAGAAATAAGGCTGAAAAATCAGGAAGGATGGAATGAGATACGTGTTAAGAGAGTATCCTTCCAGTGGCTTAGTCTGAGCATGTCAGTGTGTGCAGGACGCGCGTCTGGACACTCTCTCCTTCAGCCCTTTTGGAGAACTGGCTCCTAATCGAACTGACACTGCCTCAGTCTGCCTGCAGTCACTACACAGAACACAATCTGACCAAGGCCAAGATTACCCCCCGGTCCACACCCCCATCCCGCTGTCCTCAATCACCTCCCCGGGCTGGGCATCAATGTGCTGCGGCGCATTACGGTCGCCATAGAGACAGTCGCTCTCACTTCACTCCCAATACTTGACCTGTGGTTAATGTGCACTGTGAGCACGCTCTCAGTAAAGAAACACAGCGGACACCGGCACGTGTAGCCTATTTCACGCTTGTAGAGAATCTCAGCGTTCACATCACAGAGCAAGTTATTTCACATATGGATCACAGCAAAAGATCTGTCCTATTTATGGAGCCAAAACTGCATGAATCTATGTCACACTGAGTCTTACTCATTCCCCCATAATCCCTCACACACCATACATTCACAGAGACAGTGTGAGTGAGAGAGAGGGGTGTCAGCTAGAACAACATCGTAAAGCATCCTGGTGACTCGCAATTTCAGAACCATTGCAGCCCTAATTCCTTTGATCCAGTCTAGTGTCATACATGTAACCATACGTCTAACAATTAACAACACCCACCCACAAAAAATAAATAAAAACATATATATATTAGGGATTACTGAGGCGAATCGAGGTGACAACATTGAAACGCTTAAAAAGATTAGCTTCCCCCTTTTGATATCGCTCACTGGACTAAGTTCACAAACATCAAGACACAACCCACCCTTTGATTTTAAAGTAACACATATTTTGATATTTTTTCCCAAGTGGTTAGGCTAATACTCTGCAATGGTGACAGCAGTTTGGATGGGTGTTTAGATCCTGCTAATAATGGTTGATCCCAATTAGTCTAAAACAGGACTCACCAAACTCCGTCTTTGGCCTGTCTTACGCATGCCGATTTTGGAACTGGGACCGCACTTCAAATGTAACAACCCAATAATCAATTCTCACACAATTCATGCTTTAATTGACAGTAATGTGCTCGGTTTACTGTTAACTAGCACAACAGCAGGTAAAACACTGGAGTCCTAAAGGCTGAAACCAAACCGCTTGTGAAAAATGAAGAGGAAAAGCCGCAAAGTCAAACTTGAATCCCGTTGAAATTAGAGTACAAAATTTGGGAAACACGTAAACATATTTGAGTCCTGAGGGGAATTCCACAAAGCAGAATTACTGTGTTAGCTGGCTAACTGCACTGAGTAAAACCTGGAACCCTCCCAAATCTAGAACATGGACTGAAGTAAAAAGAGCTGTTCCGGATTTTACATGGTGCCGTTATCCAGCGAAGTCAGTAATCCTGGGCTGCATTCGGATCCAATTTAACACACTCCCTTCCCTTGCTCACTTCCCTCGAGGGAGCCATCTTGTGACGCAATTTGCTACGTGCAGCAAGCAAACTTAAAAGGTGCTCTGCAAGGGAGGATTGACGAGAAACAAACAAAAACCGAACCGAACCGCCCTCGCAACATTTCGGAAGTGCAACACCAGAGTTAAAATGTGACCGCCACATAGTTTTGTGGTGACCGCCCACTTTTTTGATGTGGAGCATTGCGTTGTGGGATTCCCTTCTTGCTGGAAGCTTGCATTTTATACCCTTGGTGAAAGGGAGGATAAACGAGGGAGCGAGGGAATATAATTACTCCCTCCCCTGGATCCGAATCACACTTGATGTGGCTGCCATATTTCATCCTGGAATTTTGGAGATTCTCCCCTTGATTTATTCATACCAATTCACCTGAGCACCATAGTTGGTTAACACATTATTTTTGCTAGACCAACAATTTAAGCCGAGGTGAAATATATGTATTTATTGTTCTTGCTATATCTCCCACCTTTGTGTGTGTGTGTGTATTTGTGCATGTATGTGCGTATGTGCGTGTATATATGTGTGTGTGCGTGTATGTTCATGCGTGTGCGCATATGTGTATGTGTGTGTGCATATGCGTGTGTGTGCGGAACAGATATATCAGGATGGGCGTGACCTGTGTGAGACCCTGTGGGGAGACGCCTTTGTGACGGTGGAGGACGAGGTGCGGGAGGAGAAGGAGGAGGCATCCTGTGGCTGCCTCACCCTCAGCCCCTCGGACAGGGAGGTGATCGCCGCCCTGCGCGCGCAGGAGGAAAACCCGGACGAGCTTGACACCACCAAGGCGGGCCTGCCCCAGTACCGCGCACCCTGTCGCATGAAGAGCCAGCCTCCACAGGGTGCCACACCGCCCCCGCAGGCCCGGACCAACAGCGGCAGCAGCGTTGTGCGCAAGCGCTCTCTCTTTGTGGAGGATGTGGAAGGCAGCGGAAGCGGGTTCTAGAACATTCCGACAGGGCCTGAAGGACTTTACAGAATCTATGACGCAACCCCGGAGGGTACACCGTCGTCTCCTCTAACCTTCGATTCATGTCATCAATTCAAGGCCTCAGAAATACAGTTGTGAACTGCCATGTGTGTGCTCTTTTGTGCCGTGTTGTTAGGCTTCTAAAGCAAAACCTAGTTGTAGCAACAAATTAATATAAATGACTGCATGTCATCTGCTTTCAAAAACTCTGCTCAAACGGGCGACGTTAACCATCTGCATTCACCTCTTGTCACATGTAAGGTGCCATCCCATTGCCCCACTGCAAGACAAAGCAATGCCCTAAAAACATTTTCACTGAGGGACCTGAACAACACAAACAGCCTTCAGGTCAGACAATCACATTAAGTTTCTACCACCCCTTCAGTACATGCGTATACACATACAGTAGACCATGATCTCACAACAGGGGAAACGGCTACAATGTCCTTAAGTGGACTAATTCATTGGGGTTTGGACCTGACAGAGAGGAGAGACAAATACGGAAACGGCTGCACCCATGTTCCTTTCTACCTCCAAAACCATCCTCACTGCTGTAGAGCTACTACATACACAGCTGGTCAGAAACATGGCTCATGGTACATACAGTGCATACGCAAAGTTCAGACCATTTCAAGTTCACATTTTGTTTTCCACATTGACTCATCATAAAATGGATTAAATTTTTTTTTCTTCTCATCAATCTACACTCAATAACCCATAATGACAAAGTGAAAACATGTTTTTAGACATTTTTGCAAATTTATTAAAAATCAAAAACTGAAATATCTAATTTATATAAGTATTCATACCCTTTGCTGTAACATATTTTTAAAGTATCATATTTCATATTTGGTCACATATCCTTTGCATGCTGTTATTTCCTTGTGACCCATCAAAAGACTCTCAATATCTTATTTTCAGGTACTGCTACAAGCGATACAATAAACTCTCTGCATTTTAATGGATCTTTATGGGAATTGGGGGGTGAGACTAGACTCAGCTGTAAATTACACTGGTACAGTATGGAACACATGGCTGGCTAAATGGCTCTTATCAAGGGCCATCAAACGAGCCCCAAACCATTACTCTGTTGCCAGATATGGAGTAGATGTGGATGGATCACTGCAAGGGTTATTTCTCCCGACTCATTTTCCGATAGAACTCTATGGGGGGGGGGGGAGTCAGGAGAAACAACCCTTAAAGTGATCCATCCAAATACTCCATATCTGGCCACAGAGTGATGGTTTGGGGCTCATTTGATACCTCAGACCCTTGATGACTTACAGCCATTTAGCCAGTCATGTGTTTCATACTGTACTAGCGTAATTTACAGCTGAATCTAGTCTCACCTCCCAATTCCCATAGAGATCCATTAAAATGCAGAGGTTATAGTATCGCTTGTAACAGTATCTGGAAATAAGATATTGAGTCTTTTGATGTTGATGGGTCACAGACTTCAGGAAGTAACAGCATGCAAAGGATATGCGACCAAATATGAAATATGATACTTTAAAAATACGGTAAAGCAAAGGGTATGAATACTTATATTTCTGTTTTAGAGTTTTAATAAATTTGCTAAAATTTCTAAATGAATTCAAATTAATTTAATCCATTTTAAGTTGAGTCTGAAACATAAAATGTGGAAAACTTGCAAGGGTCTGAAAACTTTCCGTAGGCACTGTACACTCACTAATCCAGAATGTAATTCACTTATACGATTATTGTGTTACTGCCACGTCTGTTTATTCATAAGCACTTAAGCTGGCGTAATAGGGGGGGGGGTTGGCATACTGTACCACCCATGTTAGAACATGAGATTATCAGAGTCAGCATGTGGCCGAGATACTTAAGCATCCAGAAGGTTCGAGAAGGTTTAAAATTTAGCGGGCAAAGCTGCTTACAGAAAGCACAATTTAGAAACAATTAAACCCTCTGGGAGATTTTGGTACATCTTGCTTTAAATGAGGTGAAGCGGTACAAACAGATGAAACAATTGGGGGGGGCGGGGGGTGGAGCTAGACAGAACAGAGCATGAAAACATTTGGATATACATTTTTTCCTGTAAGTGCTGAATAAATTCTGTGTTTCTAAGTGTGCTTGAAATGGTTCCTTCTCTCAAGTAAAATAAATAAAAAGTTCAAGGCCCTCAAAAGCTCAGAGTTCTGTTAACAGCAAACAAGTCTGGAAGATTCTTAGGATGGTGGGTGGTTAATTCCCTTAAGTTTAGGAATATGGGCCAAAGACTGAAATGCCGTTTTTTTGTTTTTTTAATGATGAAAAAGTTGAAACTCCTGATAGGACTGCCAAGCACAAGAGACGATCACTGCAGTGCATCATGAATCCCACCTGAAGAACTGCTTTATCTTGAAATGAAAATAATTGTATTCACTTTTCCAAATTATTTTACTTCCAAGTACATCAAGCTAAGCTTTGGTGACATGCAACATAACAAATGGGTACTATGCTTCTGAAGTACTAAGCTATACTGCATACCCACCTACGTTGTTCAGTCCACAAAACTACCACTGGTGCTGAAGATTGACCATTACTGCTAGCTGACGTGGTGACCAACATGACTTACCTCAGGAACCATATATACAACGCCCTCCATAACGTTTGGGACAAATACATTTTTTCCTCTTGATTCGACTCTGGACACCAATTTTATATTTGTAAACAAACAATTCGCACGTGGTTAAAGTGCAGATTGTCAGCTTTTATGAAAATTTACTTTTTATACATTTTGGTTTCACCATTTTTTCAGCCCTTTGTATACATAGAAAACTGTGACCTGGGGGTATACTACGAAGCAGGGTTACGAAGCTGAATAAACGCACTGAGTAAAACCGGGAACAGCTCTTTTTACTTCAGTACGTGCTCCAGATTTGGGAGGCTTCCGGGTTTTACTCAGTGCAGTTATCCAGCAAAGTAAGCCTGCTTCGGAGTATACCCCCCAGCCATCTCATTTTGAGGCACACTATTGGTTCGCATCTTGCAGTGTAGCCCCTGTAGTTATGTTCGTGAATTCTTCGGAGGCCAGTAGTCACTGACACAAACACAACTGCCTCCCGATGAGCGTTTCTGATCTGTCAGACAGGTGTTTGGGGGTGTTTCTTCATTATGGTGAGAATTCATCGACCTGTAGGCACAAACATCATACAACATAGATTTAACTAACCATGGGTATGAACAACACTAATCAACATTACACTTTACATAATCACTGACACTAACACATGTGCTACGACAACATCAATAACATCACACACATCACTAATTACACACATCATTCAATAAATACAATATCTCACACACATACATAACAAGCAAGACAACAACACATGACACATAATATGGGAGTACAATATCACATCACCAACGATGTTTACACACTGAACACATTAGGATGTCAATAATCAGTTTGACTTTAAATGGCAATCGGGGGTAAATAAATAAGGGGATGACAGTTAGCAGGCAACAGCTAGTTCTATCCAGGGATCTACTATTTGCTGTCTTGACACAATTAGTGGTATTGGGCAGAATGTTGACTGTCCTTAGGCCATTAGGGCACAGACCCGACAATGACTTCAGGATGGTGAGTTCCACATGTATTTAGGCACCTCTTGGACCCTGTCTAGTGACTGGGTGGCGCTGACAGACAATTACAAGCCATATTTTGCTCCCTGTGACTTTAGGTCTGTTCCCTCACAAACTCCCCTTTTGTAAAGACTGGGCAGTTGAATCTGAGCTCTGGTTTTTCCTGTAAAGCAGAGGTGCTTTTTTGGTCTAATTGATTCATTCATGCATTTTCCTGATTTTTAGGCCTGTGTTTCTATTTAAAGTGTTTTCAGTTCTACCGCATGTTGTTTTGAACTTAGTGGGAGGTTGAATAAACATTTATTGTATATAGCTGTTAGGTGCTTTAGCAGTGTTCTAATGAAGTTTGTCTTCCTTTCATATGGTGTTTCCAAAGACCAGTTTGATGTATGAATGAGGTTCTTAGGGTTAGAGTGTCAGGTTCTAGTAATAATTTGTTTTTTTCAGGGTATAGTTCAGAAGTGTGATGTTGAAATTCTATAGGTTGAATAGGATTTGTGTAATGGGAGGTTTGATGTCTTTGGATGAATTTCTCTTGTCAGTTCTAGACTAGTTCTAGTTCCTCTTTGAAATGCTCCTTAGTTCCAGTTGGGTTTTCCTCCTCCTTCCCATCTAGTGCTGTTGTTTCAGAGTTGCAGTGGATTTTTTTGTCCTTTTGGCACCAGCAGTGCTATTTGTGGGACATTGGATACTGTATAGGTGCCAGGTTTGTAGTGCTCATCTGCATTTTTGTAGTTTTTTTGTAGTATGTCTATGACTTCTGTGTTTTGTTTCCTAGGGTAACAAGACTGGTCATCAGCATACATCCTGTCTGATGGTTTTTCATCTGCATGTCCCAGTGGGTTGATGTTTTTGTAGAAGGGGTAGGGGACGTGATGCTGATCATCATAAGGATGGATGACATTTGTTCCAGTATTTTTGTCGTTGACATATTGAGTGAACCTACTGTGTTGAGTTTTGAGTGATACACCGGTGAGACAACACCTTTTGGAGATTTGAGAAGATCTAGGGTTAGGTTTTTCTTTTGAAGGCCTTAGTTTTTTTAAGAGGAATTATTTGTTTTGGTTGTCTAAGCCGTTTTCTACGTATTTGTCTTTATTAAGTGTGTATAGCTTGGCTTGGGTCCTTGAAAAAAACAGCACCTGACTCTTTGTCCTTGCTCTTGGAAACCAACTGCAATTTTAATTTCTGTTCTCTGGTTCTTTTGAAGGATGTGGTGATTGGCTGACCGTTTGTGTTGCCAGAGTGCACCTTGCCCTTGTTGTGGAGTTTTACCAGGAGGTCTGGTTTGACTCACCATCTTCTTGGCTGGTTGACACATGGGGATTGGGTGATAGATGAGTGCACTAGTATAGTGCCTTGTTCCCTGGAGGTAGTGATGGGTTGTTTTTGATTTTGGGGGGGGATATGGAGTGTCTCAGAGAGTTTGTTTTGAGGTTTATCTCCTGGGCTCGTAGGCGTCCTGGCTTTCAGGCCTGTTTGGGGAACTCTGTGGCAAGCTCGTTTGGGCTTCTGGCTTTTCTCTAGCTCAAAGGAGGAAGAATGTTTTTTTTTTACTGGCTTTAATAGATTCTAGGGTATTGGCAAAGTGTTTAGTTAGGCTGGCGTGTTTTGGAAAGTGTTTTGTTAATTAGTGTTAAGTTCAAGGGTGGGGGGTGGTTAACTAAGATGTTCTTTGTGTTTAGTCTGTGGGGTCTTTTTTTTTGATTGCGATGTTTTTCTTTTTTCTGTTTCATGTTTGCCAGACATTGAGTTTTTTTTTTTCCTGCTTTTATTATATCTCTGTTAGAAGTTTTTTTTTAGTTTTTTTTTTGGTCTGTGGATTTGTGTTCCAAGATTCCTTGTTTTCTGTTTTTCCGAGGTCGATGTCCCTTTTTTCTTTCTTCTGTTGTTTTGATTCGTGAATCCCTGTCTGACATTTGTTTTCTTTGGTTTTTTGGCTCTTCCCTTTCTCTTTTTGGCTTTTGACATTTTTTTTCTTTTTGGCTTGAGGAGGTTGTCTCCCCTTCATTTTTGGCTTTGTTTTTTTCTGGAGAAGGCTATTTATGGCATTGATGATTTGGCTTCTTCAGTTGATTTTTTTCTGTTGCATTATTTTGATTTTTTTGCATTGTTTTTTTGATTTTATTTGGAGATGGTTTTGAATTTTTTTTTGTATTTTTATTTTTTGTTTATGTGTTTTTCTAGTGAAGCAGTTGAATTTGGTGGTGGAGATAGACATTATTTTGTTCTAGCTTGTATTAGAGATTTTGTGGCAGATAGGTCGTTTGTTGGTCTGGTTGTCTTGGAAGGTTATGGTTATTTGTTTTGGTTTTTGTTCTGTTGGCTGAATTTATTTTGCATTTTGTTGTGGTTTTGGTTTTTCTTATTGTGTTTTTGGTTTTTCATTTAGGTTTTGTGGGTTTTTTGTTTGTTCTGATTTGGTTGTTTTTTTTTTTTGTTTGTTCCAGTTTTACATTTGTTTGTTTTTATTTTATGGTTGGTTTTTTAGGGGAGATGTTTTTTCTTTTTGGAGGATAGGAGACCTAAAACTTTTTCATTACAGTACTTCTGAGAGAGTACCACACACCTTTAAAGTTAGTGGTACTCCTTGTGGACCAGTTCTGTGATTGTGTCCTGACAAGTCAGTAGGACACCCCCCTTCTTTACCCAAGTCTTTGATTTGTTCCTTCAAACATTGTATAGGAGGACCCCCAATCCTTTGTTTAGGGGATCTGTCGGGCTAAAAACAATGAGGCTGTTTGTTTAGTGTTTCTAGATGATAGGATGTTAGGTGAGAGTTTAGGACTCAGGGGCTAGGCATAAGTAAGATAGCAGAGGGGACCCTTTGCGTTGTACTGGGGGGCTTATTACAGGGGGAGCTTGGTTTAGAGTTTCCAAAGGAACCCTTTGCTTTTGGGGTACTTTCAGGTATTTTTTCTAGCTTTTACAGTTCAAGTTTCTTTTCTAGCTCGGGAGGGATGGAGGACAGGGGGGGGGATGGTCAGCTCTACTGGGGGGGGAGGAGGAGGGGGGGGGGGGGGGAGGGGGGGTGGGTGGGCGGGGGGATGGCGGGGGGGGGGGAGGGGGGGCTGGGGAGCGGGGGGGGGGGGGGGGGGGGGAGGGAGGGGGGGGGGGGGGGGGGGGGGGGGGGGGGGGAGGGGGGAGGGGGGCGGGGGGGGAGGGGGGGGGGGGGAGAGGGAAGGGAGGGGGGGGGGGGGAGAGAGGGGGGGGGGGGGAGGGGATGAGGGAAGGAGGAGGGGAGGAGACCAGGAGGGGGAGGGAGGGAGGGAGGGGAGAAGGGCAGGGACGAGGGGGGAGGAGAGGGAGGAGTAAGAGTTGGGGAGGAATGATCCGATGAGAAGTTAAAGCACAAGCTTTCACAGAGGGTTTGCCTTTCATAGGGGGTGCCGGTCCATAGTGCCGGGTGAGGGAAACAGCATGGAGCTATGCAATGGGGAGTGGAGGAGTAGCATGATAGCAGGTTAGCAGGTAGACCACTGGACAGCCAGCATCCAGGGCCACAATGAAAAAAGGAAAAAACAAGGAGAAAGGAGAGTAGTCTAGTCTGATGTAACCTGTGGGGAACATAGCAGCCCCCCTGGTGGGGGGGCTGCATCCAAATTTTGTTGCATGTTGTCCTTTGTTCAACACGGCACATCACAGCACACAGCACAACAAAACTTGGCAATTCATGCAAACAGTATAAAAAATTAAAGAATAGAAAAGAATAAAGTAACTAAAAAAATAAAAAAAAAAAGAAAAGTTACAGTTTGTTAAGTAAATATATATATATAAAAAAAAAAAAAAAAAAAAAAATAATAATAATAATAATAAATAAAAAATCGGGCGCCAGGGCCACCTATGATTTACCATGTGGGTCCTAACTCAGCTGGTCTTCCTTTGCAATTGCTGAGCTCACCAGTGCTCTCTTCTTAAGGTTGTTCCAAACTGTTGATTTTGGTAAGCCTAAGGGTTGGCCTGTCTGACTGTTCGTTTCTTATTTCTCAGCCTCATAATGGCTTCCTTGACCGTTGGCACAACTCTGGTCCTCATGTTAACAAATGCCAACAACAGACTCCAAAGGTGATCAAAAGCATGGAATCAAGACTAGATACTGAAAGCTAGTCAGTATCTAAAGTTGATGAGACTAAAGTTGAACTTTTTGGCTTAAACGCTAAGCGGTATGTGTGGCGCAAAGCCAACACTGAACACCAGCCAGGTAACACCATCCCCACCGTTAAGTATGGCGGTGGTAGCATCATCAAACACTGCACACCAGCCAGGTAACACCATCCCCACCGTTAAGTATGGCGGTGGTAGCATCATGTTGTGGGGATGCTTTGCTTCAGCAGGGACTGGCAATCTTGTCAGGATTGATGGAAAAATGAATAGTGCACAATATAGAGAAATCCTGGACAAAAACCTGCGCCCCTCTGCCAAAAAGCTCAAACTGGGTGGGAAGCTGCTGTTTCAACAGGACAATGATCCGAAGCACACTGCCAAAGCAACAGTGGGATGGCTTCAAATGAAGAAGGTAGATGTTCTAGATTGGCCCAGTCAGAGTCCTGATCTCAACCCGATAGAAAATATGTGGCAAGAACTAAAAATGGCTGTACGTCACCGCGCCCCACCCAACTCGACACAGCTGTACGTCACCGCGCCCCATCCGACTCGACACAGCTTCAGCAATTTTGCAAAAAGGAATGGGCAAAAATAGCTCCATCACAGTGTGCAAAGCTAATAGAGACTTATCCAAGAAGACTTCTGGCTGTAATAAAAGCCAGAGGTGGTTCAACCAAGTATTGACTCAGGGGGCTGAACACTTAAAAAATGACCATCTCAGTTTTGCCATTTTCTTTTTGTTATGGTTTACTTTTTAATTTTCTTTTTGTGGGGACTCTGTAAAGAAGAATGTGTGTATCATCACAAATAAAAACTCCCCATTTAATGCATCAAAATCCCAGGTTGTGAGACTTTTAAATGTGAAGAAAGTGTTGGGGGATTCACTTTCTTCTGAGTTTTATCGGCCATTAGTAAACTGCAGGGATTAACACTGGAATGGCCAAAACCATTGATTTTACATGTACCGTCCAAATGTAAATTACTCTGCCACTGTGAATGTTTGGTAGTTCACCTTTTGTAGATTTGCATTTTAGAAAAGGTACACAAACTGTCAAGCAGTCAAAATGAGCCATATCATTTGCCAATCTTTCGTCAAGGCGTACAGATTGTTTATTTCATGGGCATTTTTTGAACACTCATCCCATTTCACAAAAACACAGCACCTGGTCTCCATTAGCAGCTTTGTATTAAATAGTGAAAAAGCCTGCTTGTCAATACCAGCTAATTTGACCCCATTTGCTGTATTTCCCGATTTTTCATCCCAACTAGTATATTTCCACGCATAGGAACTGGCAAAAACATACCTTGTTTTAATCGGTCTTTAATTTTGGTTTATAAGCCGAAATGAGTGTAGGCCCATTTCAAGGTCACATGCTCAGAATAGGCCAATAACACTTGCTCTCTACGCTCATTAAATAAAAAAGACAAACACAGCCCAGCTTGCTAATGGGCACCTCCTGTAAAGCATTGAACAAGAGAACAGCCATCATCAACTGTGCCACCTCATTTAATCCCTCTCATATGGCTGGAATAATCACTAAACTGTCTCTGAATGGGTCAGGATCTCTTATATTGATAATAATGACCATCGAGCACTCCACCTGACCTTCTACAGCAAGGGCAAACCGCAGAGGCGTGACAACAGAAGTGCTCTCCAGACTAGCCGCAGTCTGCCCATCAAATACAATGCAGAGCGAACAGTGTTAAAAGGATCACCATCCTTTAGAGCTTAGCCCCTGAGTGAACTGCAGTAACATTACCAACCAACTAAAAATGTTCATTTGTATAAAGGTTTGCCATTTCCCCAATACAGATTCTAGATCTTATAGCACACTTTACATCATACTTAAATATAACGCAAGACTGAAGTTCTTCAGCTTTTGTTAACACTTTCCTGTATACCTGGGCATAGAATTTGATCAAATTAATCCCAGGCTCGGGGCTTACTAATCATGGCGTTTCTTCACTTTCTTCATGAGATGGCACACATTGTACACACATGCACACAAACACTTTGTCCTGGCCTGTGCAACTTTGTCTGTCATTGGACCTTGTACAAATACTTCAGTGTGGATGCACAAAATTGCTTTCCCAAACAAGGTTAAGTGCTTCTGAGAAACAGCTATAAAATCTATTATGGAAAGAAAAGAGCTCTTGAACTTGAATTTTAAATATCAGACTTTGAAACCTAAGAAATTGCAACGAATAAAACTTAATTAAAAAACTTCTAATAACAGCAATTTATTATTGTTACAAAAAAATAATAATAAATCCACAGAACGTTTACCAATAAGTATAATCTCTGGAGAGAGAGGCATATTTCAGCGATGATGATGTGCACTGGTCACTAACATTCTGCTCCATTTGTCCTCTTAAGAGACCTGTGTGCCTGTGTGCCTGTGTGTATAAGCGAGCTGGTGTGTGTGTGCGTGCGTGCGAGTGCGGTGTGTTTGTCATTGTGCCTGTGTGTGTATGTGACCATGCCTGTGTGTGTGCGTGTGTGTGCGTGTGCGGTGTGTGTGTGTATACGCGAGCTGGTGTGTGTGTGCGTGCGTGCGAGTGCGGTGTGTTTGTCATTGTGCCTGTGTGTGTATGTGACCATGCCTGTGTGTGTGCGTGTGTGTGCGTGTGCGGTGTGTGTGTGTATACGCGAGCTGGTGTGTGTGTGCGTGCGTGCGAGTGCGGTGTGTTTGTCATTGTGCCTGTGTGTGTATGTGACCATGCCTGTGTGTGTGCGTGTGTGTGCGTGTGCGGTGTGTGTGTGTATACGCGAGCTGGTGTGTGTGTGCGTGCGTGCGAGTGCGGTGTGTTTGTCATTGTGCCTGTGTGTGTATGTGACCATGCCTGTGTGTGTGCGTGTGTGTGCGTGTGCGGTGTGTGTGTGTATACGCGAGCTGGTGTGTGTGTGCGTGCGTGCGAGTGCGGTGTGTTTGTCATTGTGCCTGTGTGTGTATGTGACCATGCCTGTGTGTGAGCGTGTGTGTGCGTGTGCGGTGTGTGTGTGTATACGCGAGCTGGTGTGTGTGTGCGTGCGTGCGAGTGCGGTGTGTTTGTCATTGTGCCTGTGTGTGTATGTGACCATGCCTGTGTGTGAGCGTGTGTGTGCGTGTGCGGTGTGTGTGTGTATACGCGAGCTGGTGTGTGTGTGCGTGCGTGCGAGTGCGGTGTGTTTGTCATTGTGCCTGTGTGTGTATGTGACCATGCCTGTGTGTGAGCGTGTGTGTGCGTGTGTATGTGTGTGTGTATACGCGAGCTGGTGTGTGTGTGCGTGCGTGCGAGTGCGGTGTGTTTGTCATTGTGCCTGTGTGTGTATGTGACCATGCCTGTGTGTGAGCGTGTGTGTGCGTGTGCGGTGTGTGTGTGTATACGCGAGCTGGTGTGTGTGTGCGTGCGTGCGAGTGCGGTGTGTTTGTCATTGTGCCTGTGTGTGTATGTGACCATGCCTGTGTGTGAGCGTGTGTGTGCGTGTGCGGTGTGTGTGTGTATACGCGAGCTGGTGTGTGTGTGCGTGCGTGCGAGTGCGGTGTGTTTGTCATTGTGCCTGTGTGTGTATGTGACCATGCCTGTGTGTGAGCGTGTGTGTGCGTGTGCGGTGTGTGTGTGTATACGCGAGCTGGTGTGTGTGTGTGTGCGTGCGTGCGAGTGCGGTGTGTTTGTCATTGTGCCTGTGTGTGTATGTGACCATGCCTGTGTGTGAGCGTGTGTGCGTGTGCGGTGTGTATGTGTATACGCGAGCTGGCGTGTGTGTGTGTGCGTGCGTGCGCGGTGTGTTTGTCATTGTGCCTGTGTGTGTACGTGACCATGCCTGTGTGTGAGCGTGTGTGTGCGTGTGCGGTGTGTGTGTGTATACGCGAGCTGGTGTGTGTGTGCGTGCGTGCGAGTGCGGTGTGTTTGTCATTGTGCCTGTGTGTGTATGTGACCATGCCTGTGTGTGAGCGTGTGTGTGCGTGTGCGGTGTGTGTGTGTATACGCGAGCTGGTGTGTGTGTGCGTGCGTGCGAGTGCGGTGTGTTTGTCATTGTGCCTGTGTGTGTATGTGACCATGCCTGTGTGTGAGCGTGTGTGTGCGTGTGCGGTGTGTGTGTGTATACGCGAGCTGGTGTGTGTGTGTGTGCGTGCGTGCGAGTGCGGTGTGTTTGTCATTGTGCCTGTGTGTGTATGTGACCATGCCTGTGTGTGAGCGTGTGTGCGTGTGCGGTGTGTATGTGTATACGCGAGCTGGCGTGTGTGTGTGTGCGTGCGTGCGTGCGAGTGCGGTGTGTTTGTCATTGTGCCTGTGTGTGTACGTGACCATGCCTGTGTGTGAGCGTGTGTGTGCGTGTGCGGTGTTTGCCATTGTGCCTGTGTGTGTATGCGACCGAGCGTGTGTGTGTGTGTGAGCGCGTTTAAATGAGTCATTCCCGGTGCTCTCTCTCTCACAGTGTGTCCAGGGTCTGCAGCCTCCTTTCGGAGAAGAAGCGGTGTGACTCCCGGGCTGAGCTCTGGGCCTTCCCAAAGTAGGACAGCATGGACGTGCAGTTCATCCGAGTGGCTGCCTTCTCTCCATCCTCCTCGTCATCGTCCCTGAGCACGTACACACGCACGCACGCACGCACGCACACACACACACAAACAAGCAGAAGAGACCAAGCTTCAACATTTTTAACATTCTCACAACCCCCACCCCCACAACCCACCCAGCACATTTGCTTACAGAATCTGCATTACTGCTGAATCATGTTAGCATCGGGGCTGCTCGCTCGCTCGCTCGCTCGTTTGTTTGATGGGAACCTTTGAGGCTCGATATCAGCGAGTTCCTGACCGGCAGATCGCCCTTCAGAGACGAGCGCTGACCTTTCAGCCAGGACCAATCAGAGGCCAGCTCTGGGTATCACACCATGTGATCAGAGAAGCACGCTCCAACTGTCACGTTAGCTAAAGCAGACTTCCTGTCTTTCTCAAGCCAACCGTCCCTTTCCTTCCTCTCTCCCTTCTCCCAGCACACTTCTTTATTTCCTGTTCACTCAGCCTCATCCCTTCACTGCTTCCTCTCATCCACTCTGCTGCTCTTCCCTCCTCCCTCCTCACCAGTGAACGGGCACAGCCTTGCTGTCCAGGAGGGTCTTTGCCGTGCTCCAGCTGAACCTCACAAACTGCGGGTACCCAAACACGGGGTCCAGGTGCTTCAGCAGCCAGCTCTTGGTCTTTGGGTCTGCAGAAAGATCAGCTTCCCATCAGACTCTCTTAGAGAGAGGAGTCTAAGCGCACAGGTGAGTCTGGGTGGTGAAGACTAAGAACTCAGGTGTGTATTGAGGCAGCGTGAGTGTACAGGTGTTTCTGGGTGGTGAATACTAACCATTAGGATATCCTGAGCCATAATCAGTGTCCACATCTTCAAGGTTTTCTACAAACCTCCAGGAGTTCACTGCATGGTCCCTGGCAACCTGAACCACAAGAGCAGCGTGGTTAATAAAGACAACAGAACACAACATAAACTGTAAATTCTGTGGCAAAACAAAATCCATATTTCAGTATCAGCATATGCAAAAAACATTTTCAAAAATCATAATAAATTATATATATATACAGGTGCAGCTCAAAAAATTAGAATATCGTGAAAAAGTTCAATATTTTTTGTCACTGTGAAACTCATATATTATATAGATTCATTACACATAGAGTGAAATATTTCAAGCCTTTATTTCTTGTAATTTTGATGATTATGGCTTACAGCTAATGAAACCCAAAATTCAGTGTCTCAGAAAATTAGAATATTTTGCTTTAACATATTTTTAAAGTATCATATTTAATATTTGGTCGCACGTCCTTTGCATGCTGTTACTTCCTGAAGTCTGTGACCAATCAACATCAAAAGACTCTCGATATCTTATTTTCAGGTACTGTTACTATAACCTCTCTGCATTTGAACTGATCTCTATGAGAATTGGGGGGTAAGACTAGATTCAGCTGTAAATTACGCTGGTACAGTATGGAACACATGACTGGCGAAATGGTTGTACGTCATCAAGGGTCTAAGGTATCAAACGAGCCCCAAACCATCACTCTGCGGCCAGATATGGAGTAGATGTGGATGGATCCCTTTAAGGGTTGTTTCTCCTGACTTTTTTCCCCATAGAGTTCTATAGGAAAATGAGTCAGGAGAAGTAACCCTTGCAGTGATCCATCCACATCTACTCCATATCTGGCAACAGAGTGATGGTTTGGGGCTCGTTCGATAGCTCAGACCCTTGATGACTTACAGCCATTTAGCCAGCCATGTGTTCCATACTGTACCAGTGTAATTTACAGCTGAATCTAGTCTCACCCCCAAATTCCCATAGAGATCAGTTCAAATGCAGAGCTGTTATAGTATCGCTTGTAACAGTACCTGAAAATAAGATATCGAGTCTTTTGATGTTGATTGGTCACAGACTTCAGGAAGTAACAGCATGCAAAGGATATGCGACCAAATATTAAATATGATACTTTAAAAATATGTTAAAGCAAAATATTCTAATTTTCTGAGACACTGAATTTTGGGTTTCATTAGCTGTAAGCCATAATCATCAAAATTACAAGAAATAAAGGCTTGAAATATTTCACTATGTGTAATGAATCTATATAATATATGAGTTTCACTTTCTGAAATGAGTGACAAAAAATATTGAACTTTTTCACGATATTCTAATTTTTTGAGCTGCACCTGTATATATATATAAACATCGAACAAAAAGTTCGGAAATTTGTGTTTGGTAGATTAGATAGATAGATAGATTCCTTTATTGTTACATCCAGGTACAAATACAAGGAGTAAAATTCTTTGGTCTTGGCTCCACAACATCCTCACAGCAACATACAAGAATAAAATAAATAAAATAATAAAAAAATATATACTATAGATTATTTTGGCAATTAATTTTATACCGTTGGAAAGCCCGTTTATTTCCCTTTTAAATGGTGCCCCATTTGTAAGGAACATGCATTTGTGGGATGAGCAGCACAGCTGAGTATGTGGGTTGCGCCCATGTAAAATTTGCCAAATCTTCTCTGCCAATGCCAAACAGCTTATTCTGCTGTTGCTAGTGACTCTTGTTTGGTGTTGTTTGGTGGATTGGATGATTGAAGTCTATCAGTAACAAGGAAGAAACAAGACATATTGGCAATTTTACCATTTATTAATTTAACAAACAGTCAGGAGCCTCAGTAGCGTGTGGAAGAACCATACACAGCCACAACAGCCTGGCACCTCCTCTTCATGCTGGTCACCAGCGTGGTCACACACTGCTGTGGGATGGCATTCCACTCCTCAACCAGGATTTGTCGCAAGTCAGCCAACGTGGTTGTGTTGGTCACTCTAGCATGAACAGCACGCCCAAGCTGATCCCACAAGTGTTCAATTGGGTTGAGGTCAGGACTGTTGGCAGGCCATTCCATTCTCTCTACTCCCAAATTCTGGAGGTAGTCTGATAAACCCCGCTCTGTGGGGGCGAGCGTTGTCATCTTGGAGGATGGAGTTCGGTCCCAGACTGTGGAGATATGGGATTGCCACTGGTTGCAGAATCTCATCTCGATATCTCTCTGCATTGAGATTGCCTCCAATGATGACAAGTCTCGTTTTTCCAGTGATGGAGATGCCGCCCCACACCATCACACTGCCTCCACCAAAAGGTGTTACTCTATCGGTGCAGCAATCAGCATAGCGTTCTCCCCGTCTTCTCCACACTTTGACCCAACGATCCAACTTCCGTAGGCAGAATCTGGACTCATCGCTGAACATAACGTTCCTCCACATGTTCAGGTTCCAGTGCAGGTGTAAGCTGTTTGGCATTGGCAGAGAAGATTTGGCAAATTTTACATGGGCGCAACCCACATACTCAGCTGTGCTGCTCATCCCACAAATGCATGTTCCTTACAAATGGGGCACCATTTAAAAGGGAAATAAACAGGCTTTCCAACGGTATATAATTTATTGCCAAGAAGCATTGTTACAACAGAGAAATAATCTAGCAAACACAAATTTCCGAACTTTTTGTTCGATGTTTATATATATATATATATATACACATATAAAAAATGGTAAATCATTTATTTATACATTTAATATTTATGATTACAAATTACTGTAAAATATCAAAAGGCTGAGATAGCCCAACAAATTTCCAGCTCCAATACAGAGGGAAACATGCCAGGACAATACTGCCACTCTCAGGACAGACCGGTCAACTACGTCTCACACACACCTTTCCTTTCCCAGTGTCTGGCATACGAGTAGCGTGTTGATGGCAGTAGCGTTACCTGTGGCTATGCTAAAAAATAAGCGTACGTTTCCCAGTGGGGATGAGTTAGGATTATGGAGAATTTGAATTTTTCAAAAAGAGGACAAGGGTCAGGGCTTCATTTCCAGGATGGAGGAAATGAGCGCAGTGGGCCAGCAGTCTGTGGCTGCTCAGGAGTGGCTCGGAGTGGACGTCTGGGCCAAAGCGTGCCCTTTTTTGGGGCCTTGCTTTTTAAGGTTCAAGGCTGGTCACCAGCTGGCGCCACAAGTGACTACTGTCCGTCCACATGCATCCATTAGCAGCTCAATGTCATGCACACGGTTATGCGATCACTTGAATTATCGTGTAAGACTATACCACTGGTCAATGTCTTCAGTCCTTTGGGGATTTACATTGCACGTTTCGCAAATAAAACAAATAAATACTAGCAAATAAGCAAAGTCCATATACTCAAAATCCACTTACGGTTAACGCATCGATAAGTGTGTAGTTGCTGTGTAAAGGGTCTTTCTGTCCAGTTGCTCCAACGTATTCAGCACTTCAGTAACCAACATGGCTCTCGTCTCCTTTATGTAGTTTCTCTAGGGAACAGTGGTCTAGATTCATCTTTCATTCTGAAGGGTCTAACCTTGGCACAGATGCTAGCAGCGCTAACGATGGGGAACAGAGAATCGGCCTTGGGGCGCACGGTCACCTCCACCCCGGGGAACCTCTGCGACAGCTTCTCCTGGTACTTCTCGGCTGGGCCCACGGTGTCCACGAAAACCTGGGGCGGAGCGGGGCCGGGTTCAACAAGGAGACATGAGAGGCGACGAGAAATACAAACACGGCTGGCTGCAAAGCTACAGCTGACCAGCTCAACTTATGACGCATTTTATCACAACGTCCAATCAGATGTCTCTCAAAGTTAGTACCTCTTTGAGCTGCACACCACTGTCCAGGGCATACTGAACCAAGCCAATGGCCGCATCGTGGGACAGCGCGTTCAGATTGTACTTTGTCCTGGGAGAGATAAAACAGAACAAGTGCCCAGCACTGAGCTGCTGAAGCTTCATGCACATACTGATGACTGTATGCACGGTATGAAATTAACATTTTCACCCACTGGCTAGAGCAGCTTGTGGATTCAAAAAATCACCAGTCATTTTCAACATTTTACCAGCAACCTGGTAAAATTACAGAATTTACAATTTAGCACAACCTGGTTACAATTTAACACAACCTGGTTGGTTACCGGCCAAAGTGGCTGCAAGAGTGAAACGTTTACCAGCCACAATCTAAATTTTACCAGCATTTGGCCGGTGGTTGGTGTTAATTTCACACCCTGCTAGGGCTGTGCGATACACAACATCGATAATTATCTCATGCAATAATGGCCATTGCCACCATGTGGGGAGCCTTTCTTTTCATCTTTTTTTTCTTTAAGTATACCCGATATACGGCAGTAAACATCCAAACTTCAGAGGCCGCATGAAATGCTTCCGGAAAAAAAACATCACCGCTGATATCTATTGATCGTCTATGGATAAGACAGCCAACCAGCAGCAAGGTCGTGCAGCTTCCACGTGATCATGTGATGTGTTTTTGTCAATCTCACGAAAGGTGCAACGCCTTTCTGTGATTGTCCGTCTTATCAACACCCAGTAGACAGTGATGACGTTTTTTTCCCGGAAGAATTTCACACGGGTTTTGAAGTTTAGATTACTACCGCATCAGGTATAATTAAAGAAAAATAGACTAAAAGAAAGGCAATACCCCACATGGTGGCGACGGCCGTTATTGCAATCAATAATTATGGTTGCGATATATGGCCCAGGCCTACACCCTGCTGTATGGCACAAAACACAGCTGCACTTCCAGCACCAGCTCCACTTTTCCCCCTACCTGCAGAGACACTTAGGACATTCGCACATGTGAGGAAACGTAGGGGCGTATGGCAATATTCTGCTGATAGCCTCATTAGAGAATGCATGCTTGAAGGCAGCGGAGACACGCAAAATCAAATAACTTTTAAACAGCTTTTGATGCATGAAAGCCAGGTTAGGAAAAAAAAGAAGCAAAATTAATACACTCCATCAAAAACCTCTTTTCTTTGATTTTGTTCAGTAAGGCAGGACTATATACACGTATTGGGTGTGTGTCTATATATTCCAACAAAGATGATTAAACAAGGCATAAGACCATGACATATTATCACATAATAAAAAGTATGAACAATTATTCAATCAACTGGAGCTAGGGCTGCAAGAAGCCTTTGTGTTCTTGGATTGGCTGAGACTGTATATCATTGAATTAGATATGTACACTCTGAAGTGCTTCAGTAAAAATGTAACTGCTTGTATTAAAAAGTACATCAGATTTATCTTTCCTGCAGCCATTTTCCCCCCTGGGTTTCATTCTTCTCCTCAGTGTACATTAGGGTTTGAGCCATAATGGGGAGCGTTGGAGCCATAATGTGGGGCGTTGGAGCCATAATGGGGGGCGTTGGAGCCATAATGGGGGGCGTTGGAGCCAATAATGGGGGGCATCTGCCCAATATTAATGCTCAAGCCTCAGGGGCCAAGCTGTCAGATGCCTCCAACATCCAAGGGAAAAAAATATAAATAAAAAATAGAATTCCTGACCGTACCGATGCATGTGCTCTGGGGCATGTTGGTGTTGGGGGTGTGTGGCTTGTGTGGAGGGGTGCGACTATGTTCTGTACCTCTGGAGCATGTTGGTGTTAGGGGTGTGGCTTGCATGGAGAGGTGCGACCGTATGTATTGTACCTCTGGAGCATGTTGGTGTTGGGGTGTGTGGCTTGCGTGGAGGGGTGCGACCGTATGTACTGTACCTCTGGAGCATGCTGGTGGAGATGGTATTGGGAGAAAGGACCTGCAGGGCCCAGCCCACAAAGCTCTTCGCCTCATTCAGCTTGCGGAAGAGATTCTCCCTCTCCGCTTCCGTCAGCGTCTTTGAATCTGAAACAGGACAGAATGAAACGCTTGTAAGTGACACTCACTCAGGGACGGGACCGAAAACAACACGGTCCATATGGTTCCAGTCTATGACAACAGCCCTCCTCGTTGTCATGCAGGCATCAATGGCAACAGTCTGCCACAAAGCTTTCGAAATACTTATTAAATAAAATCAACATTCAAACTGGGATATTATCAAGCACACAAAAGTTTCCTTTTTCTCCTTTAACATTTTTTTATGTCACCGTGTTCCTCTGGTAAAGTGAGTAAGGGATGACGGCGATGACCGTGTTCCTCTGGTAAAGTGAGTAAGGGATGACGGCGATGACCGTGTTCCTCTGGTAAAGTGAGTAAGGGATGACGGCGATGACCGTGTTCCTCTGGTAAAGTGAGTAAAGGATGACAGCGATGACCGTGTTCCTCTGGTAAAGTGAGTAAGGGATGACGGCGATGACCGTGTTCCTCTGGTAAAGTGAGTAAAGGATGACAGCGATGACAGTGTTCCTTTGGTAAAGTGAGTAAAGGATGACGGCGATGACCGTGTTCCTTTGGTAAAGTGAGTAAAGGTTGACAGCGATGATACAAGCAAAGTCAGTTATCGGGCCTGTTTGAGGAGCGTCTGTAAGCTGACCTGCCACTTTCAGGTCCTTCAGATCATCCTTCCGGTCACTGGGGCAGAAACATATCCCATAAACCATGGGCCCTGCAGCAAACAAAGCACAGAACAGCAAGTGTCATCGTTTGATCTGGTCCTGAGAACCCACTCTTAGTCCTAGAAGAAAAGAAAAAAAACAATTTGGTCTTCGACCAGTTACATCCACATCGTCACATTTCTTGTGGGAACACATTTCTTATTTTACATTGAGCAACAAGAGTACACCATTACGCTGCTCAAAAATCACATTTTAACCCATCCAAACAGCCTCTGAAACATCTGAATGTATTTTTTAGGAAAGCACAGCTTCTCAGACTATTACATGTTTGAACTTATTTGGCACACAGCTTCTTTGGATTATTATTATTCATTTTATTTTTTTCAACCAATTCATAGCCACCACACAATTTAATCTGGACCATTTCCTCTGGAAATAAGGGTTTCATCCTGGGATTTTAAGTGCCCTCATTTGTAAGAAAAAGTCACCCACTCAAAAGCTTTTTGACAAAGCTGACTCAAATATGCTGATCATAATTGGACAGCAATGTCGATGTCAGCTAGCTTTAACGCCCATATCACAAATAAGATAGGTTTGATCGACGTGTTTAATGTTTTCACTTAAGAAACAAGAGACTTCAACTTACTTGTTTTATCGAGGAGGGGTCTATGCACCCATCACAACTGGGTTACAGGATTTTAGCTAGGATCAGCTTAGTTTAGAGGTAGCAAGTGCGGACCAACAGTTCAGGAGATGACTCTAGCTTACCAAGCACAGGTCCTCTACCCGCCTCGTCAATGCCCAGGCAGCAGTCAGTTGTCCGGCAGATGTCCGGAATGGCGGAGGACAGACGACAGCTGACGGAGTTGTCAGCTTCAAAGTCACTGAGATCCATTGCACGCTATCCGTTGTCTAGAACACACCCACCAAGGGAAGGTGACAGAGCTAGCGAAGTGTAAGCAAACATTAGTCCACTCACTAGAAAGTCAATGTGAGAAACACAGCTAACATTAGAATTGTCACAGCTCTCGACCAACTGCTCGCTTTAACGAGTTAGCAGCTGACATTTAGCTAACCATAACACTTTGCTCGTTAGCCGTATGGCATCGCTTATCGTGGAGGACATGTGTAACTTAGCTAAAAATCTGTAACGTTAAGCGCAAGCAAACTAAATAATGCGCCACTTCGTATTGTTCCTTAAACCGAACAAGCTAAATCGTTAAAGCGATGTGACAGAGTAAGATACGTGATGATTATCTGACTAGGTTAAATTATGTACTAGCTAGCCAACTATCTTTAGCTGAACCAATTAACGTCATTGTTGCGAACCTAGACCAACACAGTGCCCTTAACATTAGCCAACTAGTCTTGTTCTTGATAACGTTACCGGTTGTGTGATCTGCGAATTCAGCAATAACCAAATTATGAAACTTAACCAGGCTTTTAAACCAGCGCTTTGCGAACTCTTGTTTGAAAGGTGCCAAATAAGCCATAATTGTATTGGCAAACACACTCATACTCACCGATCTCCGTTCTGCAAAGTGTTTGATTTGGCGCGCTGGTACATTCAACTTCAACCTTTAACCTTTAGCTTTTCAGAAATCCGAGATGCGACAATAAACCATAATATATGCTCTAAGCAGAAAACCTGCAATTTAATCAACATTTTACAACAAATATAAATGTTATTAACAAAGTACGTGTGTATACTTGGTGTATACCAATAATACATTTTTAGCGTGTCAATAATCATGTCGCTCACACTGATTTCTTGGATATGATATTTTTTGGTCATTTGCCATAATAAAATGAGGAAAATACACCCAAAATTGTATAATGCACTTGGAACACAAACTAAAGCCATATGTTCATGCATGAGCTAGCTGGTTGAATTACGTTAACGTATTCAATTGATAAACGTGCAAAGTTATGCAATTAATTACCAGGGTATATGGTATTATAGTTTACGTTAGTTATTATAATACTGTGGGAAATGTTATTTTCAATAAAGGCTGCGTTGCATACGAGGCTGAAGTTGGTTCCTTATTCGCAGCTTCTTATTCGTTAAATTTCTTATTTGCGGCTGCTTGTTCGCAATTTCACAGGCTGATTCAGAACAGCTTTTAAAGGCTTAAAATCGCCCGCACGTAACAAACATTACATCAATGCAAATATACATGTACTTTGTATAAAATGTGATTTTTGCCTGGCCCCGTACATGTTTCATGCTCAAAAACAAATAAAAAACAGGCTGAAGTTGGTTTCTTATTCGCAGTTCTGGACTTAGGCAAATAGCCTGTTTTTCGTTTGTTTTTGAGCATGAAACATGCACTGGGCCAGGCAAAAATAACCTTTTATAGAAAGTACATGTATATTTGCATTGACATATTGTGTATAATGTGGGGCCCAAAACGATTTAACAGTTTAAAAGGAGGGGCTAAATTAGCCCGCGGACGCATTTTCGCCAGCACTTTTTGAATAGAAAACCCATTTGGGCCGGGCAGAAATTACATTGTTTGAACAGGGGAGGACCCTCTCTTCAAGAATCAGTGGCATTATGACTGGCCCAAAGTGAATAAACCCTCTAAAAACTGTCCTGATTTCGACTATCCAGACTATCCAACCAAAAACACTTTTAAATCCGGCTAGCGCCGGTCAGTTGCGCGCCATTTAAGCATATATAACTTTAGTTGCGAAGCTAACTGAAAACACTACTGCGCATGCCTGATCACTTCCCTTTGTGCGAACGAAAAATCCAATGGGGAAAATCGCCAGTTGCGTATCTTCGTCCAAACACTCCACACTCTTTGTACTCTTTGTATGAATAATGTATACTTGTAATTTATTGTCAATAATAAAAATTTAAAAACAGTTTTTAAAAAACTCCACGCTCCTTGCTCACTCTCGCGGGAAGTACTGTGGGCGGGTGTAAAGGGTCAGCAGCAGCGCGAGGTTGCGTGCACGTTTATTATAGAGCAACTTCTTCACTGCTGTGCGGAGCTGAGTCAAGTGCGCTTTGTTGAGCTTGCGACAGTTTACGCTGTGTGAAGGCGGCTTTGGGATTTCAATCAGACAACCCTGAAATGTGAGTTTTTGTGCAATGGAACGCATTTGTCTGCATGTATGTTTACACACTGGAAATGTATATCTCTAGAATTAAAAGGCGCTGTAATGCAATGATTCGGAGATGCTGTGATGCGATATTGCAAAGATTTCTAGACAAAAGAAAACGAGTGAGTTTGTTTTTGGGTCACCCCCACTGCTTATGGATTTTAAATTGTCAATGCAGTTAAGGAATTGACGTTAACTGTTGATATTTGAGTTGCTGGGGGAGTTGAGAGCCAGTCGAACTAACACGAAACATAAGTAGCCTCTATTTAGCTAGCTGGGTCCCATTTAATACAAGTATATTAGGCCGTAGCCTAATATTTTGTGCTCCAGAACATCAAATATAGCTAAAGGTGTATGACGTATTGTAACTGACGGTGGTTACTAACATGCATGAAGCTGTATTATATTGCATATCTAGTCAGCTGAGTTTTTTCCCCAACAATGGGCTGGCTTAAATCGGTATTATATATATATTTTTAAACCTCTTCGGTTTAATGGAGTTTTCTAAATGCAACAAGCCTGAATGTTCTGATCTTTTACCAGGACTAAAAGTCATAATAAAGCTGTGGTGATGCGCTAGAGTTTGACTACATTGTGTAATTAATTCTAGTTTGATGGAACAATGAGCTGCTTTAGTTATTTGCTGAGTCATTCACGTCAGAACCGGTACATATTTAGATTTTTTGAACGCATCACAAATTCGACTATGCTTTCCCGTTATATTTTTGTCGATTTACAGTCAAATGATTATACAATTACAGAATAACGTAAATTGGTTTTGGAATAATACAATGCACATTAGCTTCAGTTTTACTATTGTTCAATATTAAGGTTAGAAGTCTTAAGAAGAAGAAGAGGGGAAAAAAGCCAGTGGAATGTAATAATCCCCAAACGCAGCATTGCTCAGGCAGTGAAAGGTCATTGCTTTCAGTCGAGCAGCAGAACAACTGACTTGCATGTGACTGTCTTAGTTTTGCTTCTCTAACCCTGTGTAAGGGTTGGGGGTGCATAATGACCTATTTATCTGACCATGAATCCAACAGGGCCTTCTCTCATTGCAGGCCCTTAACTGAGCTCAGTTTTATCACTCATGCCGTGACAGAATATGATCCCTTCACCCCTTTGAGGGTGCATATTTGAGTCAACTTTGTCAAAAAGCTTTTGAGCGGGTGACTTTTTCTCACCAATGGGGGCACTTAAAATCTCAGGATGAAACTCTTATTTCTAGGGTTTTGTTGAGGGGATTCAGGAGCACACATCTGACAATTTCAGGAAGTAAACTGGATGTAAAAACTACAACTTGTAGTACAAGACATGGGCCGTGAACGAATATGATCCCTGTCCCCTGTCCACTCAGACCCGGTCTCCTATATGCCTTGTCCCCTCACTTTGCAAGCAGTGTGCAAAATAAATCCTGCAAAACTCTTTCCAAACTAGTGAGTAAGTAGTTAGTAATATTTTTTTTGTTTTATTATTATTAAGAATAGCAATCAGTTTACATATGACAATGGTTACAAAGTGTAGATTATGAATGAAGATGGAATTAACAAAACTAAAAAGAGTAGTTCGTAATATATGTAATATAGTTTTTACTTCTGGTTTGAAAAACGACTTCTGGTTTATGAGTTTTTCTGAATCCCCTCAACAAAACCACGGAAATAAGGGTTTCATCCTGGGATTTTGCATGCCCTCATTTGTGAGAAAGTCAACCACTCAAAAGCTTTTTGACAAAGTTGACTCAAATATGCGTGAAGGGATCATATTCGGTCACAGCAATAGAGCATATATGCATGTCTATGGTACAATTGCGGGGCATATTACAAACTACTTCTTCACTAGTTTGGAAAGAGTTTTGCAGGATTTCTTTCACACACTGCTTGCAAAGTGAGGGGACAGGGAACAGGGATCATATTCGGTCACAGCCTCAGTCAGTTAGCTACTCTTGTCTAAGATGTCTCACAATTTAGGGAGAAAAAAAAACTAGGAAACAGTGTCAATATCTCTGGGGGAAAATTTAGTCTGAATCAATGTGGTAAAAGGCAGAAATGTGTTGCAATGGCAGTGAGGTTGCCTCCAAACTGGTATCTGATGTAGGAAGCTGAGTGTGGCCTAATACAAGTCAAATCTGTGCATCGTTCACAGTTGTCAATCATCACCATGTCTGCTGGGAAAGCCAGAATTGGACAGCCGGCCCCCGAGTTCAAAGCCACAGCTGTAGTGGATGGGCAGTTTAAAGAGATCAAGCTGTCTGACTACAAAGGTGAGTATGCATTGTTCTAAAGGCAGGTTAGGTTTTCAATCTTGGGTTTGGGCGACAGTACGTACAAGCACAGGCCCTCAAATGCATGGGTGGTTAGTCCATTCGGTTTCAATGTGAACGAGGCCAAAGAAAATGTAAAACCTCCCTTTTCTCCTCTTTGTGTGACGTGCAGGGAAGTATGTGGTGCTGTTCTTCTACCCGCTGGACTTCACCTTTGTGTGCCCCACTGAGATCGTGGCCTTCAGCGACCGGGTGGAGGAGTTCCGCCAGATTGGCTGTGAGGTCATCGCTGCGTCTACCGACTCGCACTTCAGCCACCTGGCTTGGTGAGACGATGGGGTGCGGGTGGGGTTAGCGGGTGGTTGGGCGGAGGGTTAGGGGAGAGATGGAAGACACCTCACACTGCGCCCGTTTCTCAAGTTTTCTTTTTTCCCCATTTCATTCCACACATTATTCCTGTTAGGATGCACTTTTCCGTATGCACTTTGAATAATTTTCCCCCATATACATTTTGTTAAATGGAAATGTGAAAATAAGGGTGTCACAATAGGGAAACTTTCTGTATTTTCTCTAGAGTAAAGTCATCCCATCATGCAATGCTCTTGTTATTCCTCTCTCTCTCAGTTTGGAACAGAAGCTGCTTTTTTTGATAAAGGATGCTTTATCCATAATTCATAGAGCCAGATAATTCAACTAACATATTTGTAACTCATTCTTCTAAACCACTCTAGTCACATGCTGGCAAAGTACACAGTGTCAAAATCTCTCTTGGTAAAATATAACAGTGAGAACAAAATGGTCAAAAACATTTCCAGTGTAATTGGAACCTGGTTATGAATGCTGAATTGGCTCATGGGACGAGAGAGTTGTAAACGTGCGTGTGCAGGCGTCTCGTTTTGCTGGACATCTTGAGTTGTTTTTGGAGGGTCCACCAACCGTTTAATTAATCTCTCTGCGTCTCGTTGACCTGGTGGACTCTGATAAGGCCCAGTGTTTGCGCTAGCTGATGGGGAATCTTTGATACGGAACAGTCACTTCGCTATCAATACCAGCAGAATTCACTTCTTTTCATAAGTGTACTTGTGTGTATATATAATAAGGCTGAGCGTAATGGTAATTTGGCTACCAATATCAGCCAAATTTGGTAAAATTAGCAAAAATTGTGGAATTACTCTGTGTGTATAGTATGTCGTTTTTAAACGCCAATTAGCTTGTGTTGTGACGAGGAATTGAAAAATTTCTGTTTGTGGAAAGTATAAAAAGTTAATCTTCTCATACATATGCATGAGTAGACTTAAACAAAGGATATGCATGAATCAACTTGTTTTCAAATAGGAGTATGGAAATATGCATTTTAATCTTTAATACAAACTAAGATTTTTAATTTAAGATGGAAAAATATTTTGTAAGGCATGAAATAAAGTATAAAAAATACCTATGAATATGAAGTGGTTCCAGTGTCGTCAAACTTTTACCATAAGTGTGTCCTACAGTGACCCTTTTTCTCCGCCCCATCTACACAGAATTTTCACCTGTTGTAGCTTTTGGTTCTGTTGTGTCCTAAAACAAAGTCTTTTCCTCACCCTGCCTGAACGGGTTGTGCAAAGTGTCCTGTTATAAACTCTCAACCCCCTTTTTTCTCAAACCACTCTTCAACCTACTTACACCTGACCCTACCTTAGACTGTACCAAATCACACTGCACATGTCTGTAAACTCCACACCCAGTGCCAGGGGACTCGACTGCTATCTGTTGGATTTACTGCCACCCAGTCCAATAGTGTGAATAATATTTTCTCGTCAGAGAGATGGTACGAACAGGGGGGTTTACTACGAAACTGGATTCCCGAGTTAGCTGGATATCACTGAGTAAAACCTGGAACAGCTCTTCCGCCAATCCATTTTCCAGATTTTGGAGGGTTCTGGGTTTTGCTCTGCGCAGTTATCCAGCTAACTCGGTAATCCTGCTTCGTAGCGTAGCCCCCTGGTTTATTGATTGAGACGTGCTCTGTCTACGTGACAGGCTTTTTGCGAGGGCTTGCCGGGCTTCCCAGTGGCTGGTCCGAGCAAAGCTTAGATTATCCTGGTTACTGCACTCCTCTGCTCTGGTGGAAAACAGTCCCGTGAATTGTTCTTTCCCTCTATTGCGCTTTTTGGGATGACCTTTGTGTTGCAGTTTCCCTCTTTTCTGAACTTGCTGGGAGGGAGAGCTCTGAAAGAGTCCAGGCGCTCGAGCACCTCTCGGTTGTCATGTTTTCAGCCTATCGCCGTAATGTCGTTGACCCAGTCCGTACAGGGTCTTGTGTGATGTCGGTCATCCATATGCGCCCTCTCACTGTAGGATCAACACCCCGAGGAAGCAGGGGGGGCTGGGGGCCATGAAAATCCCCATCCTTGCTGATCAGACCCAGTCCATCTCCCGGGACTATGGGGTTCTGAAGGAGGACGATGGCATTGCGTTCAGGTCAGTATTGCACTGAACTCTGAGCCTTTATCCTGGGTTTACTAGCCTTACCTATGCTACATCTATCACTGTGTCATTGTCCGCACACATTTATTACTTAAAGCGTTACGTTCTCAGTGTCCTATTCTACCTACTGTGGCACTTCATATTGTAGGTTTATGTATGTACTACTACTACCAATTGTGATGCTGATTACTTGCCTGAACCTCTTATGTATGTATACAGCACTCTGCCGCAGTGTCTGCTAAATACATAACGTACAATGTAAATTTACAAAAGCTTTGTGCGAACAGGAATTTCTGGTTTGGGTGTGCATTTACAGAACTGTTTCCATATATGCATTTGTGTGTCTAATGTCCACTTGCATGCGTTATTGTATTTGCTGGATTACTGCTGTTGCTTAACTATGTATACATGGCATATCTCTTTGTATTTTAATGCATTTATGTGTATGGGTGTGAAATGTGGTGCATCCAAGCATTTCTCCTTTTACTGTTTGCACTTTTCTGTCCTTTTGTAACTCTTTTCTGCTCTCTGTGTGTAGGGGCCTGTTTCTGATTGACGACAAAGGCCTGCTGAGGCAGATCACCATCAACGACCTGCCTGTGGGACGCTCTGTGGACGAGACCCTGCGGCTGGTGCAGGCCTTCCTGCACACGGACAAGTATGGAGAAGGTGAGGAGCTAAAGGCAGATGGGGAATGTTGGGTGCCCCTTTTATTTACGGATACTAATATCACTGCTTAATCTCACGTTGACCTCTTGTTTATATTCCCTTGGCTGATCTGAGCCACCTCCTCTCATTCTTAACATTGTTAAATATTATTTTTATAGTCGCTTATAACATCTACTGTGGGATGCATGGGTTCCCTGGTACTATGAGAACTAGCTTAATTACTGTAAAGTGTTTCTGTAAGTCTTTATACTAATTAACATGTTGCTTCTTGTGTACAGTTTGTCCTGCAGGTTGGAAACCTGGCAGTGACACCATTGTTCCAGATGTGCAGAAGAGCAAGGAGTTCTTCTCCAAGCAGAACTGACTCGTCCCAGCCTCAGTCAGTCTAGCCTCATTCTCTTCTGAGCTTTGTGGTGCAGTTTTTCATACCACCAAATTCAACTCTTGATTTTCAAAGCACTTCTTACAGACACAATAGTTTGACATCATTATCCTGTATGAATAAGCTATCTGTATTTGAGTTCTCAAAAGTCCCAAGCACTGAAAGTATTTCCGTTTCTTTAAATGTTGAGGATGTTTAATATTTTGTACCTGCCAATTGTTCAGTAATTAGTCTTTCAAATGAAGGCAGTTGAAGGTAATGAAAATGTTTACAATGTTTTGTGTCTAATGAATAAATCTGAAAAGACTGCAAGGCTTTGTGCTGTTTTCCTCTCGCTCATCAGTCTGTTTGGATGTCAATGTTTGTGCTTGTTGGTAAAGACCATTTCCCATGTCTGAAACCTGGGTCTTTTGGCATAGTGGGTTTAACCAGCTGGCGCACAATTTTGGAAATCTTTTGCCAAGTGGAGCTAGGCTGTGGTTGCTTCTGCTGGGAGACCCCTCCAGGGAAGACCAGATTGCTGCTGGAAGTGGTGTTGGAAGACCGATATGCGACATACCTGTCAACCCAGTAAAAACCACTGTCCGATGAAGGGACCACTGAACTACAGGGATATTTCACAAAGCAGGGTTTAAAAGTTAGCCGGCTAACTTTTGTAAATATTTTGAATTTGATAGCATCCAAATGGACGAGAGCCTGGGTTACTTCAAATATTTACAAGTATTAGCCAGCTAACTCTCCTTCATCCTGCTTCATGAAATAGCCCATCAGGAGGTGCTCTCCAACCAACATTTTGACTTGAGCTCTGCTCTTTAAAAAAATGTTTGCACCTATGTCCAATGTTTACCGCAATGTCTTGGCTATCAAATTGGTAAGAAAGCCTTTAGAAACAAGGAATGAAAAGTTTAAAAATTTTTTTTTAATAATTTCAGTATCGATGTTTATGCAAGTAGTTTGTTAGCTTTATTGGCCTCAAGGGGGAGCTAGAAATTCATAATTTCTAAAACAACCTGAAGAATTCAGTTTAATCATCCAAAACAATTACCAGATGAACAATCCTGCATTCAGAGAGTATTTGTGCATATTAAAATGAGCACCTTTTGAACAAGTAATTATGTGCGAATTACGCAAGCAAACCTCAATACCTGTGCAGTGAAACATGACATGAAGCCACTAAAGGTGTATAAGGAAGTGCCAATGGCTCTTCTATTTTTGATGCCATAATAAAAATTTGCTTATATATATTTGCTTTGAATATATATGTAGTCGTCCTTCAGATTTTCTAGCACAAATTAATTTGGTAAAAGGTGCCATTGTATATAATTTTCTTGATGCCACCTCGTAGCAAATAAATAACTTCAATAGACACACTGGAAAAACAAGGCAGAAATGGTTGATTTTTCAGTTACAGTATTTGTTCAAAAGTTGGCCACTAGGTGTCGCCATGTGTTTCCAGTTGCGACGCTTGTGTAAGTTGGGAGGTATGTATTTTGTAAGTTCAACCACGAACATTAATTTTTTTTAAATAATCGAAATAATGGACTAATATGTCCAGCTTCTTCGCCAGAACTGTCTTTCAATGGTAAGAACAGCCCTGTTAAACATTAGTATTTTCCAAGATGTAGTGTAGAGCAGAGGTGCACTACTGTTCTAGAGGGCCACAGTATCTGCAGGTTTCCAGTTTCCTTTCAATCAGAAGCCAGTTCAGGCCTTGGAATTCAGGTGTGTGGACTTTTTAGGCAATCACTGACTTATATTAAGCCTTGAAACACACCAAAAGCAAGCATACACACTGGCCCTCCAGGACTGGAATTGTGCACCCCTAGTGAAGACCCAACATGCAATGTGGTTGTCTGAATAGCTGCAATAATCATATACTATTCATTTCATGGAATGAAAATCACTCATTAGCTTGTTATCACTTGCATATTTTTGCGGGTGTAGTTTGACATCCTGCTTTTCTCAGTGAAACTGCTCAGTCACTGTTTGTTTGTGGTTGTGCCTCGGTAGTTGGCTGAAGCTGAAGCTGTCCACTAATTGGTGTAGATAGGGTGAATTGGCCTTGGCTAGTGTTGGTGGTAACCTGTATAGGATTTAACCTGATCCCTGCATGAGCTTGGACATTGAGTCACAGCGGTAATTATACCCTGCCCTCACACACCTCTATGGAATCTCTTTACTTCTCTATCTGACTTACAGCAGGAGCATCAGATGGGTACATTGATATACAGTAGCAGCACTGTGTTGTCATTTCAGTGCCAACGATTGTTAGTATTCTATTTCTGTTTCATAACTTAACCACCTACTTCCTCCAGCAACAGTGCCACCACCCATCAAAGCACACAGTGCCTCTGATCAGATATATCAAAGCTGAATGCAGGCATCATTTACTCTATCCATCTCTATAAGTAGGTATAAACTGGGCTTCATATACAGATAATGCAAGCGTGTTGGGACTGACACAGGTTTTATTGTTTTGGCTCTGTAATCCAGAACATTGGATTTTAAATAAACGATAATGATCCGATTACTTTTGCTCCCCTAAAATGGTGGGACTATGTATAAAAAGGGCTGTAATTCCTACACGGATCGATATGGATGTAAATACCCTCGAATTAAAGCTGACAGTCTAACCTCATATTTAACCTCACGTTGTTCATTGCTCAAAATCCAATGTGGTGGAGTACAGAGCCAAAACAACAAAATTGTGTGTACCAAGACATTTTAGTCAAACACCTGGCATCTCCCTGCCAGGACACTCAAACTTGGCCTCAAAAAAATCTTTCAGCAAGACGTTGATCCCAAGCATACCTGAAAATCAACCAAGAGATGGTTAACTGACATAAAAATCACTGTTTTGCAACGGCCATCTCAGTCTCCAGGCTTGAACCACATTAAAAAAATGTGTGGTTTGAATGAAGAGGGGAGCCTGAATGTGATCTCACGGTTCTTGAAAGATTCTGTAAAGTTAAAATTGTGTGTGTGTGTGTGTGTGCATCAAGGTTATTATTGTTAACTAAAACTGAAACTAAAATAATAAAATAATAAATACTGAAATAACTGAAATAAAAACTAAAACGAAACTAAAACGGTAATGTAGTGTTACAAAACTAACTGAAATAAAATTAAAATGACCATGAATTTATGCGCGCACGCCTGTGTGTGTGTACACAGACATATGCATACATACAGTGACAGCCTTGCAAGTCCCCCTGAATTAGAGTGCCTCCTAGAAATGACCCATAGGAACCATATAGAGACTACTAATGTAATCGTTTAGCTTGAATTGACTAGTTATTTTGACGTTGGCACGATTATTGCCACTATACTGAAAATATTGGTAGTGTAAACATAAGTGTGAAAAGCTGAGCCTATCTTAAGATAGGAGATTTTTTCCCCAGAATGGTTTTTATAAAACTACAAATAATTCAACATGAGAGTGATTGATGAAGGGACAAAACTTGCAGTAGTGGGACTTACAGAAAAATGGGGGTGTTCTGCCAAATATGGGTCAAGGTTTCATAATTCTTTTGACACATATGTACTTTGATTCAGTCAAGTTCAAACAAATGCAATGGTGGCACAGAATGATGGCTTTGTGTCTTGCTCAAATCCTCTGTTTTTTAGGTCAGCGTTACTATTGTGATATGAGCAGTCCAACCACACACAACGTAAATGGAGAATTGGCCTAATTGCTTCTTGTTTTTTTACCTGTATCAGCATTAAAATGGTACAACGTCAGATACAACTTTGAGGAGTTTTACAAAATCAACAGCGAGAAGGTTTATGGCTGCAACTTGCTGTGTAAACTGTATAGGAGACACTGGTATGAAACAAGAGTGGAGGCTTTTATTCCAGAGATACGCTTTGATATCACCATTGACGAGAAACCTCTGCCACTTTGCCCTTCAAGCACATTATACCTATACTAAGCCTAGCCTAGCCATTTATGTGAGAAACCCCCGCATCCCTCGGTAGGCTACTCTTCTAAAACATACATTGTGGAACCTTTTTGCGCACATTAAAAGTTCTATGTTAGGCTGTGTACTATGAACGTAATTTGTTTGCCAACATATCAGTCAATCTTGGGTGATTTTACAACATGCAAGCAGATAGCTGCCAGAAATATGTGCATATGTGTATTATTATACACATGTAAATATTTTAAAACAGAAACCAACGTATGTTTGATTCTGAAGATTCAGCCATTTTGATAGGTCATAAAAAATAATTATCAGCAAAGAAACTGAACCAAATAGCCTAGTTTTGCGATTTATTGTTTTCAACGTGTAAGATGGAACTATTTTTGCAAACTGGGTGGAACATCAGCAGTTATATTTTTATCTCCGTTCTATTTTCTCGGTGCTTGTTTTGGGAACTTGACAGCGGTGTCAGTGATGTACAATGTGGGGAAACTCCCCGTAGCTATTTTGCGTTACGTTGACACACGCCACACGTACACGAAGAAAATACCTCAAAGCAAAATGAAAAGAAAAACACGCCACCATTCTAACTGGCAACGTAGGCGGGGGTTCCCGGAAATCTTTTGGCTGTGACGTCTCAAGCACTAGAAGTTACCATATATGGGCATACTCCCGTGCGTTAATAGGAAAAGACCTCAACGCGCTTACGTCACAGACGTCAAGGCAGTCCGTAGGATTGAGTGTATGGGTTTCAGTAGTCCGCCAAAGTTAGGCCTATTACTGTAACTATTTTTGCGGTTCCGGTCAGTTTACTTACGCTAAAAAAAAAACAATACTAACTTGGTTGGATCATTTTTGATATTACAAAATTCATTAATTACTTCTCTGTAATATTATAGGTTTCCACTCAAAATACACAGAGTCGGGAAGTGATTTCACAAAGTATTTTACTTAAATATCTTTTGTACAAAAAAGAAAAAAACATAAACATAAAACATGTTCGTCGGGATCAACCTGACAAAAACAATAACTTATTTCTTGGAATGTAGCATCAACCGACAATAGAAAATACATTTGTAAACACACAAAACATAAACCGCCTCCTTTGTAGGTGATACTGCATGGAGGGCACTGAATGTCAAATGAGCTGTGCATTGCAGTCCAAAGTACCATTTAACGATCAATAAAAAATAAATGAACCATATTTTCTGTACATCAGGTTTTACAAACAAACCATACCATTTTCAAATGAAAACATGCACGAGTAGGTGTAAATACTCAATATTCCAGTGCTCCAATGTTATTTGTTTAACAAATAGCCTAAAACATGAACATATCTTCCAGTGTTTTGTTCAAAGCAATGTCCATCACTGTCCAACCGTTTAAAATGACTTAAGCTTTGTCGTTAACATGAGTTGACAACCACTGCTAACATGTGTCATAACTTTCTGTTTGAGCTGAGCCACTTGTTCTCGTAGCACTGAAGCAGTGCTTGAGAGCCCGACATTGTCCGACTTGAGAATTTTAACTTTGTCCTCCAGACGGGAGATACGCTCAAGTTTGCGTCGCCTGCATTTAGTCGCTGCCAGTCGGTTTCTCAATTTCTTGCGCTCTGCCTTGATTCGCTCTTGGTTTTCCATGTTAATTGGTGACATTGGCGGGGACCCGTCGCTGCTCTGTGTATCAGGAACAGTTTGTGGTTCCTCTTTCAGAGCCATGAGTCGCTGCTGGTGTAACCCTTGCCCAGGCAACGAATGCTGAAAAAGCTGCGAACCGTGCGTCGTTGTTTGGTGATGGTGATACTGGTGATGCGGCAAGTAGCTGATTGTGGCTGTGGGATAGTTGGATGCAGACGTGAGGTTAGTGTTCGAGGGACAAGCGTTCAGTGTTGTGTATACAGGAAGTTCGGGTTGTAGGGAGGCACCGAAGACACTAGGGGCCGCAGTGCAAGTCGTCACACCACCGGCTCCTATAGAAACGTTTGGTGGGGGCATCTGGTTCATCTTGTGGAGATCGTCCAGAGCTTTTACGAAACCCTCCGCGAAACCCTCCTGTTCCTCTGTGATTCCCCGGGCGTACAAGTACTGAGCAGGGGTGGGTGTAGTGGTAATAACACCGTTGCTGTTTTGGATGATCAGTCTCTCCAGTTCTGGAGAAGCAAGCTTCAGTGAGCCGACGTCTTCGGTCGAAGCTGGGTAGAAATCGGTCTCGGCTCGCAGCTGGGACTTGAGGTTCCGATAAGGCTCGGTCAAGTTCAAGTTCATGTTCTGGTTAAGGAGCTTGTAGTTGTGAAGGGCAGCGTCTGAGTGACCATAAGCAGAAAGAAACGAGTCGTCATGATAAAACGGTTGTTCCATTTTTGTAGACATACGATTAAAAGCACAAAACACGAACAGCAGACGTTTGTGGAACAATATCGATGCCTTGTTCAAATGAACACCCCGCTGAACAAATCAAGAGCAAACCCTCTTGAATGTCTTTTCAGAACTGAGAATCCCCGCAATGACAGTTTTATATTCAAGCTCAGCGGTATGAAAGAAGAGAAAAAAACTCCCAAAGTAGTTGAGCGCTACTGTACCAAGTCAAAAGATGCCGTTATTCTTGACAGTTGTATCAAAGTGATGTCCGGTGTCTAATTCGTGGTTGTTCTCCGTGTCTGAGTCGGAACAGATGAATGTTTTATATATCAGCCTAAATGCAAACAAGGCTATATGATGTACCGGGTCTACGTTCTGTCAAATATGCATATTGCCTGTTCTGGGAGCTGCCACACTATTTATATACACACAGACGGACAAGCGTGGCCAGAAAGTCATTGATTGGTTGGGACGATTCAACTCCACGCCCAGAAACGTCAGATGGGGGATGACGTTATTGCCAGGAACTGTTGCGATTGTAAACAAGCCTTGAGGCTAGAGGTGGTAACGTTAACGTATACATTTCAGAAGACAAAAAAGAATGATGCTGGTAGTGGGAACTTTTTAAAACATTTTTTTACTTTTACTCTTCAGCGTAATTCAATTTTGCGCGCAACGAAATCATATCAGATTGTTTGTGGGGTTATGTGGTCAGGGCGTTCGCTGTTTTGCTAATTTAACTTAATCCAGTAATTTAAGGTTGCCACAGCAGGACACGACTAACATTAGCCAGTTTTAATCTTATCGCGTTGGATTGTTTGCGAACTGTAGACACTTGTCAGTGTTTTCCTCATTTACATTTAGTTAGCATTAGCTAGCCTACCTTTCCTATCGAGTCACGCGGATGAATTTCGCTACACAATTCGCATGGCCAAAAAAAAGGGTAAAAAAAACGTGTTTCTCAGTTCCTGCGAGTGTAACGAGATTAGCTTCGAAAACTAATCTGTTGCTCTGGTCATGGTTCGACATTGTTGTTTAACACTTGCTAGGTTGGCCCACATGTCAGCGGTAGGCTATACTCGTTAACAACAGATTGCTGCTGACAGACAAGCTAACTAGTCGTATTAGCTAGCATGGTGCTACTGAAATCGTTCGTTATGGGTCCTTTATTTCCAAGAAAAAAAAATTCATGGACTTCCGACTAGGATATGCACGTGTCAGATAACGTTACTGATATGCGATTAATTGTTGACAATCTAATTGATGGGTAAGATGTATCACATTTTAAACGACGTTGCTGTTTTCAAAGTTTAATATGTGGTTGATAAAATTACCACAAACACCACATTTTAAATTAGAAAAGCAGCTCTGAAACGCCGCGGGTGTGGCTAACGAACGTGCTTTAACGCCACGACACACCCACGGCAAAAGGGGATGTGGGCTTAGTTTTTCTCAAGTTTCAACCCACCGGAACCATTAACCGTTAACAGATCACATTTGAATGGCTGTCTAAAAAAAAGCGGCAGTGACACGCATGCTGTTCTGTATCCTCAAGTGAAATGCCGATGTATTTTACTTCATCTGGCCCTGTTACGATTCATTAGCTGGCAATTTCGCCGGATACAATTTTATGAAACATTTCCCACAGTACTCCCACAGTCTGGCATCCGTGGATATAGGCTACCTTCTGGGTGTTGGAAGACATAACTGACTTCATTGATTAAAACTTAAATGATTCGTCTATTCATTTTCACAGTTACTTGAGCAGTAATTTGTGCAACAATTCAGGTGCGCAGAACAGCTGATCTTGTATATATTTAGCTGGCAGACTAGAGGAAGGTAGCCGCATTCAGTTGTACTGTTATAGTTCATACCGTAGATAAACTAACACGTACGTACAACTCAAGCATTTTTTATATAAGCTAAATTAATCTTCACATTGTACCAATAATAAGTAGGCCTTAAGTGGCATACATTTCGTCGGACCTTCCAAAGGCATGCTATTGATTTGCGGAAGCTGACTCATCCAATCGACGTTGTATTGATTGCAGCCCATATATGGACACAATACGCGTCATTTCCTTTTTGAGAGAAAACCGGGAAGCCTATCCCACCTCGGCAGGTTTCCAAAAACACGCCCACGGGTGGGAGAGGGAGGTGTTGAAAGAGGTGGCAGAGGAAGGGAGTTATGTCGAGGTTGTTTGGGAAACCGAATAGGAGCTGAAGCATGCGCGGTGCAGCTAGGCGCATACATTAAAATGATCCTGTGTAGGCATGTAACATATAAATGCTGACTCACTGTCTCTATAGGCACTTGGGCTGTCAGGACAAGTCTTTCTTATCTCTGCAAGGTCGTGAATCATGTGATTGCAGCCATAGCCACAGGTTTTAAAAACTGGTCCATGAGCAGGCATAAAGGTAACACCTGGAGGGCCCAATGTATTTTGCTTTGGTTTTTCTTTTGTCTTTGGTCAGTGCATGTAGTCAGAATTGCTGACACAAACACACTTAATTTTACCCACGTTAAAATGTACCTGAGCCTGGAAAGAATACCACACTATCCAGTTATACCAGCATATCCCCCTGAGTTATATCTATACAGCAGTTGCACCTAATATGCATTCCTAGACGTGAATATATAGAATAAGCGAATTGCACCCTAAGGTGTAATGTTGTTATGAGTTCATTAGGCTTGTGTCACTTTTCCAAAGTTGCTATCAAAATATTTCATACCTGACCTGAAATTTACACAACTTAGCAAAAAACTTCTGCAAAGTTCATTGAATCGTTCCAAACGACAAAATGTCTTTTCTTTCTAATGCAAATTGATTGCTTTGCCTTGGACTATAAAAAGTACTGTGGCCCATTAGTGAAATTAAATAACCTAATGACAATTTAGAAAAAAAGATTGAAAGTTTTGCCAGCGTTCCGTGTTTGGCCTTGAGTATACTGACATGCAATTTCACCGGCATTTTAAAAAAAATCTCTTTGCTGACTGCTTTCTCGGGATGCAAAAAATATGTCCGTTTAAAAAAAAAAAAAACATGCAAAAAATTTTATCAAGCCATCACTACATTTCATCACTCATCCATTTATTAGGTCCCAGGCCACGTCAAGTATGTATTTTTCAGATATGTCAGCAACTTCAGGGCATTTTATTAATTCCCTTCACATTTGGTAGATGTGTGCAAACAGAAGATTGTGGATTTGGGAAGCTGGCCATGCCTAGCCACATTATGTTAAATATGCTAAATGCTGCTATTATCCGCTGTATGGGTATTATCAGCAGATGGCCAGGGTTAGCCATTAGCCATTTGTGCTGAATGCTTCACGGTTACCTGAAACCTGCACTTTCCTTCCTCTTTTTGCTCTTATTCCTCTTCTTCATTGGTTGTTCTTGTTCCTAATGTGTGATTTAGCAACACAATATCTTCCAAGAATCAAAACAAAGCATAAACTCTTTAGTAACTAAATGTTTATATGGTGTGTGTGTGCATGTGTGCAATTCCTGTATTTAACACAGTAGCCTGTGTGTGTGTGTGTGTGTGTGAGAGAGAGAGAGAGAGAGAGAGAGATCATATCCAGATACACTCCAGCTCTTGGGCTCTTCATCATGCAGGATGTGAGATGAATTCAGCTACTCAAATCCTCACATAGTCAGTACCCCTCTGAGAGAATGCAGGCAGTTTATGGCAAAGGAAGAGATAATCCTAATAACAAAAACAGGACAATAATGCACGTGTACATAGTGCCATTGTCCGCTTGAAAATACAAGATAATATTAGTTTGAATTTAGAAATGAATTGTCCAGTCATTATTATCGTGCTGCCGCATGAATGAGAGGGTTTTGCGACTCATTGTGAAAGCATGCGCTTGCTTTTCGTTTATAGATTCGGGTCTTCCGGCTCTAGAGAACACAAGTGGATTTGGTGGCATGCGTGCTGTGTCTTTGATGTCGCTATTTTAAAGCAGCACCAGGAACACAAGCTTCCGTTCCCTGTACCACTGGCTGCTCTCGTGGTTTGGGCCCCATTATTTATGCAGCTACTTTCTTCATTTTTCACTTCTTATTTATTCTTTTATTGTGAGATATTGTTATGTCATTTGCACTCCCTCTCTCCTTTGTTAAAAAAACGAGGGTCATTTAAACGACTGCTGTGTGTGTTGCACTGACAACTCCTCACATTGAAAGCCTTTCCGAATGGTGCAGAAGTACTGGCGTTTGAAATTATTTGAATATACTGCAAATGCTTGCTTCTGTATTGCACTGACAATAAAGTAAAGTAAATTTGTATTCTGTGTTCCAACTCTGCTTGTTCTTGTTCATCCTACTTCTGAATTAAACAATCCCATTTATACATGTCTTTATTCATATGCATAACAGTTCATTCCACATTTTTGTCGAAGCAAGTTTGTGCTTATTGCTTCTTGTGAAGCTTGGATTGGGTCAAATGTCAGTGCTATTTCCATCCCGAGAGGCATTCGTATGATTGTGTGTGTATTTCTGAATGCAAATATTATGCTTAGCTTAGCAACCACAATAAAAATAAATGTCGTTTTTTCCCTGTCTTTATATTATCACTTTATTCCCAATGGCCTCTGGGAAATAGCTGCATTATCAAGTCAGGATCGTAACTGCTGATTCACCCTTACTGCACCAGCCCTTACAAGTCAAAGGTCAAAGCATCCAGACAAATGAGACATTTATACTGCCCACCAAAACTGTGCAGCTCTCCTCCCAGTCAGAAACTTCAGACAGAGGGAGTGACACTGACAAAGTACACCGCCAATTTTGTCATTAAAAAGCTTTGGTGCAAGAGGGCCCTGGAGTGCTGGCAGAGGTGACTGGGAGGTCAAGAGTCTTTCATGCACAATGGCTTTTTTTTGCAGGGGGGTATTTTCTGTGTATCCCATGGCTTATCATTTATGGGGTTAATTTAGCTTCCTGCTTCTCTACAATTTGGGAGTAATTGGCAACTTAACCAGTGGTGTGCAATTAAGAGAGCTGAGATGGGTAGATTACAGTGAGGGCCTGTTCCTGTGGACCTTGTCGTCCAGTCATGTCAAAGGTTCCTCAGTGCTCCGGTCGCAGTAGTCTGTGTTCCTGTCGGCTGTATTCTTTGGTTTAGCAGGCACTGATTTTTAACATGGCTGACTGACTCTGTTACTTCTCACCCCGCAAAATGACATAGAAGGACCTTTTGTGTGTGTCATTTGACAGATTTATCTCTCACTTCTACTGCAGAGAAGAAATACAAAGATAAAGAGAGAGAGAGAGATAGAGGTAGAGAGAGACTGTGGCATAGTTTCTAGGCACATCAGAGACATATCAAATTTTATTTGACGCTTCTCTGTTGCGTCCCTTCTGTATAGCTTTTGTAAGCGCTGCATAACAAAACATTCTGGGCATTCAGCTTGTAATGGAGGACAAGGAGACTTTGTTCCAAATGCAGCATTTTTGGATTTTTTGCACAGTGTTTTGTTCACAAGGCAACAGCATCATCAGCTTCACCCATTCTTTTCCTATATGCCTGAAACAGGCCCCAGCTTAGGGATCTGTGTCAGGGTTCCCACAGGGTATGCATGCTCTCAACCTGCTTTATGATGCTGTTTGAGGTCCAGCTGGTTTATTAACAGTGTTGATCTATATACACTGCTCAAAAAAATTAAGGGAACACTTAATCACCACAGTATAACACCAAGTCAATTAAACTTCTGGGATATCGATCTGGCAAGTTAGAAAGCGTAAACAATTGTGAATCAATTTCACCTGCTTTGGTGCAAATTAAAGTGACAACAGATGGACAGGAGAGGCAACAGCAAGACAACCCCCAAAGGTAAATGGTTTTGCAGGTGGTGGCCACAGACCACTTCTCTCTCCTTATCCTTCCTGACTGATTTTTCTCTAGTTTTGAATTTTGCTAGTGCCCTTGTCACTACTGGTAGCATGAGACAGTACCTGCAGCCCATTCAGGTTGCACAGGTAGTCCAGCTCCTCCAGGAAGGCACATCCATACGTGCCGTCACAAGAAGGTTTGCTGTGTCTCCCAGCACAGTCTCAAGAGCGTGGAGGAGATACCGGGAGACAGGCCATTACAGGAGAAGAGCTGGACAGGGCCGTAGAAGGGCAACAACCCAGCGGTATCTGCTCTTTTGTGCGAGGAGCACTGTCAGAGCCCTACAAAATGACCTCCAGTGGGCTACTCGTGTGCATGTTTCTGACCAAACTGTCAGAAACAGACTCCATGAGGGTGGCATGAGGGTCCGACGTCCTGTAGTGGGACTTGTGCTCACAGCCCAGCACCGTGCAGCTCGATTGGCATTTGCCAGAGAACACCAAAATTGGCAGGTTCACCATTGGCGCCCCGTTCTCTTCACAGATGAGAGCAGGTTCACACTGAGCACATGTGACAGACGTGAAAAAGTCTGGAGATGCCGTGGCGAATGGTATGCTGCCTGCAACATCATCCAGCATGACCGGTTTGGTTTAATTGACTTGGTGTTATACTGTGATGATTAAGTGTTCCCTTAATTTTTTTGAGCAGTGTATTACAATTAATCTGTTATTGGCATCAATACTTGTTATTCTCAATATTAATGTGCAGGTTGCTATATACTGTATTATCACTGGATTCATGTTATACATGATGTCCAATATGGGAGAAGCACACAATTGAAACAACAATAAAAGGTACATTTTATGAGGAATCCATGTTCATTAATTAATTTGTTCTACTGATACTGACAAACTGTGTAATATATTTTAAATGTAATTTAAGTCGAACGTTTTATACAGTTTATACGTTTTGTAATTTTAACACTTGCTACAATGCAGAACTTCAGTGTTTACAAAGGTGCTCAGGAATGATTACTACAGTTTAGTCAACTGTATTGCTTTTTGGTAGATGCAATAATTTGATCATCTTCTGTAAATAGTTCCGCCGCAGGTTTTTTGACTCATGCAGAAGCTGTCACAAGCCATATTTACCACTTTTGGCTGAGTTCCCTTTTGTAAGATGCTGCTAAGCACTTGACATTTATCTGCTGGACTTACTAGGCCAAAAAACATTCCATGGTTTCTTCTCTGGCAGGAATGCATTTCTATGTTCAAAGCCCTGTGAACCGGAAGAAGCCTGTAAGTGCAGCCTGTGGGAATCAGGTAGCAGTGGCTAACAAAGCGAGGCCTAGTGCCCTTCACTTAATCAATTAAGATTCAGAAAAGCTTCGTTAGTCAGCTTCAGGGGGGAGGGGGGTTAACCGGATTAAGCACGAGTGGACTGACATTCGCTTTAGCCCCCTCGCCCTGGCACCCATTTTTTACTGTTGGTTATTGTGCAGCCTGTGGGACAGGGAAGCCTTGCGTAATCGGTTTAATGAAAGGTCTCTTAATCAGGCTCCTTGCACATAGCTACAAGTGAAATGGGTGCCTTGCAGCACTAACAGACCTTTAGCACAAGACAGGATCCTCAGGGGCAGATGAGTGCACCATGAAAATGCCATCACCCCCCGCCCCCCCCGGAGACAAACACAGTTTCTCTGATCCTTGTTGGGCAGTTGTATCTTCTGTGACTACCCATGTTTAAGAGGCTAAAAGCTAGTGTGGAGGTTTTGATTACATTTTTTCCATTTGCCTTTGACCTCTGCTGCTCATTTGATTCCATTGCTTTGACTTTTCATTTTTAATGTTTCTTTCTTTCTTTGTTAAAATCAACATGGTTGCTTTTAGTTAGCATTATACGTAATACATTTGTTAGGTTGGGATTTCACGTTTACATTGTATATGTTTGTAGTTTGAATATCTGCTGAGTTTTGTGTGCAAATAAAATAGTATAATTTTTTTAAACATAGAAAAAGTTTACCAGATTCAGTTACTGTATATTTTCCATTCCATATGGAGCTCTCAGGAGCTGAATCGTACAGTGAATCCATCATGCGCACACTGAACAATTTTCCTCTGCTATATTTCTGCTGACAGTGGAACCTTTTCAAAGCAGCTGCTTTGTGATTTACTGGTTCCATCATAAACTAAAGCCCGAAATTACATCTGAGCCGATAAGATGACAAATGGTTCCAAATGCTCGCGTTATAAATGCTGAGCAGTCACCGTGCATCAAACTCCTTTGTGAGCGGTCTTCAAACCGCACCGCTCCTTTTTCTCACCTGCCACCAAGGTTGTTTTAAACTCCTGAATGTGCTAAGATTTGTTGCTGCGGAAGGTTAATTAAGGTGCAGCACAGGTGACCTCTCGCCATAGGCACTGTCCTTCCGAGGCAGTCACTGATATTTTGTACAATGGCCAGGACAGAAAAATGATGTCATAAAGAGAGAGAGTATAGCTCACTGATATAGCTTGTCTTCATTCTGCAAATGTGAGTGAGAGGCCATTGTCAAGCGCTTTGGATAAAGGCGCTATATAAGTGCAGTCCATTTACCATTTTGAACTTATGTTCTGATTTTGGTGTTGGAATATTTGCAGGTTGTACACAGTGGGACAGTACATATTATCGCACAGAAACACAGAATCACAAAATCAAACATGCCTGCTCTTCCCCGGTTGGCACTAGGCAGTACCTGTAAATAAGGTGCCCAGTTGGTGCGGTAACTTTTGAGATAAGTTCCTTGGCAGAGAAGTGAAGCTATTCAGGAGCAGGAACAGGTGCGCCCCTCCACTCAAACAGAGGGTACCAGTGAGAGCATGCTTCTGCTCCTACCCTTCAAACCTTACCCTCTTTACATACATCACACCCACGGTTTAACAGGCACGGCTGTGCTTGCGTCTGTTCCTCTCCATGCCACTGGAAATCATCTCACGCCACACTCTCCATGTAATCTGAAGGATTTGAACATTATTTTTCAGATAAAATGCATTACACTCTCAGTAATCTTCTTGGGGTTATGTGGTTTTTTTGAGTAGGCAATGTATTCAGGCCTCTGACATTGCACAATGCCTTACAGTAACTTCTTCAAAAGCTCTGTGGGCGGAGGCGCATAGATGAAATGGCCCATGGCCTGTGTTTATCTGGGGTATTCCTCTGGTTTTTTATGACTCTGTGTCATACATGCCATATACTCCTGCACCTCTCTTCGACTTTATTTCTACTGGTATAATTTTTATTCTTGGAGCGAAATATCAAGCCTTTTCAATCTTATTTTTACGTCATAATGTTTTCACAGACTGGAATTAAGGCATACTTTTGAATGAGCAGACTGTAATTACCTTACCTCCAGTTGTTGCCTGTGTGTGTGTTTCATGATGGGATTTTTAATCATTTAGATAATGAATCATTTAGATTGTAATTTTTCTCATTTTTAATGATGGTTTAATGTGAACCGTTGAATCATAATCCTTCTACATTACCAAATTTTCCATGAGGTAAAAAAGCCTAATTTTTAAAACCATAAAACATTTTGATTTCTGCTTTTTTCCATCAGTCTCTGTTGGCTCTCTTGTCAGGTTGTTGCCCATTACAAAATGCAAACTTTATTGGGCTGGAACAATATCAATGGGTGATAAGGTACAGTACAATGAGCATAATTAACCATATACACACACACACACACACACACACAAATCCACAAATACACTTTTGTACGATGTTTTAAAATACAAGAGATGAGAAGGTTGGACAAAGCATTTTCCGATTAAAAAAAGGAATCAAATGCTGACTGGAAATACTGCAGTTATAAAGATTGGTAATCACAAAACCATCGCAGTGTGTGAGATTCTGTGCATTTATCTACATATGGTACACTAGACAACGTTGACATGTGGTTGTATTTAACATCACAGTACTCATCGAGAGCTACGGCACTGTTCACATTACTGGACAGAAATCATGGTGGATTATTTCCAGTAAAGCACCAGATGAGGTCATGATGGCTTCACCCCCATATTTCAAACCAGATCAGCGGAACTGCCATGATTGTGTGTGTGTGTGTGTGTGTGTGTGTGTGTGCCTGTGACTGTGTGTATGTGTGCCTGTGTGCATGCCTTTGTGTGTATATACTGTATGTACATATGTGCACTTTCATAAATGTGCTATGTTTATGTGTGTTTTGCAGTAGCTTATGAGAAATTACATGTGTGGGTTGCAGGAATGCAGTGAGTGATCGAGAGAAAGCAGGAAAACCAGAGCATCTAGAATGCACTGAGAATGTATGAGAAACTGAGAAGATGAAAGCAACGAGAGAAAATTCCAGGCTGTGTGTGTGTGTGTGTGTGTGTGTGTGAGAGTGCATTAGAGTCTGTGAAACTGAGTGGGTGACCAGTGGTTTGTTTAAACACAAGCTGACCGCACTCCGAACTACCATGATATCTGCCTAGCCGACGTGCTTCCAGGAAACCATGCTGACAGCACCAGGCTGTTTGGCAAATACATGCTTACTGCAAACTGCCTGTTTTAGCAAAACAGAAACACATGCCTCAGTGAACCTGGAGTTTGGATCTGGCATGGGGGACTAGGGGGACATATAATATGTCCCAAACATTTGCAATCAACATTATTCTACCTATTTCAAAAGGAGCTGTTTTGTGGTTTATGCTGTGGGCTGAGGGACATCGGCAAAACATGAAGAGTACAGATTTATTCGGAGTAACTTTCAACAGACGTTACCTCAGGCACAAGTAATAGTGCAAGTGATAATACACAGCAGCATCAACAGCATTTTGTAAAAATTGTCTTGGGAGCCAAGAGATCGGTGATGTAATCACAATGCAACAAAGAGAGGAAGACTATGATACCAGCTGAGTCCTTCCCACAATCACCTATGGATAGCCTTTTGTGAATGAGGCTTAGCAAGCTGAATGCATTCCTCTGCCACAGAAAATGGTCTTCACACTGTGCTTGCTAAGAGCATGGCTAAGTAGCTGAGATTGTTCTATTGAGTAACAAACGGCAGCATGTACTGAGTGATCCAGGAGGCCTGATGCAAGCTTAAACAAGCATTCTCCTCCCTATTTAAGTTTTTCCACTGTAAAATATTTGTGTCTAGTGTTGCATTAAAGGTACACAGATAGAAGCCTCAAAGCATCAAATATGTTGGCTAAGATATAAAATGGGCGAAACCTTCTCCCACTGGGAATATGTCTGGTTGTCCTAACAGTCATTCACATTTAGGGTCTTATGAAATCCTGGCCCTTATTGAAGACTGATTCCTGTGGTAATCCTGTTGCACGTTCATGGATTTTGTCTCTGAAATGAGTATAAATACTTTTGAACCAAATTGTACGGCAAAAATATGCACATTTAATAAATACTTACCACACAATAGAAATGTAATGATCAGTGTATCTTTCCTCTTAATGCATTAGCACGTACACCAGGAAGTAGCAATGACATGCTAAATGGATACTTCATTAAATCATTATTGGGCCATATTTATCTCTTTAAGTAGAATATGTGTTGGTCTTAGGAAACTCACTGTGGTTGTGCTGCATGCTTCGAAGCAGGGATTTGGACTTGGCACAATGTTTAGTGTGAACAAACAGATCGGTGGTTGAACATCTTACATGGTAGAATGATTCCAGTAGTTCCCATTGGGGAGTTTTTTCACCACTGTTTATTCTCGTCAACGGCTGAGTGTTTTTCTTCCCACTGGGGAGTTTTTTTTAATCTCACTTACTTTTTGGGGGGGGGGTTCAGGCCTGGTTTTTGCTCAATTTAAATTTTTCTGTTTTCTCTTTGAAGCTTTTTTTTGACAGTGTAAAAAGCGATGTGCAAATACAATTGAATAGGTTTTGGCTTAATACTCCCCTCCCCAAGCACAGACAGTCTCTCACCATTGCTAAATTGTCACTAGTGGAATGATTTGCATGTTTGTTGTACCATTGGTGATCTTCTCTTTGAAACTAGTTTACCCTATATTGCGTTTACTGACCCTCTACTCGAGGGTTTTGAGCATATGTGTTGCATTTATGGATACCAGTGTCCCGTTCATATTCATAACAATATCAATCCATCTTGTGAGAAGCTATGAATGATGATGTGATGTCATTGTTACTCGATGTGATAGAGCACTCAAAGACTTGAAGCTCAAAGCGAGTGTTTATGAAGGTTGGGTATTGATGGTAAAATAATACCTGGTAGTTAACTGGATTAACAGTATTCCATATTGATCTGTGGGCAAAAAATGGAATGTCATATATGGATTTAGCTTGTGAGAACCATAATGAGAAATATGAGACTGGAAGGGAAACCTGAGGCCTGTTGAAGACTATATCTGATGGGAAAAAAATGGATAAACCTTTGTCCATCGTTTCCATTTGAACAGAAAACACCCCGCAAAATAAATTGTTGAGAAATGCTTCAAGGATCTTTTCTTGTTGTTGTTTGATTACTTGCTCTTTTATCGAACCTGGTTTGTTTTTTTCCCCCACTGAGCTTTATTGTTATTTTGAACACGGCCTTTATAGACTGCCTTTTCAGGACCTTTTACACAAACTTAGAAAAGAGCGCAATCAATCAATACCTTATGGAGGCAAACAAACATCTGCAGGCAGCAGAAACTCAGGTTTCCTTTGAAGCTGCACTCGGAAACCTTTGGGATGTCGAGCGTGTTGAGTGCTGCTGTGTGTAGGTGGTCTATACGCTCTCATGTGACTTCCCTGCACAAGAAAGAACACCCGGCTTCCTGCACAGTCACCCCCCCCTTCTTTACGTGTGAGCCATTCCTCCACCTGCATCTCATCTCTCTCGCTTTTCAACCCTCCCCACCGCATCGCGCCCATCAGGACCACCTTTGCGGACTCCCACCGCCCACCCCGTCCCCCCGGCCCTGATGAAAGTTCCTGTGAAAGCCCTGGTATTTGGTTTTCATCTAAATGAAAGTGACGAGATTGCACAGTTGCTAGTTATTGGAATTAACGATCTTGTGGTCCTCTCAAGAAATTCCCCCATTTACCACCATTCTCTCTCATTCTTTCTCTTACTCTTTCTCTCTCACTCTCTCTCTCTCACACACTTACATTTTATTTGTATATTTATTTGTGGAGACATATAGAGACAGAAGTATTTTGATACGTATGTCTCTATATGATTTGCTTTCTCATTTATTTCTGGGCTTTTAGAAATTGGACTGAATACACACTTATTTACGAATTAAAGTTATATGCAATTCCCCAAGAGTAGGTTAAGCCCACAGCTTGTAGCCTTTGTTCAACATGCACTCTAGAACTCTAGATCTTTCAGATAGAAGGAAGCAAATGTTCCTTTAACTAAAATAGCTCTGAAAGCAGAAGTGTGTCCCAAATGTATGCATCCAAACACACACACACACACACACACATGCACACATACACACACACATCCACATATGCATACATGTGCATACACAAACACACATTGATATAAAAAAATACTACTAAAAATCTAAATCTAAAAATACTAGATTGATCCTCGTAATGCATGTGCTTGCAAATGCATTGCATACCCAAAATCATGCTTTTTGATAAATACCGAATGCAGCCTTCTACTTCCACAATCTCAAATGTGTTTTATTCCCTGATTACAGCATCTAGGACAATAAATACCTTCTGACAGCTCATTGGCAAGTAGCAGTGGGACTGGCCCAAGTTATAATGGACACAGCCCAGACGCAATCACTTCTGAAATCTCTCATTGTGAATGCAAGAGAGACGGGTGAAAATGGTGAGATTTCAGTCAGGGAGACCACAGTCTACTCAAATCTGTCCGGCATTTAAACGGTTAATTCTGCTCTCTGTCGAAACTGGAAATGTCAGTTTTCTCGGCATGGCAGTCGCCTGTTTGAAGGCGTTCCTCGTCCCTGTGGTTCAGCAGGGGTTTTCATTTCCCTCCTCCCCAGACGAGCGGTTCAGCTCGGCACACGGCAGCGCCAATGGCGCCGTCCACACCATTGGCGCTTTCCTCAGGGTGGAAACTGCAGCCTGAATGAGGAAGTACAGGATGTGCCGAACGCTCTTCTCTCTTTAAACGCATTCTTGCTGTCTTTGTGTGCTTTGGGGGATGGATTAGTAATTAGGTGTTCTCTGAGCTGTACGACAAGTTTGGGTGTTTTTTTTCTACCCAGCGGTTACACCTTAATTTTTAATGGCCAGCATTTAGAAATTCACAAAACATTATTTGATCAGTGATCTGACAAGCATATCCAGAAATACTCACATATCATGTTATTCATTAGAACAAGGCTGTATGTGCACGGTTTTTATTAAGGATACACCACCAATGCACTCAAATTGTGAGTTGAACCTGCAGGCCTGGAGCCCTTCTGGAAAGTTCCATAACTGCTAACTGCTCCCAAACTCATTTTGTATTTTTGGGAGTTTGGCTAGAGGATGATTTTGGGGCCATAGTGAGATTCCCATCTGGAGAATTTGACTGAGACATGGGGTTAGCACTAGCACTGATAGCAATGCGAGGCATTGAAGATAACCCCTTTTTAGTATCTCATCCAAAAAGTATGGAGTATGGAGGTTGTGTATTGTCATGAAAACCTCACAGGACCTAGGGTCAGGTCCTACTCTGTCTGGATGGATGGGAGCGCCCCACTGGTTCCCATTGACCCCATCCCACAGTACCCTGGTTTTCCCAGAAAATCCTTCATCAAATTTCTAACCAAGCCCAGCTCTGCCTGCAGACACTTGACAAAATAATGTTATAGAGCAGATTGGCTGCTGGTGCCAATGTTGCCAACATTAATTAGCACTGAACTAGAACATCCAAATATGAATACAAACAAATACACTGCAATCCAAAAGTATTTGGACAGTGACACATTTTTTGTTGTTTTGGCTCTGTACTCCAACACATTGGATTTGAAATGGACCAGTGACTACGGATCACCTGATATGGATGTAAACACCCTTAAATTAAAGCTGAAAGTCTGCGCTTTAACCTCATAGTTCATTTCAAATCCAACGTGGTGGTGTACAGAGCCAAAACAAAAAAAAATGTGTCACTGTCCAAATACGTTTGGACTACACTGTACAAATACAAGCTAGTGGTAGTATTTGCAGGAATGCGTGTGAGATTTATATAGTTGCTCTATCAATGCTGTACATCTGGTTCCACTCTTCTTGCTGCTCAGCAGGTGGTTAGAAGTCCGTGCACGCACGCACCTGCATGCATTCGTAAGAAAAACTGCATTAGATGAAGTTAAGCATCAGCTTTGTCAAGTCCCAGCAGAAATTTCACAAAGCCCTAATGAGCACCTGTGTGATTGGCCAATTATAATCAGTGTAATGGCTCCATGTGATCGTAGACGGCTCCTTCTGACCACAGTGAACGCACGTGCTCTTTATGGCCCACACAAAGGGGTGAGAAAGTCAGGGTGAGGGGGTGAGGGGGCCGGGGCCGTGTGGGGGCGTGTGGGGGCGTGTGCGGTTCTACTCTCATTATTTAACCTTTCTCTCTGGAGCTGTTCTCCTCCAGTGCAGGCAGGTTGCCAATGAGCACCTGCCGGCCGCCAGCATGCCTTTCTATAAATATCAGAAAGTGTATTGTCACCAGGTGGAACTGAATATCAAGCCTTTATTTGGCATCACACCTGAGCTCACGGTTTTTAAAAATGTATGAGGAGTCTTTACAATGGCCCCGCTTTTCATTCATTCATCATGGGGCATGCTGACCCACAACAAGCTTCCTGTGAAATGGGAGCATACTCGTACAGGATGTTCTGCACTTCCTGTAGTTAACACAAGAGCCTGTACGTGTGTGTGCGTGTGTGTGGTGTACGTGTGTGTGTGTGCGTGTGTGGTATACACGTGTGTGCATATGTGTGTGAGATGTATATGTATATGTGTATGTGTGCGTGTGTGTGGTGTACGTGTGTGTGTGCGTGTGTGTGTGGTGTACATGTGTGTGTGTGTGTAAGGTGTACATGTGTGTGTGTGTGTAAGGTGTACATGTGTGTGTGTGTGTGTGTGTGTGAGAGGTGTACATGTGTGTGTGTGAGCGTGCATGCCCGCATGAAAGCTTACTGTACATGGTATAGTATGTAGTGGTCATCTGCCTCTGAAGAGAGCAACTCATAGTAAAAACAAAAATCTCATCCCCCCCATAGCCTACATACACCAATAAGAAGACCCCTCCCAGGGGGTTAGAAACATTGTACTCATGAGTAAGGCTGTCCCCCAGTGTTTTCACAGTAACTGGTCTATTCATTCTGTCACTTTCTGGAGACTGGGACTCCACTGTGCCTATGAGCTTGATTGTGAGAGCAGCATCGGCATAAAGACAGCTTCCCCATCAGCGCACCAGAGCTTCGCGGGAACACAGACAGCCTGGGCGCAGCCTAACTATGTTGCACAAGTGCTGTGACATCTTAACGACCTACTCCCTTCCTGCCTCCAGCTTTTCCTTATGTATTACATCACATGGCGCTGTAATGGCGACATGTAGTCCGGCTGTCTTTCTCGTGTATGTGTTTGTTAATTTGAATGTGTTTTGTTGTGTCAGGTTTTTGTCTTTTGTTTTTTTCATGCGCTGTGTGTCTGTTGTGGTACGGGGAAGCGGGTGGAAATTTTTCGGGGCACTCCTGCTGCTCGTTTTTGTAATATTGATGAATTGTCTAGCCGGGATGATTTTGTTTGTGGTCGTCACCATGGAGACGCATTCGCATTAGGCTCGGGAATGTCCGTTGGATCTGCAGCCGTGGAGTTTTCCATCGCTCTTCACCAGAGTTGAAGATGTCGGTACTGATCCGGGAGTGCGGGCACTCTTCAGAAGGCCACCAGGGAAGGAGAAGATAATGCGGAGGAGTGAAGCGGCGCGACTGGGAAGGCTGAGCTCCGCTTCGACAGTGGACAGAGACCGCAGCACTGCGTGTATGGAGGAAAGGCGGAGGCGGAGTTTGTGTGTTGGACTTGACACTGGACATCTTGGGACAGCGGGGGCTGTTTCTAATCTTGATTAATTCAATGATTCTATTGTATGTCTTTATTTGATATGTTTGTTTGTGTGTTGTGGGTCTGCCCCACTGTCTATGTCTTTTTTTGTTGTTGCTGGGGCTACAACTGAAGTTCCCGAAAGGGTCTCTGAAGACCAATGAAGCCACATGTTGGAGGTTCACATGCTGAGCATGTTGTGTACTTTCTCTTTCTCTTCTTCTTTCTCTCTCTCTCTCTTAGGTTTTCTATCATTTTCTGTTTCTCTCTTTCTGTCACGGTTTTCGCTGGTGGCTGCCTCTTCTCCGCTTAAAGTCCTCTCTGACTCCGGGACGGCGGCCAGTCCGGGTTTTTTCCGCTAATCGACTTTCAGTTGGCACACCTGTTCAGGTGATTTCGTCGGCTATATGAACGTGGCACCTTCCTCTTCCGGTGCTTGGTTGTTTTTGTTCATTTAACACTAAGCCGGTAAGGTATAGGTAGGCACTTTAAGGAGACCTCTTTCCTCTATTGCTTATGCTTTGGAACTACGAGGGACTTGCCTTCTTGTGCTTTAGAGTTATTTCGCATTATTGCTCTCTTAGTATTTTCTGTCCCTCGCTCCTGTTTACCTTCTTAGTTTCTCGGAGACAGTTTTTTTTTCCCGTTTCTTTTTACCTTTCTATATTTCTTGGTGTTCGCTCTATTTGAGAGTGAGAGGTATTTTTTCCTTTTATTTTTATTCTTGAGCCTACGAGACCTGTTCGCCCGATTATTTTTGGGTCGCTATTATTTCTCTCCTCAGTATTTCTCTGCAGTTAGAGAGTAGGAGCTGTTTTTCGTTCTCCTTATTTTTCCTATTCGCAGAGATCATTCCGCTCAAGTGGTGTTCACTGTGAACACTTTAAGCTTTCCTGTTGTCGCATTTGGTCCTCCGAACCATTCGCCTCCCCCTTACACTCTCCTCCTCTCTCTCTCTCTCTCTCTCTCTCTCTCTCTCTCTCTCTCTCTCTCTTTCTCTTTATCTCTCTCACTCTCCTCCTCTCTCTCTCTCTCTCTCTCTCTCTCTCTCTCTCTCTCTCTCTCTCTCTCTCTCTCTCTTTCTCTCTTTCTCTCTTTCTCTTTCTCTTTCTCTCTCCAGATTTCACAATCAGTTCCAGTGATATAGCAGAGACGTGAATGGGGGACAAAGTGCCAGAAAGTGTCACTAATTCACATATTTCTTGATTGCCATGGCATGAGCAGCCAGCAATAGCTGTTGTTGTTGTTGTTGTTGCAGAAAATCATTTCCTCTTTTTTATTTTTCACAGAAATTAACTCAAATATGCAGAAAAATTTAATTAAATCCCCTCCCACAAATCCGGCACTACCTTTATATTAGTTTACTTGTAAAGGTTTCAGAATAAACAGTATTACGTCAAAGAAATCTTCAAATTTGGTTTCTGTGGTTATGAAAGTCTATATGCACTTAAATGGTAAAACTCAATTTTTGGACAGCTAGTTTTGTGCTTATTTTTATTCCAAGTAGAACATAAAGAATATATGGAATCTACTCAGAATTAAGAAGGCAAACAGAAAATAGCTGTTGCCAGGGAAACAAGCACCAGGCCCACGTGTGGAACAGATTAAGGGGAAATGGAAAAGGTTGGAATTGGAGACTGAAAGAAAAGGGTCAAGTCAGTTTGATTTCCTTCTGCGTTTTCTCTCGAAATGAGGTTTTGACAGGTGAAGGAAATGCATGTCCATGTCTTTCAGGGAAGAGCCTGATTGAAACACACACTGACAGATCAGCCGTACAGGTCTGACTGCTCTTTGTCCCGTTTCTCTCTCTTTCGCTTCAGATCACATTATCTCTCCGACTCTCACTCTTTCCCCTTCAACACCCTCTCGCCTGGATGTGGAAAGGAGGAAAAGGGAAAGATCTGTCCTGCTGTTGAATTCCAGCTTCCATAAATACTATACAAGAGTGGGGAAACATATAGGGTAGTATTTCAAAACTGCACACACTCGCACAAACACACTCCCACATACACATATACATGCACACCAAAGGCCAGATCTGGTAAGAAATTCATCAGGGTCATGCTGGATGTCACTGACATTTCGGTTAACTTTCCAGACCACAAGGCAGTTATAACATGACAGTGCTGGTTTTGAATGTAAGGCAGTCTTTAATGTACTCTCTGTGGAGATTGTTCTAGATGGGTGCCCGGGAGATGAAAGTGAATCGGTAAATGGGTCAGCAGGGTGATTCCAGTGCTTGTGACAGGTTGTTCTTCCCGTTCCTTTGATGGTTTGTACCTGGGGTAAACACAGTCTTTTTGCTCTGTTTACCTTTGGGTAAACTTCCGGTCCTGATTTGATTTGTAAAAGTACACTGGTTTTCTCAATTGGCACTTAAAGGTCTATTGGCTGAATTAGAATTTCCTTGAGGTTATCAAATAATAGTGAAATCGTCAATTTTCTTGAGACTGAATCTTCCACAGAACGCCAAGCTCCGTGGTATTTTCATCTTATCACTATTGTTTTTAATTACAACAGAACAAATATGGTTAATAGCCTAGAGGCAAACATGCGTTAAGAACCTAAAGGCTAGTAAAAGTATAGCGAGAAAGATGAGGTGGCTGCTTTTGTCTTGCTGCATTTATTAACTATTCACATTGGGTATCATTTTTCAGCATGAGACACGGTAAAAGAAAATGAAAACCAGTCGATAAGGGGGAATGCCATTTGTGACACATGGGATCAGCACTGCAAGTGAAAGCCAAACCAGGCGCTTTACCCCCCAAAGGCAGTGTGTGGGTGGAGGTCTGAACCAAGCCGAAAATTTCCAGGTGCGATCCAACATCAAAGAGCGACTGCGTTGGGGGAAAGATAAGTTGTTTTTCCTCACACTGTCAATGCTGCCTGTATCGTAAACATGCACTTAAATACTGCCGCTTTGAAGCGGTCGTCAGTCCCGGAGCGGCGCTGGCACGGAAAAGAGAAGTGCGGAGACGGGCTGAGTCGCGGTGAGTCACGGGCAGCCCCCCGGTCACGGCTGGGCTGCTTGGGCTGCTCTCTGTACGCCGGGGTGCTGGAAGTCTATCAGACCCGTGAGAGTGCTCTGTCACTGCAGGGGAATGCGTCCGTGACTGTTCACTTTGCCTCCAGCCAGCTGCAAAACCATGCCCTCATCGTTCTCTCATGGGAGAGAGAAGCGGCGGTGGGGGATGGGGGTGTGTTAAAGTTGAAGCAGGGAGAAAGTGTCAGCAGGAAATTAGGGCAAAGACTGAATTGATGAGAGAGAAAAAAACCGAGATAGAATGAAAAGAATTAAAAAAAGAAAAGAGCCCAGCTGAGGAGCCGGAGGTTACATTCTTCCTTCTCTGTGGCTGAAAGTGTACGCGCTAGCATCAATTATGCACACATTGATATTAAAATCATAATCGCAGTCATGTGCGGCCGCTCTCTCTCTGAGTCAGCTCCACTCTGGCCCAGCTGCCGTCCCCTAATAGGCTCCAGATTGAATAAACACCGCCATAAACCTTCGGCCCGAGCTTCCTCCGAGTTCTGTCCAGAGAGGAAGTGGAAATCTGCGGCGCTGAAGAAAAGTGAGTCAGGATCTGAGCGGCCGTGGGGGCGGGAGCATCACGCTCCTGTGTTTGCAAAAGCAATGCAGCCTTTTCTTCATAAATCACACCAAAGGCATTTTATGGACATTCATCGTCTTTGTAGTCATACTGTAGCGCAAAGAAATAATGTGGGTTTGTTTATCCCACAGACCACTTTCCCACAGGACTACCCACATGTTTGATTCCAAGTGGCTTTCTTACATTTTTTCCTTGATGTGTGTGTGTGTGTGTGTGTGTGTGTGTGAGAGAGAGAGAGAGAGAGAGAGAGAGAGAGAGAGAGAGGGAGAGGCACACACACAGAAAGAGAGAGTGAGAGAGACACACACAGAAAGAGAGAGAGGGAGGGAGAGAAAGAGAGGTGACTGCTCCACAGGACACGGGTGTGTGTGTGTGTGTGTGCTTGCTTGCATTCACAGGGAATGGGAGTTATCTGCATTCACAGGCCTGTCTAGTTGAGAGAAACATGCCTGTCGTGATAATGGAAATTGTGGCCGTGACTGCTGTGAACACATTATCTATTTGTGTGTGATGAGGAGAACAGCTACGGACAGTAACAGGCCGTCCCCAGCATCCATGCTGACTGCAGGCTGCAGCCTATTCTCAACTGTTCTCTGGCAGATACAAAAACAATCATAGACTCACTCCTGGAAAACAACGCGGATGTGTGCACTCTGCCGTTTTCAGAGGAAATGAGGAAATCATGATTGGGCCCATTACATTGTAATTGGTTTTAGTCTTTATTGAGATTTGCCAATTTCCATGAGAGGACTGATTTGATACTGATAATTAAACAGCATGGTAATTGGTAAATGATCTCTTTTGCTTCATGACTTGACTGGTTACGTATGCTCTGTTGCTATGCTGTTCGTTAGTATCTACATGGACATACCAATGTCATCAAAAAGCCCAAATGACTGCAGTTGCATTGGTTGTTTCAAGAATGACATCACAAAAATTTAAATTGTAAAGATTGGTAGGCAGGATGTCAAGTGAACACATGTAAGCCAGGATTTATTTTCCACACAGGCTGTAATGCCTATACCTGAGCACCATGGGGAAAAAATCTGTGTGATTGATTCTGAGACCTGTAGCAACTGTTTTCAGACTGTAGTAATATAAATGTTTACAGACACAATGATATTACAATAGTGGCACTTTGTGGAGCGCGTACCTTTAGTACTATGAGCTATTGTCTGAACATAACTTAAATGTTCAGTTATTCCTGTTCACAGACAGACAAAGAGAGAAACACACGGGAGTGATCATGTCATCTCTGTGTGAATGTAGCCTGGCTAATTATGACAAATGACAGGTTTTTTTATTGTTAACGTTTAACCTGACACGAAGATAAATAAGCAAGCCTTTGATACTGTGACTGCTAATACAACTGTTTGTGAATGTAAATATTTAGCCTAATTTGATCCATTTTACCACCCTTTCTGTATAATTAGCCCCAGTTACCAGTTTCACCTGAGCAGCGATATAAGTGGTTTTAGTCTTCCTGTGAGGTGTGGTTGTGTGCTACAAGCCTTAGGCAGTTAATGATCTCGACCGTGTCGAATCAGGCATTCACAAAGGGGGAATGCAGGTGTGTGAGAGGGCCACACGTACATTTTCAATGATGATACTTTAGCCTACTGACCCTGTCTTTCCCAGAAGGCCTTTCTGTGTGCTACATAAAAATACTAACAAGGAGGAAAGCACTGACAACAAAGGTACTCAGTCAGCAATTATATTGTTTCATCACAAAAACTTGCCAATAAATATCCAGTAGTAAGAGATATATTGATGGCCTCTTTTTAAATACTTTGGGAAGTTTGATAAACGTAGTCAATAAACATGTAGGTGAAAGATCATGGGACGTTGATGACTTGATAGGTGCATTCCAAGTGTTAACAATTTTGTGTGTATTGCAGACACACACACTTGCTGACGCAGTACATATTTATCAGTATGTTTGGTAGTACAGACTACCAAGTGAACGAGCACCTAGTACACACATACAGTCGGGTCCATAAGTATTTGGACAGTGACACAATTTGTGTTGTTTTGGCTCTGTACTCCAGCAAATTGCATTGAGGGTTTTTACGTCCATATCGGGTGAACAGTATAGCAATTGTAGTCATTTTTATACATAGTCTCCCCCATTTTACGGGACCAAAAGTAATTGGACAAATTAATATAAACTTTAATAAAGTTATATTTAATATTTGGTTGCATATGCTTTGCATGTCATGACGTCCTGATGTCTGTGACCCAACAACATCAAAAGACTCTTGATATTTTATTTTCAGGTACTCTTACAAGCAATACTATAATCTCTCTGCATTTGAATAGATCTCTATGGGAATTGGGAGGTGGGACTAGATTAAGCTGTATATTACATGGGAATAGTGTGGAATACATGGTTGGTTAAATGGCTGTAAGTCATCAAGGGTCTGAGGTATCAAACGAGCCTCGAACCATCACTCTGCTGCCAGATATGCAGTAGATATACAGTAGATGGATCACTTTAAGGGTGGTTTCTCTCAACTCATTTTTTCATAAAGTTCAATAGGGAAATAAGTCAGGAGAAACTTTCATACTCTACACTGGCAAATTTATGTTCAGCCACAATGTTGTGCAATCTATTATTTGGCTGTGTTTACTTCTTAAAGATTTATGTTAGTGAAGTGGCAGATAGTAATTTCTGGAAACGAGCTCTATAAACCATTGCCTTTCTTGTGTAATACTTAAATCGATGTTTTGATTTATTCGACCCTCCTCTGTTGGATCCCCTTTTCAGTTCCAATGCTCTTAGGATTGAATTAATTTGGGGTTTCAGAAAAAAAAAGTGCCTTTTGATTGGTTTCAAATGTTCAAGTGGATGTCAGATAATCTTTGCATGTCTGCAGTTGTCTCTATTCTCTGAGTCTGAAGGTTGAAGTAAAGGGTTCCCAAATGTATCTGTTGCTCACTACTCCCCTCCTGTTCTTCAAATGTTCTCCATATTCCCCTGCTAGCAGGCACCGCCACGGTATCAGTGCTATAATCCCTTGCTTTGTCTCTTGAGTATTTTACCAGCTGCTCCCTTGTCAAGTTCTAACAATGACCTGACACACACTAATTGGGGTCTGATGGTTAGTGAATGCAGTATGTTCATGACATGGAATTAATTGTCTGCCTTGACAATACATACAAGTGAAGTGCTTTTTTCAGTATATGAACGGACTTATTTTGTGATGTGAGGAGTTTTTAAATTTATTTCAGTGTCATTAAGAGAAATGTGCTGTTCAGAAAAGCAACAAACAAAAAAAAGACCAATTCTATCCATGCAATACTACACAAAAATGTAAGATAACATCAATTTATCTTAATTATAAATGATTCATTATTCATTATAAATGCCCTCTACAAAAATAAATGTTCTTACATAAAAGGGGCTGTAATTGCTACAGAGATCCCCTGATATGGATGTAAATTACAGCTGACGGTCAGCACCTTTCCATTGTTTCATATCAAATCCAATGTGCTGGAGTACAGAGCCGAAACAATAAAAACTGTGTCACATTTGACATACTGTGTGTACGTGTGTGTGTGTGTGTGTGTGTTGTCTGTATTTGTTTATACAACTTCAGTTGTGCCAGAGTTATAGAGCTATAGAGTTAATTTCCAACTGCAATCCCTGAGCAGACAAACAACACTTTAAAATAGCATGATCAGCAAAATCACTGGCATCAAAGAACCTAACTTGTGCAACCAATCAATGAAAAGAAAAACCCTTCAAATTCCTGATGATTCTGCATAACCAAGTAATTCAAACCAAAAGCTGCCACCAGATCCCAGACGCAGGTTTACACTTGTTTGGAAAAACTGCCATAAAAATAATTGATTCTACATGCGGTCTTGATTTTAAACAAATAAATAGCATGACATGGGCTGAGTTGTGGACAGCTGCAGAGGTGGTGCATTTGAAGCACATTCTGCTGACAGTGACATATTATGATTCTGAGATGTATGCTGTTATTCATTGAATTGTCTTTATATAACTGCCTTCAACATCCATTGTGTTATGTTCCAGATTCAGAGTCAACATGTGTAAATATGTATTTTTTCTATTATGTAATATTTAATGGCACATAAGGTCGTGTGCATCCTAGAACATAGATCCTTCAGTGCGCAAGTTAATCCAGAATTCCCCCAGAGACATCTGAGACCTGCTCTCCAAGTTCCCCAATTTGGAATCAAGTCATTTATGAACTGTCACAAATGTACTGTTTTTCTTCTATGGTTTTCAAACGCGGAGCCACATCAACATCATAAATGTGCCAGCTGGATGACCGCAGCTGCGTCCAGGTCTGCAGCTGTGAGCAGTGGGACTGACATGTGTGTGTTTGTGTGTGTGTGTGTGCGTGCCTGAATGTGTGTGTGTGTGCGTGAATGTGTGTGTGTGTATGCCTGAATGTGTGTGTGCCTGAATGTGTGTGTGCCTGAATGTGTGTGTGTGTGTGTGAATGTATGTGTGCGTGTTTGTGTGCTTGTCTCTGTGCGTGTGCTAGCCCCTGATTATGATTAGAGACGGCTGGTTGAGATGGTAGCTGAAGTAACCGCGGTCTTAGTGCATTCAAAGTCTGCCGACTGAGATGAGAGCAATGCCATTATAAGAAGCAGTAGTGACTCACTGGACTTCCCAAACCCCTCCTCCCTCTTTACGGGAACCAAGTGTGTTTTTATTTCTTCTTCTGTGCTTTTTGTCTTGGTTGAGAGTCGGGCCCGGGGTGGGGGTAGGGGGGCGGAATAGGTTACTCTTTAACCGTGTGTTTGTGTAATCTTCCCTGGGGCAGGGCAGGTAGGCCTAATTACTGCCTGTAGCCCACTGAGTTATGTGAAACACTGATAAGCAGGGAACCTTGCGTGCAGACAGACAGACATCAAAACATTTCCCACACTTATGTCCAGCCTTTACTGGGATCAGGTACTTATTGAGGATGAGGATGGTGTCGATGATGTGCTATAGCAAGGGTTTATATTCAAGAAGAATTATTACCCTTAAGCTGCATTCATGCAGATTCTGGACAGAATTGCCTTACAGTGCCGATGGAGTTTTATGATATGGACCTAGTCATATCTTACTTGGTCTCTGTGCTGGACCCCAGTCTTTATGTGGCATTCACAATTCTGTTCGAAAGGACACTTTGTGTGTGTCTCGTGGCGTAGCCTGTAGAGCACTATCCACATGCTCATTGCGAGCCGTGACGTCGGCGGTTCGAATCCGACCCCAAGACCTTTTTCACATGTCTCTCCCTCTCTCTCACTTCCCATTGTTCTTTTCTCTACACTGTGCTGTCCAATAAAGCTGAAAAAGCCCTAAACATTTTTTTTTAAGTTTTAAAAAACACTTTGTGCAACTCCGCCCTGGTGAATCCCACTGAACACAACTGGAAGTGACACAGGCAGAGTCTCCAAGGCCAAGAGAAGACAGAAATATCTTTCAGAACTGGACAGCACTGTGGGCAGCTGTAAGGCTGTACTTTTGGTAAATGCACGCATTTCCTCTATTCATCATGGAGGAGCAGGAAGAGATTTTTAGTGGCTACATATAAATGAGGAGCAGTTGGATATGATAGGATTTTGAATATCAGGGCTAGAGGGGGATGGGGTGTCTTATTTTACTTTTCCAAGTGCCTCTTGTTCAGAAACTATTCGCCTTCCATTGCCCAGGAGAAGTGCCAAGTCTACGTGGTTTTGAGTACTTCCACAGTCCCAGTCACAGACTGTCCGAGGACAATCCCTCATCAGCTCAGATGGGATACGTCTTCAGACCAGACAGTGGCTTTGGAAACCTCTGGGCTGCTTCCTCGCCCTGTTTCCTGTCGTTGTGTGTGGGGGATTTCCATTCAGAAGTGTCTATTTGGGTCAGATAACTAGAGAGAGCTGAAGGCAGAGTCACGTCAGCCCTTGTTCCCAAAGGAAAAACAACAAGACATGAACAAAGCAGGAAAACATGGGACTTTAAAAAGTGTGTTTCCATCCTGGTTAAAACTGCCCTGAGGTAAGACGCTAAATAGAAGCTATCTGGTAGAGATCAAGAGACAAAACAAAAAGAGAAACCAGACTAGAAGAATGGAAATGTGTAACAGCTTGGTGATAATGAGTGTCTACGATGGATAACCACACACTGCAACTCATACTTAACCGTAGCTTTGCTAGTTGGTCTCTCAAGCCAAGCAAGGAAACCAGTGAATGCAATGTGTTTTGTGGAGTCTGTGGAGTTTGTGTGGGTATGTGTGTTTATGTATGCTTTAGTGTTTGTGTGTGTATGTAGTTGAGTGTGTGTGTGTGTGTGTGTGTATGTGTGCGAGTGTGTGTCAGCCTGCCGCTGAGTTCTCACACTTACAAAGACAATGGAATGCTGTTGCGGTGGCCTGCCCGTCAGCCTCTGTCGTGTTTTCCTCCTCAGCGGTTGTCTGTACTGGTCTGCCAGGTGTGCTGAAGGGCCAAGATTGGGCTGCCAGGTAACCCACCTGCACGCCCGCTCCCAGACAACAAGGCAGGCACAGAGCAGCCAGCCGTACAGGGGCATTGTGGGACGTGGGTGGGGACCGGATCCGCCCATGTCTGGAGAGCTTTTTTCCCTGGAGGGAGGAAAGTTTACACAGGTCACAGTCACACTGAAAATGGAGAGAAAGATTCTCTTGGAAAGACTTCTGCAGTTTACTGCTGCAGTGATTTTGCTATAGTGTTCTGGTGTTATTTCTTCTAATCAGTGTTAACGTTGTTAGTTGTTGATTCTCTGTATAATACTGCAGTAAAATATTCACTGTCAATTATTCATTTTGTTTACACCAATGATTTTACAATGGTAATCCCGCATGTTTGAATGAAATTAATTTCCCTGCCATTTATGAGACTCTATAAATAAAGACCCATCGGGTGATTATCAATAAGGTAAACATGAAACACTTACTCAAAAGCCCTCCATATTTATTTATTTTTGTTTTTGTTGCAGGTTTGTGTGGGGAAAATTGCCTTACACACGTTCAACACTTTCAGATCTGGATTTAAATCGAACGTGTCATCACTGAAATAAAGTGGCACATATACGCGTGTGTGTACATGTGTGTCTGTGTGTGTTTGTGTTGTGACAGGAAAGCACGTGGCAGCTCGGCGCACTGATGAGTACTGTGTTCTCAGGGGCGGGAGCCTTGCAGGGCTCTAACGCCACCACTGGCCTATGTACAAGTTTATCTGCCTGTCAGTCATTCAGCACGGCTGCCTGTCAGTCATTCAACACGGCTGCCTGTCAGTCATTCAACACGGCTGCCTGACAGTCATTCAACACGGCTGCCTGACAGTCATTCAGTATGATCGTCAGTCAGGCATACTTTCACTTCATCCACCTCTTAAATCAGTCAGTGCAAGTTAGGCCGTTTCCCAGCCAGACGGAGCCCACACCAGCAGACTGAGACGTATAATTGTTGCTGCCGTTACGGACGGCTGGGAGAGGAACGAGTGTGGAACCGTCTTATCGTCTCACATCTGGGTCCCAGTGAAAATAACTGGATCCCTGAGCCAGACACGGCTACAGGGGACTACAGGGGGAACGAATACCAGGAAGAGGGAGAAAGAGAGGAATAAACATCGAGGGCTATGGGAGACTGGAGAGAGACAGCGATAGAGAGAAAGAGAAAGAATGAGAGAGAGCGAAAGAAAATGAGAGAGGGAGAGCGAGAGAGAGGGGAGCGATGGAGAGAGAGAGAAAGTAGGCAAGGGGACAGCATATGTACATATAGTACGTGGCTTCTTTAGCCATAGTGCAAACATCAACAATCCACTGTGTGCTGAAACCAAACCCCAATAATTGTATATAGAACACATGACGAACGTGTATGGACTCCAAATGACATAGTAGACTGAGAACATTTGTGCACATGTGAGGAGCATGTGTGTGACTGTGAGGCTTCAGGGGTTTGGATGCCGATGGGAATGAAGGATGGGACCGTCAGCACTGCGGGGGTTAACTCCGCGGTGTCTGGGTGGAATAGCCAGAAGTGCACATACGGTAATGATTGCAGCGGACAGGTCTGGTAAACACGCTGAGATGTGCTGAGTCAGGTCCAGTCGCACTCTGGTGAGGGCTGCAGCTTCTCCGGCCTGCACTTGTTGACAGCGCACAACCCCCTGGCCTCCAGGCCCGCTGTGTAATTAAGGACTTTGGGGAAGACAGTAAGTTGGTCTTTACTTGATCTGCAGGTGTCTGCAAAAAAAAAGATCTGGGCTGTTTTTGAAGAACGAAAAAAAAATGTTATGCAACGGTAGGGGGCAGGGAAAGCTGTAAAACAGGCAAAAAAACATGCACACACACGCGCGCGCACACACACACACACACACACACACACACACATAGAGAGAGAGGGGGAGAGGGGGAGAGAGAGAGAGAGAGAGAGAGAGAGAGAGAGAGAGAGAGAGAGGATACTGGCTTGTATCATTTGTCTCTATTGGTCATTGGCTCTGCTTACTGGGGTAGGTTCTACCAAAGCCCAAAGAGAGTAATATAAAATCTCTGGTTTCACTTTGTACAAACTTGGTCAGAAGCAGCACTTCATACTCTTGCAAGTAAAACCATGGAGCTGGCTTTCCAGGTGATTTTCCACCTACTTTATGTGAATTTTAATAAGAGAATTGTAATGTGGAACCATTCTGTCAAAAATTAAGCTGTTAATACCACGCATGGACAAGTTCTTACAGAAATAGAATATACTGAAACTGTTGAAGAAAACAATATTACCAAAATATTGCAGCACTTCACAATACATGGGCAAATATACAAATTATCACCAATTTCAAATATTTCAATATATACATGTTCCAAAATGTCCACATATTTAATATATTGTATATTGTAGTATACTCTATTTTCATAAAGGGAGTCTGGGGATGCACTGTTGTGCCTTGAATACAAAAATATTGTCTATCTCAGTACAAATCATGAAGGCAGTCATGTTTTTTAAGAAATATTAAAAAGGTATTCAGTGAAGTATTGAAATTAATCTATCATGAGATTAGACCACTCAACTATTGTGTTCATAGCTTCTAAATTCTTAAAACTGCTTTGCTTGGAGGTTTGGATAGCTCGCTATAGATACAAACTGCTTTGTTTGGAGGTTTGGATAGCTCGCTATAGATACAAACTGCTTTGTTTGGAGGTTTGGATAGCTCGCTATAGATACAAACACTGTCTGCGCACCTCTCAGACTGGCCCTATTTGCCCCAACAGTTTCTGCTGAAATTCACTGAAAACAAAAAATGGGGCAAGTGTTCATTGTGGGCTGAACAGCAAAAGTGCTTATTTTATTACTTGAACAAGCCTTTGCTGTGTAGAGATAGAGGGTTGTCTATTGTACGAAAGGTCACGGTGAACTTTCTAGAAAACGGATGTTTAACGACTGTAGCTGGCTGCATAACGCAACTCACTAATTCTCTACTCTGTTACAAACATACGAGGAGACATTTCTCCAGGAAAAAATAAAGTATAGTCTTTGCAGTTATTCTTTCTGTGCCGATATATATATTTTAAAATTACATTTAAATCCAGCAACTATGGTACCAGGTCTCAGGACTTCTGAGCCTTAGATACACCACATATTAAATATTGAGCTGGGCAAGACAGGTTTTCAATACTATGCTCCTCACAATTGGAAAGAATTGCAAATAACTTTTAAATTCAAATTTCTTGTTCCTTTAGAACATTTTAAAGTTTTATACATGGATTTTCTGAATGTTGTATGTACTTGTCTCTTTAAAGTTTTATACATGTTTTTATTTTGTTTGCAGGAAAAAGAGATCATGATCTCAATGAGAAAATAAATAAATATTGTATACCATCTTGTTAAAGACGCTTCCTCCTTCTCAGTCTCTCCTGCTGGCCGGACCCTGACGTTGGAATTAAAAACAGAAACAGGAGATGTGCCAGTGTTTGGCTCACGGTTTGTGGTTCTCGTCTCCCCCCCTGGCATCAGACTCCAAAAAGGGAAATGCGGCCCTTGCCAAGCTGCCCCGCCCATCCCCAAAGGTAACTCCCGTGCCACTCGCCAGACCCTTATCCAGGGATAAGTGGTTCCACTGGACCACAATTACCAAGTGGGAACACCTAGCACTACCGTGAGACCGGGCGTGTGCATGTGCAGCAGAATAAAGAGGTGGGTGTTAGGGTGGAGAGGAGCCATTGTTCTTAGTCTTATCTGTGGGCCGGGTTATGTTTATCCTCACTTTACCAGAGCTTGACCTGGGTTGGCTCACACAAACAGTGGGGTGAACTCAGGCACTGTTCAGTCATGTGTTTTAAGTGCATGCCTTTCTATTTCCATAATAAAGATAATGCAGGTATGTTTTATGTAGTTCACACCTTATAGATGTAAGTAAAAGAATGTGTTTACTATGAAGTGCAGTCCCACCCAACTTGGTTGTTAGGTGAGGTATTACCTTTTTAATCTGTGACATGTATTACCCTGATTACATTTCTCAGCCATTGTGTTTTATTTATTTTATTGTCATTCACCTCAGGTAGGTACCATTTAAGTACCATTAAATTTAACAATGAAAATTAATCAGATGAATGGTAATTAGTTTGTGAACTGAGATTATTACAAACGAGATTAGACCAATTTCTGTCATCACACCTATTCAACAACAATACAAAATATGTTTAGTACAATGTACCGTCACAGTGATACAGCTCTTGAATGTTTATTAAAAAAACATTTTTGTGAAGTTACAAAAAAACTCATGGTATTTTCAATTAAGAGAAAAGTTGTTCTCACAAATGATAGACTGCAGATATGTATGCTAATCGCAGAAATGTTGAATTACGTACAATGGGCATAGATCACATACAGTGTGCCCAGAAGGGAGGCCACTCAGTGTCTCCATCGGGGCATATGGGGGCAACAGTGCCAAATAAAGTGCCAAGGCTGGTGAGCTGATATTGGGCAGCCGCTCCTGTCAGAGTTGTGTGGAAAGAGTGCTAGGCTGTGTCCGAGTTAGAACCCTATCTACTGCGTCCTGTTTACTGTGTACTACATACTGTTTAGTGACATGCAGTATACAAATATCAACGAAAACCGGGAAATAAGTATATCATCCGGGGATATTAAAAGCAATCCATTTTCAGAATTGTTGCGTACTTAACAGCTTTTAAATTTAAAAAAAGTATACTCAACTGGCATACTCAATAGTAGGCAAACGTGCTGATTCAGACATGGTCCTGCTCTTCCTCAATGTCCTTCTCAACTAGAGCAACACAAAGGCTTCACCTCTTTTTCTCTATTTCCCAACTGTCGGTCAACTGTTGCTCTCCGTCTGCACCATGCCGGGAGCTGTGTGCCAGAACACCGCCCTAAATGTGCTTCAGATATCTGCCCTTCCTCCTTAGTGCACACGCTGTGCTGTTCTGTGGAATTATTTTAAAAATGTGGACAGTTTATATTAAAATTAATGGTCCTCATACACACCAACATTCATCACATAATTCCTGTCTAATTTATGCAAAACATTTGCACTCACCTGCTGTATTACTATATTGCATGAAAGGTGCTACACAAATAAAGTTTATTTTTTATAAATACAGTTACTTACACTTGATCAGTGACTTTTTTGAACTGGCAGACCTCAACAAAAAATATTACTTATGTGAGATACTATCTACATTGCACATTGTTATTAAGGTTTTTTTAAACTCTCAAATGACAACTTCAATTGCATTTCACAATGGCTACAGATAAAGACTGTAGAGGTGCTATTAATGTGAAAAAATCAGGAATAGTCCTCATAGAAAAGCACCCAGATTGCAATCTCTTGGCAAAAACCTGTGTTTGCTGATTTGTGTTTCAGCATATTAAGTGCCTGTCATACAAACTGCAATAAATCTGAGACTGAAAGAAGGGGAGGGAGGTGGAGACATTTTGTTTTTTATGAGCTCACTATTCCAGGTTTTCAGCACACCTAGTGTGACCTCATGTCTCAAATTTAGGTTTGTGTTCTCTCCCCCTCTGCTGTTTGTTGTCTTGGATCTTAAACACCTGGGACTGAGCCGTGGGCGGAGGGCCCAGTGCCAGCATTCCAGCACATATGAGCCTTGTGCCTGAACACAACGGCTCATCACTTACATTTCTCATTTAAAGGGACAGTTAATTTAAGGCATTATTCTTTTGGACCATAAATATTATTCTTATTAAAAAATTATTTCTGTTTTTAATCGCTAACTGTTTTTATAATTTCTTCTGCCTCAATGCATGGAATGCTCACTTTGCTTGCGGAAAGGTACTAAAAGTCTTTTAGGCCCGAGTTCTTTCACGTGTACTCCTGACAAACCTCTTTGAATTCAACATATCTAAAGTTTCCTGCGTTTTAATGATTACCTATCACTTACCAAAGATAACTGTAGATATACTTGTAAATCATTAACACAGATTTAATAGATAACATTAATATGGATAGAATAACCTTTCGTTGACCCTTTGGTGATGGAGTGGTTAGCATTCTGTCGAAGCAAGCCTTAAACCCTAAATCCAGTGTGAGTATATACATCCCTCCCTTAAGCGTCCCTAACTAAGAAAACCACGAATAACAAAAGAATTTACCCACTCACTCCCCAACGAGAGAAGGCAAAAAGAGGAGAAGTGGCACGTTTATTTTCAGGAAGGAAACACATCTGTAGAACAACAAAACGACGGAAAGGAGGAATTCAGCCAGGGGCATTCTTAAAAAACCAGTCACTCCTCTGTCCCTGCCAACCCTAACCTCCCACCCGCCACACATGCGCCCCCCCCCCCCCCCCCCGCACACACAAACACACGGAGACCCAGACACACAGAGTTAGTCAGAGGGCTGTTCCCCCTGCGCGTGACTAAGACGGCTCCATCTCCCCACTTCCTCCCGGGGTCCAACACACTGATGCTGGGTTCTCTTTATTGTTATCCTTATAGGGCTGGGGTCAGGGGACAGAGGAGATGAGTTGAATATAAACGTCTAATCGTGGGGCTTATTGGGGATTCAGTGGAGATAGTGGTTGCTAACTGTGTCTGAGGGTATTTCTTTCAGTCATAGAAGGCATTTATTTATCTACAGGCAATGTACTTTGAGTTTGATGGATGGGTCTGGACTTCACCGGAAGACAAGTAACCAGTTGCTGTCACACTGACAGGCAGAAAAGTGAAGTATAGTTAAGCGGATTTGTAGGCGCTTTGGCAATCTTATATAAACACTACACATAAACAGACATATAGACGTACAGTAGGTATGGACACACCCACACACGCAAAAACCTTACAGACCGGTTCTGGGCAGATATCTGAATTTTGAGGCGGGGTGGGAAAGGCAGGAAGTGGCACAGACGTCAGGACAGAAAGGTGTGCTGCGGAGCAGGTAGTCAGACAGGAAGAGAGATCGGGCCCAGGGTCAGGGCGCTGGCAGAGATATTGTACAATATGGTAGAAGCTCTGCAGTGTGGAGATAACTGAGAAAGAGGGGTGAAAGTGGTACATTGTGTACCTGTATGTGCACACTCTCTAAATCTGCCCACTCTGCTTTAAGGGGAACAACCAGTGGCAGGGCTGTGGGAGGCATTCATCTTCAGGGAAAACAAGCTCTTTTTATTTTATTTATTTAAAAAATATATATTTCAAAAGATGTTTGCCTTTATTTTTCCATATTTCTTGTTGGACACTGATTCAGAGCTACATATATTATTAACAATGTCAACTGAAATTAAATTCAGATTAGAGACCTAGAACATGGCATAACGTATGCAAATCGGATTTGTTTTCTTTAATCATCATCGGAAAAAAGTATGGTCTTTAATCATTTGTCTTTAATCACATACATAATCTGTGCTGTACTTTATAAAATGTCATTATTTTTTGCTTTACTTTATGTTATGGCTATAATAAGATAATTATGAAGCAAACAATAACATGAGGCACAACTGCACTCTGAAGTGTTCTTGCTAGCCTCTGTTTAGACATACTGAGATAGGATCAGTCTAGTAGTTGGAATGGTCCAAACATAATATGCTAGATGAAAAGGTGAGGATAAAAAGTATCTAATAACCAAACATAACCCATATTTTAAATCTTATTTGGTAGTCAAAATAACTTAATCACATAATCTACACCACAATTAACAGCAAATGTATATTTTGTTCAATTGTGCCCCCATACGTTCAGACACTGAATTGCATTAGTTGAATTTGTGTATGTGGCCATGGAATTGTAGTAGTCAGCTATTGCTTTCTCTAAATAATATGCTAATGTTCAGCTATGGTGTCTACCATATGTATTCATGCACCTGCAATGTGAAATAAAACTATTTAACACAAGTGCAGAGTCATTTGTTTTTTGTGCAAATAAATGAAAATATATAAAATTATAAAGTGAGTAAAACTGCGCAGAGCATAAGCATACATTTATGACTGCACATCATTATTTAATAAAATAAAAATAAAACTTTAACAGTAAAATTAACCTTAATAGAATGTACTAATTATATTAATAAATATGACAGAAACTGTACATTTCAAAATGTAGGAAGTCTCTTTTTCTTTCATGGCTGAGATTTTTACGCACCCAATTACTGTCTTTGCTGTGATTTTTATCTGTCCGGTTTATCACACGTTTCTCAGATGTAAAGAGCAGAAATGTAGATTACATTTTCTGTGTCATTTAAATGTACTGGGAAATTTAGTTTATCAATCTTGTGTTCTTGGCAAAGATATGAAATGACACAGTCTAATGCGTCATTTATTGAATTGTTCAGATGACTTATTGCAGGCTCTACCCTGGTAGAAAAGGATAACTTGAAGAAAACAAACAGAAGAAATGGTGTCAGACTTGAAGGTGAAATGTATTCCAACAATTTTCAAGTGTGTCAAGGTTGAAATTGATCATATTTTATTTACTATTGATTTTATTTATGTTCAGAGGTAGACTGCATCTCGGTTTCCCGCCCATCCCAATCACATGACACTCCCTACTTTCATTCTCATTGAGATTCTGGTATCTTTATGCTTTTATGTTTCTCTTCTTAGGGCTTCTTATAGATGTAGTCTGTGTGTATTTAGAATGTGCACAATGGTTTCTGGTTGGCATAGTTAATGTGCTCTTGCGCTTTTGGGATTTAGCCTCTTTACTTGCTGGTCTGGAGGTATTGTTTGCCAAGTACGGCAGCATTATTTCTCATTGTTATCAGATGAATGCACTTCTGTCTCTTGTCTATTGTAAATCTGATGCTCTGGACAAGAGCGAAGAGCATCTGCTAAATTAATGTAACATAATCTCTTTGAGATTTAAATTCTCTTTTGCAAGACACCTGGCCAAGAGATTGATGACAAACTGGAGAGCAAATTTAATTCCAAAGCAGTATTGCATATATATTTTGTTTTGAAAAACAGCATTTTTTTCATGACAAATTAATGTAAAAACAATGGCGGGCCTTCTTCTGCTTCTATAACATATATAAATTCATATTGGTCAGTTAATGCCAGTTCTAAGCGGTCTCCCTGCATTTCAGCTCTTCCTCAGAATTGTATTTGCGATTGAAATGACTATGATTTGGCCCTGCATTTCCTGCAGCGGTGGAAATCCAGGGGACATAAAGTAAAAGTCCTATACCATGTGTTTATTCCACCCATAGACTCAGCCAGCTGATTTCACTAATTAGGTCTACCTCTTTGCTGAAGAATTATGTTAGGGGATTGGAGCAAAATACTGGGAAGGACTTTTACTTTATGTCTCCTGGATTTCCACCTCTGATTTTCTGTTTACAAAACCAAAGAAGAAGACTTCCATAAAAACAGATTCTGAACTTCCTCTCTGATTTCAAAATGCCTGTTTGACATATTATTGATATATAATATTCACCTCCAGCTTAAACTTTACAACTTTGGCCACTCTAGTCTGAGTGTCATTATTCTTCCTCTGAAAAAATCTGTCCTTTCTTCTGTTAGTTACAAATGCAACTTCTACTAGTAATACTGCTACAACTCCTAATCAACTATGACTAAAAGTAATACTATGATACAATAATATCTTAACTGAATATGCATGATGCAGCATTGTTAGCTATTCCTATGACTGTGTTGAGTAATACTCAATGGGAAAGGTTATGCTGTAGTGGGAGGCAGGTTTCACATCAGAGACACTAGCACATGTTACACTGACAGGAATGTATATCAGTCATTCTTCCTCTACCACTTCCACGAATGAGGGCAGCTGGGTACAATAGCATTGAGAGCCTCTTCTCTAGGTTTTGCGTCTTCCCTATCTCTATTGCTCCATCTCTTCATCTCTCTCTCAGTTTAAAGGTTATCAGACCTGCTGCTGCTCACGGTGTTAGCTTCTGAGCAGGATGTCGGTCGCAGCGGTTATGTGGTTGCGGCCACATTCGCAGTAAAATATAAAAAAAGAAATGAACTTCTCTAGAAATGAGGAAGTCAAGAAATCTGATTAGTTGATCTCTACAGCAACCTTCCAGAGAATAATTTTTACCCCCCAAATGAATAAATAAATAAATAAATAACTCTCAGGAAGTCACAGCCACAAATGTTCCTTTAAAAGGAAGATATATGGTGGACAGTATTTGGGGACATGCTACATCTTGAGTTCATATCTTTACTCATATTTGTTTTCTTTAGGTTTTTTGCTTATCGAGTTAAAAAAAAACCACAAAATAATTCTTCTTCGCTGACCCTTGCAGCTAAAAACCTTGCAGCTTACATAATTGGACATGGCATGCTGGTTAGTTGAAGGAAAAGATATCAGTGTTACTAAAGTCTGTGTCTCTGTAAACTAATCGATCCTTGGTCCTTCCTTATTCTGCCCTGCTCCACACCATTCTCTCTGTTGCATTAAGAATATATTTCAAGTGGCTGTCAGGGTAACATAAATCATTAATACGTTCTGACTATTCATTCAGAGAGGACTTGTTAGGACCAATGTTACACAGAGCAGATTATGTGGCATCACAGTGGGCAATAAAAAACATATTTTTCAAGAAGTAAAAAATACAACATCCAGCTTCGAACTCATTTACTGAAATGGACATTTGAAGGCTCATCTCTATAAAGAAATAAACCCTGTCTGTCTGTCTGTCTGTATTTTGCTTTGCTCGACAACCAGGCACTGTATGAAGTTGAAATTTGGTAGTCGTATTGCTCAGGACCCTAGGAAGTGCAGTGCTGACTGTGAAGTTGATTGGATGAGTGGTTCTCCAGAAAATAAGCTATTTGTACATGGTCTATGATAAGAAGTCTAAAAACTGTAGGAGGATATAATCTGAAGCAGCTAGAGGGTACTGTGACATCAGCTGGAGAGGCTGCTAGAGTGCATTGGAACATTATCAGCTGCAGAGGGTTTGTTGCTAAGACAACAATCGCTATATGTCAAACCTTTTCAAGCTTGCGAAAACTGGAAAATTGGCCTGTTCCGAACAGGCACGTTTTGTCGGGCACAGGCACTGTGCTTTGATTGGATAAGCGGTTCTCGAGAAAGCGGCAAGCAACAATACCAGGGACCAAGCAATCGACCCGTCCCAAACGGACAAATTTTGTATGGGCACGGGCACTGCACTAGTCTAACTATAAAAAAATAAACCCCGTCTGTCTGTCTGTCTGTATATCGCTTTGCTCGACAAAAGACAGTATGAAGTTGAAATTCGCTAGGTGTATTGCTCTGGACCCTAGGAAGTACAGTGCCGACTGTGAAGTTGATTGGATGAGCTGTTCAGAAAAGAAGCTATTTGTATATGCTTGTATATGCAATTTTGTCTATGATAAGAAGTCTAAAAACTATAGAAGGATATAATCTGAAGCAGCTAGAGGGTACTGTGACATCATCAGCTGCAGAGGCGGCTAGAGTGCATTGGAACATTATCAGCTGCAGCGGTAAGAATTCACCTGCTAGAGGGCAGAGAGTACAATGTGACATCACAATGGTCAACATTCCACCATTCATTTCAATGGGACAGAAATGGACTTTTAAACTTTAATCGAACTATAAAGGAAGAAATTGCGTCTGTGTGTCTGCTGTCTGTGTTAAACTTAATTCTAACTATAAAGGAAGAAATCGTGTCTGTGTGTCTGCTGTCTGTGTGTCTGCATTTCGCTTTGCTCGACAACCGGGCACTGTATGAAGTTTAAATTCGCTAGGTGTATTGCTCGGGACCCTAGGAACTGCAGTGTCGACTGTGAAGTCGATTGAATGAGCGGTTCTCGAGAAAGCTGCAAGCATCAATACCGGGGGCCAAGCAATCGGCCCGTTCCGAATGGTTTTGTACGGGCACTGCCCTACTAGTATTTTGAAAGAGATCTTTTTTTCTCTGGTGTGCATTTCAGTGTATTTCCAGTTTTTTTTTTTTACATAATTGAATAAACAAATACCCTTGACCAGAAAAGAGTTTCATTGTGGTTTGATCACAAAAGAACACATTTTAAAACAGGTATAGGTACATTAAATCAAATGTCCATGTCAACCATTTGCAGTGTACTCCCATCGGTCAAACAGAATATGTCCGAATATTTTGGTTAAAGTGTGGCAACATTATAGAACATCACAGCCTTGAGAGAATGTGTGTATGATATGGCATTGCATTGTATGTAATGAAAATATTTTCATTGTATATTCTTGTTTTTTGTAACTAGAGTGATCAAAAGAGTATAGTTAGTAAACAACCTACCAGCTTTCAACACAAGCATCAGGTCTGGGCATGCTGTTTGTTCTCTTCCATTGTCAGGCATTTGAATCAATAAAATGTCACTTCTTTATTTGTTTTTTATTGATTTATTTTCCTAATTCGGCAGTTGCCACAGTGCATACAGCAATTCAGAGAAAATCAATTATCAAACCAAATGTAAAATACACAAACAACCCGTTTTAAAACAAGTGCACAGTAAACCTGTCATCCCCCACCCATGTGCATGTCGTTATCATGTAGCCTACAGTCGTTGAACTTAGTCATTACCATTACTCTTGAACGTTTGTATCACAATATACCTGATGGCCACCTCCATTTAATTTATGAGCATATTGATGGTGGACAATTTGAGGGAAACCAGGAAATCTTTGTCTTACATAACCACAGAACTATATATTTATATAGTTCTGTGTATATAACCATTAACATGTGTGTGTGTGAGAATAGATGTAGCTAACGTTACATATTAGCCTCTGTTAAGTAACTTACAACATTTATTAATTTAACGTTAGGTCAAATCTTTTAGACTGCAAATATTTCACTATCCATGACCATGACAATGAAATTTCACTTACCAAATGAACATGTAATAAACATCAAATTCGATGGGAATATAAGGAGAAGACAATGAAAAACAATATGTTTGACCACCAAAAATGGGTACAATTGTGTGTGGGTATAACTGGTTCAAGTTAAAAGTTTATTAGGCTGAATATGTTGATGCTATCAAGCTCTTAAAAGAACTCCAGCACAGAAAAGAGAGAACAAGGAACAGAGAAACTTGGTTAAGTTATAACGTTAGCTAGCTGATATAAAAAAGTAGCTAACTTAGCTAGCTAGCTAACGTAGCCTAATGTTACTGTAAATGAGTCGGTGTCCTGACGTATAACGTTAACGTTATTAATGGCACACCCGGTCGTGCCTTATTAGCCAGCTACTGTATTAAATGTCACATAATTAACAAAATAGCTATTTTATGTCAATTTACTTCAAGTGACAGCTTACCTGAAAACCAGTAACGTTACGACAACTCCTTCTGAATACAAAGAGAACGTGACAGTTTGAAGAGTGAGTGCCTCTCCTCGAACACTGGTTGTGGTCGCATGCGAGCAACTAGCAGTGCATTATAGCACTACGGTTAGGACACGGCTAAATGCAGACTGCGATATTCCCACTGAGGAGGCTATTACCATTAACCATCTCTGCTATTACTGTTTGAAATGATCCAGATGCCATGTCATTTGTGCATTTCGGTGAACATAATGGGCCAACTTGGAAAAGATAGCACCTGTTCCTCTTTCATCCTATAAATCAAGCACTGAATGAATATTGGTGGAAGTTAAACTAAATGCAAAATTCTATAGGCTAGTGTTTTCACTGTGTTGATTGTGGTCTGCTGTCACAGGTAGCCTAATAGCCTATGACATATTAGACTAGCTGATTGGATTACATGGTCCATCTCAGGCACAGCTGGGCACAACTCACACACTGCAACACTTCCTTATCTGATCTATGCTGTGAAATATAACGACTATAACTAACTAGCCATAATCTATACATCTCAGCCTGTGGCTAAGTGTTCACCTGTACAATGTCTCCATCTAGTGGCGCAAAAAACAAATCCATTACCAAAGGCTTAATGGGAAAATGCATGTACATTCTACATTTTCCACAAAAAGCTACTAAACACCTTAAGCTCTGAACTCTGTGGCTTTAGAAGGTCGACGGTCTGCTGAGTAGAAATGCCAGTGACTATGCTGAGACATCAAGCATCGTTTTTTATGTACAAAGCTAAATGTACTTGGCTATGGGGAAATTAATTATACTAGCTCCCCTCTAGTGGTGGGCTCTGGTACATACATGTGTGACAGACAGACAGACGCATATGGTACGTACGTACGTAGTTACGTACCGGGTCAAATTAATGCCCCCTAAACAACTTCGTTGTGGTGGGGGACAAAAATTACTGGAGCCACAGCCATTTATTTTCAGCCAGGCAACTTGTCTTCTCATTTTTATACAGGCAAGCAGACGGTCACCTTTACCTAATCTGTTGCTATGGTGATGTCACTAAAGGCCACGCCATTTATTTACTGACGAAAGAAAAACGCGAGAGTTGGGCTGTGTGTTTTGCGATTTGACCACAACACGAGGTCAAGAAGACCATACTGACGACTTCCAATCAGGAGCCACAAATCATGTCCAAAACTCTATAACACACCCTTTTCATGTGGGGTTTTAGCGCAAGTACACGGTATTAAATTACGTAAGGGGAGGCCATTCCTGAACTGGGTTGTGAAGCAAAACAAAGTAGCAACTTGAATAGCTAGCTAGCTAGCTAAGTTGCCTACATATTTCACAGAAGAAACACGATGAGTCTTGATAAAGCAGAACTCTGCGACTCATTACTAAACTGGGTAAGTTGTATCAAGGCCATCGTCTAGAATATCAATGCAACGGCGTGGAACATAACTGGTTCAGTTTTGCGCCCCGTGGCAGTTTTCTGTTGCTAGCCTGCTTTCAGGAACAGGTGGTAATATTTGTGGATTAATCCTGCCAGTTGAATTCTTTGTTGGTGGAGATCAGCATAAAACATCGGTGCTCTGTGGAAATTAATAAAAGTTGGCAAATTGAATAACTCGTTTTGGAAATTGCTAGGCAACCGGAGACCTTTGACAATTCGTTGATATCCCCAACCTTAGCTAACCAACTGAACTAGAGAAAGATCTTCACGTCCAATAATGGCTAGTTAAGGTTAACCCTAGCTATAAATGACACTACGTTAGCCTCTGTTATCGTGTTAATCTTCGTAACGTTAGTTGGCTAACGATAGGTCGGTAATGAAAACACTAACGTTGGCGTTAACGCGGGGGTTATTTTTGTTGTCTTTGCTAACTCAACTTATCGAACAGTTTGCTAATTAGAGCAGCTAACAATGGGTAGCTAGCGAACTATGGAAGAACAGAGCTGAAAATGTAACTTCCAGTAACGTTACAACTCAAATCCATCTTCAAACTAACATACAAGCAATATGTATTGGCCTAATTCAGATTAAACGTAGCAAGATAACGTTAGCAATGTTTATTTAGTTCCTGAGGAGGAATCTGATTCCTTTAGTAAACGGCGAATTAATTGTAGCTAACAAAGCTGTGTTATGGAACTAAGTTTAACGTTAGTACATTTGTAGATTGTCTTATGTCTCATCACCTAACGTAACGTCATACGTTTATCTTTGTCAGTCGTTCTATTCCATTAATTTCTCACCTCTCTCTTTATTCTTTATCGAATTCACTGACCTTCTCTTGGGATCTTGACCTTTCAGTTGCAGACCTTCCAGGTTCCCTGTTGCAGCAGCAAGCAGGACCTGACCAGTGGAGTTGCCATCGCACACGTGTTGCACAGAATGTAAGCCCGTCAACTGGAAAACGGGATTCAACAAAGACTGCATTTCAGTTGTGAGGGTTGCGGAGGGAACAGGGAACGAGTGGTCAACCGCACTTCCCACAGGCCCTTCTACTAAGCCCCCGAAACAACAAGCAAACCTATTAGCAAGTGTGGAAATTGACTCGTATTTTTCCTTAAAATACAGTGACTTCCATTGAGGTTAGGTAATTCCGATTTGAATAGACTTTTACTGGAAGCTAGATGGTCCAGACAAATTAATCTGGCATCCTGTCTTGTACTTCCATCACAAGAAAGCCTCATCTTTTAAAAGTTCATTAGTCTTCCATCACAAGAAAGCCTCATCTTTTAAAAGTTCCATTAGCATTCTGGTTCTGGAGTTTTGCTAATGTAAAGGTAACACGAAATCCCTTGGATTATGGTACAACCCACAAAAATAGCCATTCAACCCCCTGATTAAAACTCACTAAAAAAATGGGAGCAAAAATAAACTTAATGTATCATAAGTGTGTCTTAGTTTATATTATCTACCTACCAGTATAACTAACGGTCACTGTGTCCTTGGGTTATTTTGTGTAAAGCACCAGACATTTTGCAGTCTTGTGCCCAGATTAACAGGAAATGCAGTGAATACAGGCATTACTTAAGCATTAAGATATCCTAAATGAACACTGCACACCAAATATGTGCATTTACAAGCAAAACATTGAACACTTAATTTTTGCTATATTTCAGTTATGTAGATGTGAATACACCTTAAGCCTTTGACATTCTTGGATGGAATTGGCATGTTGTAATGAAATTGAAGAAATCAAAGCTTGTTTTAAAATGTACTAAAACACCTACACATTAACTCATAATTGAGATGAGCATAATTAAGATATGTGCTTCATTCTATAATTTTTCTGGTTTCTACTTTTTTGAAAAATAAAAAGGAAAAAAAAGTTAAATTTGGCTATCTTTCGATTAGCTGTGGAAAATGACCACTCTTGAATTGCTTATTGTGTGGTTCTTGTGCCGTCTGTTTTAGAGACCCCTCCTGGTTCAATGAGACATGGCTGGGCAGAATCAAGGAGGAGAGTGGGGACAACTGGCGGCTGAAGGTATGAGACGAGCGGTCTAGTTTTAAAGAAGCCGAGGCCCGTCAGTCAGTGGTAAAACTAAGGCCTGAAGTTAGAGTTGTTTTCAGACAGACATTTGGTTGCTGTTTCTCCAGGTGAGCAACCTGAAGAAGATACTGCAGAGCATGCTGGAGTATTACCACGATGTGAGTCCCGTTTTATGGCCCACCGACCACCTTCACACCAGCGGTGGCCTGAAATCACACACTGTTGACTGTACTAGTAATTACTGTAGGAAAGTATTTAACATATACTCCCCTATGGTCTCGCTCTGCTGTCCTCCGTTAACTGTCTCGACTCCGACGTCTGCGTAGGTGTTGGGCCACCAGGTGTCAGACGAGCATCTCCCAGATGTCTGCTTGATCGGGGAGATGGAGGACGTGACCGAACTGGGGAAGCTCGTACAGCTAGTGCTGGGCTGTGCCGTCAGCTGTGAGAAGAAACAAGGTGAGTTGGGATAGTTTTTGAGAGGGTTTCAAGGCCGTATCGGGGCATGTAATGCGCACATCCGTGAGTCGGTACCACGTCTAGGTAAAGGAAATCATAAAAAGAAGAATGGCTCACACCACGCTCCCAAGCAGAGGGGGAAAGTCCAGGTTTAGAAATTTAAAGTCTTCCCTAGTATTTTGTTCCAATTTCCTGGATTTGCTAATTGGCACAATTCTTCAGCTAGGAGGTAGAACTAATTGGTGAAATCAGCTGGTTGAGTTAGTGGGTGGAAGAAATGCATGTTTGAGCCCTTGACTTTCCACCTCTGCTCCCAAGTGCAATTTATTGTCTGGTTTGACCAGTTTTTTACCAGTTAGGTCTGTCAGACACCTCATGAAGTCTTCATCCGCTTGGAATGTTTTGGTGTCATGCTAATAAGCTGTACTAATTAGCATGAAAACTCCGTACCAAAATATCTTTTCAGGCCCTACCTACAAAGCCTGTGTTCAGTGGTTCACTATTGAATTCGCAAAAGTCAGCAGGAAACGACCTCCACACGTGGTGAAGGTCGGTCCTGAACACGGACAGTAAAGCCTACCTCTGCTTTGTTTCTTTGTATCTCTAAACAAAACGGGACCCTATTGTGACGGAGTTAGTGGAGCTAAAGAGCGCGCGGCTGGCTCGTTGCTCCTGATCGGTGCTGTGTGTGGGTGCTGGGGGGACGTGGGAGACAGTGTGTCAGTCTCCGCTGTAGAAGCGGCTTGTCACAGCCGGTCTCTTCCTGCAGAACACATCCAGCAGATTATGACCCTGAAGGAGTCTGTCCAGCACGTTGTCATGACTGCCATCCAAGAGGTGAGAATGTCGCTACTCATCTTTGACACAGTATGATCCTCAAACCTTTGTCTGTGCAAATTTAATGTCATTCTTCTGCATAGTCTGTTGTGGTTTACGCATTTTCTGTTTGCTCTCTCTCTCGCAATGGTAGTTTGAGTTTTTCCCTCAAGTTTTATTTTTTTGGTTGTTAAATACGCACTAATTTGATTACTAAAGTTTTATTAAAGAATCCAAATTCAAACGACCAGAGCACTTTCAGTATTCTCAAACAGTATGATTGCTTTAAGACTGTTGGCATTGTTGTTGCTGTGTTCTAGCTGCTGACTAAAGAGACTGTAGAACCAGGAAGCCCTGAGACGTACGGAGACTTTGACTTCCAGGTGAGGCTCTATGCTGTTCTGCCATGAGCTTTTTTACCATCTGGAGGAAAGTGCTGAACACTGACATGTTTGCTACGTGTTGTATTTCCTGCACAGACTTGTTTCGCCTGTGGAATTTTATCACTTTTGCACTTTCCATTTTTATTTTTATTTATTTATTTATTTTTTCTTCTTCTTCTTTCTTCTTCTTATCTAAATCGTGTCTGCATCCGTTCATCTGCTTGTCGTCTCTTTCTCCTTCTGTTCTGCCTGTCCATCCAGTCTCGGAAGTACTATTTCCTCAGCGAAGAGGTGGAGGCGAAGGAGGACCTGAGCGGACGCTGCCGGGACCTGGCGCATCAGGTGAGATGTGAGACGGCCTCACTGGTCAGGAGGTCAGAGGGCATGGTGCATGCTCAGTGTGCGCACCTGCGGCCTTGTACCAGCGTGTTGTGTGTCGGTTTTCCAGACTGTTCCGCCTTCCCTGCTAACCGTACTGCAAGCCATTGCATATGGGGAACTGTGTTCACATGTATGTTGTCAACACATGCATATTTAGTATTTTTGTCATGTGGTCGTTGGGGAGACGACTGACGTGGTCGTGCTCCCATCATTCACTGTGCTAGCATTATGAAGCATCTGTTTGCGGTTTAGTTTTGCGACTTGTGTGATGTTAAAGCAAGCCGTTTGTCCTGTGAAGTTGTTCAGCGTAGGGCTATGGAGGGTTCAGGCTGGAGTGATGTCTAGAAGGTAAGTGACCCTCTCAAAAATAATTTCAACACCAGCTTGCCTAATCCCACAGGGTCCAGTAGAGCAGGTCTACCAGTCGACGTACTCGCATGTGTAACCAGAGTCTTCCTCTCATCACACTGACCTGCATTGGCATGGCCATTAACTTACCCGTTTCATTCAGGGGGCCGGCTCAAAGCAAAGCATGTTAACAGTAAATGAGCAGGAGGGACTGCTATAAGGCAGCTGTGGTTTCAGCCTTATTGGGCCTCCCCATTCTGACACTCACTGTTAGAATTCGGTAAACTGCAGGCATGATGTCATTTGTCACATGTGCATTGCTGCTGACTGGGGTGGAATTTGTCCCAGGCTGATCGTCTCTACTAATTGCTTGAACAAAAGTGTGTGTGTGTGTGTGTGTGTGTGTGTGTGTGTGTGTGTGACCCCCCCTGCCTGCTCTAACACAACAGCAGTACTGGGAGTTTGAATGCCGACCACAACCGACTGCCAATAAAATACACTTCACGTCCTCTTGTTTACAGGGCACAGAAAAGCATGCCGTTTTCTAGCGGTCTTATGTGACCGCCTGTCTTTCTGTCCAAAGCGTCTCTACTTTTCAGTATGTTTCTTCACTCATTTCCCTTTGTGTCTCCCCCATTGTGTTGCCGTTTGCAGGCGTCCCTGACGAACGCCCTGCCGTGCTCTTCACCCGGTCATGTCCCCGTGTTACTGACCCTCTGTCTGTGTGTCCGTCCGCGGGCCCATCTGTGTGTCCCCCGGTCCCTCAGGTCTCTGTGATTATGGAGGAGAAGAGCGTGCTGGCTGCAGAGGTGCGCTCACTGAAGGACAGACTGAGCCGCTTGGACCCCCGAGACGCCTCCTGCACCATCACCGGCAAGAAGCTGCTGCTGCTGCAGAGCCAGATGGAGCAGCTGCAGGAGGAGAACTTCAGGTGCACTCTTACACTGTACTATACTACACTATATCTTACACAACACACGCCCCCGATAGACACGCTACTATACTCCTTACTGCCTACACCACGCACTGTACTATATTACACTATCTTGCACAACACACGCCCCCGATAGACACGCTACTATACTCTTTACTGCCTACACCACGCACTGTACTATACTATATCTTACACAACACACGCCCCCGATAGACACGCTACTATACTCCTTACTGCCTACACCACGCACTGTACTATATTACACTATATCTTACACAACACATGCCCCCGATAGACACGCTACTATACTCCTTACTGCCTACACCACGCACTGTACTATATTACACTATATCTTACACAACACATGCCCCCGATAGACACTCTACTATACTCCTTACTGCCTACACCACGCACTGTACTATATTACACTATATCTTACACAACACTATATCTTACACAACAATTTTCATTTAATTTTGATATAGCCTACAGAGCTACAATTCTTTGTTTTAGTTAGGCTACAATCCTCATAGAAATTCGAAAGTAATGATTTATAAACTGAAACTTTACGGAGTCCGTGGTGGTTAGCAACAATTGCTATGCACAGGAGCGCTCTGACTGGTGGTTCACCTAGCCAGTGCTTTGTGTTGGGGAAGAAAGAAAAAAAAACGTCAGCTGTTTGTTCCCCCCCAAGTGCGTGGTGCCCCTGGGCACGCGCCCAATTGCCCATATGGTAGATCCGGCCCTGCCCAGGGGAGCACAGAGCAACTAGCTCTTTCGCCACCATTTGGACTCATATTATGACCAGGTAACGACACAACCCAAAGTTCTACCAAAGTTCAGTTGTGCTTTAAACTAGGGATGGCACCGATCCGATATTCAGTATCGTTATCGGTCAGATACTGGCAAAATTCACAGGATCGGATATCGGAAAAACAAGGAAGTATTTTCCGATCCGATACTACGTGCCGTAAAGCCAGCGGTGTCACGTGAACAATAGCAGCGACAACAACGTTAGCTGATTGTGAGTGAACTTGTTAGCAGCGCGCCGCGATCATGTCAGCTGTGTGGAGTTATTTTAAGCTCAAGGAAGAAAAAAGCAAAACAGCGGAGTGTAATATCTGCAACGCAAGTATTTCTAGGGGTGGCAGCAACACTGGAAACTTCAACACCACGAACTTAATTAAACACTTGCAGATTCATCATGGAAAGGAGCATGCCGAGTTTATACGTGCAACGAACGCCAAGAGGAAAAGTTTGCCGCAACAGCTAACATTGCTGGAAACCATTCAAAAGCGCGAGAAACTTCCTGCCGGTAACAAAGCAAAGCTGATAACTGAGAAAATAACCGAATTTATTGTGCTGGACGACCAGCCCCTTGCTGTTGTTGAAAATGTCGGTTTCCGACGCTTAGTTGAACATTTGGAGCCTCGCTACATGTTGCCAAACCGGCATTTTATCTCCGACACGGCTGTCCCAAATAAGTACAAGCAAGTGTGCGAGTTTATTTCTAAATGCTTGGAAAACGTTGCCACCTTGAGTTTCACGACTGACATCTGGAGTTCAGACGTGTGCCCACTGTCCTTATTAAGTCTGACAGCTCAGTGGATTGACTCGAGTTTTACTTTGCAAAAGGCGGTGCTACATGCTAAGCAGTTCCGTGGCTCACACACGGGAGAGTCCATCGCTACAGCAACGGAGGAGATGTTAAATGCGTGGAAAATAGAGAAGAGCCAAGTCCATGTCATTTTAAGAGACAATGCCGCTAACGTAATACAAGCAATGGATCGCCTTGGAGTCGCCAGTTTGGGATGCTTCGCCCATACTTTGCAACTTATTGTGAACGAGGGACTGTTATCTCAGCGTAGTGTAAGTGATGCACTGGCAATCTCCAGAAAAATTGTGGGTCATTTCAAGCACTCGCCACTTGCATACAGTTCACTCCTAGAGGTTACATGTGAAAGAAACTTTAGAACTTGCACTGTTTTTCTACCTTAATTTTTTTTTCCAATGCAGCTAACTTGATATCAGGTGGAAGAGCCTAGAGTTGTGAATGTCTTAAGATGTGTTCCACTGTACATTTCATACTGGATGCTATTATTTTTTATGTCAAGTTATTATTTAAGTTATGGTCTACATTGCAACTTATTAACTAAAAGATTTGAACAAAATAAAAAGCAGCAACACTATTGCATAAATGAGTCATGTATGCTATGTATTTCTTCCTTTAGGGGAGTAGGATATTTGTTTCACAGTTTTAGCATGATGTTTTATAGATGGCTAGGTTAAACAAAGGTTTTTGTTTTTAAGAGCGGGGGTAAACGGTATCGGATAGGTATCTGTATCGGCAGATACTCAAGGCTGTGATATCGGTATCGGTATCGTTCATGAAAAAGTGGTATCGTGCCATCCCTACTTTAAACCAACTTACTGTGCTACATGATGTACGGACTGTACCAACACACTGCACTGCACGATATACTGCTTATACCAACACACTGCACTGCACTATATACTGCTTATACCAACACACTGCACTGCACTATATACTGCTTATACCAACACACTGCACTGCACTATATACTGCTTATACCAACACACTGCACTGCACTATATACTGCTTATACCAACACACTGCACTGCACTATATACTGCTTATACCAACACACTGCACTATATACTGCTTATACCAACACACTGCACTGCACTATATACTGCTTATACCAACACACTGCACTGCACTATATACTGCTTATACCAACACACTGCACTGCACTATATACTGCTTATACCAACACACTGCACTGCACTATATACTGCTTATACCAACACACTGCACTGCACTATATACTGCTTATACCAACACACTGCACTGCACTATATACTGCTTATACCAACACACTGCACTATATACTGCTTATACCAACACACTGCACTGCACTATATACTGCTTATACCAACACACTGCACTGCACTATATACTGCTTATACCAACACACTGCACTATATACTGCTTATACCAACACACTGCACTGCACTATATACTGCTTATACCAACACACTGCACTATATACTGCTTATACCAACACACTGCACTATATACTGCTTATACCAACACACTGCACTGCACTATATACTGCTTATACCAACACACTGCACTGCACTATATACTGCTTATACCAACATGCTGCACGACGCGACACATTGCCCAGAACCACACTCTGTACTACAGAACGCACAGCGTGAGAGGGCTGAAGGTCCACGGTTTACTGAACCTTTGTGTGTCGGTCCCTCTGCAGACTGGAGAACTCCCGGGACGACGTGCGCATGCGCGAGGAGGCGCTGGAGCGGGAAGTCTCCGAGCTGCAGCAGCGCAACGAGGAGCTAACCAGCCTGGCGCAGGAGGCGCAGACGCTCAAAGACGAGATGGACATCCTGAGGTACGGAGGGAGGGAGGGCCGGCGAGGGCGATAAACTGGGGGAAACGGACAGGCGCTCACCCCCTCCTCTCCCACGCGCGCGCAGGCACTCCTCGGACCGCGTGAGCCGCCTGGAGGCGCTGGTGGACACCTACAAGCGCAAGCTGGAGGACCTGGGCGACCTACGCAGACAGGTGCGTCTCCTGGAGGAGAGGAACACGGTGTACATGCAGCGCACCTGCGAGCTGGAGGAGGAGCTGCGTCGTGCCAACGCCATACGCAGCCAGCTGGACACCTACAAGAGACAGGTGGGCCCTGTGAGGGTTTTATATCCGCGTGGGACGCGGGTACGGTTTCAGCCACAATAGGCCTTCTCACACAAATTGTGCAGACCTTTTGATACGTTTTTTCCCCTCAATATATTTAGAGAATCTGCAAAAAACCGATTTGAGCAAATGAGCAAAAATTCTCAAATCTTTATTATATAGTTTTTGCTCATATAATGTCATGATGACTTGGTTTCGTGTTACTCTTCATAAACAATCGTGATATGTCTAAAGCATCACCCCAAACATGATATGATTATTTATATTTGGCATATTGCCCATGCCTAGCTGTCAGAAGCAGGATGTGATGTGGGGGAGGGAGGGAGTGGTGTAGCTGAGAGCAGGAGTTTAGAAAAATGAGGACCGGTGAGAAGAGATGGCACAAAAAAGAATAGAAGCCATCCCTGTGAATGACCCAGTGACCACAGAGGAGTGTCAGGCTGAACCAGCGTGTGCAGAGGGATGGAAACGGGTGGCTAACAGACTGTGTGACTGTTCTGCTTGTCTCTGTTCTGTGTGGTAAAGGTCCATGAGCTCCACACCAAACACTCCTCTCTCTAACAGACTGTGTGTGACTGTTCTGCTTGTCTCTGTTCTGTGTGGTAAAGGTCCATGAGCTCCACACCAAACACTCCTCTGAGGCTCTGAAGGCTGAGAAGTGGCAGTTTGAGTACAAGAACCTGAACGACAAGTATGAGGCCCAGCGGAAGGAGAAAGAGGTGAGTGTGCGCGAGTGTATTTAAATCAACTCAAATGTTTCTATACCATTAATACACGATGCCACAAATGGTTATGAAAATTTAGATTTATAAAAAAGAAAAAAGAAAAAAAAAAGGTGTTTGGAGAGTGATCTTTGTCTCATTAAATGTTTTCTGAAATATTTTGTGCCTCTGGAATCCACTTGTATCAGTAACTGATGGTGATGGGCGGTTCGGATCTTTGCACAGTCCGAGTGATCGCTTTCTGAGACATCTAATTGTATCGAACCTTTCGAGTTTTGTTAAAAAAATGTTTTTTAAATGGCGTCAGGTTGATCCATGATAGCCTACTCAGTATTCATACATGCACGTTCAACAGTGCTGCCAGTGCCTGCCCCTCTAAACTTGCATTTACCAATAATGACGTATAAGTTTACATTAATAAATATAAGTTACTTGTTTTAATACATTAATCCTGCAGTCAGCTTGTAGTCTAGACGATATAAGCTCAATGTGCGACGTTACAGACCGACTGCGGCAATTTGTCGTTCTTTTTGACCGCAGTAGCAGACGTTCGAATTCGAAAGAGCAGTTAATTCGATCTCGTTCAGTTTAGCTGGCTACTCTCTCGTTCAATTTGTGACGCCAGATGGGAAATATTAAGTTATCGTAGGCCTACGGGGGTCTTAAAATTAGGTATGTTTTTAAAAAGAAAATTGTTGTGCTCAATAACAGGATTTATTTAGGAGATGCGTGTTTCCTCCTACGTCTTATTGTTTTGGCACCCAAAGACGCAGCGGAATGATGCCATTTTAGCAGTTTGTTTGATTTAGAAGCAACAAGCCATCTATAAATGTGCGGTCTCATGATCGGCTGTTTGGAGGAATAACAGATTGTTTTGCCTCCAGTTACAGTGCACGCGCATGTTGCCGTTATGACGTTGTTTGTAAAATAGTCTCTTGCTATTTAAATAGAGGCACTTTTACAACTGTATAGGCTACACTAACACTTTTTAATTCCTCTAATCAATGTTTATTTTTTTAGTTTTTTTTAATAAATAAAAATAATTCCTCCAACCTAAGTCAGCCTTGTGAACTATTTGGCAAACACTGAGCACTCATTCCAGTACACAAGATCAACGTGGGGAGCTTTGCTCTGTACTACGATATGAAAATGTGACTGGGCTGCGCGGTTTGCCGTTCTTTTTGAGTGATACGTTCTCGAGTAGCTACGGACCATTCGATCTCATTCAGTGTAGTCGGTCGCTCTCTTTCTCGTTCAATAGTCCGATTCACTCGGTTCTCACTCATTCATTGGTTGTTCCGCTTGTCATGCTTGAGGGCGTGCACCACGCTTGTAGCATGAGCAGAGTAGGAAACGGTGAGTTGGCGGGTGCGAGCAGTCCGATTGAGCAATCGAACGTTCTACATGTGGACCCGGACCTACCGGACACTAAAAAGATGAGTTCAAAAAGATTTGTTCGTTCAATCCCGCCCATCACTAGTAACTGATGCTTTCTCTCTGTGAGGGTGTGCTCTAAGATGGCTGCATGTGTAAGGTTGTGGCCGTGAAACATACGAAAATCGCATGTTTGTCACTGTCCATTTCATATCCATCTGGAATGTGTTGTGGAGGTGGTCCTTTTGTAAAAAGGTGAGTTTGATATGAAGTGAAAGGAATCTGCAAGTCGTCATTGGCTAGTGAGTAGTTAACGGATGATAACATACACTGCAACTCTGCAGTGGGGTGTGGTCTCAGATGGTGGTGTGTGTGTAATGTGTGTCTCAGATGGTGGTGTGTGTGTAATGTGTGTCTCAGATGGATGTGTGTGTGTGTAATGTGTGTCATAGATGGAGGTGTGTGTGTGTGTAATGTGTGTAATGTGTGTCTCAGATGAAGGTGTGTGTGTAATGTGCGTGTGTGTGTGTCCACAGCGTCTGATCTCAGAGAGGGACACGCTGCGGGAGAACAATGAGGAGCTGCGCTGTGCTCAGGTACAGCAAAAGTGCCTCAGCCAATCAGGTGAGCCTCCCAGCCTGAGGAGACTGGGCTATGATCAGGGTCACCAGCGTGAGGAGACTGGGGTATGATCAGGGTCACCAGCGTGAGGAGACTGGGGTATGATCAGGGTTACTTGCGTGAGGAGACTGGGGTATGATCAGGGTTACTTGCGTGAGGAGACTGGGGTATGATCAGGGTTACTTGCGTGAGGAGACTGGGGTATGATCAAGGTCACCAGCGTGAGGAGACTGGGGTATGATCAGGGTTACGATCAGGGTTACTTGCGTGAGGAGACTGGGGTATGATCAGGGTTACGATCAGGGTTACTTGCGTGAGGAGACTGGGGTATGATCAGGGTCACCAGCGTGAGGAGACTGGGGTATGATCAGGGTCACCAGCGTGAGGAGACTGGGGTATGATCAGGGTTACGATCAGGGTTACTTGCGTGAGGAGACTGGGGTATGATCAGGGTTACGATCAGGGTTACTTGCGTGAGGAGACTGGGGTATGATCAGGGTCACCAGCGTGAGGAGACTGGGGTATGATCAGGGTTACTTGCGTGAGGAGACTGGGGTATGATCAGGGTTACTTGCGTGAGGAGACTGGGGTATGATCAGGGTTACTTGCGTGAGGAGACTGGGGTATGATCAGGGTTACTTGCGTGAGGAGACTGGGGTATGATCAAGGTCACCAGCGTGAGGAGACTGGGGTATGATCAGGGTTACGATCAGGGTTACTTGCGTGAGGAGACTGGGGTATGATCAGGGTTACGATCAGGGTTACTTGCGTGAGGAGACTGGGGTATGATCAGGGTCACCAGCGTGAGGAGACTGGGGTATGATCAGGGTCACCAGCGTGAGGAGACTGGGGTATGATCAGGGTTACGATCAGGGTTACTTGCGTGAGGAGACTGGGGTATGATCAGGGTTACGATCAGGGTTACTTGCGTGAGGAGACTGGGGTATGATCAGGGTCACCAGCGTGAGGAGACTGGTATGATCAGGGTCACCAGCGTGAGGAGACTGGGGTATGATCAGGGTCACCAGCGTGAGGAGACTGGGGTATGATCAGGGTTACTTGCGTGAGGAGACGGGTATGACCAGGGTTACCTGCGTGAGGAGACTGGGGTATGATCAGGGTTACCTGTGTGAGGAGACGGGTATGATTAGGGTTTCCTGCGTGAGGAGACTAACCCTATGCCTACACCCACACCAGCCCCCCTCAGAGATGACTGGGGACCCCTGCAGGAGAATACAGCCTGTGTCTGTATGCCTCCACTGATTCCTGCTCTTTGTCGCCCCCTGTAGGAGGCTTGTGTGAAGACGACTCTGGCACAGTGGGAAACCTGGCTTCTGAAATCATGCCCACAGAGTTCAAGTGAGTGACTGCATGGGGTGATTTTGTTGCAGATATAACATATTGAAAGTACCCAAACAATGTAATGTTTCTGATTGTCTAAACTACAGTATTTATTCTGTTTTTGGGTAATGGTGTCACTACAATTAAAATTGCTCTGAGAGTGCCGAGGTCCTGAGGGGATTGTGGGGGAAATCCATATTTAAGGTTTTGGCCCCGTTCTTGCCTGCTGTTCTGTCATTTCTCACTGGCTCTCTCCCTCTCCCTCCGTTGCCCTGGGCACTGTTTTCCAGGGAGACGATGGCGCGTCTGCAGAGTGAGAACCGGATGCTGTGTGTGCAGGAGGAGAGCTACAGGCAGCAGCTGCTGGAGGTGCAGGGCCAGCTGGAGGGGTCCCAGCGCAGCCAGAACATCCTGGAGACCCAGAACAGGTGTGTGTTTGTGTGTGCGCGCCTGTCAAGGTGTGTGTGTGTGTTACAAGGTGTAATTACCTGTGACTGCCCCTTATGAGAGAATGCTGGTGTGTGATAGGTTGGACAGCAGAGGGCCAGATTATACTGAAATCACATGTAGAATTCTCTGCATATGGTGGTGGGGGAGCAGTGGAGAATGTGCTAGTTAGTTTGACAGCAGTCACAGCTTGTACGTGGGTTATGTTCATTCCCTCTCTCTCTCATTCCCTCTCCTTCCCCCTCTCTCTCTCATTCCCTCTCCTTCCCTCCCTCTGTGTCTCCAGGTTGAACCAGCAGCAGGTCTCAGAGCTGCGCACTCAGGTGGAGGAGCTGCAGAGGGCTCTACAGGAACAAGGCAGCAAAGCTGAGGATGTGAGTGTGAGGCCTGCAGGCCCCTCCCCCTCTTCACAAAGGCCCCGCCCCTGCACCAGCTGTCCTGCCAAACCCAAACCCCAATCTCAAACCCTGATCGCGATGATTATCTCATTAAAAAAAAAAAAACTATTGTAATCTCATGCCTAATGAAGACTTGTGGTGATAAATTGAAGTGTGATTGACATCTGCAAAGCCACACGATGGCCTGCCGGTCCTGTAAGACCATAGGGATCCAGTAGGTCAAATGAAAAGTAATCGGTAACCGCCTGGTCTTCTGGGACTGTGCAATTTCTCTCACTTGATTGTGGTTTTGATTTGTTTCTCCCGTGTGGGACGTCCTAACTGGTGTGCTGTGGAAATGAGCCTTAACGCATGCTTGTCTGTCTCCTCTGCCCCCCCTCCCTGATCGATCGCCGTCCACCGCTCAGGCCATCGTAAGTACAGCTGCCTGCGTATGCGTCCGCAATCTGAGATGAGCTTTGCTGAGCGTTTGTGCTGCTGAACGCACGGCTCACTGTAGACCTCACCTCTTATCCTTCTGTCCTCACAGTCGTCCCTGTTGAAGAAGAAGCTGGAGGAGCATCTGTGAGTATGCCGTTATGTCAGAACTGGTGAGCGTACAGTCTGAATGGCAGGCGGCTCCCGGGTGTAACTCCTCCTGACTGCTCCTCACAGGGAGAAGCTGCACGAGGCCCACTCAGACCTGCAGAAGAAGAAGGAGCACATCGATGACCTGGAGCCCAAAGTGGACGACAACAGTAAGGCCCGGTCCTGCCTGCTGGGGGGAGATGGGGCCTGTCTTTTTCACAGCTGGATGAATTTACCTCATGCACCAGTCTTCTCTCACTCTTGCCTCTCTCTCTCTCTCTCTCTCTCTCTCTCTCTGTCTCTCAGTGGTGAAGAAGATTGACGAGCTGCAGGAGATACTGAAGAAGAAAGACGAGGACATGAAGCAGATGGAGGATCGCTACAAGCGCTACGTGGAGAAGGCGCGCACGGTGAGCGAACCTGCACGGCCTGCTGGGTACTCTTTCACCCGAGTCTGCGTGCAGGGAGGCCGTGGAGTTTCACCTGTGCGCACGCATGTGTTTGTGTGTGCGTGTGCCCGAGTTCAGAAAGTAAAAGTCCTCTCCAGTATTTTGTTCCTGGATTTACAAATTTGCAGCCAGGAGGTAGAACTAATTGGTGAAATCAGTTTGTATGGGTGGAAGAAACACATGGCAGGATTTTTACTTTCCACATCTGCCCGCAGGTGATTAAGACGCTGGACCCCAAACAGCAGCCACCTTCTTTATCGCCTGAGCTCCTCACCCTAAAGAACCAGCTGAGTGAGAAGGAGCGGAAGATCCAGCACCTGGAGGTATGCGCCTCCATCCCTCCCTCTCCCTTTGAGTCCCAGGCTCGTGTTTATGGCTCACAAAACATCCCAAACCCAGACTGTGCTCCGCTCTGCTTCTCTGACTTTGGCTGTTCCATGTCTCTGCGCAGAAAGACTTTGAGAAGTCCAAGTCTCGACACGAACAGGAGGAGAAGCTCATCATCAGTGCCTGGTACAACATGGTAAGTGCACGCTCGCGTGGGAAACGCCCCGTTGCACACCTTTGAACCTGTGAGGGGGGGGCTCTTCTGCATGTCTTCACAGTGCGGCGCGTCTCTCGTTGGTCTTTCAGGGCATGGCTCTGCATCAGAAGGTCGCAGGTGAGAGGTCAGGGCCGCCGGGCCAGGCTCAGTCCTTCCTGGCCCAGCAGAGGCAGTCTACCCACGCCAAGAAGGGCCTGGCCTCCAGACTGCAGCCCAGATAAAAGCAGGCCCGACTCCTGGACCCAGGACGCAGACTAACAAGTGGTTTATGAGTCTGAGTACAGTATAATGAGAAGGAATGGCAGCACAGTGTCCACATTTGTGTCGGCCATTTTCTCTCATTCTCTTTGCTCTCTGGTGCCCCCTGGTGTTCATCAGTGTTCTCTTGCCGTCTCTGCTCTCTCTGCTCTCGTGGTACTGCCTCCCTCTACAGGCGCATGCTGGTACTGGCAGTGATTGATTCCTGCAGAAACTTTGACACTTTAGTGCTGGTCACAAACACTGAAAACAAACGCATGCTCACCTCATGCTGCAGAACCTTTTATTTGCTCTTTTTTTTTCTTTTTTTTAATAAGATGCATTTGTAAATCTGTAGTATCTCAAGAGCACAGATTCTTTGAATCTTGCATCTTTTATAATTTGCTCTTTTTAAACTGTAAATAGTTTTTATTGTAGTTTTACTGGAAATTTGAAAGGCCCCTCATAAGAAAGTTTGATTGGGGATTGAGTTGGGAGACTTTTTCCTCCCACAGTGATGGAAAGAGATAGAGAACAGAAATACCTTAATGTTGGAGAGGACAAATCAAACGTAGATTCATCATGACTGATATGAAGGACACTAGAGGAACACCCTGCTGTTCTTGGGCTTTTTTAAAAGTCTATTTCTATCAAAGATTTTTCTTTATAATTTGGAATCGCGGAAGTGGCGAGGACGCTGATCTGACGACGGCTCCATGTTTGGCGCTAAATGGTGGTGAGACCACTATTAGAGAGACCTGAAGAGAACGATGCCTGCAACACAGAGCACGCTTCAACTGGAGAACAATAACCTGAATTTAAACATGGCCATCTGCTGATGTCCATCTGATGTAATTTTTAATGATGTTAAATGACACGGTCTTTTGGCGTTTTATTTACTCTACTGTTATATTGTGTGTTGCTGATAACTACTGTGGTCATCCCCATTTCACTGAAGTGGCATGTGATCCTGTTCATATCACTCTTATATTATAATCATACTACGCTGTCTGAACGAAAAATGCCACAGGCCTTGAAAAAATATTTTAAAATTCTAAGACGGGAAGGAACTCTGCTGGTTGGTGTGTTTTGCTGTCCACCATCTTGACTGAGTCTTCTTTTCTTTACTTGTGTTCTTTCCTTTTTGAAGTCGTCATAAACTGCAGTTGTCTTGTAAACAGCATTGAAACAGTTGAAACACTGGCGGAACTTTTCAAAAAAATCTGTGAGCCTGAACACTTTCACCAAGTTTGTAGAATGTTCTGGATTGTTTGAGAACAAATTATTTTATTTTTTATAAATGTGCACTTTCCACATGCACCGAACTCTTAAATATTAAACTGAAATCCTAGCTGCTTTGTGGACAAAAACAGGTATTGCACAGACCTGCACACTTACTGAGCATGATGTGCCATTATGCACCTCTCTATCTCTTATAACACTATATTATCTATGGTACGTTGGCACTAAATTGCGTGTGGTACACAGATGAGCCTCTGTCCCGCCATACCTATTTTAGACTTGCACTTCTATGACTGATTGGTAAGCCCCCATGTTAAACAAAGGGCATCTACCCCCCCAAGTTACTTTAATCATTTGCACACTTGATGCATAAATAAGCTCGACAAAATGAAATGCATGATGGAGGCTCTTTCTCATGTACAGTACATCTGACCGTTTGGAATGTATATATACAAAACTGGATCAAAATCTGGTCAAAGTTCTTAAAAGAATGCTGTTGTATTGTACTACACTACCTGTGAGACTTCAGCTGTACAAACATGATGGGTGCTATGTTCATGTAATGCTGGGTTTGATAGCAAATGCATTGAAACTAACCTTTTTTAAAAACCCATATTGTACCTCTTACACATGGATGAATGTCTCACCTCAACATCCATTGTGGTTTTTTTTTTGTGTTTTTTTACTTTTTAAAAAATGATTCTTTGGGGAATTTGAAAACTACCAAAAATGCCTGGCTTTATTCAAACTCAAATCATTGGTTTCTGTAAAATGAAGATATTTTCTGGACATGATCAACAATATAACATGATCAACTTTTTAAAATATTGTATACTGAGCATCTTGTAAAATAATTTCCATGTGATTCTTGTTTAAGTCATTGGTTTCCAGTCCTAATCCCAGAAACCTATTCGTGAAATGTATACAAGTAAGCTTCTGAGAACATGGCAACATGTGGCTGCATGTTGAATGTCATACTTGATGTAAACATTTCAAGTGCTGGATAACGTTTATTTGTGACCATTGATTTCAGTAACTAGCTGTGCTAATGGTTTAATTTAAATTTTCACCGTGCAGCTCAAACCCAGCGTTTGAGCGTGCCTACTAACTGAACATATTGTGTCTGTGTGTGAAACAGATTAATTTGACACTGTTTAGTAAGTTTTTGGTAAGAAACCCAAGTTCAATATATAGCTGTACTTCTGTATCAAAGCCCATTATATAAGGACAAGTGGTTGATGGGGTTTTGTGTGAATTTCTGTTTCATACCTTTCTGACTTTTTATTATTTTAAAGATGGGTTGTCAGGAATAGAGGGGGTAGTGTGCAAATTCTAGGTTAAAAGTCGGTCCGTCTGTTTTGTCTCTCGCACTACAAATAAAACGGACATTGGGTGCCATAACGTGTCATTTCTTCTGTTTGTCCTTGGACGTGCAATACGACTGCATATTTTGGTTACATTACATTCAGCTGAAAAATTACAGTGTATACCTTAATTACTTGTAGAAAAGTTACATGTAATTAGTAATAAAAAAGAAATCCTGTATTAGCAGAGATGGAAAGAACTGAAATGAAACGACATTTAATACATTCTACTGAAGCCTATATTCAACCGCTCTTGGCGGGAGTACCTTTACTATGTTTTATTTGTTATTACTTTCCAGCTACGATCCCAGGTTCTCTTTTTACGAAGTACAAATGAATCTTTGGTGATCGCATGCAAGTGCAACAGCACATTGTCTCTGCTGCAAAAAGCCACCTCCATATTCACTGCAGTCTGTAAATGGGCTTGAAACGGGAGCACTGAAAAAGCAGGGGCTGCTTCATTTAGCCTTTCGTTTTCTGCTCTGTCAACGGTCTCTTCATTGAGGCCCCCGTTGTGTTGCTGCCTTTGGTAAGATGATTACATTTTCTTTCCGCTGGTGTACACTAATGATTGTTGTCAGCTGGAAAGAACTGGGCCGGTTGTTGCCTCTCACTGACCTCGGACCCCATGCTAACGCTTCGCAAACGCTGACTGTGATTGGCTGGGGTTGCCCATACTGTTGTTGGGGGAGACTCTCCTTCTTGAGAACCCGCATTGCAAAATGTTGGTAAAGCAAGCAGAGACTGTCTTGATCCACTCCCATTGGACGGCTTTGTGCGAGCGGGTGTGGCCATGGACTGATCGGTGATCGGCTTGAAGGAGAAGAAATCCTGAATTGAGCTGCTTGTACCACACGGGGAAGTGGAGCAGTCTTTGATTCTGAGGACAGGGGAACTGGAGGGGATGGCTCTGGCCCGGTTGAAGGCTTGTCTCTGGGAAGGGTGGGGGAAGATCCCAGGGCCCTGTGCTGCAGTATACATGGTTGAATCTGGCTTAAAGGGTGGAGGGAGAAAGGGAGGTGGAGGTGGTGGAATATCCGGGGACTGCACTTTGAATGCCCCTCTCTTCTCATGCTCTTCCTTCTCATCCCTCTTTTCTTTCTCAGTCTGCCTCTGCCAGTTGTTCACGTCGTCCTTTTCCGTCTCGCCGTTTTTCTCTTCCTCCACCTCAAACCGTGGCGCCGGGTGTGGGCTGATCAAGCCCCCGCAGCTGCAGATGGTGCTCTGGGTGTCCTGGCATAGGCCCAAAGGCACCGAGCCTCCATTGTCTCCGTCGCCGTTGTCCATGGAGTACGAGGAGCCAGGGTCCGTGCTGGGCGAGTGTGTCAGTCTCTGGAGCTGGGTGGAGGTCCTACGCAGGGCTCCGCCCATCAGGCTGGTCGGGGAAGGGGCGGAGCTCAGCAAGCGGGTGAACAGGGCCTGGTTTGGGTGCCTACTCCCAGACTCCTCCAGGTTCTCTGCTATGTTCTCCAGCGGCTGGAAGTGCATCTCCTCTTTGGGAATCCTGAGAAGAGGGTGAGGACATGGCTGTATGAAAACCTACACAGCACTACTGCATTTAGTGCAGCCTTACATTTGTAGTGGACCTGGGGACTATACTACAAAGCCGGATAACTGCACTGAGCAAAACCCAGAACCCTCCCAAATCTGGAACATGGACTGAAGTAAAAAGAGCTGTTCCAGGTTTTACTCAGTGCAGTTATCCAGCTAACTCACCTAATTCACAGTATACCCCCCTGGTTATGGACAGAAATATTCTACCAGTGACATGCAAAAACTGTCCATACAAATGTTCATCACGTCCATACCAACTAAATTCTTTCCCATTTTTGACCATATTGAAAGTTGCTCTCTAGCTCTTTGTATCATCTGACAATTATGAATAAATGGATAAACAAATAAAACAATGTTTTGTTGGTAAACAAAGGTTTTTTGGTTCATGGAAATTCCATTTATTTGGAGACCAGATTGACAATATGTTGTAAAGTCTGAAGCTGCCGGAATATATATCCATACATCTGTCTGAGCATGCAAGTATGAACTGTGATTGGGATGGATGTCAATGGGGAAACCTCCGCCGTCGCGGTAGAATTACGTCTGTTCGGGTTCGTTCGTTCACGTGTTTGCAAAGACTCACGCCATGTCAAAAGTAGAACCCTGGAAGGAGGGCTTGCGGAGGACGAAGAGAGTGGCAGCAGTGTAGGGTGGGCGAGGGTTCGAGTCATTCCAGTAACGGTCCCTTTCCAAAACTGGATGGTCGCCATACATCTCATCCACAGCCATCATGGACACCTGACAGTTATGACACACAAAGGGGAGTCTTAAGGCGTCAACTCCAAAACTACACGTATCCATCTTCAGTTACTTTAGTTTAACAGTCTAAATAGGTGGCTCTGACTTTACAGGTTTTTGACGTTTTATATATGCATAAACAGATATGATAGGATACAGAGGAACATGTACCTGAAAGTTCCTGTCAATTAACCAGTTGGTCTCAAAATCATCGTCATCCTCGCCAAAAGGGTTAATTAGTTGTTCTGCTACCTAGGAGGCAGTTTGGAGAGATGAGAGATGTCAATGTTTCAATCATCCCCCGGAGAATTGGACACTTAGGACGACAGGAAGTGAATCTCACCTTCAGCCAGCCTGTATAGAAAAAGAACTGCAGCAGTGTGAAAATGGGAATGTAGAGGTCAAGGTCATGACCCATATAACCTTGGGTGGGATCAAGAAACTGCCGGCCTATCAGACAAACAAGGAAGAAACTGTAGACTGCAAGGGTCACGACCTGCAGAAAGACAAGAGTCAAACTTTAATGGCCACAAAGAAAAAGCCATTCTTCTATAGCTATTCACCCAACCCAACACAGAATGTTTTATTTGGAACAAATGCAGAAAGAAATGAAGCAGGGTGGTATGATCTTTTAATTTATAAAATATTTTCTCAGACACAAAGAAGCTGTATTTTCATGTGATAAAGTGTCCCAGGGTCATGTGAGGCTTTGTTTGAAGAGTCCCTGGGTGCATCCCAATATTATTCACTCCTCACCTCCTTTCCTCCACTCGTCTCCGAAAGTATGCAAGTACAATGTATAGACATTGCGGATTGTGTCGAGACATAATTAGTAAGTAACAATTTATATGTAAACAATATGAAATCAGCAACATTAGATTAGGACACAAAGATCGGTTTCCGGGGCAGGGAGCAGAGGAGGTGGTAGTGGAGGAAAGGAGGATGCGTTTTTTGAGTATTGGGACGCACCGCCTGTATCACAAGCTTGTGAACACAAACCACTGACCTGAGTGTAGACCAGAGGCACACTGATCATGTCATAATGGAAGAGCATGCTGCAGTTCCCTCTGAAGGCATTGAGCTCCTGCAGACAGACAGATAAACCATGGTATTTTTTTAGGTGGTTCACCTTAAAAGACCTTGGATCTTTTGTTTTAAACGAAAATTGATAGTTACATAAAATGGCGTGCACAAACTTCTGTTCAGAGTGCAAAACAAATATGGGTGATAAGTTGTGGGTGGTGCAAATATTAGCCAGCTGCAAGAGACTAAGGTTCCATGAAACGCACTTCCCCTGTAACCGTAGCGCGCTTCCATGTGTGTTATAACACTGTGCTTGTTTCCAATAAAATGTGCCTCTCCATACAATGTTGCCTCCCTTGCGTCAGTCAACTTAACCATCTGTGTCTATACAGCCAGGCCTACTGAAAAAAATATGTCAGATACATTTATTATGATAGATTATTTACTCCTTGAGGGGATGATCAGTATTGCTTGGCTTTGTAAGCAAAACATTTTTGATAGTGGGTTGTTCACAAGAGGGGTGTTCAAGTAGACCAGTGGTCCCCAACCCTGTTCCTGGAGAGCTACCCTCCTGTAGGTTTTCATTTCAACACTAATTTGGCACACCTGATTCTGCTAATTAGCAGCTCAACGTGATCTCTAGCTGTGGAATGAGGTGTGCTTCGTTAGGGTTGGAGTGAAAACCTACAGGATGGTAGATCTCCAGGAACAGGGTTGGGGACCACTGAAGTACTATATGTAGTATGTGTCTAATACGGTACTTTGTTCAAGGACTGAAATGGTTTAGATAGCCTACTGTAATTCCAACTCATGTCCAATCAATAAAACTAAGATATATGAGATAATAACCTAACTTTCAAGCAGGACTAAACAATGCTTAAATAATTTTTTAATAAGTATCAAACAAATTCAACAAGTGTCACACAAATTAAGACAGGAAAATTAATTATGGGGAGTTAATTATGCACCGGGATGGTGTCATTTCAACGACCCTTAACCCTCATGCTATGTTGAAGTTTTATGACGCCTTTTATGTTTGGGGTCAAATTGTCAAACTATATTTTCTTACATTTTATACAGCTACCACACAAATTACCTCACACAGTACCTTTGTATACAAGGTTGGTACAGGACTTTTGAAAACATAACATTATGTTATTGCGTGTTTGTAATTTAATCCCAACAAATTAGGAAAGGTCAGTGTCAAGATGAAAAAATAAGGTTTGCTGGTTTTTAAAAAGACGTCAAACACTGAATCTGGTCAAATTGACACCAGACATAATATGAGGGTTAAGTTTTGTTTTGCTTGATCTTATTCTATATTTTCAGTATACTCGTTATCCATGTGTCTTTGACTTCTCCTCGCTACCTCCAGCAGGAGTTTGAGAGTGTTGTCATCCTTAATCCTGCCTTCGCAGCGAGCCACAGCCGCTAGGTTTGTGAACCACACGCACGGCATCCAGTACTTATTGTACGGCGACTGCAGGTTCTCAAACTTCTTTCGCTCCTCCCTCGTCATAAACCCTGAGAGAGAGGATCAAAAGCGTGGAACAATTAAGACATGCAGGGCGTAAGATTTCCAGGTAGTATACTATCAGTATGACTACTATAGGTTTCAAGAAGTTCTGCGAAAGAACATGAAAAAAAAAGTATTTCTCTTGTGGTCTCTTTCAACTCAAGAAAGCCGCTGAATACCACTTCCTTATTCTACAAAATATCCATACGTATAGTCTTTCAGACTGTTTATGTAACAGAAATCCTATATGCATTGACACATTGTGTTTCATGTTTCAACAAGACTTTATTCTCCCCTCAATGGACTGAGTAGGCTCAGAAAAAAACAAAAAAACATTCCTACTTTTAAATCAATTTCCTTCTTAAATCTATTTGTGGTGCAGTTTCCTCCAACTGTTTAAGACCTGTTAAAGATGGGACATTTTACATGGCATGTATGGCTTTAATAAATAGGGTATAGTTTGACATCAAATTATTGATTGGAAACTACATAGGCCTACCTCTGTTATCGTTCAGATGTGCGTAGGCCTATAGTGTGTAGGTATAGGCTTCTTTCATATTTTAAACCCTTAAAATACTTTTGAACCCTTTTCTGAGTTTAACAGCAGTGGAAAACCCCCTAAATTATTATTTTTCAGTATGAAATTTCATTACTTTTTCCTGAATTGACCCTACCATTAGAAAAAAGTTTTACCTTTTTTTTACATTTTTATAAAAGCGGTACACCATTGTCTTATGAGACTTTTATAACCCTGCCGTTATTGATTCAAAGGTCATAATCAAAATTTCAAAATCAATTATGATGTGTGTTTTGTAGTAAAAATTAATGAGTTAGACTGAAGAAATGCAGTCTGTCTGGACTGCGAAGTAGGAAAGCACAGGTATTCACCAATGTATTGATGAATGACAGGTTGTTTCAACATGAAAAATAGATATACAGTGGTGCTCGAAAGTGTTCATACCCCTTCACGTTTTGCACACTTTATTGTGTTGTAGATTTCATTTTAAATGGATAAAATTGCCATTTTTTCCCATCGATCTACACTCAATAACCCATAATGATAAAGTGAAAACATGTTCTTAGAAATTTTTGCAAATGTATTAAAAATCTAAAACTGAAATTTCTCATTTACATAAGTATTCATACTCTTTGCTTTACCTCACACAGTACCTTTGTAACCCTTTGCAGAGAGGTTATAGTATCGCTTGTAACAGTAAACTGAAAATAAGATATCGAGAGTCTTTTTGATGTTGATGGGTCACAGACTTAGAAGTAACAGCATGCAAAAAATATGCGACCAAATATTAAATATGATACTTCAAAAATACATTAAAGCAAAGGGTATGAATAGAGATTTCAGTTTTAGATTTGTAATAAATTTGCTAAAATTTCTAAGAACATGTCTTCACTTCGTCATTATGGGCTATTGAGTGTAGATTGATGGGCAATCTACAACACAATAAAGTGTGCAAAAAGTGATGGGGTATGAACACTTTCGAGCACCACTGTAGTTTCAAATTCAATTAAAACGCTTTATCACAAGGGATCTGATGAGGGTGAGTTATTTTTGACCCTGTGGACATGGGGCGCTTACATAATAAGTGTTAAAAATGTAACAGTCTCTAATGCCACTGCGATAAAAATCCTAAATGCAAATCGGGATTTACCGGCTTCTACGACGTGATCAATGGTGGGGAAACGCTTGAAGACGGCAGTGCTGACGGAGCGCAAGATCAGCAGTGCCGACAGGCTGGCGTATCGCATCAGCGTGCGCCGCAGCAGCCGGCCGCGCTCGTCGACGCCCTGCAGGCCGCCCGAGAGCACGCACATCAGTCGGTCTGGTAACGGGATGCTGGTGTACTGACTCCACCAGCGGTTTACCACTAGCGTCACATAAAAACCTACACGAGAGAGTAGAGTGAGCGGGACTGAGAGAGATCGATGCTACATCTCCAGCAATAATTGTATCAATTTCCAGTTTTTCTCAATTGTTAAGACACATTTTCTGAAATTAAAACGAATTTCTCAAAATTATAAATCACAAAACTCACACTATTCTCTTGTCAAAATCAAGCAATATTTTCAAAACCATACACTCTCATCCCAAAATAAAAATTTTACTTCAAATAATAAACACTATTCAACAAATGAATACAAATTATAAATGGCAATTACACACTGGTGTAAAAATTAAAGACACTATTACCATTATATTACTTAGGCATCAGTATTGTTTGAATGTACTGGCCAATTCAAATATACAAAAAAACAAACAGTGAGATGGTTTTTGTTGTTTTTAATTTTTACAAATATAAAATTGTTGGGAGTAGACAAAGTAAAATAAGAAGAAAAAAAAATACTGTACTGGGAGTAAACAAAAAATATAAAAGTAAAACCAAAAATAAATGATTCTGCTCTCTGCTCTTGATCAGGCCACATGTTCTCATGTACATCACACATTATATGTTGTTTGGCCAAGCAGCGGGAGAAGTGTCTTTTGGAATGACACAGCCGCTCTTGGCATGACTGAGAAATTAAAAAGCAATGGTTTCAGAGCATCGCGGTGGAAACTCACATATGACAACACGTATGAGCTGCTCTGGTCTATCTTGTGTGTATATGTACACATGTGAGTGTGTATATGTGTGTGTGTGTCTGAGTGAGTGTGTGTGGAGCTCATTTCTGTAGCACTGTGAAAGGCATATTTTCCCCGTGTTTCAATTCATCTTTAAGGCTGGTAAGATAAGCTACTCTCAGCTGCACAGGGAACAGGCTCTCTCGTATTTATTCCATGTAAGGGTGGCTTCGGTATGCACACAAAGGATACCGACAGCTTAGCTTGTACACACTATGCTGTCAATACTGTGGTCCCCTTGTAGTAGTATACATTAGGTACTCTGCAGTACAGGAATCACCGAGTATTGATATGTTACAGTAAATAACAATAGAGCAGATCTACCTATTCTCATTTCTAGATCAGTTCATCAGTCATTGTTCTCCACATACAGGAGAGCTCACATTTTCCACCTTTTATTTGTGCTAAAGCTCCGATTGCTGATTGAATAATTAAATCAACTAGTGTTTTACCTGTTAAGAATGGGTGTGTTAATTGATAAGTGAGTTTATAGTTTTTAATGGCAGTTTTTCATGTGAAAACAGGAGATATACTTTTTGGAAATTGTGCCTAAAACAGGATTGTTTCAAATGTATTCAAAAAGTGTTAAAGAGACTGACATTCGTGTTAAAACAAGCAAAATAGTGCTTATCATTTTGAAAAGATTGTCTATCTTTTGGCACATAAACTTGATGTTTTATTAATAGGGTCATACCACCAATTTTAGTGTGTAAACAATGGAGAAAAACTGTAATCACTTCATTTTCAATTCCTGTTTTTATTTAATGACCCTGTAACTATATACTGTGGCTATGTCGGTTTCCTTTTTTTTAATCTCTGCTCATGCTCAAATTTTTTTCTTTAGTGCTCTATCCGAGAGAACACCATCGCATACCACTAACTTGGTATGGAGCCAGAGAAAAGAGAAGAGAGAGAGGGAGATAACTCACCTAACACAAAGGACATGGGGATTAGGCTTGCATATTGGTTGCAGTATATGGCCAGTTTTTCAAAGTACCTCTTCTGATCATCCGGGAGAAAGAACCTGAGTTATAGGGCCAGAAAAATGTTATTCAAAACCAAGAAAAACGAATATATTTTCGTTTTAGTTATTTTGACAACTATTTAGTACCCATCTACTAAATATTACAGGGGCCATATCTATTTAGTATACGTCATTAGTAGCCTAGCCTATAAGCCTACTATTCAAAGAAATTAATCGTTCAAATTAATTTTCATTATGCTCTCATACAGCACAAGATTACTCACCTGTATGTAATGCTGATAGCCGTGTATATTGCGAAAAACGCGAGGAACTCCTTGTACAAGACCTTGTAAATACTCCCCTTCCACGCCAGAAGCAGCTTAGAGAACCCACAAAAGCGAGCGTTTGCCACTCTTGCCGTGTAGGTGACAGTCATGATGGTATAATTAAAATGCCAGGTTCAGGATCTGAAGGTAAGCAGGTTCTGGTAGGACACATCTGTTATTAGCAGTCGTTTTGGGCACCAAAAATGTACAGTGCATTAGGTCATAAGCACTTCAAATTGTCACAGAAATCCTAGTATCACGTGTTCCTGCTATTTTTCAGATTTCTGTTGAACAAAACCGTTTTTAGGCTACAACAGTGATAAGGGTTGGCAGGAGAAAGTTGCAATTTATCCTAGGAGTTGCAATGAAAGAATGTTAAGAATTTTTTTATTTTATTTTCATTGTATATTTTTAATCATCATGACTCTGACGTTTATTGAGTTTTTGAATTAATGTTGAGCATAGAAATGCGTATTAGGCTAACTGCAGCTATTTGACCGTTATTCTTATAATTATCACGAATTATGTCCATAATCCGTTTTATATTAGCCTATAGGAAGCGGGGTTGTGTAAAGAATAACTGTTTATGATGTTCCAGTAATAATCTCCATGTAGGTTATAGCCTATCCGTACCAGCTTTTCGGGAGAAACGGAGAAGACACACAGCCTTTTAAAAAAAATATATATATATTTTAAACTTTGCTTCCAGTTACTGATGTAGGCAGTCTATTTTTATCTATTTTCAGTAAAACCAAGAGGTTTGTTTTGGGAGGTGTGTGCACTGCAGGGAATTTTCTGGCTCTTTAGTAACAAAACGCATTACATGCATTGACGCACTCAAAGTTATATCTGAACGGGAGGGTAATACATTTAATTTAAACATTGTGTCTACAATGTAACTCGCACCTAATAACATTCCATGCGCAGCCTCAGAAAGTGTTCATTAGGCCAAGCATATATCATTAACCCGCATACTAATACATTGTTACACTGCAACAAAAGATAGTTCTCGTTGGTCAATTTGTTGTGCCCTTTACAAAGTTTTCAGGCCATGCACAAAAATATCAGTTAGATGTTCATTAATAAAATTCTGAAATATTGCACTCAGTTGACTATACTACCCTAGTGCAGTAGGCTACTTACCTGAACGCCCCAATTATTGAAGATTCTTTAAAATTTCAGACTTCAGAATAATTTCGTTCAACACTATTGGGATTATAGCCTATTATTGATAGCCTACTTGATATTGATATTTTGAACCTGTCGCGAGTTGGCTACCTGTTCTCCTTTTCTATTAATGTAGCATACTCTTCTCTCCACGTGTCCCTCCAAAACAATGACCACCCCATCCAAAACGCGTATCCATATATCCAGCGTCTATTTAGTAGGAGGTCCTGTTTGGGTTTGTGAAATCAAAAGTGGGCTGAGACTGCAGTTAACTGATTTCGAGTTGGGGCGGTATTTCTAAGTTTGGTTAGTTAACCTCTTGCAACAGGAAACAATTCTGGCTTTAATATTCACATTTCCAATAGACGAAGATACAATGACAAACCTTGGAAAAGCATGCACAATTGGGCAAATGTAGATTTTAGTGGCACGTTTTTGAAAACCTACACAAGAATTCAAGTTTTTTTTAGTTAAATGAGACAAAAAAGGTCCGCAGATACTGCCTATTTTTATTGATTATGATGCTAAAAAAGTTGTGATGAGAACTTGTTCCTTACATATAGGCTTATAGGCACGAGAGGGCTATACTGTCTGTATTATTGAGATCTATATGAATGACAACCTGTTGGAGGACTAAAAGCAGTTTTGTGAACATCGTGTTCAGAATTAAGCCATTTATGAATCGAGCTGTGGAATAATGTAGAATTTATATATAGCCTATAAATCTACCTATAGATATAACTGAATATAATGGCGCTGAAAATGAAAAACAAAACAAACAAAAAACACTCAGCAGTGTGTTCAGTGGTCAGAAGGTCCCGGGAGACCTCCAAAAAAACCAACTGAGCTCGTTAGCGCAGCCTCCCACTGTTAAAACCTGACTGCACATCGTGATCGGCGATGAAACACAAGACACCACCGTTAAATACACGCACTTCACCATCAGCGTTCGGCGTAGAAACAGCGCACTGAACAAAAACTCACTGCTGTTTATTTTACATTAACATTGATATTAAACAAATACTGCCAAGTGAACTCCTAATACTTGTATATCGCCATTATATTCATCGCCATTATTAAGTGGAACTTCCACTTTTACAACTAATTTGACATAATCCACTGTACCGGCTCCACGGGGACGCTTGTTTATTCAGGTTGTGAATTGTAGATGAAAGACTGCCACTAATTTAAGGTCCGTCACTACGAATCTGTATCAGCCAGGAATGTTGTGCCGCGCTAACCGACCCAAAAGTAAAAGGAGGACCCGCTTGTAGCTGTAAAAGTGTGCGTACAGCCGCCTGCGATACATAGCGGTGAAATGTGGAGGCGTCTCCTGCGATAGAGTATCGGGCGTTTTGTGGAACCTATTTGAAGGTGGTGGAAATGATGTGCAGACATGCACAACGCAATAAATAATTTCTAACAACACACAAAAGCGAACCGTTTGTGTGGTTATGCAAGTTCAGTGTTTTGATTTAATATTTTTACAACACAGTTCTTTAATACAGTTGACTATCACTTCTATAAAAAGGAACATAACCAAGAGGCAATAAATCTTCGCTAAATAATATAAAAGGAAATGACTAGCGGTCCTCTCCTCACATATAACGCTGTAGTGAGTTTGAGGACAGTTTTGTGGCACAGCAGTCATCTCTCTGCTTCACTGAAAAGCAGTATGTTACACAATGGACCCCTGATTAATTCAGACTAGCAGGACATTCACTGAGCAAGAAGCTCCCTCGAGCGAGTTGTGTGTGTTAAACCTGCTGGCTGGATGCAGAAAAATCGAAAGAAAAGGCAGGCAACTCAACAGAAAAATGAGCCAAGATGAGAACGAAGGAGAAAAGAGCATTAGTTGTACTTCCAAAAAAAAACTTCAAGAAATAATATTTATATAGAGGAGAAATTCTGCAAGAAAGGACAGCAACACTTGCCAACCAAAAACCTCAGCTGGCGTAGGCTAGTAAATTAGTCACAAAGAGAGCTGCAAAGTGGAATAGATTTAAAACGAGAAATAAAAGCGCTCCCAGTAGCTGACTGGAATCTTCCCCCCTTTAATCCAATCACTCCACATTATCGGCCATCACACAGATCTCTCCATCGCCGTCTCATTGTCAAACGGGGCTCCCTCATCAGGCTCCATCAAATTCAACACATTTTTCATTACTCTGTGGACTTGCTGTCAACAGTACATTGTTTTTTATAAATTAGGTCAGAGTATTGAAAGCAAGATGCATATAACCATCAAATAGCAAATCAGGTTAAGAGAGAAAAGTTTCATTCAACAAATACGGCAGCATATCTGAACGGAGATTATAAGGTGCCATTCATAGTCCTTATGAAAAATAGCCTAAGCGAATTCGATTTTTCCCCCCTCTCTACTGCAATACTGACTGTGGAGGATAAGAGGGCCGTGAGAAAAACAGGTGGACATTCGGTGACAGCCATCGTCTCCCTGTACCATGGGAAGTGTGAAATCCCAGTGTTTTTAACTGGAGTGAAGCTAGTAGCCGTTTTGTTGTTTGAGGATGGTGTAGCTGTTCTGTGGGGGGGTGGGAGACTGAGGTAGGGCGGAGGAGGCGGACGCGGTCACTTGGTGGGGGGCTTGTAAGGCTCCAGAAGCTGCTTGGAGAACATGTTGACCTTTTCCGCCCCTCGTACCTCATGAGGCAACAGAGGCAATTTGATAATGTGGAAATCCTCATACAAATCCTCCATCTGTGAGGTCACAAGAAGGAAACGAAAAGGTCATACAACAGAAACTACCGCTTCAAAAAAAAACAAGTTATACACAGTTCCAACTCCAACAATGATGCTATGGTTTCAATAATCCAGTTCATTCAATGTCCCAGCACTGATTCCACCGATGAAGGGTCGGTACAAACACACTATACTGCCTTATTTCTTGGGATAATGTTTAGGAGGTGTTATGTACAAAGCTTGCTGAAATTTATCTAGAGCAGTGGTACCCAGACCTGTTCCTAGAGATTTACTCTCTTGTAGGTTTTTATTCCAACCCTAATTTGGCACACCTGATTCTACTAATTAGCAGCTCAATCAGATCTCTAGCTGCTGAATGAGGTGTGCATTGTTAGGGTTGGAGTGAAAACCTACAGGATGGTAGATATTAAGGAACAGGGTCGGGTGACAGGACATTCAATTTTAGAAAAGGAAATTTTTCTGTACAACAAAAAAAGTCCTGATACTAATGTACTCTGCAGTGCTGGGGCTGACCTGGTCCAGATATTTGGACTGGATCTTGTTGCGGGCCTCGCACATCCTGCACGGCCGGTCTGATTCGGGGAAGACCAGCTGGTTGATGATGATGTTGTGCGTGTCAATTTGGCATTTGGCCAGCTCCTGGATCAGCCGTTCGGTCTCGTACAGAGACAGGAACTCAGCGATGCACACGCAGATGAAGGTGGTCTGCTCCTGAGGGGGGAATGGACAGGAAGTCATTCACACAGTTAAAAAGGGCCTTGGACAGGAAGAAGAGACGCATTTCTGAAAGAAAAAAAAAAGGAAAAAAATTCATACAGAAATTCAGAAATAAATAAATAAAAGTTTTGTCATACCATCCTTATTTAATACATAGATCCACTGGCTTAATGTGAATTTGAACCTTTTTGAAGTAAGCTGAATAGCACCAGAAAATGCACTTTGTCATGACATGCCAACTAAACACACATAGAGCCCAATGGTCTTTAAAATGCACACATATAAAACCTGTGTAAATCTATCGGAACCCTTTCCCTGGTTGTTTGCCTGAGAGACGGCATCTACAGTAGGTTCCCCTTTAGTGATTGAACATTCACTGAATAAATAATTCCTTTACAGAGCCGCTGTCATGATGGCATTTAGACAATGTTTTCAATTTTCTTGCTCAAAGGGCACCCTTTCCCCAGAGCCAGAGCCAATCCATGCCCACTGGACCCGTCCGCATGTGCAGAGCGGAGAGGTCACTCACCGGGTCCTTGAACTGCTCACTGACCGAGCGAATGACCGGCAGCGTCTCCTCCAGCTTGGAGGCCAGCTGGTCAGCGTTCATGTCTCCCAGGCCCAGCATGTTACACATCTGCAGTGAGCAAGAGAGAAAAATGACTGCACATCATTCACGCAACGCACATCAAACGCATGCAAGATGTCGGCAACATATAAGCAGAGGTGTAAAATCCAGGTTCAGAAAGTAAAAGTCCTCTCCAGTATTTTTGTTCCAATCACCTGGATTTGCTAATTAGCACAATTCGTCAGCCAGGAGGTAGAACTAATTGGCTGAGATGATGGGTGGAAGAAACACATGGCAGTACTTTTACTTTCTAACCCCTGGATTTTACACCTCTGCATATAAGGCAGCTAGCAATAGTGATAAACGATTTACAAGGTGGACCAATGAAGGCTACAATTAAAAGTTAATCGTTCCATAAGACGTTTGCCAATATCCTCTTTAAAAAAACACCTTGCAGAGGTCTTGCTTTGGCAGCACCGACGCACTCTGACCTATTCGATTGCACGGATTGCAGTTCCAGCAGAGTGAATTCTCAACCTGGGCTCTCCAAACTACCACCGCATTAACAGCTCAGGTATTTTCACAGGTCATTAGCTGGAGCCACACATAGCGCTGCCGCCAATGAAAACATTCAGTCAGGTTGTGTGAAGGACACGCTCTCGCTCCCGGCTCCAGCTGGAGTAAAAAGTAAAACGTAAAAAGTAAAAAGTAAAAGCTAAAGTAAAACGGCTAGCCAGAGGGCCGATGTTGCCCAACAAGGTTACTCCAATACAGAATGCCATTAACATAGACCAACCAACGGTGACACTACCTGCGCAAGTAGTTATAAGCAAGGGCAAAATATGCATATTTTGAAAAGTGGAAGAGATATAGATGCGAGTCTGTCGTCCGTGTCAGAGTCGTTAATGCAAACAGAAACGAACCACAAACCTCTTCTATTTCTCAGCAAATCAAACATCTGCTGCCCTTGCCTATTTCTGCCCCCATAGGCACAACACTGAATTACAATTACCCGTTTACAGTAAAATACCACAAAACTAAATTTGCCTTTTGAGTCCGCATATTAAGTTGCTATGGCAATAATGAAGTCATCCCACATGACGGCAACCATCTCCAAAATACACAACCATGTACTTAATGGATGCGTAATTACACACTCAGAGTGTTAAGCGCACCCTGGGTGTTCAGAGACTGGCATTTATTCAGTTTGTTGATCCTAGCACACAGGAATACTCTTGAGGCTGTGACTGATAGAGTTGGCTAGTCCAGTTTCACAGTATCCTCTAATAATAAAAGGAACATATCCGCACAGCAACAGTAAATTCTAATCCCACATCTAGCACCCACTGTTACTTGGAATAGCAGAGATCTGCGGCATCCTGGGAAGAATTCTCAGACTGAAGTTAAAAGAACAAAGACTTGGCTGGCAGGCCAAGCCCCGCCTCCCTTTGATCTGTGTGCAGCTCACCAGAGAGATGAAGGGGCTGATCTGTGTAGGTGTGCAGCTCACCTGAGAGATGAAGGGGCTGATCTGTGTAGGTGTGCAGCTCACCTGAGAGATGAAGGGGCTGATCTGTGAAGGTGAGCTGCTCACCTGAGAAATGTAGGGGTTGATCTGTGTAGGTGTGCAGCTCACCTGAGAGATGAAGGGGCTGATCTGTGTGGGTGTGCTGCTCACCTGAGAGATGAAGGGGCTGATCTGTGTGGGTGTGCTGCTCACCTGAGAGATGAAGGGGCTGATCTGTGTGGGTGTGCTGCTCACCTGAGAGATAAAGGTGCTGATCTATGTAGGTGTGCAGCTCACCTGAGAGATGAAGGGGCTGATCTGTTTGGGTGTGCTGCTCACCTGAGAGATGAAGGGGCTGATCTGTGTGGGTGTGCTGCTCACCTGAGAGATAAAGGTGCTGATCTATGTAGGTGTGCAGCTCACCTGAGAGATGAAGGGGCTGATCTGTTTGGGTGTGCTGCTCACCTGAGAGATGAAGGGGCTGATCTGTTTGGGTGTGCTGCTCACCTGAGAGATGAAGGGGCTGATCTGGTTCTTGATTTGCATCAGGCGGCCTAGCCCTCGTTCCACGATCGTGGGGAAATTGAGCAGGCGCAGCGTGTGGCCAGTAGGGGCAGTATCAAACACCACCACTGAAAAGTTCATTCCTTTTACTAACCTGTCAGGAGAGCCAGTGAGAGAGGAGGGTGATTCATACAATTCACACTTATCAACTCAGCTAAACTGCATGGCTGTGTCCGAATCAGAGCCCTATCTACTGTGCCCTGTCTCCTGCATTCAGTGCATTAGCAGAAGTGTGCTGCTTAATGTGCACTGTGTAGCACTCGACATGCAGTATGTGAAAAATATCCGCAATAATATTTTCTAACTGTACTGTGAATGTGTCGTAAGACATCCCACCCTTGCATGGCCATGTCACCTGTTGTTTTTGCTGTATTTGAAAAAAAATGTCAGTGAAGCAGTACATCATTTTTAAAAATGAAGCTTCATGTCATATTTATGCGCCCGAAATGTTCATGTAATTCTTGAAGTGTGCTCCCGAATATACTTAGCGAAGCACCGGAAGTAAGTGTATCATACGGGGGTTTAAAGTATACTATATTTAGAAAATGTTTTGCTTACGTAACATTCTTTTCGTCCTGTCTATTCAACAAGCCTACCTAATAGTTTGGAATGCTGCGGATTTGGACACAGCCCATGTTTATGACTAAGCATGCTAGTTTCACTCATTTTCCTATTGAACACTATGGAAAAATGAGTCAGGTGAAACAATCCTTAAAGTGATACATCCATATCTACTGCATATCTGGCAACAGTGATGGTTTGAGGCTTGTTTGATACCTCAGACCCTTGATGACTTGTAGCCATTTAGCCAACTATATGTTCCATACTATTCCCGTGCAATTTACAGCTTAATCTAGTCCCACTGCCCAATTCCCAGCGATCAAATGCAGAGTCTTTTGATGTTGTTGGGTCACAGACATCAGGAAGTCATGGCATGCAAAGGATATGTAACCAAATATTAAATACGATGACTTTTTGAAGTTTATGTTAATTTGTCCAATTACTTTTGGTGCTCTAAAATGGGGGGGGGGAGGGCTGTGTATAAAAATGGCTACAACTGATACACAGTTCACCCGTTATGGATGTAAAAACCCTCAAATTAAAGCTGAAAGTCTGCACTTTAACCTCAGTCACTGTTCCATTTCAAATGTGCTAGAGTACAGAGCCAAAACAACAACAACAAAAATGTGTCACTGTCCTGTAGATGAAGTGCACTGTAGATGGGTGGACCTGGGATAAAACATGTGACCGTTGGGTAACAGCTACAATGCCAGCCTGCTAGACCAAGATAAGTCCTTGCTTCAGTTTTCACCACAAAATTCCCGGTTATAAAACGCCTTCAGTTTAACACTGACGTTACCAAGCGAGGAACAGATTGCTAAATGACAGGTTCTCTTTCGTGCGCTTAATTGCCTTTACAAAAAGGTAATCCATATTTATCCATTAAGCAATGCAAAACTAATGGCGCTTTCGAAATGAAGTCATGGCGATCAAGTGCGCGGTCGATAACTATGGGCGTCGGTGTTGCTGTGGTGTCCGACCTCATGACCTCAGCGTAGCTCATGGCTTCATCGATGCCTGGGAACGCGCTCATCGCCTCCTGCATCATTCTCTTCCCCATGCTCAGCATGCTGTCCTCTTCAAAGAACTCATCAGGTAGCTCTGCCACACCCAGACTGGGGTCTATCTCCTGCGCATGCACACAAAAACCCCACCGTTAAAAACAAAATCATCCTGACACGGCGGTTACTGGACGGAAAAGATTTACAGACATGGACATGGACAAAAAAGGGTATGTCTTAATAAAAAGCTTCATTAGTCAACGAACAATATTTCACTGTTTTAGACAAAAGCTACAGAAACTAACAAAGGCACTAATGTGTGGGTTTTAGAGAATTAAATATATGAGAAAGATTTATAAAGCCGTCATGCTGTTTGGCTACATAGATTATCAAACATAACAATAATGTCAATAAAAACATTATTATACTTTTTTCCCCCATTTTTGAGAGTCTTGATTTGAACAGAGCACTCCATAAATGACTGAAGTGCATGATATGGGCAATAAATACATGTGAATGTTTTTAAACCACAGCGTTTATTTTCCTCTCCTGGGGGTCATTCCCCATTGGTGTTAAGCAGTGTGTAAGTCCTTTTCAATTCAACAATGAGTGTGAAGTGAACCTTCATTTTTAAAAATCTTGATAACAGCTGCTGCCTTTGGCAAAATAAAACAACCATTTGTTCTTGACTGGAATTCATTTTTCACTGGCCAAGAGCAGTTCCACACAAAAAAGGACATGACACAATCATAGTGCCTTGATGTCAAATGAAAAGTATAACTACATTTAATATAATGAATACCTTTGAAAACGTAAATGTGGTTAATCTTACAAGTTAATGCTAGAGAGAATATAGGCCAATTAACCTGAGAATCTACTATACATTTTTATCTGGTCACTTTTCGGGTTACATCAGTATGAACAATGTGACATTTAAATCCTCAATCATGTACTAGGTGTATGTCAACAAAAAAAATGGTTTTGTGTTATTCGGTTACTGTCATTCCATTACTGAATTGGCCATCCACTGAACTCAGTGTAGTTCAACGTCAAAAAAATTTTTTTACCTTAGAATTCAGCTACATCTCTATACCTCATACCTTCTGTAAATATGTTTGTTTTTATAAATATCATAATCTGGGTCACAATCATTAGTTTCAAATATTGTTCATATTAGTTTATGATGTTTGTTTTGTTAGAAAGGGGCACTGTGTTCAAATAAGGGTTACAATGATTTATCAGTGAGATGTGTGCAAGGTTCACTGGTAACTCCTATATAATGACATGAGATATGTTGGTATACGGTCCTTTCAACAAATAGATTATTTATTGAGTGTCAGTATTTCCTTTTCAAAATTTAGATTCAGAACACAGAAGAGCCAGTTCAGTAATGTTATCTTCAAAGGAAAGAGCATAAGCAGGCCTGGCAAAATATAACGGTCTGAGAATACGAACTGGCCTGCAGAGAGGTTATAGTAGACATGGAGGATGGCTGACTGACCATAGCAAAGAGGTTGTCATAGCCCATGACCTTAGTGGGCACTTTGGAGAACTTCTGATCAAAGGCGTCAGAGATGTTGTGGGCTGGATCCGTGGAAATGATGAGCACACTTTCTCTCACCGATGCCAACTGTACAGCCAAACTGCAGCTGCACAACACAGGACGGTCATGAGGAGAAACAGGCGTTTAGGCCTCCATTTAGATAGTCACACGAAGATCAACAAGAACAGAATATTACGTTGCAATTTTCTCTATAAAGCTACCTTTAGCTAGCAATCAAAGATGAGTCACCATGGTCTTCATTACGCCATGAAAATCTTTCGCAAAAGTTCGTATCGTGAAATTGCTTAGTAAAAGTTAGCAAGCAAACCAGCTGTTAGCTAATTCGGCAGCTATGTAGCATGCTGCGTAGCAAGATTTCTGTTGAAACCAATATCTAGACAATCACCCTGTTTGAACAGGGACATGTACAGTTTTAAGACTACGATTAAGTTATTTCAGTGTAACGTTAGGTAGTTGGCTAGTCAACCAGCTCTATGACAAACATGGCATTGCGGACATCAGTTTGTACTGTCACCGGTGCTACTGTTTGTTAGCTTTACGATCAAGCGGTGGCAGCACAAGCGAAAATCAAAGGATTTTTTGTTGATAATATTCTACCTGCATGTCGTTTTCCCAACACCACCTTTCCCCCCAACGAAAATCCATTTCAATGATTTCTGTTCGATTATGTTTTTTAATGTCGGCTCCAGTGGCTCCACATCTGGTGCATCTTCAAATTCATCTTCTACTAAAGCTGCCATCTTGAGAGAAAGGCAATTGGCGTGTACCAAACTGCGAGCAGTTATAGGGGCGTGCGGAAATGTCGAAAAGCGAGAAAATGCAATCCGCCATATTGGCTCCAACAAAACTTGCTGCCTACTCCCTTTTCAGAAACATGACAATGTACACATGAGCCGAAATGGCGTCTAATGGAAATAAACGTGTACCTTTATGAATTGTACCATTTCAAACTGTAGTAATATTAACCTCTGACCATTTCAATATGCAACCGGACATTGTATAACGTCCACATAATTATCAATTTCCCGAATATAAAGAATCTTATATAAATATAGTCTACCTTAATTATATTTTTAAGCTACACCAGATATGGTTTATTTTTTCCCCATTTTTTTTCATCAATAAACCTTGCATTTGGAATTATTCTGTCACGATAACAAGCCAAGACATTATAATCTGGCATTTCATTTTTGAAAACTCAGATCCTAATTCTGCAATGAACACGCACAATCCCAAGACATGAGTATGTATTGTGTTTACTGCCAAATGGTACGTTTGTGCACTGACCAGAAGGTTATACCCATAGATGTATTCTGCCCACAGATATAAAAACATATCTACATTGAGGTGGGAACCTCCACAGTCCAGTTTAACATCATGCCAGCAGTTGAGGGGTAAAACAAAAATATTGTCAGAAAACAAAAAAAAAGTCAAAACACAGTACTGAAGATGACGCAAGCCAAGAAAAAATTACTCCAATCCCAGTATATATTTTAGAAACAACCCACTCTGATCACAAGACAGATCAAAAAGGTGGCTTCTAGAAGGTTCCCTGATGCTCACAAGGGGCACAACTACAAATAATTCATTTCCAAGCAAATATTATTTACACTTTTGATTCTCTCCCACTATGTTGTTAGTAATAAAAACCTTGGTTTGTTCAACCAATCTCAATCAACAACGCACACTGGGACAACCAAAGACCTGTTTCCAAAGTTGCAATTACTGCATCCTGTGATACACACATCTGGTGGCCACACTAGACACTGACTCTATTATGCTTGCCATGTCCTCAAATAACTCTTGCAAACTTATTAATTTATTAATTATCGCATTCTGCTTATAGCAGTAGACTCCAAATAAATTGAGATCTCTCAGGCTAGGAAAAAAGTGTGAAGTAATACCAGGCAAAAGCTAGCCAGCATGTCAAAGTACCATAGATCCTGACAAGCCCCTTTTTCGTATAGACACTTTTAAGACTTCTCCAATGTTGATGTAGGCTAATGCACAACTAAAAGCGATTTGAAACATTTCTTAATAATTTAACAATCAAATTACTTTGAACTTGGTCAAAGAGGACATTAAAATGGAAAGCACCAACTTGCTTATATTCTGCCACTGTGCAAACTAAATTCTTGAGACGGTAAACTATGCTTCAATAGCTTTGGTAAGATGGGTGACTATGAAGGCTGAAACTGCTCCCTTGACCTCTTTTATAATAACCCTCATCCATCTGTAAAACAAATGCACTGGGGTACACCATACTGCAGACTAAATAAAATAACAAAACTGCATGATAGTTCAGTTAATGCAGGGTAACAATTTCCGGCCTTGCAAAGGTCTGTAGTCAAGTATATAAGAGCCTCTCCTGGTAGGCAGCTCTGGTATACTGTACCAGTCTGCTACTCACATATCTCCAAGGTCCCTACAACAAATCCATGTGTATCCACTGGATTTAAATATTTAATTTGTCATCAGTCCTTCCTTGCCTCATGCTACCCTCATTGGAACCTCCCCTTTGCGCCCCTTCCATATTGTCAGTTATAATTTTTCTCCCTGTCTATAATAAATCATAATTTCTCTGGTTTAGTCATGGTGCTTGAGCTGAGGTCAGGAGGAGTTGGAGTTTGGGTGTCATTCATCCTCAAAGGTCTGGTTGAGCAAGAAGTTGGCAGCCAAATTCTCATCCTTCTCACAAGCAAAGTATGCCTGAATCACCAGCGCCTCGGAAAAACCCAGTGCTTTCAACTATGAGAGAGAGAGAGAGAGAGAGAGAGAGAGAGAGGGAGAGGGAGATGTTAAAAAAATAAAAAAGCACAAGCAAATGACAAACATGATCAGACTTCTCTAAATGTATTTTTAATTAATTAACATTTCTTTCAACAAAGCGCCAGGAAAACCTAATCAGACCAGAGTAGGGCAGCAGAGTGAAAAGAAGCAAGGGCCTGTCTGTCTGTGCCCGAGTCTGGGACACAATCACATACACATAATTTAATGATTTTTGGAAAAACTACTATAGTGTAATCATATCTGATACCCGCTTACTGAGGAAAAGGACACTTGGCATAGGCTCATATCTTCCTACAAAATCTGTAATGTCTGACGCAGACATTAGCAGAAGAAGGGTGCTCCTGCATCCTAGTAAACTCAGGCAAGTTAGACTAACTGAAAGCATGAAATCGGCTTTCACGGATATTACCCAAACCCTAGGCCTCATTTCTCTCCCCAAACCACTCCATTTACGCATTTGACAGACCCCATCCAATGAGCCGCTGTCTTGTCATAGCCCATAGCTCAAAATTCTAACCCCTTCTCACCCGCTCAATGGCTTCCTTCTCCTGTGGTGTGACCTGGATGTAGTTGACTGGGGCGCCGTCCCCGGAGGCTCCTTCCTCCCTCGTCTCCGGCGCCTCACCCCCGACCCCTGCTGGCTCGTTCAGCATCTGGATGAAGCGGTCTTGGTGCTGCTGGATTTGCTGTTAAGACCGCGCAGTGAAAGAAAAGACTATAAACTCATATTAAAGTATACGTGTATGTTTATCCGTGCACGCGTGCGCGAGTACGTCCATGCGCAAGTATAGGCTTGCGTGCGTGAGTCTGCAGTAGGTGCGCACGCTACCTGATGGAGCTCTGGGTTCTCCCTCTCCAACTGCTGGAGCAGTGCAGGAAGCAGCGCGGGATTTTGCTGAATGACCTGCCTCATGTTCTGGAATTGTGGCTGAGAGCGCAGAAACTCCAGGGGATTCTCTACTGATGAGCAGCCGCACAGAGAGAAACACACAGATTCCCATCAGTCACTCAAACTCAACGAAGCATGACACCCTTCAAAGTGGAAACTCACAAAGCACTTTGCAAAGGGAAGGACATGCAGCTGCCCAAAGGGCTTCAATACAAAATGATTTTTTTTTTTAATAAAGGCATACATAGTACATAGTTATTTCGGTGCTCAGAATATATACAAGGCACACAGAGCATACAAAAACTCATCCTTTCTCAAAACAATTAGGTGCCGTTAGCTTTATTTTGACCTCAGACAGGTAGGAAAATGTCACAGACGTAAATAGGATGAGAAATGTTGCACTGTGCTCTCAGGACTCACCCTCAGCAGTTGGAGTACCTGTGCTGGCAGAATACCCGGCCGCAGGATCGTTGCCCTGAACCGGGCTGCGGGGGATCCCCTGGGGAGACAGGATCAGCGTTACATTTTTGGTTTATTTCCACTCACATGCCCTCCGACAGACGGTGCCCCCACAAACGATCAGGATGCAACCATCACGTCCCAGAATGCTGCTGGGCAGAGCTTTGAAAGTCATCAACGGAGCTCTCGATGAAGTGACATTACCTGGGATTTTGCTTGCACAAAAAAAAAAAAAAAAGACAACCGTCTCTGGTTGTAATACATTTTGAATGGCGACAGAAAATTACTTTCCACTGTACAAAAGGACAATAAAACACTCCTGTTAAACTGTTTGATAGGATTTGAACCTTGAATTGGTCCCTTTTATTTGCAACTTAAGATTCATTGTTTAACTGCATAATTAATTAAATTCAGTTTATTTCCCTGGGCCATGTAATATATGAAATATCAGCAGCATCATGTTCTTCTTAGACATCACCAAACACAACGCTAATGCTGAAACTTTCACTCGCTCCATTGAAACCACCTTACTTCAAACAATAACAAAACACTTTTCAGGCATATCTCACACATTTTTCCCACACTTACTAATACTAACCGGTTGCGGTCAACAAGGTACGCCATACCTTTTGTATAACTCTTTGCTCCTGTCACTCATCGTACAATACAGCTACAATCTTCCTGCTTATACACTCAGATTTATGCCTTTCCGAGAATGAACATTATTAACGTTGTTGCTTAGATATCTTTTTACTGGTGCGGGATTCAAGAAGTCATGGAACAGTAGCTGGTGTCCCTGAATAACATTCAGGGGGTCCCTTTCTATTAATGAATCCAGAGAATCTGCAAAGTTAGAGGAGCAGCTCTTGTGGATGATTAACAAAGGCCCAGGGTAGATGGTAATATTCTGAACATCTCCAGGGAGTTGTTCCCAGACCTGTTGGCATGGCTCCTTTACCTTTGAAGAACGGTTCTGCTATGTGCTGTGCTACTTTGACGAGTTCACCTGTTAAGACCAGGTAGGACCACTCAACATCGGGAGTGAAAAGCAGGTGACGGCACCTTGTGAATTTGCACGGTCCCTGGATTGTACGAGGACTCACCATGACGAGGTACTCCACCGCGCGGTGAGGGTTGTTGAAGCTGGCTTTGAGAGCCGCCACCACTTTCTCCCTCTCGTACCCCATGGACACGATCTCCGCCACCATGGCCTCATGCTCTGGCCCAGTCGCTGCGCGAATAAATACAGCCAAGAGGACACATCATCAGAGACGCCAACAAAGAGAAACAGACAGACCACAGAGAAAGTCACCGGAAGGCAGACAGACATGCCTAACGGAGTTCTCTCTGCCGCTCACAGCCAAACAGCCGACGCTTACCCAGTGCTGGGGATGCATCCTCCCCCTGTGCTGTACTGGGACGATCTGAGCTACAGACAGAAACAAAGAGGGGACATCATGACAGCAGAAAGGCGCCCTGCTTCTGAATTTTCCTGAACGTGCACATTAGCGAGTGTCATGTGGCTTTCTGCCATGTGTTCCTCGCAATTAGACTTTTTACCTAGAAGAACCCTGGTTCTGTGTGTCAGCAGGTTCCTCTGGGGACCTGTCCTCATTGGGCGGAATGGGGAGAGCTGCATGGGCCGGCTCCGGTGGCGACAAGCTTGGTTCTGGGACGGGAGCCTTGGGAGGTTCAGGAGGGGACTGAATCTCTGCAGGGGGGGACTTAGCCTGGAACACACCGGAACAACACATCCAAATCCATTTGTTTTGCTCTGTATGCAATGTTCATACTGTCACAAGCTATTAAAATAACAAGCAGCAATGCTGTCATTACGCCTTTAGCAGCATGCCATATGCTGGGCTTTGCACCCACCAAAGGTAAGACCTGGAATTACTTGCCAATTTATTTGTATTTATATGTACATATTTGTCGCAGATACCATTCTCTCAAAGATTAGCACAAGGGACACAAGAAAGCCACTGTGCATCATAAAAAAGTAAGACACACACTGGATTGTTATGCAAGCAACTATAGACCTTAAGAAGACTCAAACTGTTGTTTATCGGATTATGCAGACCACTACATTAAACACAATTAAGTATGCAGGCACCTTTAACCAAAACATCAACAAGTAAAACGAGAATAAAAAGTAAACTTTATACATATCACTTTAGATATCTGTACCTTAGATATCATGACCACAACAAAGTTTTTTTCATCTATTTTGTATTCTTTAATAGGTGTGTCATCCTGTAGGATCTTGCCGGCATAGATTAACTTCTGTTCTGAAACTGGAAAGCCTTCTTTCCCTTTCTCGGCTTCAATCTTCTCCTTCAGCGCTTTCACCTATAGCGGGCAAAAAGGCACAAAAACGCGAGTTGGTTTTACTGCACACAGTAGCCTAATGCAAGTTAAATCTTAGTTTTTTTATAACATTCTATTGTTCTAATTAAACGCATCAGTAAACCGGTAAGAATTCCAAATATCGATACTAAAGCCGTAAACAGTCCTGAAAAACAAAAAAGGAATCTAGCTAGGCGTTTCGGATTAAGCTAATGTTAGCTCGTCGCTCGCGTACAGTATACTGCTAACGTTAGCTACTTTAGCTAACTCATCGTTAGACAGCAATAAGCAGGAATCTGACATTAGCTAACGTTACATCATATGTAACCGTCCTGAATCTATCAAAGCAAGCAATCCAGTTAAAATTTTAATTTAGTTAATTCCATAGCCTACAAAGTGATCTTAGCTATCTGACCCGCCACGCCTGACGGAAATAAACTGTGGCAGGTAAAACTTTTTCCTTTTCAGCCGATCCTTAACGTAGCTACGCGCTACTGTCTAGAATTGAAACATCAATGCAGAAGTTGGCTAGCCACCGAACATCGTTACCTGGCTAGCAAGCGCTTGACTTACCGTTTTGTTGGGGTCTATATCAATTTGTATAGTTTGCTGCTGCAATGTCTTTAGTGTGATCTGCATTGTTCTTTGCTATTTTTATAGATCGGATTGATCTATTTTCTTTCCTGGGTTTTGTATTTTAAAATGATTGTTGGTTTCTCAGATTGGCGGCATAACCGTTCGAACGCTGTAGAACTAGATAGCTACAAACTAATCTCTTGCCAGCAAGGTCCAAAAACGGCTGCCAGGTTGATTTCAAAACCCCAAATTCCCAACCCGAAATGACGTCATGTGACAGTCAAAAGCCACCAAAACAATGACGTTGCACAGCCAAAATAAAAGCTCTCTACGTACCTAATTTTGGAAAACAAATTCCCTCCTGGATAATTTAAATAAATTAGTATCCAAAGAAACATAAATACAACATGGTTTTCATAAAGAAGGCTGTTTTGACTCTTTGTTAAAATGGGAAGACGTATAAAATTATTGTGCTTTTAAAAGACCTGGCAACCCTGTTTCAAATGCTACATGAGCTCACGGCTATTTGCCGCCATCTTTGTGATTACAGAGTCCGCAGATGTATATTGTAACAGGATATCGTACTATCACATATTACCATGCTCCATTGTAAACGGGGTAATACTATTACCGGAACTACTTTACTTCTCTTTAACTGTACAGACCGGAACTCTTTAGTATCAGAACGTTCATAGTATCCCCTTTGTCCATGATGAACAGACCTGAAACAAGACAGCGTTGACCTGGCACCTGCTAAAACCTGCACACATTCCAAGCATTTAACATCAACAAGCGTTATGTCCGTTTTAAAAACGATCATTGTCTTTAATTGGGTCATGTAAAATAATTGGCATCACACGGAAGCACATCGTTAATCATATACCAAACAGTAAAATTATGCTGTCTGTGTCTGTCTGTCTGGAAGAGAATGGCTGAGAACCTTAAAATTAGTAATGTTTCTAAAAAGGCAAATAAATATGTACACGCTTTGTACACAGTTAAATGTCCAGTGGTAATTCAACTCCAACAATAGTGACCATATGTAATCTGTAAGAGTTGATTTAACACTAAACATTTTACAGTGTATGCTAAGTATATATAAAATAGAATACCTTTATTGTCATTGCATGGAGTACAACGAAATCTTTGACGGTACATAAAAATATAAGTGTAAAAATTTATATATTTACTGTAAGCTATAAAACAATAAGATAAACATTGAATAAAAATTATTTAGCAGCTGCAATAATTGCACATTTTCTAAATTACAGTGGCTATATATACAAATAGTGCAGTTAAAAATGTACACATACAAAGTTACAGTTTCAAAGTAAACTTTTAAACAAATATAACTAAGTGTTGTAAGTGCTGACAGTCAAACAGGTCCCAAACAGTCAGTGTTTGACAGTGTTCAGTTATTGTATGGCTCTGGGGTAGAAGCTGTTCTTAAATCTGTTTGTCCGTGATTTGATGGACCTGTAGCGTCTACCAGAGGGCAGCAGGTCAAACAGGTGATGCCCGGGGTGGGATGGATCTTTGAGTATATTGGTTACTCTACTGAGGCAGCAAGAGCTGAAAATGTCCTCCAAAGAGGGCAGTGAGCAGCTGATGATCTTCTGTGCGGTGTTGATGACCCTCTGAAGCGCTTTCCTGTCAGCTGCTGAGCAGTTGGCATACCACGCGGAGATACAGTATGCCAGCACACTCTCGATAGAGCAGCGGTAGAAGGACACCAGCAGCTTCTCCGGCAGATGGTTTTTCCTGAGAATCCTCAGGAAGTAGAGTCGCTGCTGTGCTTTCTTGACTACCGCGGTGGTGTTGGTAGTCCAGGAAAGATCTTGCGCTATGTGCGTGCCCAGGAACCTGAAATCAGGGACCCTTTCCACACGGTCCCCGTTGATGTCGAGAGGGTCAGGGTCTGCACTGTTCTTTCTGAAGTCTATTGAGAGGGCTGACCGCTTTCCTCGGGTTCACCGCTCTGAGCACACACCTCACGTCGTGCTCCTGCACAGTGAGGATGTGGCTGTTGGAGGCTGGTGGAGATGTTGTGTCTGTCTCCGCTGCTTTCACCTCAAAGCGAGCGGAGAAACAGTTAAGTTTCTCTGCTAGCGAGGCGTTACCGTCGACAGTCGTGAGGTTGCTGGTCAGTGATGTGCTGAATGCCTTGCCACACCCGCCGTGGGTCATTTTTGGTGAAGTGGTCCTCAATCTTGCTCTTGTAGGCCGCTTTAGCAGCCCTGATGCCTCTCTTCAGGTTGGCTCTAGCAGCTCTGTACAGGGCTCTGTCACCGGACCTGAAGGAGGTGTTACGGTCCTTGAGGAGAGTTTGGACCTCCTTTGTCATACAGGGCTTCTGGTTGGAATATACCCTGATGCGTTTGTCGACAGTGACATTGTCAACACAGTTTGATGTGTACTCCTCCAAGTCCTGTTGCTCAAAAATGTCCCAATTAGTCCTTTCAAAGCAACCCTGCAACTGAGAGGAAGCTCCTTCAGGCCTTGTCTTTGCAGTCTTTGTGGTGGGTTGAGCTTTCCTCTTGAGGGGGATGTATGCTGGGATTAAGAGCAAGGAAAGGTGGTCTGACTGGCCTAAGTGTGGTAGTGGTGTTGACTTAAAACCATCCTTAATGTTTGAATAAACCTTGTCTTGTGTATTGTTCCACCTAGTAGCACATTTGATGTGTTGATCAAATTTCGGGAGAACTGCCTTTAACATGGTTAAAAACCCCGGCTATGATATGGGCTGCTTCGGGATAGGTGCTCTGTTGTGTATTAATAGCATTGAACAGGTAGCCTAAAGCTATGCTAGCATTAGCATCCAGTGGAATATAAACAGCTGTAACAATAACAATGGTAAGCTCACGTGGAAGGTAAATAGGCCCGCATTTTACTGTCAAATACATACTCCAAATCAGAAGAACAGTGTTTGTCTATGATTTTAGTATTAGTGCACCAGTTGTTATGTACGTAAATGCAGAACCCCTCTCCCTGGCTCTTACCTGAGTTTTTTTTTAGATCCCAGTGGTATGCTGTGCGGTCTGCCAGCTCGATAGCTGTGTCTGGAATAAGTGAATGCAGCCACGACTCTGTCATTATCAGAATGCAGCAGTCCTTAATTCATTTGTTCGCGGAGATCTGTAGTTTCAATATATTGTGGCGAGCGTGCAAGCAAGAATGGAAGGTCCACACAAGTTCTCAGCTGCTTCGTAACCTGTGCCCCATACACCGCACGACTCCAGGTCACGTGTTTATTTCGTAAAACAAAGCACGAAGGAACTCAATTCAATATCCGCTAATAGCGGAGGTACACATTTATCGCACACACATTCATTCACGGTGTTCGCATTCATTCACACAAACTACAGTAGATTAACACAGATAACAACTATAACGTAAACGATTAACGATATGGTAACAACATTGGATCAAAACTGTATACCTTTAAACATTAGTAATTAAGAGAAATCGCTAACACCCGCGATTTCCCATGGCGCATTGCGCCCACAAGTATGCATTGCTGCGACCCAGCTTCCGGGTCGCTACATAGCCCCCTTCTAAGGGGTCAGTTGTCCCCAACGACCCCATCACCCAACACAAAGTCCCGGTAACGTGCCGGTGGTCGCCGTTGACGGCCCGGCCGCCTGGAGGGCGCATGAATTGTCAATGCTGGGGAACCACCCGGCTCCGTACGGGCAGTGTCCGGACTGGCCCCCCCCTCCTCAACAGGCGGTGCGAGCACAACAGGCGGGGCGAGCACAACAGGCGGGGTGAGAGAAACAGGCGGTGTGAGAGGTCGGTAGGGTGCCAGCCTGTCCCGGTGGAGCACCACCAGGCGGCCCCGACCCGGCATACGCACCCGGTACACCACCTCCGACAGTTTCTCCAGGACTTCCCCCGGCCCCTGCCAGTGACTCCGCAGTTTGGGGGAGACCCCCTTCTTGCGGATGGGACAGTAGATCCAAACCTGATCCCTAGGCGAAAATGCCTGTCCACGACACCGGGTGTCGTACGCCCGTTTCTGCCGCACCCCAGAATTAGCCTGCGCCTGGCGGGTGTAGTCGTGGACCACCCGGAGACGGTCCCGTAGTCGGCGGAAGTACTCCATCTCCTTTCCCCCAGCGATCTCCGGCTCGGGCGGGGCCCCGAACACCAAGTCCACTGGTGTCCGGAGCTCCCGCCCGAACATGAGAGCAGCAGGGGTACACTGGCTGGACTCCTGCACGGCAGTGCGGTAGGACCACAGGACCAGGGGCAGGTGGCGGTCCCAGTCTCGTTGGTGCTGGCTGGTGAGGATGGCTAGTTGGGTGGTCAGGGTGCGGTTGAACCGCTCCACCAGCCCGTCGCTCTGTGGATGGAGCGGTGTCGTCCTGGTTTTACTCACCCCCAGCCGCCGGCAGACCTCGCCGAACACCTGCGCCTCAAAGTTCCGCCCTTGGTCGCTGTGTAGTTCGGTGGGGACCCCAAAGCGGGCAAACATTTCCTCTACCAGCCTCTCCGCAGTGGTGGCTGCACTCTGGTCTGGCACCGCGTACGCCTCAGGCCATTTGGTGAAATAGTCCATGGCCACGAGGACGTAGCGGTTGCCGGAGTCAGTCACGGGAAAGGGCCCGAGGATGTCCACCCCCACTCGTTCCATTGGGGCCCCCACCAGATACTGCTGCAGTGGGGCGTGGGAGCGTTGGGTCGGCCCCTTCCGGGCGGTGCAGGAGTCGCAGCAGTGAACATGCAGTTCGACGTCCCGCCGACAGCCAGGCCAGTAAAACCGCTCCCGGAGACGGTGCAGGGTTTTGGAATTCCCGTAGTGCCCCGTCCCCACCGACCCATGGACGAGTTGGAGCACCTGGGAACGGAGCACTCGGGGCACCAGCAGTTGGAGGAGGTTGCTTCTTCCTCCAGGGGCCTGCCACCTCCGGTACGCCACCCTGTGGTGCAGTTCGAAATTCCCCCACTGGGAATGGAATGCCTTCACTTCCGGTCCCAGGGCGCACACTTCCGCCCACTCCGGACGTCGCCCCGCCTCCAGCCAGCCTCTCACCTTGCCCACGGTGGTGTCAGCCTCCTGCTGTTGTTGCAGCTGTGACGGGTTTAACTGGAGCCACCCGTCTTCCGGACTGGTCGCTTGCACGGCGGCCACTGTGAACGCCGGCTGGTCGTGTTCCTCCTGTCGCCGGCAGTAGCGACATTCCATTGCCGCACAGGGACGCCGCGAGAGAGCGTCGGCATTGCCATGATGTCGCCCCGCTCGGTGCTGGATGTCGAAGTCGTACCCTTGGAGGGCCTCCAGCCAGCGGGCCACCTGGCCTTCGGGGTTTTTGAAATTTAACAGCCAGGTGAGCGAGGCATGGTCCGTGCGGACGAGGAACCGGCTCCCGTGCAGGTAAGGCCGGAAGTGGCGAAGGGCCAGGACTACTGCCAATAGCTCGCGCCGAGTCACACAGTAGTTCCTCTCGGCCCGACTCAAGGCGCGGCTGAAGTACGCCACGGCACGTTCTCCTCCCTCTCCTGGCTGAGAGAGGACTGCCCTGACCCCCACATTGCTGGCATCGGTGTCCACAATGAAGGTTCTTTGGACGTCGGGGTAGGCCAGCACCGGAGCTTCTACAAGGGCTGCCCTGAGCTTGGCGAAGGCTGTGGCACAGGCGTCGTCCCAATTGAACGGCCGCCCTTTGTCGGTGAGGCGATGGAGCGGGCTGGCGGTAGTGGCAAAACCCTGGACGAAGCGACGGTAGTAGGAGGCCAGGCCCAGGAAACTCCGCAGCTCGTTGATAGTAGCAGGGGTTGGCCAGTCTCTGACGGCAGCCACCTTAGCAGGGTCGGTAGCAACGCCCTGGGCACTGACCACGTGACCCAGGAAGGCCGTCTCTCTCCGCAGCAGGTGGCACTTCTTGGGGTTTAGTCGCAGCTCGGCCCGACGGATAGTCGCGAAGACTTCCTGCAGGTTGGCCAGGGCTAGGTCGATGGCGTTGCCATGCACCAGCAGGTCGTCCAGGTAAACTATACAGCGACTCCGGGGAATGGCCGCCAGTACCCGCTCCATCAGGCGCTCGAAGGTGGCCGGCGCGTTGCAGAGCCCGAAGGGCATGACCCGGAACTGCCACAGCCCCTGCCCAATCGTGAAGGCAGTCTTTGGCTTTGCGTCGGGGGCCAGCTTCACCTGCCAGTAGCCGCTGCGTAGGTCGAGAGAGCTGAACCAGCTGGACCCCACGATGTGGTCGAGAGCGTCGTCGATGCGGGGAAGCGGGTAGGAGTCTTTCTTTGTGACAGCGTTGAGGCGGCGGTAGTCAACGCAGAACCTCCAGTCGCCGTCCTTTTTCCCCACCAAGACGGCTGGGGCCGCCCAGGGGCTGTCAGAGGGCTTGATCACTCCTGCAGCTGCCATCTCTTTGATCTTGTCCTCTGCTGCCTGTCGTTTTGCGAGTGCCAGGCGGTGTGGCCGCAGCCGGATGGGCTGGGCAGATCCAGTCTCTATGTCGTGCTGGACCAGACCGGTCTGACGGCAGTCCTCGTCACGGGCGGCGAAGATGTCGGCGTAGTCTTCGAGCAGGCGCTTCAGCTGGCGGCGTTGCTGGAGGTCGAGCCCCTCGCTGCTGCGGTGCCACAGCTCACTGGTGGCCTCAGACGTCTTGGCGGCGGGACCGGGGGCAGGCTGACTGGCGACCGGTGGGTTGGTTGCGATGGCGGCCCGTTCAGGCTGAGGTCGGGGAAGCGGTGGCAGTGAGGCACCCGGTCTTGGGACGTGCTGAGCAGCTGCGGCCTGGTGAGGGCCCCGTCGGGTCTTCTTCCCCTCACGATGGTGCTGGAGTGCTATGGTTTCAGTGCCGAGGGTGATGGCTGCCCCTGACACGTCAACACGCGCGCCCCAACGTTTCAACAGGTCCAGGCCAATGATGCAGGGCTCCTGGATGCTGGCGAGCCAGAACTCATGGACGAGCTCTTTTTCGCCAACGCGGATCTGCAGCGACTTCTTCCCTTTCATGGCCGACGTCTCTCCCGTCACCGTTGTCAGCCGGGTGTTGGTTGGTGACCATGCTGTGGGGAGTGGTCCGGTGGTACCCGGAAGGAGCCCCGGCCGTACCAGGGAGATGGTGGACCCCGTGTCCACTAGGGCCCGGCAGGTGTGGCCGTCGAGCTGGCAGTTCAGATACAGCCCTTGGGTGTAGCCTAGGCGGCCTACGGGCGTGCATCGGCCGTAGAGAGGGGCTGAAGGCTGGAGTGGCGGTCCCCTCACTGGGCCACTCCGCTGTCGTTTCCCGCCGGCTGTCTGGTCCTCACCTTTGGTGCTGGGGCCGGGCAGTCACGAGCGATGTGCCCCGGCTCGTCGCAGCGGTTGGTCAGCCCTGGTTGCCATCGTCGAGCCGCTGAGGGCCAGTTTGTAGGCCGTGGGGGCGGTGATCGGGCTCGGCGGACCTCTGCTGTGTCGTCCTCCTCGTCGTAGTCGGCCAGCCTGATGCGTGGCCCTGGGGAGGAGGTTCTCTGCGGGTCGGCCCGAGTGGCGAGTATTGCCTCGGCTCGTTCGGCTTCCTGAATGGCTTCGCTGAGCGTGCGGGGCGTGGTGAGGCGGACGTGCTGGCGCAGTCGCTCTGGCATGAGTGCTTGTAGGAAGGCGTGGAGGGCTAGCTCTTCTTGAGCCGTTGCGTGGAACTGCGGGTAGCCCCGTTGAGCGTGCAGCTGTACGTCGGCGGCGAAGGTGCCCAGGCTCTCTCCCTCTTGTCGGCGGCGGCTGGCCAGTTCCTCTCGGCTCTGGTCGGCGAATCGGTGCTGCCCGAACCGTCTCTCCAAGGCGGTGGTCAGGGTGTGGTAGTTGCGCTGTTCCGCAGGCCCGAGGTCAAGCAACACCTGTATTGCTTTACCCTCCAGAGCCAGGGCCAGGTGTGTGGCAGCCTCTTCGCTGCTCCAGCCGTTGTGCCATGCTGCTAGCTGGACCTGGGACAGGTATGGCTCCAGCGGCGTTAGTCCGCCGAATTTGGGCAGTTTGGCTGGCGTTCGGGGTGCTGTGGCGAGGGGTGGCCGACTGAGTACCGGCGCCCCTGGTGGCAGCTCGTGGGCAGCGGCGGTGGTGATGGGTTGCTGTAGTTCGGCGTTGGCCGCATCTGTGGTCCTCCAGGCTACTAGGGGGCGCTGTGCAGCAGTAGGCGGCAGGTCTACCTTACCAGCTCTCAAAAGAGCCTTTGGAATTTCTGCACTGTACTGCACTGCCTCCGGCCCCTAGGTGGCGATCTCCAGCGGCGATCTTACCAGCTCTCAAAAGAGCCTTTGGGATTTCTGCACTGTCTCCAGCCCCTAGGTGGCGATCTCCAGCGGCGATCTTACCAGCTCTCAAAAGAGCTTTTGGACTTTCTGCACTGTCTCCGACCCCTAGGTGGCGATCTCCAGCAGCGTAGGGTAGCCGCTCATCATCAGCGGCGGGCTGTGGAGTGGTGTCGCCATTCGTCCTCCTGGTCGCTAGGGGGCAGTGGAGCCGTGGTACGCTGGCGCCGTCAGGCTGGGGTTGCATCCCGCCCGCCTTGATTGACTGGCGCCTCTGGATCAGCTGTAACGCTTCTTCCAGTTCGCGGATCTCTCTTTCCATTCTCTGCGTCATCCCACTGCTGACACCAATGTGGCGAGCGTGCAAGCAAGAATGGAAGGTCCACACAAGTTCTCAGCTGCTTCGTAACCTGTGCCCCATACACCGCACGACTCCAGGTCACGTGTTTATTTCGTAAAACAAAGCACGAAGGAACTCAATTCAATATCCGCTAATAGCGGAGGTACACATTTATCGCACACACATTCATTCACGGTGTTCGCATTCATTCACACAAACTACAGTAGATTAACACAGATAACAACTATAACGTAAACGATTAACGATATGGTAACAACATTGGATCAAAACTGTACCTTTAAACATTAGTAATTAAGAGAAATCGCTAACACCCGCGATTTCCCATGGCGCATTGCGCCCACAAGTATGCATTGCTGCGACCCAGCTTCCGGGTCGCTACAATATATATATATGAAAACTTATGAGTAGAATTGATCCTGGTGCATAGAGCGAAGCACTGCGCCACTGAAATGGAGCAATTGTAAAGGAGGTTGTATTGCCTATGGTAGCTATAGCCTAATTCTTCTGGAGGAAAAGTTAGATATTTTAAAATCATAATTGGCCTTCTAGGCTTATTCGATGAGAAGATGCTTGAATCGAGACGGCAAGCATTCAATCACATTTGTTGCGGATAGTAGTCAGGAAATAGATCTAACAGTGCTGCTGCTACTCCTCTTAGCCTAAAGGGAGAAAGCACTCCGCAATCTTAATATCAACAAATTAGCTTTTACATTACATAGATTGACACAACATTACCTCAACAAATAATGCAGAGATACATAATTTAATAGGCACAATATAACCTTTCAGCAACATGCAAGATCTGCGGTGAACAGGTCTGGTCTAACCTCTATTATCATTGATTGGGTGGTGGAGCAGCCAGGTGGAGCTTAAACTCATTAACGCTTGCAGGTTTATATCGTTGAGAGGCTGAGGTGAATCTATAGGCTTCTAATTGGTATTGTGGACACATGGCCACTAAAACTAAGCATTAGTCCATGAAGAATTCAAAGACAAAGCAAATGACAATGAGCCAAACCTGCATTGTGTTAATAAGTTTATGGGAAAGTGATGGAAGAACGTAACCACAAGGGTTTAGGAAAGAACCTTAGCCGCTTTTTTTGGAAAGAAAACGCCATCTTTTTTTTTGCCATTTTTGAGTTAATAAAAACGCCGATTTTTAAAATTCCATTTCAACGAGCTCACAACAGCGAAACATACTGTTTTGTGCACTCATTTCAGAATTCCACGCGTGCTATTTATGGAACTAAATAAACTCCATTGGCTTGACTTGAATGTCACGTTAGATAACGGAGACTGTTGTTGGTTGGTCACTCGCGCTGTCAGACTCTCATTTGACATACTGCGTGTCCAATCAGAAGGAGACTACAATATTCTGTTATGTAGGCCTAGTACCTACCCTTTCCGTAACGTGATTTGTAAAGTGTTTTCGGTTTTGTCGTTGTGTTTTCTGACTTGCAGTTGTTCTCTGAAATGTCGTTGTGTTTTCTGACTTGCAGTTGTTCTCTGAAATGTCATTGTGTTTTCTGACTTGCAGTTGTTTTCTGAAATGTCATTGTGTTTTATAACTTGTTGGTGTGTTTTCCCAAATTTCATTGTGTTTTATAACTTGTTTGTGTTTCTAGTTTGTGTTACAATTCTAGTAAATCTATTTCTATGCCCAGATGGTTGGCTTCCCAAATCAATGCATATGTGAATTACTACATTATACATAGCTTGAAAGTGTTGAACATGACACAATTCAAAAACATAACCGAGCTGTTAAAAGCAAAGATTAACGTTTTCTAGTGTCTTCATAAAAATGAAGTAAAGCAGATAATTAAATGTCTTTCACTACACTTCCCAGAATACCACACGGATGCTGCACATCCGTTCCAGCAGTTTGTAAACAGAGCGAAAGGAGAGATGGAGTCGACAAGAGGTCTCACCTAAAACATTATATAATCAATGAACAACTTGTGTCAGTCATAGATAAATAGCTAAATATATTTTGTTTTATATACGCCGTCGAATGTTTGTTTTCTGCATATAATAGTCATTTCAATTATTATAATAATCCAACCGTCCTACAACAACATTTGTGGTTTGGTGAATCGGCGTGTTAGTCAACAGAGTGTTTATACAAACCAAAAACAAGAGTAAAAAGGAGAATATTCCAGCACCGAGTCCGCTCTGGAGTGTCCGTCTGGGCTGGCAAACCGGGAGTGTGGCCTCTCTGGGATCGTCCTCCGTATTGCTGGTTCGGTTCAATGGGGAACTGTCTATCCTCGCAGGGCGCCGATGACTTGTCTCTGCTAAACGAGTCAGAGGGAGCCAGTCTACCAGGAGAGCCGCCGCCGCCTTACCAGGTGCGCGGAAAGGGGGGAACGAATCAAATCTACCTCGGGGATTAATATCTGTACCTTATGGTTCCACATGCAACGTTAGTAATGGCAGGTCAAATACATGCATTACACTATACAGTAAATGTCGCAAAAATCAAGGCATTTTCAACATGGCTAGCTTGGCAGCAACAAAGTTAGCTACCTTACGAGTTATGTAGATGAAAGTAGTCTACGCTGATTTTGGACTTTATAACATACACGCTAGAAGAATACTAACGAAGGCATCAAACGTCAATGGTTAGATGGTTACCATGGAGGTAATGTGTTGGCATACATGTACGTGTATTATATGGCTGGTTTGCTAGCCAAAAATGTTAAAACTTATTCAAACGTTATTCAGACATGACATCTTCTTAAGTAACTAATTAATTGCAGACCGCTATTGTTCAATGCATTAAGTCTATTTTTAAAAACGTCTTATTTGAACCTAACCGTGATCAGTGAGAATATTTTCTCGGATATCTTTTTAAGGACACTGATGTTAGTAGTAGTGTCAAACTCAGGTTCTGGTACTGCCTTCAGGGTGAAGTATTGATTCAAACGCTGGTAAAGTTACGTATTGATCGCGCCTTGAAATGGCTTAATCGCGTATGTTGGAACGAGGTAAGACTCGTTCAGGACAAGAAACAATGTTAAGGTCGAAATAACACTGTTTCAATGATTGTGTGAGGTAATTTCAGAATTAAAATTGTATTTGCCATAAATGTTTGCCTGCGTGATCTGCTTTCTGTGATGTCATGTCTAAGGCTGACCTCAGTCAAAACTGCTGTGTCCAAGATCAAGACTATTGGAAGTTAAAATTGATCACAAAGAATGATAAAAAATTAAATATGCCATATTATTATTATTATTCCATTAGCAAGTGCTGTTTAGTGTCTGACGCTATTACTGATCAGTAACACAAAATGTCACTTGTAGAGGAAACAAGCAGGGTTAAAACCGCTAATACTATTAATAAAAAGGATACATTTATGAATGCACAATACTCTGTTCTCATTGAGTCAACTAGGTTGAGATGCACTGGGATCAAAGCACTGATGGATATCTTTCACACCTTTCTCCCTGTGTTTGTTTGAATGACTGCATTTATTTGTGTGTGCATGCGTGTCTGTGGCTGACTGTGTATCTGAATGTGTTTGAACTGTGTGTGTGTGTGTGTGTGTGTGTGTGTGTGTGTGTGTGTGTGATAATGTACCTTCTCAGGAGCGAGTTCAAGTGCCAGTGTACCATCCTACGCCCAGTCAGACTCGACTGGCTACCCAGCTGACAGAGGAGGAGCAGATCCGCATAGCCCAGAGGATCGGGCTTATCCAACACCTACCCCGTGGTATCTTTGACCCTGGCTCAGAGCCTTCTGACAAGAAAGTCAAGGAGTGAGTGGCAGCTTTCCATCACTGGTTGACACTTATTTAACCCCTTGTTGCCCCCAGGGTCAAAATGACCCTTTCCGAGTTTAACAGCAGTGAAAGCCCCCTACATAAAATATTTCAACATTAAATTTGATTACTTTTCCTATCTTTTAGTTACCCTACTTTTAGAAAAAAGTTCAACATGGCTCTTTTCAACATGGTTCAACATGGCTCTACATTTTTATAAATGTGTATATATATATATTTACACTTACACCATCAAGGTACAAAGATTGTCTTATGAGTCATTTTTGCAGGTTCTCTATGTAGCATATACACATTCAAAGAATCAAAAACGGCTCTCCAGAGCAAAACACTGATTGGTTTACATTGTAGAGTGGTGAGTTCAAACTTCACTATGCCATAACCAGGAATAATAACTAAATCCATTACTAGTATTTGAAGTTGAAGTTCTAATGTTCAGGGAATATCAATAGAATAAATAATATTTAAAGTAATAGTTTAATTTCTGGAGTTTTTAAATATTATTTCTGTTTTTAGTGTACGCTTTCGATTGGCCCGGTTGGTTTTTGTTTGTGATTAGGATATTTTAGATAATTACAGATTTTTTTTTTAAAGTTTTGGATCCACAATGGATGGTGTAGGGAGGGACATCAATGGGTTTGTGGTTTAAAACAAGAAAATACACTAAGTAACTCAAGGGGTAGTCAAGGAAGCACCAGGTTCATCCATCTGGAGTTCTGGACTCCTGAGAGAGAGATACACACATAAATACAGTATATCTCTTGTCACACAAGGTAACTTCTTGTTGATCTCCGTGCCTGGATCAAGAGGCCCAAGTGGAAGACCTGAGCATGAGCTAGAGTGCACACTTTAGTCATAATAAATATATTCTCCGTCCTTCAGTAGGAGCCGTTTCCTACGGTCCATGCGTCCACCCATTTTGTGGCCTCTCTTGTATCCCCAGGTGTGTGATCTGCATGTTGGACTTTGAGTATGGAGACCCCATTCGGTTCCTGCCGTGCCTGCACATCTACCATGTGGACTGCATCGATGCCTGGCTCATGCGCTCGTTCACCTGCCCCTCCTGCATGGAGCCAGTTGACGCTGCCCTGCTCTCCTCGTACGAGACTAACTGAGCCAACCCCACCCTTTAGTTACCCCATCCCCTGAAATCACACTAGTCAAGCTGTCTGGGGGTGGAGGGACTGATGCATGGAGGCAGGGGTTGAGCAGTGGGAGAGTGTGTGTGTGTGCGCGTGTGTGTGTGTGTGTGAGTTTGGGAATGGAGCATGCCAAGAGCCATTTTTGGATTGGGGTGAGGGGGTGGGAGCTACAGAATAGGAAGGGGATGATCAGATGGAGCTGAAGGGATGTGTCTTTGCTTATAAGCCAAAGACCTGGCTTACACTTCCTACAAAAAGTCAGCAATGAAGGATGAAATAAACAAGTAAAAACATGAAAGCATTTATGTGAACACCACATTACCAATAAGTATTGGTGGGGAAGGGATGTATTCATCGGTTAAGTTAATGTGCCTGATTTTTATTGCATTTTTTTGCTTGCACCCCTTCATCAAGACCAAAAGTGCAGTGAATAACAGATGAATATGAAGCTGCGCTGTGTTCTAATTGGTCAAAGGGTGAATTACTGCCTGCATATTACTGTTTGACAACTGGCTTTCCCTATTTAAGACTGACTAGAACAGCTAGTATTGAACATTTCTTGTAGTTTGAGGAAGGAAAGGGTAGGGATGGGGGTGCAAATCAGGCCTCTAAGGTTCTACACAAAGACATCTCAAAAGCACAGAGCCCCTGACTAGAATGCAATTTTAATAATCTCCAGTTTTTTATCCAAAAAGTGCATTCATGCTTATGAAGATTTTGGACAACACGTCATGCCATCTAATTTCAATGATTATTTTTTTGTGTTTCATCATTGTTACTGTCATTCTTGTGATTTAATTAGAGGTTTTATCATTGTTTGTTTCAGTGGGGTGGGAGGGGTCAGTTTATTTGTCCCAAAGCTGCTTCATCAAGGCAAAGCTCCTTCGGAACATATACAGTCAAGCCGGAAAGTCTGCCCACCCCTTTCACCTTCTCCACGTTTTATTACATTACAGACATATTCTACAATAGATTGAGTTAATTTTTTGTCACAAAATTCTACATAAAATAGCCCATACTGACAAAGTGAAAACATGTTTTTAGAAATTTTTGCAAATGTATTCAAAATCGAAAACTGAAATCTCTCATTTACATAAGTATTCATACCCTTTGCTTTAACATATTTTTAAAGTATCATATTTAATATTTGGTCGCATATCCTTTGCATGCTGTTACTTCCTGAAGTCTGTGGCCAATCGACATCAAAAGACTCTTGATATCTTATTTTCAGGTACTGTTACAAGCGATACTATAGCCTCTCTGCATTTGAACTGATCTCTATGAGAATTGGGGGGTGAGACTAGATTCAGCTGTAAATTACGCTGGTACAGCATGGAACACATGACTGGCGAAATGGCTGTAAGTCATCAAGGGTCTAAGGGGGGGAGGCCGCAGGGTCGCAGGGGTTTTTGGTTTTTTGTTTGTTTTTACTTAATATTCTTATTAATTCAATTAGTACATTACACTTCACCTCAATCACTTTCACCTGGTTTCTTAGTTGCTAGTTGCTGTGTTAAGGTGAAAAAAAAAAAAACAGCAGACCAGCTCTCTCTAGGACCAGGGTTGCCTACCCCTGGTCTAAGGTATCAAACGAGCCCCAAACTATCACTCTGTTGCCAGATATGGAGTAGATGTGGATGGATCCCTTTAAGGGTTGTTTCTCCTGACTTTTTTCCCCATAGAGTTCTATAGGAAAAAGAGTCAGGAGAAATAACCCTTGCCGTGATCCATTCACATCTACTCCATATCTGGCAACAGAGTGATGGTTTGGGGCTTGTTCGATAGACAAAAAATGAACTCAATCTATTGTAGAATATGTCTGTAATGTAATAAAACGTGGAGAAGGTGAAAGGGGTGGGCAGACTTTCCGGCTTGACTGTATGTATATATATATATATATATATATATATATATTTACATGTTCCTAAGGAGCTTTGCCTTGGATTTGTGCTCTATGCCATTGAGGCTATATATGGAGTTGTATATTTGTTGATGTCAATGCCCTTTTCAAAGCAAACATTATGTGCAATCGAGACTGTGCACACATCCTTATCTCTCTAGCCATTCTCTAGCTCTTTTAAAGTTTATTCTGATGAATGTGTCCTCCTCAGACCTACCTTGGGTTTTGCCTCTTTTTATGATCTGTGAAAATAAAAACATTAAAGATAACTTTAATCAATCTGCAGTCAGGTCTGAGATAAGGTGGGGACAATAGCTTGAGTTAAATGTCAGAAAAATTAAATAATTTGCACATTTTTCCTGTCATACCACATACCTGTTCAATTTTAACAAATCTTGTCATCATAAACATTTTAGAGCTTTCTGGCTCATAGGGCAAATGATACTGCAATCTCTAGGGAAATATTACATAATTGTAATAATTATTTGGGCCAAAAGTGGCTGTTGCAATAATTTCTAAACAAAGGACAAGTCAATATGTGTATAGTATACAGCAGGGGTGGCCAATTCCAGGCCTCGCGGGCCGGTGTGTATGCATGTTTTTGCTGCCGCCGCTTAACAATTATTTAATTAGCCCAATCGTTTATACGATCTGATATTTTAATCTACAGATCCGCGATATGAACAGCAGCTGATGAATGTTCTTGTGCCGGTATGCGTGTATTTTAGCGTTTTATCGTTCTGTAATTTACAAGTGAATCGGTGATTGTGTGTAAGACTAATTAGCTGATTGAACCGTGGTAACTGGTGGCAGTAAAAACATGCATACACACCGGCCCGCGAGGCCTGGAATTGGCCACCCCTGGTATACAGGCTTATGAATGGCTAGAGGGGAGGGAAACAATTAAGCATTGTCTGTGGTTATCAAAGGTTTTGTGAAATACAATCATCTCTTATACATGTGTGATTAATAGTGTCATTTTTTGCTGAAGACTGACCTTGACACACATGCCAAGGAGTGTCTAAAGGCAAGAGTTAGTGGTAAACAGGAAAGAAGTCAGATATTCCTGGCTGCTATTACTACTATATTGATTTTTCTTTTTGTTTTATTTAGATGTGTGCAATAATGGCACGGCTTTTAGGAAACAATCTACAGACCACAATAAAGGTGGATGCCAAATGATTCTGGAGTGACTGTGTTACATGCCTTTTATTCAATGTATGCAATTGAAGCAAGCGTGCCACTGTCAGCAGCGGTCACATGATGATTCCCTCACTTTATTATGGAATTTACCTATGAAAAACAACACTGTTAATTAGGATTTTATATTCCAAAGCACATAAAATGGGGTTTGCATTGATAAAAATTGGACGTATTTGTGGAGTAATAGGTCTGTATTTGTTGATTAAATATGACAATTGGACGTATGTTAAGTAATTATTGTATTTGTTAATAAAATTTAAATTGATAACTGATTATACTTTATGAACAATCTATTTCTAATTGTTTGAACCAAAGGAGATATTTTTCTGAGGAATTATCTGAATTTCTCAGTGAGTACTCAACTTGTTAAGCATTACACACATTAAACATATAGCGATGGATATGTCACATCTTATGCAACAAATGTGCACAGTAAGAGCAAGCTTTTGTCATTAAAATATTAACAAAATACAACTACGCACTCCAAGTTTTCTTCAGAAGTCAGACATAAGGGGTCAATTGCAGTGTGCTTAACTGGAGTTTAAACCTCTAGACCAGGGGTGGCCAATTCCAGGCCTCGCGGGCCGGTGTGTATGCAGGTTTTTGCTGCCGCCAGTTAACAATTATTGAATTAGCCCAATCGTTTACACGATCTGATATTTTAATCTACATATCCGCGATATGAAAAGCAGCTGATGAATGTTCTTGTGCCGGTATGCGTCAATGTGTGTATTGTAGCATTTTATCGTTCTGTAATTTACAAGTGAATCGGTGATTGTGTGTATGACTAATTAGCTGGTAACTGGTGGCAGTAAAAACCTGCATACACACCGGCCCGCGAGGCCTGGAATTGGCCACCCCTGCTCTAGACCAAAGAACTGCATTAAAACTGGAACAGCTAATCCATATTTCACAGGTTTGGATAGCTGTTCCCGTTGAAATGCAATTCTGTGGTCTAGAGGTTTAAACTCCAACTGAGCACACTGCAATTGACCCAAGGAGTTTTAAAACTTCTAAGTCAATCAAAGGGAAAGTATGTTGACAAGGTAGCCAAATACTCCACTACATTGACCCAAATCATGTCATGTCACACTCTGGTCTGTAAAGCTAGTCCTGGATACCCAAGATCACATCCCAGGAATATTCATCAATATCCTCCTGTGAAATACTGTGTGATCAATGGTTCAGATTGCATGTTCTAAGATAAAACTTTCCTTTCACTGTTCGTGTTGGAGCATGATTTACAAGTTTATACCATCAGTGTATGGGAGCAATGGGGGATGAAACCAAGGAAACTGAAGAGTTAAGCAAATTTCTCTTGAGACACAGCATAGGACAAGCCAGAGTAGGCCATCTCTGCCATACGATTATTAATTATTTTTATTACGAAAATCTCAAAACCAATCTGCACAAATGTCCAAAACACCTGCTTCATGCATCAGATTGAATATTTCCCCTGGTTTCCATCTTGGGCTGCACAGTGATTTGTTAAAGTGGCTAGACTCATGTTATCCAAGAGCACTGTTCCAGACCACTAACTGAACTAATACACATCTCGGGTACAATGCACACCACAAGGCTACAGGAGGGCATATACATTTTACTCCACAAGGATTCAGGCCAACTTCATATCAACAAATACAGTAAAAAAACAAAAAAAAAACACCAATTCAGATATAATGGACAATAATATCACACTAAAGCTACAAGGTAATACAAAAACAAAAAGCTATGCAAAAATATTTTAATTTTTCAAAAACACACAGAAATTTTTCATTTTTACATTCTGCTTTGACCACAGCTATACCCCCAACAAAGGATGGTTAAGAAACAAAAAAAAAGGTTTTACACAACAAAAATCAAGATACACCTGGAGTCCAGTCGGTCTGTTGCTGCTTAAATGAACACTATATGGCAGGCAGATTATAGGGGAGAGAATGGGCAATTTGCCCTCCTAAACCCCAGAAGTGTTCCATCAGTCACAGCAGAAGGCAGGTGAGGAGGAAAAGAGAAGTCCGGATCTTCAGGGTAGAGGGTGCGTGTAAAAGGTCTCAGGGGTTTTATTTGACCAGAGGTCTGGTTTTATCGTCATCGCCACACTGGTGGGCTTTATATTTTCGAACCTCAGTCATGTATTTAGTCCAAGCCTCTCCTTTACCTGGCTCAATCTAGAAGTAGAGGAGAAAGAGATTGATACAGTTTCATATAACAGTTGGGTCAATCCTGTTAACCGGTGCCTTTTAATGTCCCCAGGAAATCCTACTTCATATTTGATGTAAAATGTTTCAAATGTTTATTCTAAAAGGCTTCAATTATAGGTTTAGGTCTTTCTTATCATATGAATAACAAAAAAAGGGTCTTAAAGATATTATTTTGTATTTGAACCACTTTGTATTTGGTACACATGTTCGTTTTTGCCATGTCCCCAGCACAAATGAGCAACTTTTACAATAAATATTAGTCATTAAATAATAAAATACTCAAATGATTTGCTCATTATGTTATAGACCAAGTTAAAATCTTTCTAGTTATACATATTTTTCATGGAAAATAAAAATAATAATAATCATTTTTGTGATTTACTGTGGGTCCCCGAAATAATTTTCCACCCTGTTAGTTTGTAGTTTTTCTCCTTTAAGAAAATAGCCTACACTTCCCATTATATAATGTTCAGGAAATTACCATTTCCTTTGGAGGGAATTCAACTGAAGTAAGTATGAACTGTCAGTTTTATCTTTTTTTCCAAGTTTTATAATGTCACAACCTTAAAAAAAATAAAAAATATTTATATTAAGATATATAATACTTGTGATGTATTTGTATCTGGACACCCCCATGAGTTGTTGATTTTCTGTTTATTGTTGTTAATTCCACCCTGTTATGCTCCATTCCACCCTGTTATGTTACATTCCACCCTGTTATGCTACATTCCACCCTGTTATGCTACATTCCACCCTGTTATGCTACATTCCACCCTGTTAGCTGAACAGCACAGAATGAACACATTTAAAAAATTGTTTAGTAATTATTTTTAGACAATAAACAAATATAATAGAATAAGAGACAGATAATGCACAAGAAAATGTAAATATTGTTATGCACTTGCATTTTTAACACTTTGTGATTGTTATTCATATGTCCTAACAGGGTGGAATATGGTCACGGTCCATGTCTGAACAAACTGCCCAGAATGATAAGAATTTAAGTGCCTGAGCTTGGCAAATATGTTTTCCAGACAGTTAAACATATCCCTTTTCTGATTAAATGTTAAAAACATGAAAAATCTAAAATATGTTTTTCAAAAGTTACCAGGTCCAAAAGGCACCAGGTTAACAGGATTGACACTGACCGCAAGTCTACTTCAAGATGAACTAAGTTAGCTAACTAGGTTCAGTCTCATTTTACCCTCGTACTCATTTTAATGTTTCGCTGAAATTAAACATTCTGTTTAGTGAATACAGACTAAGACTTACTTAAAAGATTATACAGCTCGCCTTGGTTGCACAGAGCCACTATATTTTCTGAAGTCAAATAAGGTTTTACAGGTCTGTCATTTGATATACCCACCATCAAAACAATCGAGCGAACGTAAATGGAACTAGTGTTCAAAATAACAAACGGTGAAAAAAGTTATTTAGGATGATGATAAATAGTACCTCTGTCTCCAATTTTTGTTTCTTGGCAACCATTCCTGTCTTGAGGGCTAATTTGGCACCGCCTCTCCGTTTACCCACCTGGGTAAGGAACAGAACACAACTAAAACCGTTACTACTCGAGCCCTGGCGTAAGGTCCACTGGATGTGACCGCGACTACAAGGAAAGATGAAGGTTATCTAGCTAGCTAACGTTAGCTAGCTACATTTGACTCGATTCAAACTTAGCCAACAGAAATACTTTAAGTAAAAAGGTCTGGGAATTGTATTGGCTCCACATATTTTGGATCAATCGTAAAATGCAAAAGGGGAATGGTTTAGCAAAGAGTAGCTAGCGAAATTAGCTAACGTTAGATAACTTAGCCTAGCAAACAAACTATTTTCCCATAGCGCTAGCTAGCTAGCTAACTCACAAACTTAACGTTAACGAAGTGTCCAAGGTAACGTTAGAGGCGTCCAATTAACCTTAGCTATGTCGTCAATTACGAGCTAACGTTAGCTAACCAACGTAACGTTACCCTAGTTATTAGCATTATCCAAGTTGGGCATCAAGTCATTGGAGATAACGTTAGCTAGCTAGGCTAGTATTTGTTGGTTGATTGCCAATTAACCAAAGGGTAGCTGTTAGCAACATACTAAATGGTAGTAACGTACCGGCCAACATGTAGCTAACGTTAAGTTAACGGTTAGCTAACATTAGGCTAGATCAACAACGCTTTATCTCTATTAGCTACCTAGCTAGTTGGCTGTCAGTAATGGTTGGCTACTAGCTAGCTTCCTTTAGACAGCCAACTGTTAGCTAGCCAGGTAACGTTAACCAAGGCCGAACTCCATCCACTCATACTGCTGACTATCGATAGCTAACGTTAGTTAGCTACTCTCGTTATTAATGACAAACCCCTTACAAAGCTGGCCACGCCACAAGTCTTCTTTTCTTGTGTTGATTGTTCTCCCTCCGTAGAGCCCTTGTCGCTCTGTCCCTGTTCCATCTCTTTTTTTCTTTTTTCCTCCTCCATTTTTTTCTTGAACATGTCCAAAAAGCTGCCGTCGTTGGCGAAAGCGTTGCCGCTGTTAGCATTTCCGCTGCCCGGCCTTGGACTACCTGGGGACTCGGTGCTGTTGCCATTGGATTCGCTGAATCTAGTTTTACTACTCCTGCGTTTCGAATCCATATTTTCGGTTTGGACCATTGATATGTAGAGTCCAGAAAACGTATGTCCCAAATGTTTTTAGCGGCGTTTTCTCGTTATCAAACTTCACACAGTAGCTAGCTAACGTTAGCTAGCGTTAGAGCGCCTATGCGACTGCAATCACAGTTAAGCTATCTGCAGCTCAAACACAGCCACGGCACAGACTGATTTTGCGATGCGCGTTTAAAGGGATAGTTCCCTCTCCGTCTCCGTAGCCTACAAGCCGCTTTGGAACTACTTCTATTCTTGTTCAGAATCACTAATGTTACCTCCCTAATCGCCATATACCAGCCATTATAAAGTGGCCAGGTCGTCAAAAACTTAAATATCTCAAATATAATTTTTCACACACACACACAGCTGTCTGGGACAGTTAAGAACGTGACTCCGAAACTAAAATAAAACCAAACGCACCAGAAAGTGGGGCTATTTCCCTAAAATGGCACTATGCGGCGCTGTGCAGGCGGCGGACAAGAAATGTAAGCCTAACTTTTACACAATATGATTCGACAAGATTTAGAAATTCGTGGCACAGGAAATTAATTATGTAAATATTGAACAATCAAACAATGCCCAGGCCCCAGTGAAACCAGCAAACATAAAAGCACGTTTGACGAACAATTAAACATTAACATATATTAATCTGGAGCGAAATGAATGGCTTGCTCTTCCACTTTCTATATAGAAGACTTCCTTCATTGTAGTACTAATACAAATTTGAGTGTTACTACCTCTCTGATCTTATTCTAACTTCCCTGATCAAGGATTTGTCTTCCTACTTTCTGGCCTCACATCAGATAGTAATAGGACTACTCATATGATGCAGTTATGAGGATTTTTCTCATATGTAAAAAAAATAATATATATATATATTTTAAACGCATAGCTGCTTTGAACAACAGGGGTCTTGTATGCATTTATTTGATTGCTGAAGCACTAAAAAATTCCAAAGTATGTTTAAAAAAATAAATAAAATATTTCTGTCTGTATGTCCATTACTTCCTATTAAACACAACAGTCTTTTGTTTCCATTTTGCAGGTTAAGATACAGAGGAAGTACTGCTTGCTCCTCAATTAATTCTTTGGTTTGGCTGTTGCAGTATGCCTAGAGTCATTGTCATCAAACGGTGCCAAACTTTCCTCAGGTGTTTCAACCCGTCTCTGTAACACATTCTAGTTGGCAGGTCAGCAGTAACTGCCCATCACCTACTTCCAGCTCAGGTCCTCTCTCCTATTCCTTAGCCAGCATTAGGCTTTAATTGTTGCCTCCCCCAAACCTTGGTGCTGTTGTCTTTATGGGTTTGCCTGTCACACCCAGCTGTCAGCATTCTCTACGCTGGAAGCACTGGGAACCACCACACCCCCCCCCCCCCCCCCCCACACACACACACCAGTTTGGCATACTTTACTTTTTCTGTCTCACAGTTGTCCTCCCACGGCACTGTAAGTTTAATAAAGATCAGCGTCTTCACCTCTGCAGGCCATACCACCACACCTGGTCTCAAGTATGTTTGTACAATTGTCTTCTTCCGAGGTCCAACCTTATAATGACTGTGCCCTTATAATGACTGTGCCCTATGTAACAGGCTCACATGCACAAGTGTCACCCGCGCTTTGTCATGTCTCTGTATTTTTGTTCAGTAAGCGCTAGCTTGCATCCTGCAAAGATATCTGCCACGCTACCCCTCTTTCTCCAGAGCGTACAAAATGGGTATTCTTTCATACCCTATTTTTGCAAGTAAGTGGGAATTGGTAGTATAGGCCTTTGTCAAGCTGTGTGCCACAAGACCTGCAAAATAAAGAGGGTTTCGGTTTTTTTTAAACATAAAAACATTAATTGAGGCGTAGTCTGAAAATATGAGTTTTTAGACGCTTGCGGAAAATAGCCATTGATTCTGTCTTTCTGACAAAGTGAGGAAGGTCATTTCACCAAGGACAAGGGCGAACAAGTGCTAGGCCCGTGAGGAGTAGCTGCCGGGTGTCTGAAGAGATGGGACAGCCAGCTGACAAAAAGGGACATCTGTTTGGATTGTATGGTGTATTCATTGACTAGTATAGGAATAGACAGCACCTTTTATATTTTAGTATGCCAGTGTAAGTGACTTTCACAGCTTTCATAATTTTTTTTTTTTACATACAATACATTTATGCAGCTGTATTTTGCTGAAGCAGTTCAGTACCTTGCTCAATCTCAGCACCCCACTTTGGATTCAAACATACAGCCTCTGAGTTAGAAGCCCAGTTCCCCTGTCCATTAACATACACTGCTCCCACAGGGTCACAGAGGATGTGGAGGGAGGTAACAGAACCCATCCATGCCACCTGAGAAGAATAGTCCACTAGGCTGTGTGTGATTGCAGTAAGGGTGCAAACTTTACTTCCTGCTGTCTCCTAAAGCGTGGCTGCAAGGAATGAGTTGAGATCTTCATCGTGTTCCCATTCTTTGTTGCAGCTCATCTTAAACCATATTATCTTAGCTCTGCTGGTTTGTTTTCTATATCTTACATCAGCCAGGCCCGCCCTGCACTGGGTCAGGTGACACGGGTACTGATCTCTAGTACAGTGGGTACAGTATTTTCTCTTATTCTTGCAAATCTTTCCTATACATTTTTTTCCTATAAGAAGTTATTTAGAGGGGTTCATTTGGTTTCATTGATAATAAAAAATATAATAATATTATGATGATAATTTTATATTCAAAATAGGAAACATAATTAGTTTTTCATATGCACCTGCGTTTTGTTCATGTACATAACTACAAACTTGATTAACTGGTTTCATTTCAATCGGGCTATCTTTTCTGTCATGGCATTCTGCTGCCACCTAGTGGATATAGATAAATTCCTTGAGTGAACTACACATGGATGATTTTATAGTATCTAAAAACTTTTATGGGGCTCCAGAATTGCACATCCTGCCCATTATTGGCTTACAGGTTTTCTGGTTTTGTACAGGACCGTTTGGATTGTAGAGTGCAACTCTTAATTTACTAGTGCCTTAGCTAGATGCTCCATCCGGGAGCCACAAAATAGTGAAAAAAATATGTATGTGATCTCATGTTATAGCTCTATCGAAAAACCTAAATGAAGCGTGGTTGGTATGTTAACCCTATAACTTTTTTACAGGTTATTGTGTTGCTTCATAGTTTTGTCAAACAAGGGTATTACAACTTGGTGGGTCATCACTGTTTTTTAAGAAAGAGTGATTCCAGCAGTTATTTATATGATCACTATAACGGTCAGTGCTTTCATTCACGGTATACCGCCATCAGGGACCAGAGAGTCCTCAATCACCAAGTCCACACATGGATTTTCATAATACTTTTTTCATTTATCACACCAGTGTGTAATTAATGAAAGTAGGGTCTATTCATTTGATGCAATTAATTCATTCATTTGATGCAAAATAAAAAAAAATGGGGGAGAGTGTTGTTTTGAATGCGTTACATTTTTTTAAAGATTTCAAAAGTTTTGCCGAAACAGTTGATTATTTTGCGTTTAGTTTTGAAAAATGAGGCATAGTTTCAAGGAAATGTGTGCGTAAACAACACAAACGAATACATATTACAGGAACATGGGCAGCCTCCAAAAAATAAAAATGGTTGCCAATGATTGGTTGTTTTTTTGACGATGCGCTGTCGTTTTTTGTGTGCGTGGCTGTCCAAGTTGCCGTACCAGACTGTAATTGAGTAGGCGAGAATGCTCTCAAATAGGGCTGAGTAAAACTGAACGAGAAGTTGATGCTTGATCCGGTGTTTCTTGAGCTGTCTGATAAAGTAGAGTCGTTGTTGGGCTTTTGCGACGATGCGATTCGTGTTTGTCTTCCATTTAAGGTTATTGTTATGTGCCAAGGAATTTCAAAGAGTCGGTGATAGTGATGGGTTTCTTTTTTGATTTGTATGGGGGTTTTTGGGTTTGGCATGCGCGTAAAGTCGATAAGTTCCTGGGTTTTGGTTGAGATGAGTAGGAGGTCGTTGTTCTCACACCAAGTGACAGCTTGGGCCACCTATATACGGTAGTGGGTTTCGTTATTGTCGGAGATGAGGCCTACTATGGTTGTGTAATCAGCGTATATGAAGATCTTAAAGGAGTTGTCCAGGGATGTGAAGTGATTGGTGTATAGTGAGAAGAGCCAGGGGGGAAGCGCACAGCCCTGAGGAGCTCCTGTGTTAAGGGTCAGAAAGCGCGATGTTCGGCCGTTGACCTTCACCCTTTGTGGTCTGTTCCACAGGAAGCTTCGGATCCAGTGGCGTATGGCTGGGTCGATGTTCATATCCAGAAGTAAGGTGAAGAGTTTGAGCGGGTTGATAATGTTGAAGGCTGAGCTGAAGTCCATGAACAGAATGCGTGTGTAGGTGTTAAATATTACAATTGGTTTTTGAGAGAAATTTATTTCTGCAGGCTTGGCACAAGAGTAAGCTATTGCATGTAGTCGGAAATAAATGACTCTAAATGTAATTATCTTTAAAAAAACATTCATAAAAATCTTATGATATCTAAAAATCATTCATTTTTTAAATTATGATATCTGAAAATCATTTAAATTAATTAAAAGAGGGGAGCTGTCACAGAGTATTATGATAAATCAATAGATGTATATGATTAGGCATTAGCCATCAATCTGTTTTCTTTTCCAGGGCCAATTCTGTCATAATACAATTTTTTTTTCTTTCCAAAGGCCTACCAGCTGGACGGTCCTGGACCGCGCGACAGACCACCCAAACCTCGCTACGCTGCCACAAATCTGGGGCTGTGGTTGCCCGGGCAACCGCCCAGCACGGAAGAGGCAGAGGGCAGCAGCAAGAGGACATTCTTTCCTCCGCAGCCCGGACAGACTGAAAGAGAGCCACAAAAAGGAGCTGTTTGCTCAGTTTATCACCAACTTGGTCAGGAAGCTCCCCAAGCGCAGCAGGGCTTTGGCATGGCTACGGATACATCAGGTCCCGTATGGGAAAGAGACAGAGGCCCAGATGCACCCTGCTGTGCCCCTCACCAGCAGGGTCTGGTACCCCGCACCAGGAGAACTGCTCAGTTTCTGCTCTGCGCTAAAAGCACAACCATCCGTTGTGTGTTTGTACAGTCATATTTATTTTTGCGTTGTAACTGATAATCTGAAATAACCTGAGTGTACCACTCTGCTGTGCTCTACACCTTTGCGTTCCCTACCCACTCTGCTGCCCCTAATTAGCACTCAAAATTAGAACTGAGTATTTCACTTGGCCTAAATACAAAAATACAAGTAAATTAATAAATTATGCATTGCCCTTGTTTCAGGTCTTTCATTCATATGTTTGTGTTTGAAAAGATAACCCGTTGAACACAAAGCATGGCATCTTTTAGTAATTCTAATACAAAATAAGTGATAAGTTTAATAATCTTATTGTCTCACCTGGGTGGTGAGACAATAAGGTTAGCTAATACAGTGCCCTCCAGCACCCTCAATTAATATGCTGGATGACATTCACTTAACAGCACTAAGTCTTCTCTTATAATGCTTGATGAGGTGGGGGGGGGGTGCATCTGAGACCATTCCTCCATACAAAATCTGTCCAGAGTCCTTAGTCCTCGCTTGTGGACTCTCCTCTTCAGCTCACCCCACAAGTTCTCAATGGGGTTCAGCTCAGGGGACTTGGATGGCATTGAAAAGCTTGATTCTGTGGTCAGTGTGTGTGGATTTGGAAGTATGCTTTGGATCATTGTCCTGCTGAAAGATCCAACCAAGACCTAATTTTAGCCTCGTGACAGAGGCAGCCGGATTTCTATCTAAAATCTCCTGATATTTGAGTCCATGATGCCATGTATCCTAACAAGATTCCCAGGGCCTTTGGAAATAAAACAGCACCACAATATCACAGATCCACCACCATACTGCACAGTGGGGATTAGGTTATTTTCTGCATGACATGCCTCTCTTTATGCCAAACCCAACTCTAGTGATTGTTGGTCAAAAAGCCCTATTTTTGTCTCATCTGACCATAGAACCCGGAACCAATCTAAATTCCAATAACATTTAGCAAACTGCAGGTGCTTATGTTTATGATTTCTGGCCTGGAGGTGGCGTCTAATTGTAGTTTTGGAGACTTGCTGACCCCAGGATGTAACCAACTTCTGCGATTCTCCAAGTGTCATCCTTGGAGAAAGTCTTGCCTCTTGAACCATCCTCCTCACTGTGCGTGGGGGCAAAATACAATTGCGTCTTCTTCCAGGCAGGTTCATCACTGCTCCATTTGTTTAAACTTCTTAATTAGTGGCCTAATAGTTGAGATGGGTAATTTCAGATGTTATGCTTTTTTATAGCGATTGCCTGATTTATGAAGGTCAACAATCTGTTTTCTCATTTAATTTGTGTATTCTGTGATATTCCCTATGTTGATGGAAGACTTGTGGAGTTTGGCCTGCGTGCCACCTCATATTTATACCCCAGTGAAACAAGACGTCATGTATGACTACTTAAGAGTTCCTTAAAAAAGCTTTAAAAAGTCAAACATGAATGGGAATATACATCAATCAGATTTTGTAAATAAATTTACCTCAAATAAAGGCTAGATTTCTCTCATATTTTGAGTGCAAGATAAAGCTGATAAACAACAAAGATATATTTTTTGCTCATCTTTACCAAGGGTGTCAATACTTGAAGGCACTGTATATTTTTACTAGCTAATCTGTGCATGCCAGTAGTGAAACTGCAAGCTAGACTTCAGCAGAACACAAGCAAACATCAGGAGGGAAACTAGCTAGTCGGCTGTTCTAATATAGCTAGCTAACAATATGTATGTATGCTAGTTAGCTACTGTGTGTTCACTAGACATAGCATAACAAGCTAATAACCACCAGAATCTGAAAATCTAGCTGTTGTTGCTAGCAGTTTCATTGTACACGACCTATACCATAGATAGCATTACCTGCTTGGAGGCATCTTTACAGGTGCTACACTGATGTTGCTTTGGTTTGGTTCAAGAGTACTAATGCACCGTGAAACGTATTATGATGCAGGTTTACATGTGAAATGATAGCTAAATTAATTTATATTTTTCAGAGTACAGAAATTATCCATCAGTATCAATTAATTTTGTAGTTACCTGCAGCCAGCAAGAAAGCAGTAGCCCACCAACTGAAGCAGGAGAAGAATGGCAACCGTAGTTTTAAAAAAAATTTAAAAAATGTATGTGCTATTGGCTCACATCGGTGAACATATTTTGAGATTAGATGAAGTGTGTTGACTTTACATGAGGCAGGAAATTAAGAAGAAGCAGAAACAAAAGATGAATAATAATATGAACAGAAGTGACAAAAACAATATAACTCAGGAACCTAATTGAGGCTCTATATTCTGTGGCTGGGTGAAGTTAAATTGGGGGAATTTGTGTGTATACATAAGGTCAGACGGTAGAAAAAGTAATGTTCATAAAAAGTGTGAGAGTCTATGGTCATTGTAGTCATTTCTGTCGGAAATCATAACACCCTCAGTGCCATATACTGTATGCCCTAACATGGCTTAACTTGGCAAATAGATAAATAACCTTCTTGCTGTATGAAGTGCTTTTGGTTTCTACTGAAGAGCCAACCCTTAGGCTATCTCAGGCAGCAACACAGACGTTTCAAATTTTTGATCCTGAAGAAAAGCACACTACCAACAACAAAGGGATGAAATAAAGACACCGGACAGCAGGGCATTACAGTCAAGAACATCCTTTTATTTAATCAGTTAAAAGTGTTGCTCTTTTCAAACTGCTTTTATTATTATGGAAAAGAAACTGTAATTAACACATGCATTTCACCTTGAGCCCTGGGGGTGTGCTTTCTGGGACATGGATACTACTCTGTAGGCGAAGAGGGGGCGGGCCAGCTGAGGATCTGTCTGTGCGTCGCGAAACATAACCCGGAGGCAGCGGTGCTACATACTAAATCAAAAAAATACCAAATGGAAAAATGGACGTCTGGCACAAAGCTAGGACAGGGCTGCTCACTGTTAAATGGGCCATTTCCAAACCCCTCACACAGCAGGAGAGGTCAAAGCTCCGCCCAGGCTCGGTCACAGAGCCAATCACCTCTCACGGCTAATACTGCTGCTGGCTTCACAGAATAAATCAGAATACAAGAAACCACCTTGTGTATCTTTTCAGGAAATGTTTAGGTGGAGCATTACAGCTGTTCTACTGCGGGTAGAATTATTGGAGTGCCATGTTTAACTCCACAGATCAGATCTGCAGGTAGTGCAGATAGGCAGTTTGATTCTAGCAGAAGAGATTTTTTTTTGTTTCAAATTATAATGCGGGGGCTGGCATCAAAAGAGCCCTGGTATGTGAGCGTACTGGTTTGAGCTTCCGCCCAGCCATGCGTTTGGTCAGTCTGTCATAAGGTGCTTAGAGCGGGTTCATTTATTCGATTCATTTTTAAATAGGTGTTTCCCTACAACCACTAAAAAGGTGCCATGCGTTTTTCTTTAGCATCCGATTCTCATTATGACATCTTTCAATTGAAAAGTATAATACAACAACAAATCTTAAAGCAAAAAAAAAGTAACAAATTGAAGATAAAAAAATAAACGACAACAAAAAAACTGAAATGACAAGCTGTCCTCTGTCTCCTGCCCCAGCAGTGCCTTCACCCCCCCCCCCCGCCTGAGGAGTATCACTATGTTATTCTGTCCCCCAAAAGCAGACAATGTGTCCTCAACCCACCCACCCCCCACCCTGAACACAGAACCCCCCCACCCTCCCCATGCCACCCCCAAGAGCCCACTGGTGTAACTTGTTCACATACTTTAGCTGTTGAATGGAGAAGCTGAAGAGATTGGTATGGTATACATTGTGAAGCGCACAGACAAGAATAACATGTGAGCTAACTGCATTCTGCTCAGACAAAGTTTTTGCCATTTTTTTTTTTTTTTTAAAACCCCCTCCACTCAGAGAAGGGGAGAAACAGAGACAGACACACAGCTACAGACTACTCCAGTGTCCAAGAGAGGAGAAAAGCCAGAAGGAAGGAAGGAAAGAAAGAAAGCAAGAAAGGAAGGACAGATATATATATATTTTTTTGCTTTTTTAAGTTTTTTTTTTTTTATCATTTAACAATAAAAAGAACTAAATCACACCAATTTCCTTTAGTACTATATATACGGCTTTGAAAAGCTAGAAGAGGATATAGGACAGTAAGAAGGAGGGGACTGGTTTTTTTTAGAAGGGCGCTCTGGATTACAGGATGAAGTCTGTGAACAAAAGGCACTTTTAAGGGACAACCTTTAAATGCTCAGAATCTACACTACACCACAAAACACAACTTTATCTTCACTTTTCATTTACACTCAAAGGCTGAGAGAGAAGAGGGGGAGTTACATTTTTTAAAATTAACCTATTATTTGGGCTTTTAATTCCCAAATGTAAAATTCTATGTCTCTCTCATTTCTGCTTGTTGCCAATGCTTGCTCTGAGACGGGAGTCTACAAAATCTACCAAAAATCAGTTCACGTTTCACATCTCCCATCTCTCCAAGCATATGGTCTTTAGGTCACCTTTCTCTGCTTGACTGGCACGTTTAGAACAGGACTACATTTGTTTGATGCATCTCCCTAAGCAGGGAAACTCTTGTCTATGTCTCAGCGTGAAGGTGGGTCATTTTCATTGGGGTTACCGTTTCAAACATTAAAAAAAAAACAATGATGGACTGGCAGTGTTCTTGTGAAGGATGTGATATATGGAGGGCAGTTCTGGTCACAATGACTGATGGGTTGGGTACAGCTCAGATCTTCAAACACTGCAGCAAAACGCATGGGTTATGCTGACCTGGCTTCTCATCACAGAGACCCTGAACTCTGGGACTGTTCACTCGTGCCCCTGGAGGACACCTTTAGCTTACTATTGAATCAGGCTTCTCTGTTCAAATTGTATGGCTATGGGGGATTATAGCGGTAAATTTGCAAGCTCTCCTGACCTCTGTCTAAGTTGGGTAAAGGTTGAGGAAAAATGCCTTTTGTCACAACCTAGAAGGAAATGAACCCCTCCCCCCTTAGTAAATACAAAAAGAGAAATAGAAGAAGAATAATGCTCTTTTCCTAAAATGTGCTTTATGATAACGCTTATTTTTGTTTATTATTATTTATGTATAATAGAGTTTGAATGTACTTTATGTCATAAAAAGCACCAGTTTCGTCTAGCAATATATAATTTCTTGATGTTTTGTAAAATTGTTCCTTCAGCCCTCCCATATTTTAAAAACAAATTATTACAAATAAAACATTAAAAAGGAAAAACAAAACAAAACGAAAATTCAAAAATTTTTCCCCCAAACTTACAAAGACTGGGATTCTTTTTTTTTCTCCGCTCTCGTATTTAGAGTCCCGGAGCTTGTGGACTTGAAACAAAAAAATATTTTTTTTCTCTCTCTTTTCTTTTAACTTTCTTAAAAATCTCTAACAGACAAACACAATTATCTACCCAATGCATTGCACATGGCTCAATCAACATACATTATTTTTCAATAATAATACTTTCCATCCAAAAAAGAAAAGAAAAAACAAAACAAAGTAGGCTGTTTTTCTTCAATTCTACCCTCAATTTTTTAAGAAATGTTTTTTTTAAATTATTTGCCATGGAATTTTCTTGCTTTTTTTCTGGAGTTTGTGTATATGTGTATCAGTGGGTCAGTACTGGTACATTTGAACAGATATTGAGAGATGCTGTCACTGACTGACAAAGCCAGGCTTCAAAAAATAACTAGACTGCCATAGAGCTTATATAGCAAAAGAAAAGAGTATATGTTCATAAATATATATGTATATTATATATATGTATATATAAAGATGTTTGCAATCTCCTATAGTGATCGGCCACTGCTTTAACCAGTGATTCTGAGAAATAACACTTTACCATTCTCTATAGCTTATGTGTGAAAAAGAACCTGAATTCATGTTAACAAATTGCATAAGGGAATACAGAGGCACTTCCATAGATTAAAAAAGAAATCACCATTGTCAATATAATCCTTATGCAGTGGAACTAATTTTCTATGATGCTGAGGAGAAAGCTGCTCTCTGGCAACAGTGTTTCCCTGCAATGAAACCCACAGCTTGGCAGTCCAGTTATTTTGTGAGGTCAGTGGTTCGATTTTGTTTTTCGTCTTTCATGAGATAAGCATTCAAAAGTTTCTCTCGCACTAACAACAAATCTCAAATTTTAAAAAGGCAGTTTGGAGAACTGAAAAAAAAAAAAAAATCAAGGCTTCCCTTTATTGTGATTCAGGGTTTTGATGTGTGTGTGTGCGCAAGTGTGTGTGTGTGATTTTCCTGCTGTGACCATCACATGTTTTGTGACCGAGTTAAGCTATGCTGGGTACTATAGTGACCTCTGTGTGGTTTGGGTGCTATCAGGAAGGCCAATCAATGCAGGTCTTTGCTGGAGGTGGATATGTTCGTGAGAGATTCTTTGTTGGTGAACTGTGGTGACGGGGAAGAGGAAGAGAGGGCAGCGTAGCGACATCGATGAAGGGGGAATGGGCGGGGCGTGGTAGGGCCGCAGTGACAGCCAATCATTGTGTGGCCTGGGGCAGTGTCAGACAGACCCCCACCCCCCCAAAAAATAAACTATGATTCAACTCAGAGATCTCCCACTTTGTCCTGATGAAATGGGGGAGCGGAAAAAAGAAAATCTAAAACAGGCTTTTGTTCCACAGTTTCATCCAGTTCTTGGAACGTGGGTGTCTGGGAATGTAAACATTAAGTGTAAACGGTACTAGGGAAGAGGAGGGGAGGAGGAGGAGGAAGGGAGGAGGAGGAGGAGGAGGAGGGGAGGGGGCTTTGTCAGAACAGAGATTTGGACATCTTGGCCCTTCCTCCCTTTGTGTTCTGTAGCACGCAGCCCTGGAGAGCTGCTATCCAAGACCCCCAGTCATACTGCCACAGGCCCCACCTGTCTCACAGGTGTGATTGGCTGCCAGAGCAGTTGTCCCTGTGTACCTCTGACCCAACCAGCCAATCAGAGAGTTGTGGAGGCGCTCCTATGAGCATGTGGGAGGAGCCTGAGCGGAGGGTCAGCATTAGGATCTACTGCAAAAACCGAAACATGGATTTCTAAAGCGAGTTTAGAGTATGGTATTGTCCTGCGAATTAAAACAAAAAAGAATACGATGAAACCACAGTGAAGAAAAAAAAAATGCAAATGAAACCCAATAAAACAAACAACCATAAAAATAAAACCTAATCCAGCATAGAGATCTGCAAAAAAAATAAAAGAATGAAAAAACCCCAGTCAGGACAAATGAAAAGAGAACCTGTATTATGTAGCGGCTGATACCTTGCTGTTGTTACCCAGAGTTCCAGTTTGGGTTTGGACAGCAGGAGAGAGTCACGCTCAGTCATAGCTGCTGGCTCGCTCATGCATGCCCTATTTACTGTATAATGTAGGGAGATAAATGTCCTGTTCACCGTATCTGTTTCGTGCCCTGCTCCACAACACAACACTACACAAATGACAGCAAATACTAGACTCTCACCACACGCACTGCTTTCCAGTCTTTAGAAGTCAGCGATACTGACTTCTTCTAAAAACTTATTCTAGAGACCATTAGGTTAGTGTTTTGATAAGCATGCGTGTGTCTGCTCAAATGTGTGTATATAAATTATTATAATTTTTTTGGAGGTGAACGCTCCGCGGCGCGGCTGACGGCCGGGGGGTCGTGCGTGCGGTGATCTTGGCAGGACAGCCTCGAGTCTTCGGTACGTGAGCGGCGCTTCACCTGCTGTTTGTGTGACTGTGTGCCGTGCTCACCCAGAGAGAAGGGGAAGGTGCCAGACCTGTCTGGCCGCGGCTCGGCTGATTGGTTGGAGCGAATGTTGCTACAGAGGCATATCGCTGCAGAAAAGCTTTGTTTAATTAGTTTTTCTCTTTTAACATCGTTGCTTTTTTCCCAATGATGTGCAAAATTGCTTCTATCCCTCATTTGTTCCAATAGTGCAAGGGATGTAATTGCGAAGGCGATTAGTGTTAACGTGATTTGTCGTGGCGGGTTGCGGATGTTGCGACACATTCTTCTTCTCTTGGCCATGCTTCTGTAGTCACTTATTCTGAATTCAGCCAATCAATGTTTGACGGATAAGCCGAGATCTGTTAATTAGTGCAAGTGTCTCAACATTGAACGGTGCCACATGATTGGCTGATTAAAATAGGGTTTGGGAGTAACTTCCTGACTGCAGCAAAATGTGATGTACTGCTCATTCTCTCCAACCAATCATGGCAGGACTTGCTGTTGGACGGTGGATTATTTGAAGGGATGATGCTGAACAGCCAAAATGGCCGTGCCCAAATACTGACTGTGTTTTTTATTTTTTTATTTTCCCAATTCAAGGTTCTTTTAGAACCTTGTTTAATAGTTTTTACCATATTATCTTTTTTTTTAATCTCTCGCACATGCAGGTTTTTCGTGATTCTTCAGCTGTTGTGCCTCATTATTAAAATGAAAAGAACGGGCCGATTTTCCGGTTCATTCTGTTGCTCTCCAAGATGATCTTCTCATCTTCCTCTTCCTCTTCTGAATTTCATTTCTTTTTTAAAACTGTTTTTTTCCTCTGGGTTTTCTTTTTGCTTTGTTCATGGAGCTGAGAATATTTTCCTGTTAAAATCATGCAGGTATTTTCTGTTTTGCATCTGTGTTAGAAGGGCTGGAGAGCAGGATATTTAATTTATCTTTAGATTTTCAATACAGAATTTTTGTTGTTTGCTTCACGCAGGTCTTGTCAGAGGAACCAAGACTGTAGAACAAAAAAAGAAAAAAACAATTTAAGCAATCTATTACAATTTAGTATACAGGGTTTAGTATACAGAAAATAACATGTAGAATACTGAAGATATGATAATGCAGTGTTTTTGGGAAATACAGTTTTCCCAATATGGTCAAAAATAAAAACATTTATTTTAAATGGACTAATAGCAAGGCTCTGAGTTTCCCAAGTAAGTTTTGATTGTTATAAATGAATAATACAAGTAAAATATTATAAATTCATATTCAGCTAACAGGTAAAATGCATTATTATTAATACGCACTAACTAAAATTCAATTAATTAGAACAAATTTTCATTTTGTCACCAGAGGGCGTTCCTGTATCAGGAGTGGTGTGCAGTGTGTAGCCTACAACAGACTTGGCCTGTTTCCTTCTTGGCAAATTCAAACATGTCAATCAACTTTCTCACAAGACCCAATGTCAACGCTCTTCTTTTGACCTATTAAATCCTATATTTTTGCAATTGTAAGAAGTTGCTTGAAAATGTCATCATCATTGCAGACTAAATGTGGTACTTTTTTCAAACTAGTGAGCGTACGCAATGGCAACAATTAAAATGTTAATCATAAGAATTTTATGATTTGCAGACTCAGTTATTTGGGTTTTGTGTCACTGAGTGGACTGACAGTGTGTACCATTATCTCAAGTTGTGTCCTAAAAGTGAACAAAACTCCGCCACAATCCTCTCTCAACTGGCACAAATGAACATTCTAGAAGTCAAGTCCTGGAAACCCTCTAACTCTGGAGAAACAGCTTTTGTTTTGTTTGACTCTTGTAGGTCACAAAAAAAGTTTGTCTCTCCCTCCCTCCCTTTCGCCCTCTCTATCCCAGCAGTCACTGGACTGTTAACTCCTCCCTCTCTCCCAACTCCCTCCCTCCCTCTCTTTCTTGCTCTCTGAGAGAGTAATCCTTGGCAGTAGTGACCACCCTCTCTTCTTACACCCACCACTCCAAGTTCAAGTTCAACTGGCTATGACATCATGTCTGGTTGCTGTGGGCAACCAGACAGTTGGGACGTGACTTCTCTGAGGAGCGCACAGCTTAAACTTCTCTTTCGCTTAATTGTCTTTCCCTCACTGCTGCAGTTCCAGTATCCAGCCAGCAGAGGGCTCCTCTGCACAGCATTCATCTCTCCGGCTGCCTGTTCCAGGAGCGAAACCCTCCCTGCCTCTCACAACTTGTCTGCATTGTGTCAGAGTGTGGGTCACTTAAAGACCCTGTACCTTTCCACAGGCTTTAATTAATAAGTGTCTCTATGGAACATGAAGAGGTCAACACTGTCAACACTGCATATGCTCATTACACAGCTTGCGGTTTTCAAGCGACATTAAAGAATCTAGTACATAAAACATAGCACTTTAATGGCCAAGGTGTATAGGAAGTTTCTTGGGGGCAGTGCATTAGCGGCACGGTGTTCTTATCTCCAGGGATTTTCAGCAGGCAAATATTTTAAGAGGGTGGGCCGCAGTTTATGTTGTGTATTAGAGTAGCTCTGTGGCCGCGTTTGGGGTTTGCAAGATGACAGATTTGTTAGAAGAAGGGGGGGGGAGAGAAAATGCAAGCGAGTTGGCATGGCTGTGTGTCACCCCCTGAGTGTCGGATACATCTGTGGCCCGGCTGTAGTGAAAGAGAGGGAGGCGGGGAGAGAGAGCTAGAGAGAGAAAGAGAGAGAGAGAGAGGGGGGGTGTGTGTGTGTGTGTGAGAGAGCTAGAGAGAGAAAGAGAGAGAGAGAGAGGGGGGGTGTGTGTGTGTGTGAGAGAGAGCTAGAGAGAGAAAGAGAGAGAGGGGGGGGGGGGAGTGTGTGTGCGAGAGAGAGAGAGAGAAAGAGAGGCAGAGAGAGGGAGAGTGAGAGGGAAGGAATTGAGATTGGTTCCATGTGTGGTAGAGCTGAGCTGGCTCCAGGCAGTGTGGTTGGCTCCTAATGAGAAAAGTGCAGTCAGTAATGGAGGAGGGAGAAGACAATGCAGAGCTAGGGCAGAGCGCTCCCAAATCAACTCCACAAGTGCAAAGCCTGGTGAAGAGGAGGGGTGCCAAATACACACACACACACACACACACACACACACACACACACACACACACACATGCACACACAGGCACGTACACACACACACACATACACACACACGCACATGCAAACACACACACACACACACACACACACACACACTCGCACGTACACACACGCACGCACACACACACATGCACACTCACACAGACACACGCATGTGCACGTACACACACACACACACACATACACGCAAACACACACATGCACACATGCACACACAGACACACGCACGTACACACACACGCACACACAGACACACACACGTACACACACACACGCACATGCACACACAGACACACACACGTACACACACACACACACACACACACTCGCACATGTACACACAGACACATACACATACACACACTCGCACACGCAAACACAGACACACGCACGTACACACACACACATGCACGTACACACAAACACACACACGCACACACAGGCACACACACACACACATACACAGTCAGAAAGAGAAAGAGAGCGATGGGAGTAGGAGAAGAGAGAGGGAGAGAGGGAGAGCAGCGAAATGGAAAAAGAGAAATGGAAGAATACTTGACTTTTGCCCATTTATTTATTTATTTAAAAATGTTGCGTAACAATATTATTTTAAAAAATATATATTTTTCACAATAACACGACCCAAATTCCATCGCTACTCTGGTTAAACGATCAAATGGAGGTGAAAATATTTACTGACTGCACTTTTTTAAAAACAATTAAAGAATTTGAAAATCACTATCATAATTGTCCACTGCATGACTTACAGTATATACTTGTACCACATACCAAACACGCAACCTGCCCACATAATTGACCTTTGCATAATATGCAAATTTTTGCCTAAGGTGTGCAGAGACAATTAAAACTCTCAAGCTGTGAACCCGTGACCTCATTATAGCATTAAGGTCCATACCACAACAAAGAACACGATCAAACACATGATCAAACATGTAACTGTACCTGTTTATAACATAACTCAAGCCCAAAAACAACACTTGCACATCACAATAAACCCTATTCTTTCCACACAGCATAAAACAGACTATACTTAAGTATTTAGTCTAATCACTTCCTTCAACACAAGTAAATGAACGGGATCAACCCGTAGATCCAGAAACTCCCCCTCGACAGAACAGACAGCCCTCCCCGCTGCTTCAGTTTCTCCACCTTTTTTTATTGTCTAAAGCTAAACATTTTGTTTCCAATGTATTCAGCTAGATTTACACAGTACATTCGGAGGTAGTGCACAACGGATATGGAAAACTATCACACCTCCAGCGGGTGATCTCCTACAATGGGTAGCACTCTACCTTTGCTGTGCCAGGTGCCTATTTGAGACTATAGCTCCGTTTGGAACATGGCATTACTGGTATTATGAAATTATAATGGCAATCTCCTTCTTTTAAAATGTTGCCACAGGATTTGAAACCCCATCCTTACCTACCCCTAGCCTAACAGTACTCAGAATCTGGGGTGTGTAAACGTGCTAGAAAGTTAAGCTCACTGTACACCAGAGGTGGGCAATTCCGTTCCTGGAGGGCTGCTGTGTATGCAGATTTCCAATTCCACCAATTAGAATAGTACTGAGCCCATATGAGAACAGACAGAGCAGAGGGAGGGAGGGAGAGAGGGAGAGAGGGAGGGAGGGAGAAGACGATGGGGCAAATGAGTGGTGCTGCAGGGAAGCTTTACTGGCTTAGCGTTAGCGACAGGGGGACACAGTGTTAGAGAGGTCTGAGTTCGAGTCCGTTAGCGACAGGGGGACACAGTGTTAGAGAGGTCTGAGTTCCAGTCCGTTAGCGTCAGGGGGACACAGTGTTAGAGAGGTCTGAGTTCGAGTCCTACCTGCGTCTGCTGGGGGATGTTCAGAAAGTTGTTGTCCCGTGATCCGATGCTGACAAACCTGTTGGGAGCTGTGGAGCCTGGCGAGGAGTATGCTACACACACACACGCACGCACACACACACAGGTACACACACACACACACACACACACACGCACGCACACACACATACACACAAACGCACACAAACACACACATCCATACGTACACAAACAAACACACAGACACAGAGCTGTCAGTCAAAACTACCCGGCACATCACCAGTGCAACTCAAAGCAAACACGCTACATTGTTGCCACTGGGATTTGTGTCACTATCAGTATCATATTTATTTGAAAATGACGACAGCTGCATTATTGCTATTATCATAACAGGCTGTTTCTCACATCACCCTTATCAGCTGACTGTTATCAATGATCAACGATTGTTATCTCCAGCAGGTGGTGGGCAGAGATTGCATGACTAATGCAGACCTAGGGTTACGTGTACACCCCAGAGATTGAAAATGGACTGAGAGGGAGGGGTGGGTTGTACAGGTCATATTCTCCCATGACCCCCTCCTGCCTGCCAGAGTGTTTGAATGTAATCCGTTTGCTGCTCTATCAGGGTCAGCTATGTATGTGCGCTTTTGCACCATGGGGGGGGCGTATAGTATGTACCAGGATGAAGATGTGGGGAAGAATACGCTCTGTGGGAGGTATAGGAGCATATTTACTCCGGACTACATGTCCCAGGGAGAGCCAGGAGCTGCAAGAAGCGCAAACTTAGGGCAGTTGTGTTCACTGGACTCCGATAGCAGATTAATCCATTGAGAGACTGTCTCCATTATATACCGAGACTGAATGAGGGGTGAGTTGGGGGTGGGGGTGAGGGAAATGGTGTGTGTGAGAGCATGTGTGTATATGTATGTGTGTGTGTGTGCGTGTGTGTGTGTGTGTGCATGTGTGTGTGTGCGTGTGTGTGTGCATGTGTGTGTGTGCGCGCGTGTGTGTGTGTGTGCATGTGTGTGTGTGCGTGTGTGTGTGTGTGCGTGTGTGTGTGTGTGCATGTGTGTGTGTGTGTGTGTGTGCATGTGTATGAGAAGTCAGGTCAGTGGGAGGGAAGGGCAGTGACAGTAAAAAAAAAATGGAAACACATTCCACTGACTAATATTAATAAAATAATTAAAAATGAATTTAAAAAACATTCGCTTGGTGAGGAGGGGGTAAAATATAAAGCAAGCAACAGATAACAAAGAATAAAATTCCAAAAAAAGATTTAAAGAATAGTGACAAAAGACAGAAAAGGACACAAGTGCTCCATCCAGTGCCCCTCTCATGGTGGGTGAGAGAAACAGGTGCCTTTCCCATCGCCCGACTCACCCCATCAGTGGAAACGCCCATTTACTGAACGCACAGGCAAGCACACCCCAACGTTTGGCTATGCTGATCGTATCTGATCTCAGCTCATTAAATGTCTGCCCTAAATTCAATTAATCAACATGTTTAGAGATGTGATCGCGTTTCCGATGAATATTTTTCCTTTTTTTTTGTTGTTGTCAGATTTGTGTGGAAGTGGCAGGGGGATTGTGGGTAAGTGGGGCATGAGGTTTTGGAGTCCACGCCAACTGCCCTAAATTTGTTCCTTTCAAAACCACAAATTAAGAATAAGAAAAACAGCTAAAGAAAAGAAAAAAAGAAAAGAAAAAGGAGGTGTGGGATTTGACTGTACTGCCTCTCACACAGGCTCATTTCCCTGCTCGGTTTCAATTTCAAACAGAGTGGCAGCAGCAGGACGCTGTTTCCTGTTTATAATCACTTTGTTTTTTCCTATGATCGGGAACAAACGAAAGAAGCAAATCAGAATGAAGCTACGCCCCCTCGTGCGCCCAGGGATGGGGATGAAGTGGGGAACAGGCCCGCTTCCGGAATGCTGTCACGGGCACGGGATCCTTTTTGCGGAATGGCTGTCTATGGGAATGGATCTGGATCTCAGCAGGGTGCTGTGGAATATGGGGGGAGGGGGTGAGGGGAGGGCGGTAAACCTGTCCCTGTATAACTAACAACCCTGAGAGAATGTTGGGGTCCCAGAGAGTGAGGGTTTGGTCTGGTTGACAGAAGGTGGGGTGGGGCTTGGGGGGAGATTGAATGGCTGGATAGCTAACGGGGTTTCCAGTTTGGTTCAGTTTCTTTTTTTTGTTTGTTTTATCTCTATGAATTTTATTTTGTTTTGGTCTGTGGCGCCACTTACACGGAGATGCGGGCGAGGTGAGTCCGCCGTCAGGGGGTGTGCTGCATGGTTTAGAGTCGGGCATGGGGAGAGGCACTGGGCGGGCCACTGGGGGAGGTGGAGGCAGCAAGAAGGAGCCCGGCATTTTGCTCTGGCCGCTCCCGTTTGGCTGCGGACAACACAAACAGGGTCAGGGCGACAGTGACAACTCTCGCTCGGCAAGAGGAATGCAGGCAGGGCGGCTCCGAAAAAGCACACTCGGAAAAAGCCACGGAGATCCGACTCTCAAAAAAATCTAACTCAACCAAAAAAGCGCACCGAAAACAATGGGGTACTCTAAACAGAGATGTGGAAAAAAAAGAAAAAAAAAGAATACCAGTGAACTGAATAAACGAGGGGTAAACGGGAAGTGAACGAGGAGTAAGGGGGCAGAGAATGGAGAAACTGGTTAGTGTGTTTTGCAGGGATAAGGGTGCGAGGATGAGCACACTGTTGGTGCACAAAAAAAGGCGGGAAAAAAAAACAAAGCACGTAACCGAAACGAAACATAATTTCAAAAACATGGACAGTAAACATAAAGTTGAACTGTGTCATTGATTGTGCAAGTTGGCGCTAATGATTACGTAAGAAGTGAGCGGACGGCAGCCGAAACGTTAACTAAACCAGCAAAAAAAACAAAAAAAAACAGACCAAAGTTCTGATCAGAGAGAACGGCCTGAACGACAGGAAGAAGAAGAATCCAACCGACTGAAAACTCTCCATGATCTGTGTGACGTGACTGTCACACTTTTTTACCGGTGAAAATCCACATGGTTTTTCTGGTTTTCTTCCATATATCTCTGGCGAATTCTGATGTCTAGGGCTCTGTGGATTTTTGATTTTAAGAGGTTTTTTAGGGTCACAGAGAGAATTGGGAAGGGGGCAGGGGGTGGCCGTGATAGGACTGGTCTCTGTTCCATGTTCTACGGGTTAGTTGTTTGGTAGTTTGGAATTATTATCTGCATTGTGACACTTTGGAAGAGAATGCATACAGTAGAAGCACAAAATGTAGTAGCTCTATGTAGATGTGTATTTGCCAGTGTACTGCAGTACTATCTATGAGAATGTCACATGTTATGTACCCTACACCTCAATGCTTCTCACATTCACTTTCTCTTGCGCTTGTCTTGAAGAATTCTCTCTTCAATAATATTCACATTCTAACAGTCCTACCACAGTACTGGGTCCTACAGAAAGCCAATGGAGTCTACTGAAGTCTTAGTCACAAAATGAAGGCCGTGCTTTCGGGCCAAGCAAATAAATAAGCTATGCTCTGCAAAAACATTAATCTAAAACCAAGTTTCCAAAACCAAACGGAAGTACCCTTTGGGTCACTGGGTCATTGATTCTCTATATATCTGTGCAATTTGGTGACAAAGGTCAAAACCTTTATCCACTGTTTTCCTTCTTTATCAACTGCACTCCTGATACAGCCTGTGGCTACGTGCAAATCATGTATTGAAAGCTTTATTTATCCTAAGATTGCTCTGCTGTCTATATCAGTGGCAATATGAAAGCATTTTGTGTGTTCCGCATTGGCATGTGAGTGGTTTTGTAAGTATGTGTGCGTGTGTTGGAGTTTGTGCACATTGTCCATTGTATGCATGTATATGTGTGTGTGTGTGTGTGTGTGTGTGTGTGTGTGCATATTTGACCTGTGCTTGTGCTTCAGTGTTTATGTGCTTCAGTGTTTGTTTGTGTGTGTGTGTGTGTGTGTGTGTGTGTGTGCGTGCGAAAAAACTCCTCCCTTGCCCTTACCTGTGCGCTGGGCTGTCCCGAGCCATCGGAGCAGACAAACTGCACAAACTCCTTTAGGGGGTCTTGTCCGGGATGGTGGTGGTAGCGGATCGTGGGGTGGGTGAAGTAGGGGCTGGACTGCTGAATGATGGAGGGGGAGGGAAAGTGCAGGGCCGAGGCTGAGGCACGGGGGCTCCCTGGGGGAGACATACGCAGTTAGTGGAGTCTACCTCAAACAAGTCGCCAGTACGACCACAGTGCTGATGCAAACCTGTGATGTGATGACATCCACTGTACCCATAAGCATACACTACATGAGACAACACGACAAACACATCCCTTCACCCAATAAAACAGCACCTGTGACTTACAGGATGAAAAGGCAGACGACTGACAACTTCCACAAACATTTTCCAATTTGGATGGAAAAGGAAGTCACATTTCTCAAGGGCGTATAAGGCACAAAGCGCTCGCTGTATTCAAATGAGGAGAGTTATTGAGGGCTGTTAGCAACATCTGCTCTGATTTGTGCACATAAATAACCCGTCTGTATTTGTCTCTCTATCAGGCAACCTCTGCATGGACACACATATTATGTCACTGTCTCACACGCAGACACACATGTGCACACAACGCCTGCATGCACATATACACGTGTGCAGTTACACAAGATTAGCATAATCACACAGCCTAAGAAGTACTGCATATTGCATTGTGTGCTTGGTGGCGTTCAGTCTTTGTGTGTTACGGCTGTGATGTTCTCTCCGGAACATGACAGCGCTGCATCATGGCAAAGGAAAATAAACACCACAGCAAAGAATTAAAAAAGACACACAGACATCAGTGACAGCTAGCTGAAATTAGAAGTACAGGATCTTTGTCTGTGCGCTGTACGGTTGGCGGCATTCTCAGGCGCCTCAACAATTTGGCACTCAAATAAGCAAGCTGAGCTGTGAGGGTTTTCTGTATGTGTGTGTGTGTCTGTCGCATGTACGCACGCATACTGTACGTACGCAGGTGTCTTCCGCAAGGGAGAATTCTGTAATAATGTCTCGCAGAGAAAATAGGGGTCTAAACCAGACCCCTCTGTGACAACTGTGAAGTATGCTCATGGATTCTGGGATTGATTGACACATTGGATAAATACTTCCTTTTTGCATGCATTCGGTGCGTAATGGGATTGTGCAGCTCAGTCTGTGCGTCAGTGACTCTCTCTCTGCTTTGTGTCATCGGGGTGAGTCCTGTACCTCCCCCCCCTAGGTGTGTCAGCCCCAGCTGTGCCCACCAGCCTGCCAGCCCCACTGACATGAGGGCAGCTTACTCCCTGACTAGCAGCATTTCAGGACCCTAAACCTTAAGCATTTTCTGTCCCTCTCTCTCTCTCCTTCCCTGATTCCCCCTCTCTCTTTCCCCTTCCCAGATTCCCCCCTCTCTCCCTCTCTCTCTCTCTGTCCCTCTCTTTCTCCTTCCCTGATTCCCTCTCTCTCCCTCTCTCTCTCTCCTTCCCTGATTCCCCCCTCTCTCCCTCTCTCTCTCCTTCCCTGATTCCCTCCTCTCTCTCTCCCTCTCTCTCTCTCCCTCTCTCTGTCCCTCCTCTCTCTCTCTCTCTCTCTCTCTCTCTCTCCTTAATCTCATTAGGAACTGGGCCAGGGCCAAGCTCACCAGGGTGCCAGGCAGTTCCGTCCTTCTTTTGCACACACACACCCTCTCACACACACACACACACACACACACAAACAAACACACTCACTTATACTCTCTACACACACATACAGTATATGGAAGTACACATATGCACGTCTACATGCATACACAGCACACATAAAAAATATAAACCATTTTTACACTATTTACTGCAAGTAATAAAATTCAGAGAACTTCTCTGGGGGCAGTTTGGCACAGGACTGATCTATTCCAGAAATTTCCATCCCAAAACAATGTCCGTTGGCATAAGGCATGCTGTCTTGTTAAATGAATAATAACATGCCGTTGGGAATATGATGCAAACTCACGAGTTCAAAATCATGAGTTTAAAGTAATAAATTTAAGGTGTTTACTTTTAACATAAAACCATTAAATCCGCCCACCCCAAAGTACACAATGGACTAGTACACAATAAACAACTATATCCAAGCTTGGGAATGGAAGGACGGTACCAACGGTAACGGTCAATTCTACAATCCCTGGGAAAGATGATCACTGACAAATTCTGTAGGCCTACATTATTACGTTTTATCTTCTGACCAAAACTTTAGTGCCCATGGATCACACTAGCATTTTAGCTAAGTCAAGATATGCACCAAATGCTTCAAATTAGCTAGTATGACTGAATATTTTGGCCAGGGGTCAAAGATACAGTCTGTCTTTTCTCTGAGAATAATATCTTCCAGTTTGAATTCTATTCAAGGAATAATTTCAGGCAAAACAGAAATGCTGCAAGTCACAGAGCAGAAACTACGAACCGAAGCAGGTTTACTTGATAGGTTTCTGACAGATGGGATGCATATTCCTGAGAAAACCAGGATTCTGTGGGAGCTTTTGTACGAGAGTCTTAAGGTGTGACGCTCCATTCTGGCTCTCAGTCCAAGATGGGGGGATCAATCAAAAAGAGCGAATGCTTGTTTGGAAAAAAGTAGGCTGTCTAACTCTGCAGTCATCACAAAATGATAAAATAGTCAAGACAGCACAGCCTGTTATGTGATAGTCTGTCACATCAGTGACAGTGTCTATAAAAGGAGCAGTATGCATGCTGACGCCTGTTGTGTGCAGTGGCTTAGCCTCCAGTTTTGCAGATAACAAGGCTCTAGTACTGTATATATGCTATAGAAACACATTGGGGATCTATAGCTTTAAATGACATTTACTTCACCGAGAGAAACTTTTCACACCTATTTAATTTCATCATATGATTTTTTGCAGGCCCATGGGGATGCAGAAGCTACAGGGACACATACCACAGGCCCATGTGACTCCTCAGACAAGAAGACCAGAAACAGTTAATCCTGTACATGTGACTGTCAAACAGGTCCAACACAAGAATGTGCTCAGTGATAGAGGGCAGACAATGGGGGGTGAATGAGTAAAGTAAAGGGGAGGAAGAAAATGAGAGAGAGAGAAAAAGAGAGAGAGAGAGAGAGAGAGAGAGATACACGATGAACAGGATCAGCTGGAGAATGAGGCTGTTTGCCACACTGACTGCACCCTGAACACCAGTGCTGTATGCAGCGCTGAACAGGACCTCAGCCAAAATGCGTGTAGCACCACGAGCAAAACTCCGTCTGTACACCCCTGTGCACTCTGCATATTATTAATTATCTAAACATAGGAGACCAGGCTTAGCGAGCGCTGTCTGATTGTGTAACAAACGTACTCTTGTAGCCTAGCACAGATCCTGTGCAAGTCCTAGCTGATCAGAAACAAGCTGGGTTCTATGGGTGCAATTCCAACAATATACACTTGACCTGATCCAGCTGATTTGAGCTAGCAATCTAGCCCTAGTTAGTCGGGCAGGAGAGCCCTGAGTGAGCTGTAAAAACAGAGCAGCTGAGAGCTGTTCTGTTGGATTCTGGCCACGCCCCGTTCCCTTTCACACAACAGCAGTGCCAGTGGGAGCACTGGGAGTAACTGGGAGGACAAGAGGAGGAGGAGGAGGAGGAGGAGCAGGATCTCACGACGCAGGGGAGCTAACGCACAAACTAGGCCGACTAATTTTGAGGAAACAAAAAAGTGGGTGAAAACACGGGGTGATGGGATCTGGTGTGCTTCTACCTCTTGCCTTTTTTCCCTCTCATTTTGTAATGCGAAAGGTGTGAGGGGGGAGGGCTTTAATCCGATTTCAGACACACCCAGCAGCCCTGTGTTTTTTGTTTTTCGTCCCCTCTGCACCCCCCACCCACACCTCTCCCCTCCGTGTCGGGTCTCACCTGGTCTCACGCCCGCCAGCACTGGCAGCGGGTGGTGGGTGAACGCCATGCGGGGCGACCTCGTCTGAGCCGACAGGGCGCTGAAATCGAACTTTCCCGGCTTCTTAAGAGAACCAGGCGAGGACAGTCCTGGCAAAAATGGATCAACAAATGGCAGAACAAAGATGTGTGTTTAATTCACAAGCTCTGGATTTGGCTGATTTTTAAAAATGCACTTATTAGATTTTTTTTGATGGAAGTTCATTGATCTGATTATGATAAAAAAATCAATGGATTGCTTCATTGATTGGCACGTCTATAACTTTCCCTTTCTCCCGTATTACGTCTTGATCTGGGTTTCTCAACTCCAGTCCGATGGATGGTATCGGAATGTAATCCAATCAGCATCTCATCATGTTTGTTTTTACAATCTTTGGTTTTACAGTCCAGTTGGCTCTTTTGCACCAAATCTCCAGAATTATTGACTGCTGGATAAAGATGGAAGGGTTCGGATTGGACGGTTTTCGAATGTGAGAACAGCCAATGGGGCGGCAATGGAGTTGAGAAACCTTGTCATGGTCCACCTCCTCCGTGTTCAGTATCTTCTTTCTTTCTGTCTTTAATTCTCCTTCTCCTCGCCATCCCCTCCCACACAACCTCCCTCTCATAATCACAAGGACACAGCTGAAGGATTGTTGGGTTATGTTTGCTCATCTGATTGTCTGTTGTGTGCCGTCCTCCCTCCAGGTCCACACAAAGTTCTGCTGAACGCTACAGACTAATGGCAAACACAAATGGATCAGGCTTCATGTGGTCATCAGGGAAGTTAAGCATCTCCATCCCGGCCTTATCGGCGGTACTGAACATGTCTTAAACTGACAGTCATCAACAAAAGCGCTCGAAAAGAGCTCAGCTTGTCTTTCTTGAGATCCTGTGATTATATTAATGCACGGCTCCATCTCATAATACTGAAAAAAACGAAACTAAAAACACTCAAAAGTGTTTAGTTGCTTCAACTGGGCCAGTTCTGATGGGGTCTTCATGTTCAACACAACTGTTGTACACTCGAACCCGACACTGCACCATGAGCACAATCCTTCTCCTCCAACAGTGAGCCACTCATCACATTAAGCAATACAAAAAGGACGTTAACACTCCACACACTTCACAAAGAAGCTCATTAAAGACCACATCCTCTTAACAGATGGCTCTATTAAACGTGGCCTTTTTCCTATCTGTCGATCTCTCAGTCTCTCCCTCAAGATGAAATAAAAATTCAAATCAGCTTTACTGACATGAAGGATGCAGGGTGTTGTATTGCCAGAGTGGTCTTTTTCTATCTATCTATCTATCTAGAGTCTATCTATATAAGACACAAAGGCATATCTGTGTAAAAAAGTGGAGATTTACACCATCCCTGTCCCAATCTGGGCCGCGCTGCCTACAGTCTGGTTATGATGGCGCTCCATTCAGAAATAGCAGATACAGTATGGACACACCAGCTGTTCCGCCGGAGCGCCAAGCAGACGGTCTACCGCCAACGAGCGGGGAAGGGAGAGAGAGAAGAGCGGGAATCATGTGGGAGAGGTGAGAAGAAGCGAGGGAGTGCGAGAGCGGAGGAATAATCTGCTCATTTCTAACACCATATCAAAAGTGTCTTCCCCGTTCTATAAATGCTGAGTGAGGTTACCTTCTCTCATAGTAAGCGCCTGCGATATTCTTCAGAGGCTCACACCTTTCAAGATTAAGGGACAAGGATTCATCATTCTTTTGAAAAAGCAGTGAGATGAGAGGAAATGGAATTAGAAAAAAAAGCACTGCATGAAATCGACGCAGAACAAAACACCCCCACACAGACACATAGGCCGACACAGGAAGGCTGGAATAGTTTAAAATAAGTGCTCAACATGTAACGTTTGCCTCATGTGAAATCCTTGAGGAGAACAGTTGTTAATTTCTAATTATGTGTTCCCGGTTCAATGTTTTGGAGACAGTAGGCTGAGTGTTGCAGTGGCAGCATTAAATCCCATTTGTCTGCAAAAAAGAGGCTGTATGGTTGGAGCTGGGCATGTGTGAGGAATCATCAATATAGAAAATGTGTGGGTGTGTGTAAACGTACTGTTTAAAAGAGTTAAATCTTCAGTGGGAAGTGGGAGTGGATATGAGAAATGTTATTTTATTTAAATGAACATTTTAAAACAGCACCTGAGGCTTAATAAGCATGTGTATAATGCACTGTAAAAAAACTTTTAAAAAAACTAAAACTAATAATAAAAAAAACGATTATAGCATTTTGGAAAACCTTAAAAGGCATTTCACCCCAATCATCCTCTTAGCACTATCTGTTGCCAGAAATGCTCACAAATGAGAGTGAAGTGGAGGGAAAGAAGATGTAGAAGAATAAGAGTGCTGTGGTGAGCAGATTGAGCTGCAAAAACCCCACTGATTCCAGCACCATAGAGACGACCAACAACACCAGCTGTGGAAGCTGCCAAGCCCAGCTCTTCCTCTCAAATCACACCGTCCCCATATCTCCCATTGGTCAAGGAATGAAGAGCACTCGTAGAACTCGTAAGTACAGTCACACACACACACACACACACACACACACACTTACACACACACACACACACACACACACTTAAACAAAAACACATACGCATGCAGATAAACACACAAATTACGCACATTAGGGAAGCCCATTGAGAAAGACAAAAAAATAGCTTGCCTACAGTGTGTGTGTGTGTGTGTGTGTGTGTGTGTCTGCTGTTCAGAGAAAAGGGAGGACGCTGGGAAAGTTATACCCTCACTACCACTCTCACTACTTGAGTTATATGGACATCTTTTATAAAAGGGCGGACTCTGAAATAAACACATTTGAAAGTATAAAACGAGTGTGGAGAATAAATCGGACAGACAGATGTATTATACATTAAAATAATATACTGAACATGGGCCTCAACGACCAGGAGCGCTCTGAGTGCATCCATATGCTGAGGCAGGCCTTTATGTGTTAAAGCTGACAGCACTCACTCAGGGCGTTCAGTCTGTGTGTGTGTGTGGGTTTGTGTGTGTTTGTGTGTGTCTGTGTGGATGTGTGTGTCTTTGCAGTGAGAACATGCTTTCTCTATTCGTTTCCCAGTATACCACCTGGCCAACTAGCAGCCAAGCAAATACTCCCATGAACCTCCATTCTGGCTACACTAATAAGCAGGCCGTCACATGAGCTTCTGGCTGCCAGAAGAGTACATCCCTCTCTGCACTCACACACGCTTGAATTCTCCGATAAGAAAAGACAAAAACGCACGCACGCACGCACGCACGCCAGTTGTCAGTAGCCAGCTGCAAGACATCTTTAATTGAAACTTTTTTTTGGCTCTTGCTTTGGTTCCGGACTCATACACACATCTTAATTATTTGTTTACTTTTGCACTTTTAAGTAAATATTTTCTGCAGCTGGCTGCAAAAACTACAGACTACAGATGAGTAAAATCTCTGGGGGTATGGCATACTCGCAAAGACAAAAACCACACAGGTACTGAACACTTCACACCCTCAAGCTCCAAACACCAGCAGCCCCACACCCAAATCCCATGTTTCTTAATCATTTTCAAATCATTAGAAAAAAAAAAATGTGGCTCTTTGATTCTGACCCACCCACCCCCACCCCCCCAGCAGAACAGATGTCTTCTGTAACCCAGCAGCTCCCAGTTCTGCAGACGCACAGAGGCACCATCTGGGACTGAAGCTGAGATCTCCTCACCAGGCATGCGAGTGTGTGTGAGCTGAGCGTATGTAAGTACGCGTGCGTTCGCGAGTACGCGTGCGCGCGTGTGTGTGTGTTTTGCAGCCGGGATGGGAGGTATGGACAGACGGCACACCTGAGTTCTTTTTTGTTTGTTGCCTTGTTTGTTTACGCGCGCGCTCCTACGTCGGCCATCTTTTTTTCAGAGAGGAATCCTCTGCAGAGTTTCAGCTCTGACTGGTGGGAACGTTCCCGTTCCTCTGCCATTTCACATACTAAAGTGGGCCACACTTTCCTCCTCCTACTCCCTGTGGGATCCAACGCCTTCGATTTACAAGAACAGAGACCACGTTTTTCAAGCGCTAGTCAAGCGGCTCGTTTTTTTTTTCTTTTTATAAAATGAATTGCAATGGAATGAATTAGAACATTTCACTCCACGTTTTGCCACTTTACACGCTTCCTTGGTAATTGCGAGACATGTGAGAGAACACTCAATAGCATAAATAGTTATCCTTATGAAAAATATTTTTATGGACTGTAATGAATCAAAGTAACTGTCTAAATAACTTTGGGGGGCGGGGGGGGGGGGGTGCAGAAGGTCTGGTCTTTTTTCTGTGGGGGATTCTACATTTTCTTTCAATTAGTGAGTGAATAAGAGCTCAGGACAATAGCCAGAGATTAGCACTTATTATCTACATTACTATTTCAAATTAGGCTACGCAGCATCACCTGATACACCTGCAGGGGGTACCGTCTACTCTCCAGGGAGATGCTATGTCTGTCTATGCGCTCAAGTTACATACACTAATTTAAATGTATAATACCTACATGTAAACATGCATACAAATATAATATGTACACTATGCTTTGAAGCTGACTCATTGACTGGCAAGAGCTTGCACAGCTTCTGGGACATACTGTAGATGCCCATGTCCAAATGAAGTGCAATAGAAGGACATTTCTCATACTTGGCAATAATGTGGTTAGGCGCCCTGTGATGTGACAACGCTAATCTGGAATGAGAAGAATGTTCATACCATAAACCATAGCCATATTTACAAACGGCCTTTTCCAAACTGTGTTAAAGCGGTGAACGTGGCAGTGCTATGGACTGTCATAATTAAAAACAGTGCTACTGAGACATCGTACAGTACTGTATATGTAAAACTGAACAGCGGAACATAGGTGAGCTACTGGGCTAACAAAGCAGATCAAACCATAACCAACAGCAGAGAGCAATCCATGGTAACAGGCACCATTCATCACAACACCACAAAAAAGCAAGTGGAAGAGAAATTGATGGAGCAAATCTAGCTTGGAGATATATGAAGATGTAGATATAAAAATTCAAGCCAGCTATGATTGAGATATATGAGGGTAATGTTTTCTAACCATGGTAAGGAAACTGCACGCCGTCGTTTTCGTGTTTAATCTTCCTCTCCTGCACATTCGCCAAATGGTGCTGCACTGAAAGTGGAGAAGGGCATTGTTAACAACAGGGGAGAGAGAAGACAAGGGGAGGAATATCTGAGCATGGGGTGAGGGTAACATCAGTGGCATTATGGGTACGTTTCAAAAGGACCAAAATGAGAAACACACATCTATCTACAGATATATAAAGAGATAATTGTTACGTGAAAGATTTCATTCATATTCAACGAACTGATGAGTGATGTTCGCAGGTGATTACGTAATGCTCTCGCCTGTTGATCACATGATCACAATCCCTGAAACTGCCAGGTGTCATGAAGACTGGATGAAGGCTTGCACTGTACATACAGTACGGTGTGGAAGCGGAACATTCAGGGGCTGTGGCGTTACCCAGGCATCAGTTTCCATGACAGTTTTTCCACTCAAAGGAAACAGGTGTAAGTCAGAGGAGACTAATGGAGTAGGTGGTGGGACATTTTGGCATGATCCTTACAGACAGGACAGGATATGCACCGCCCCTTTTTTAACTAGTAAAAATAAAAGTCCATCCAATTTGAATCAAATGTGTCCTTATAAATTAAACTAGCTAGCTTGCTAAATGCATGTAAACCAAACTATTCTGGAAAACTCCTGCTATTTATTGTTTTTGCTCAAATATTACTAATTACAAAGCGTCCTCAAATGATCAGCTTATCTTCAAATATAATAATAGCCAAAGCCTGTATTATCTACCTAGCTTGCTAACTAGTATACATGACACAGATGTAATGCGTATACTAAATACTGTCTATCTATGCACTATACAGAATTCAGGAGAACGTGTGCATCTAAGTGTGTTACAAGAAGACAAATGCAATCTATTTTACATGAAGAAAGCTGTACGATGAGGAAAATGAATAGATTTATTAATTAAATTCTTTGTTGGTCAATTTTTAACCACCGTTGATTCTGGCCTGATATTTATTTGTGTTGAAAGCATTGCCATGGAAACTGATGATTGGGAAACATGATGACAATGACGGAGAACATAATTTCTGTTTTGAATATTAACTGTGATCACCACCTACCTGACGGAAAATATTGGATTATTTATTTTCACAGATGTTGTGCTAGTGGTTGAATGGTTAACCGACTATAAAACTGTATAAACTCCATCATATAAAACGGAATCTACATAAACTGAATGCAACACACGGATAGTTAAACTGCATGTTCCATTAAATAAATAAAATCAATGACTGTACTGTCTTATAACCAATAAAATATAGTGGGACAGACATTCCAGAATATGAGAAACACTAAGGCCTTTCCCTGGCAAACAGACCATCTCTGTATAATCCAGCACAGCCAGCCTTTTAAGAAACTCAGCTGTCTTTCCAGCTGTTGGTGCAATTAACTTTGGGTACTGCTATTGATTTTTAAAGGAAGATAGCATTTTATCTTCCTTTATTATTTTTGTTCCAAAATTAATCCAAATATAATGCCCAGATAATCCACGTCACAGAAACATCCTAATGCATTATAATACGTCTTATGGTGCATTGGCCTCTTCCAAATAACCATGAGAAAGTTTGATTTGATTCCAAGCATTAAAGTGAGTCATGCAATTAGAATGATTTATAGGATCTGTCATTTGGTAACTTTGGTGACACACCCTTAACCCACATCTCCATGGTGCTCAACCAGCCACAAATCAACATCTAAACCTTTCATGGGTTAACTTGACCAAAGAAGAATTCTGAGACCAGAATAAACATAACATATAGGCATCTGTAATTAAATAATCTTAGTTAAAAGTTAAAATCAGATGATATATCAGAAAAAATAGGTTGTAGCAAGGTACATGTACAGTCAAGCCGGAAGGTCTGAATACCCCTTTCACCTTCTCCACATTTTATTACATTACAGACATATTCTACAATAGATTGAGTTCATTTTTTGTCTCAAAATTCTACACAAAATAGCCCAAAGTGAAAACATGTTTTTAGAAATTTTTGCAAATGTATTAAAAATCGAAAACTGAAATCTCTCATTTACAAAAGTATTCATACCTTTTGCTTTAACATATTTTTAAAGTATCATATTTAATATTTGGTTGCATATCCTTTGCATGCTGTCACTTCCTGAAGTCTGTGACCAATCAACATCAAAAGACTCTCAATATCTTATTTTCAGGTACTGTTACAAGCGATACTATAACCTCTCTGCATTTGAACTGATCTCTATGAGAATTGGGGGGTGAGACTAGATTCAGCTGTAAATTACACTGGTACAGTATGGAACACATGACTGGCGAAATGGCTGTACGTCATCAAGGGTCTATTCACTTTGTCATTATGGGCTATTTTGTGTAGAATTTTGAGACAAAAAATGAACTCAATCAATTGTAGAATATGTCTGTAATGTAATAAAACGTGGAGAAGGTGAAAAGGGTATTCAGACTTTCCGGCTTGACTGTATATAGATGCTATTCCCACAGCTGCCAAAGATACCTACCTTGCCACACCAATGTCTCACACAGACACACACACACACACACACACACACACAAAGCAGGAGAGCAGCAGCTCCTCACCAATTCATTCAATTGGATTCGTGCTGTAGGCCAGCAGTCAATTTGGGAAAATTACAAACTTGACAGGCTACCCTGTGCAGTCTTATCCTGCATAAGTCTGGTAATCAGAGAACGAGTGAAGAAATCAGCTAATGGTGAACAAATATATCTCTCTGTGCTTGCTCTACACTGGCTAACACTCAGATTTCAAGGAAAAAGAGGTTACGATACAAGGGGAATGCAGACACTCAACCCCAAATAATACAAGCTCTATGCTCAAAGCATATATATATATATATATATATATATATATATATATATATATATATATATATATATAAAACTTTATGATTCACAGTTAATCCCATACACCTTCAAGTACTACAACTTCAACACTAACATCTACATACTTTATATAAACAAATAAATTGAGTATACATTCACTGTGTTGTAAACATGCGATTGTTCTGTAAATTACAGGTGAGCGCTAACATGTAGCTGTGGTGGAGAGCACTGTTGACATCCCTGGGTGGTGATGGAGCTGGGGTGGGTGGGTTCTCTCTGGGGTAGCACAGTCTAGTCCATAAGAGGTTGCCAGAGTCTCTTACCTGCGTCCACATCGTTTGGCCAGCCGCTGGACTGAGAGCTGCTGGCCGCAGGCGAGCGGCCAGTATAGAAGACATCGTCCACCGGGCTCTCCATTTCACTGTCGTCAATAGACTTGCGCTTATTGGAGCTGAGGAGAAGACAGGCACCAGGTTACCTTCCTCTAAAACTGCACGCGTGAGCAGTCACCGCTCACACACCCCCGCACCAAATCGACAACAATTTAGCGCCAGAAAAGTCCACACCAAAAAAACAATGTGCTCTGGAATGTGCATGGAGCAAACGGGTGGCAAATTTGAAAAACACCCTCTATGCAATAACAGGCAATGGAAATTAGGTCAAAACTGAACCCGATTATGCAACAGTCCAAGATAAATAGTCAAGAGAAGCAAGGCACTGATGTTAAAGAGTAACAAAGCACTAAAACCACATATTTTAGATGAGAACTGATACATTTGGTTTTTTCTAAGTATTACTGATCCTGGTTCAAATCTTCACAAATTACCGCAGTCAGTGCAAAAAGGCATAAACTTTAAGAATCTGGCTCTAGTGGAAAAATGTTAGGTACTGCACGTTCAATCTGTGATTGGCCAGAAATTTCCTCAAGTGACGTATTCCTCTCGGAAACGAAATAGAAATCTGTCCAGCTACGCCAGAGATTTTATAGGGGGAGGGTCTCTGGCTATGCCCTGAAGTTTTGGAGTGAGGGCGTGCTACGCGAATCTCAGCGGTTGATCTGCATGCCGTGGACGGACAGGGAGAGGAGGAGATAGGACGGAGAGAGAGCGTGAGCGAGTGATATATAGCTAGCTTACAGTTTTTCTTTAAAAAAAATATATTCTAGTAAATTATAGAAAGTTATTTTTGGTATATTTGTTATAGTTAGCTTGATAGTCCCTTGTTTTTTGACAGTTCGTTTTTCAGTCTAGCTTAGCAAGTAGCTAGCTAGTTTATTTTTTTTAAATAAATATATATTATATTAAAAATAAATGGCATGGGTAACTATTTGTACAGCGTGTGATTTGTTGTTTACTGGCCGCATCATTATAAGCTCAAACGAGGCTGTGCGTGCTGCATTCTCCAACATTGTTTCTGCCTAGGCAGCGGCTATCTTCTTGGGGCTCGGCAGTATAGTGTGTTTGTTTGTGTGTGAGAGAAATAGTGGAACAAAGCAGTCGCCGTGAGTGCTAATCCGGAGCAGAATGGGTTTTTGGCTACTAATGAAAACAAATCGCTGGGGCGTGGTTTGATACCTGGATCTCAGCCCCTATATTATTAGGCTAACGTTACCTTATCATGCCCAGATTTTGGAATTTTTCAAATTTCAAAAGGGGGCGGGGTCTAGCTAAACCAGCGTGGTTTGTTACCCTTTAAAGAAGAGCCTACCTGGTACCTCCTAATCCTTTCGATTAAAGGAGTGCCTGCGTGCCTTTTTTTCCCTTTATATCATGCCAGGGCTCGAAATGAACTTTTTTTACTTGGTAGCACTGGTGTTCCCAACTTCAAAAAGTTAGGAGCACCAGCAAAAATCTAGGAGCACCCACCAAAATGTAAGGAGCACCAACAGTATATGTAGGCCTAATAGATATGTTTTATTGATAAAACAGGACAATACAGTACGGCTTACAAGTAACATAGAACGGTGAAAGTAGCCTTAAAAACGCATGGTAGGCCACCACTGGGTTTTTATGCAATATCCTGGGGGCGAAATTACGAATCCTACTATGGCCACGCCAAGACCCGCCCTCTTCTGTCTCTGATTGGCTGGGCGTTCTGTGCGCTCTACCCACCCAACCCTCTGTTTGAGTTTAAGTTGACTCTCTTCGCTGGAGCGCATTGCAGTAACTTATTTTCCGAAATTGCATGCAAATTCACGTAGCCTAACTAACGTTACAGCATAAAACGTGTACTGACATCCATTAGCCTAAAATAAGTTTACGTTTTTAATACCACCAATGTTGATAATAGTTCTAGGCTATGTGTCTCATTGCACATTCTAGTGCTAGCTAGAAAATCAGCTGGCTGATCACTCGGAGGGGAATTCAAGTTGATGAATAGTGCTGTATGGGATTATTCAGCTAGTCTATTAATGAAGCCTTAAATAAGCATACGTTTTTAAAAAAAATAAATACCGCCCGTGTTGATAACAATGATCCTATGTGTCTCATTGAAAAGTAATTAGTCACATAGGATGTTGCAGTGTGCTGGAATAGTTATTGTACATAAAGGGACCAAATATGGTCACACTTTATTGCTGTTCCATTATCGGGTTTAACCGTCTTCTATCTGCCTGTGAACAAACTCACTTAGGCCTACATGCACACAAGGCATAAGAAAACATGCCCAGGGAAAACTTGACCTTGCATGTCATAAAACCAAGAATAAAACCCTCAGCGTTGCAGGAAAGTGAACAAACTTATGAGATCAGGTTTTGTATAGATTTGTGAAAATGAACATTAGAACCTGAAGTGAACTGATTGAAATGGTTTCATGTGTAGTTTAGTCTAATTTATTTTATTAAACTTGATTTCCCCTCAGTGATCAGCTAGCACTAGTTAGAACAGTAGAAACGAGCTAGAATGTGCAATGAGACACATAGCCTAGAAAAACTGTTAGCTATGAATTCCCCTCAGTGATGGGCTAGCACTAGCTAGAATAGTAGAAACGAGCTAGATTGTGCTAGAATAGTAGAATATATAAGAACTGTTATCAACATTGGTGGTATTTATTAAAAACATACGCTTATGGATGTCAGTACGTTTTATCCTGTAACGTTTACCTACCTGAATTTCGAGAACAGGACAATCGAGCGCGTTCTTAGACTGAAGAAGATGAGGTGGGTAGAGCGAGAGCGCACAGAACGCCCAGCCAATCAGAGACAGAAGAGGGCGGGTCTTGGCGTGGCCATAGTAGGATTCGTAATTTCGCATCCTGGGGCCAGGATTTAAAATTTGGTTTCCTGCTTCGCGCTCTCACGCTTAAAATGCGTTTTATCGTTACGAGTGAATCGGTGATTGTGCGTATGACTAATTAGCTGATTGAGCCGTGGTAACTGGTTGCAGTAAAAACATGCATAAATTCCCGCGAAGCCTGGAGTTGCCTACCCCTGGTGTACACAGTGCATTGTGCCGCTCTCCTACGTAAGCCATTCAAAGTCCTTCAACCACTCTCCGAAAAGTTTACACCATCCGCCATCGCCAACTGTTTCAGCAGCCACAGCGACTACATCAGTTACGTTTTTAGTAACGTTAACGTTACTAAAAAAAAATGCCGTAAACGTCCGCTTCATCTTTTTAGCTTTCGATAACGCTACCAATATAGCTAGTTAGGTAACGTTAATAAATTGATAATAAACTTTTGCCTTCAAGTAACGCTAGTTAATGCATTAGCTCTCTGTGTCACATGGGAGTGATTGAAGGCTAATATTAACCAATCTAAAATCGCACAAATGCTCCCAATTATATATCGAGGTCGCAGAAATTTCGGGAGCATATGCATTATGCAAGAAAAACGGTCGCAATTTCGAGCCCTGCATGCATATGCATGTGTTTGCAATCTTACAGAAATTGAATATATTGGAAAACAAATAAACAAAGAAAAATTAAAATGCATCCCCACAAATTTCTGACAAGTTCAAGTTAGAGCTCAGGTTTAACTCACTCACAGAGCTATTGCTAATTAGCAAACCCAGGTGTAAAGTAGTGTAGTTATTGCTGTATGAGTAGCGCAGTTAGCGTTGCATTGCGTGCTATGCACAGGAGAGTAGCTGGCTCAAGCATGGGGACAGCAGAGGCATCCACAGACACAGCTAGAATATGAGAGGGAGGCAGTCTGACAGGAGGCCACCAGACTATATGTTATAAAATATGTTTCTCATTTATATATACATCAGCCTCACATCAAATCCCCCAACACTCTTTGGGTGAGAGTGTTATAAATGTGCGCTGGAAGTCATTATAAACTTTGCAGTCGTATTTGGGATGACAGGAGCAGCAGCTGATAGCTGAGGTGCGTTTATAGGGATGTCTGCCGACCATGTGTGGACCGTATGTGAGTCAGTGCATGTGTGTCAGTCAATATTATGCCATATACAGTATGCGCTTGTGTGCCTATGCATTAACGTGTGTATGCACGGTATGTGCATTTGTTATCGAGTGCGCGTGCATGTGTTTGCAACCTTACAGAAATGGAATATATTGCAAATATCTGTATATTCAATTTCTGTAGGTGTGTGTGTGTGTGTGTGAGTGAGTGCGTGTGTATGCATTTGCGTGTGTTAGGGTAAAGTGGCCAGGTTATGAATATAAGTACAACTACCTCCGTGGAAGACTTGCATATAGCTCCACCTCAGACCTGCAGCGCGAGAGAAGGATGAGCAGGGAAAGAAGGATGAAGAGAAAGAAAGAGGAGAGAAGGAGAGAAAGAAAGGTTCCATGACACATTCACACACGAGCTAGTGTGAAACACACACACGCATATGAGTGTTAGTAGAGCAAGATGCTAAGTAAACTACACATGAAGGCTGTCCCTAGCCTTTACTGTCGTCAACCAAGTGTGTAATTACTTCCCTTAATAAAGCTTTTTAACAGTCAAAGTGAACCATTGGGATCATCATCATCATCATCATCTTCATCACTGTCCTCACCATCATCATAATCATCATCATCATCATCGTCAGCCAGTACCCAGTTAAACCCTCCCTGTGATGGTCTCCCATAGTTGGATTAGTAAAGCTTAGTTAGGATGACTAACAACACGTGAGATTGATAACTAGGAGCAGCTATAGTATCATACAATACAGTGGCAAACCACTGCAAAGTAGTCCACCCTATCTGGCATTTATATACTGGGCGAATCAGGACTTTTGAAGTCATGATGTGAAGGCCAACACCAAAGAATCAATTTCCCATTGAGTGAACAGTGTCACAATGCTGCTGGTAAATGTAGTGAGGAAGTGTCCAGATAAGAGGAACATTTGTGTGGCATACCTGGTGGAAGGAGGGGAAGTGATAGAACGTCGCCCCAGGGCCACCTGGTTGATGTTGTAGTAACCAGGACTCTCCAGGTCAGCCAGGGAAAAATTGGGCCCAGACGCTGTAGCAACTGGAGCTGTAGCGAGAGAGAGAGCGAGAGAGAGAAAGAGAGAGAGGGAGAGAGAGAGAGATAGAGAAGAAAAATAAAGGCATGTCAGGCCCATGTGGATCATATACTGTGCAATATGAACAAAGACGTTCTTAAGTTCTTTCCCTGTAACGTCTGCTATAACGGTTATTTGACTTTAACGATATTAACAGCCAAAACAGGCCTTTCTGAGATCTTCAAATTCCTTCCCCTGTCTGAATAAAAATAATGTGTCTGTAACAGAAGATGTGTCCACACCCTGGATGAACAATAACCTGCCTGCAGTCCACAGTGAGGGACTGAGAGAAATAGATATAGAGAGAGTGAGTGACAGAAGAAGGACATGGTGCTTCTGTATGAAAAGAAGAGTGTTCTTATTTTCTAAAATGCTTTGCAAAGCCAGAAAAAAGTGAGTGAGTCAGTGAGCTAGTGAGTCAGTGAGTGAGTCATTGAGCTAGTGAGCGAGTGACAGAGGGTGGCAAGTGAGAGCAAAGGAATACACTTTGGAGAAGGCGATATAGAGATTGAGCTCAGAGAGTTGACGTGATGAGTAGAAGAGTCAAGAGACGGTGCCAGGGGTACTCACTCTGTGACACGCGAACAAGCTCGGTGACGTTCCACACTCCTGAAGTCACAAAGCAATCCTGGAAACTCAAGTGCCCTGCAGTGGAGAGGTGATGTGAGTGCGAGTGTGTGTATGGAAAGACAAACAAACAGACAGACAACTCTTTCTGACACATACACATTGCCTTATGTTCTTAAACTCACAGGTTTCATGACATGTAAGGTAGTAAATAGTCCGGCATATGAACGTGGTGGAGAGTGGCAGATCTATGGTCGTCCCACAGTCATGCTCAGTTGTGTGTGGGGAGGACTGAGGAGTGTGGGGCGACGAAGGCAGGCTTGGTGTAGCTGCGTCTGTTAGTACTCCTTGGGTTACTGGTTCATTATACACCCGTACCCGGTCCCGGTTTAGTTAGCTCAGTGTTGTACCCCATGGCGGTTACCCCCTTCCAAAATATCAGCGTGATTCAGCACTCACACCAAGTCTACTTACAGGACAATCGCCACTCTCCTCAGAATTACAATACGCTTTTAATCTAAAGCACACTGAAGCCAAAAGCCCACAGGCTCAATGAGATATTTGAGGAAGTATAAATGTTAACATGTTGCAAGTCACGTTGTGTGCAAGCACCATCTGCTTAAGTGTAGAGTTCACTGTAGGTTTGTTTGGTTATATTCTCAGCGCTGTGTGTTTAGTATATCTAAATATGTGTATATATATATATATATATATATATATATATATATATATATATATATATATAAACACAAATATACATAGGCCTACATATGTTATTGTGTATTGAGTTTTAATATATTTATCAATATGTCAACACAGTGTTATGTGGCAGCAGAGTAAGCTGTTGTATAGGTTAATATAATTCTATGTTTGAAGATGTGAGTTTTTTATAGTGTGTGCTCCTGCATTTCACATATTAATGCATATGTATCTAATGCTAGAGCAAACATATGTGTGCAAGTAAAAGAGTGTGTTTGTTTGTGACAGATGATGTATGTGTATGTTACAAAGTGTGTGTATGTTTGTCAGTATGTGTGTGTGTGTGTCTGCGTGTGGGGGGTGGAGATATTTCTAATGTAGGTTCGTATATGAAACAGTATGTATGTCTGTGACTAAGTGTATGTGTGTTACAAAGCGTGTGTATGTTTGTCAGTATGCGTGCGTGTGTGTGTGTGTGTGTGTGTCTGCGTGTGGGGGGTGGGAATATTTCTAATGTAGGTTTGTATATGAAACAGTATGTATGTCTGTGACTAAGTGTGCGGGACATTTCTGCTGTAGTACTGTACTCACCGTTGGGCGGTGGCTTGATGTCGGCGTCTCCTTGCTGGCTGGAGCTGTCTGATTGTCCAGATTCTGAGGGACAGAAAGAGAGAGAGATGAGAGGTCAGAGAGGAGTGCCAGGCAATCTGAACACTGCATTTACAAGTCATTTTGACTGTAAGACAATGACTTGTAACGGCCATTCTCTCATGACTTTGCTCCAATTTGAGGAGTGGGGCCTGTATGCTTTTTGAGTGAGGAATGTTTTTTTTAAGAAGTTGAGAACCGCTCGTCTAGCCTGCTGTCTATTCAGAGGACCCCCTAAGTCACACAGCAATGAAATTCTTGCTGGGAGAGAATTTATCCAGCTGCAAACTCAGAGTCTGGAGTTGTGTTTCCTTTTGTGTGGGGTAGCTGTGCTCACAAACAAACAGCAACCGCCCCACGCTGGGCTCCGTTTCAGAAGCTGCCACTGGTACGGTGACGGGGGTCAACTTTTCACATAATCCCAGTCTTACATTTCCCCCTTTTGGTTCTCAAGGATGATTTTGAAAACACAGGAATGCAGTGGGACCATTTTTTTTGGTGCATCTACAATTGCTTGTTATTTTAATGACACACTTGGTCAACAAAGCTTTATTTCCCCTTTACTTTTTCATTGCTATTCTATTCCATTCCGTAGCCTACATCCATTTTAAGTTCCGCTGTGCTACGTGACCATTTAACATTTGCAATCTGTACCACATCCCTCACTGTAATGCCACTTAATACCTACTCATTTGTGAGGACTTAGGCAGTATAAACTGTATATACCTCTTACCCTCAACGCCCCCATACATAATTAACCACCACTCTAATTACCACAGGGATTTGGAGACGTGTGCTGGAGGTTATGGAAACTTTCTGCCATGTTTGTAATGGACACCACAGGACCGCAGTTCACAGGCCCTAGTTGGAACAAGCCACTGCGCCTCTTAACAGCAGCAATGGGAAACTGTAGGCCCTTAGAGCCAAGGGGTTTATGGGAGTTTAGCACTGTAATTTTAGCACTAAACAACAGCAAAACGATAAAGAAAAATGACGCGCCTAGATTGGAATGCATCATTAAGATGTGATGGACTCAACAGAGGTGTCCGCCCTGGGTCCCGCCCGACCCTGCAAGGCCTAAGCTCTTAATCTCTGATATATCATTATCTGAGAACTCAAAATGCAAAATGGGACACGCAGGCCTATCATCTACAGCTGAATCTACGATGTCCCTTATTGTGTAAATTAGCAGCGATGGATAAACACACCCAGGATTACGTGAATACCTGAGATGCTCTGGAGTGCTGTGGTTGGTGATGTATTAGTGTGGTGGCATAATACACCTTATTCTCACTGCAGAATGCCCTGCCACTCCTGACCACAGCACTGCTCACAAACACTTTCTCAGGGTGTGAACGTTTCAACCCCCCCCCCCAGGCCTTTATCAGTCGCTAATTGAATCTTACAAAAAACAAAACAAAACAAACAAAAAAAAAACCTGCGTGTGGGGACTTGTAGGCTTTCAAAGTGGGGAGTTTCCCAATCCCTAGTCTCCATAGACAAAGCAAAATGGCACACAGTGAGAAACAGAACTGAACAGCACCAGCCCCTGCAAACCAAACCCAATGTGCTTCTGCTGGGGAGGAGCGCGCTTTGTACAAACATACCCCCAAACCTGTACCAGCAGAGGACATGTCCGAGTGGGTCATCTGCAGCCTGCAGGCTTTGTGTGGTTTATACTGTATGCCTCTAAGTGTTGAACTGCTGCTGATATGTGTAGCTGCGCTGTGAGAGGGACTGTTGGGCCTTATCTGTGCCGTTTATAAAACCAGAGCGGGGATGACGTACACAGGCAGGCGTTACGAAGGTGTTTATCGGCCGCTGTAGGTGATAACAGAATGCAGGGGCACACGCCAACGCGATTCTCCACACTTTCGCAAAGAGATTATAAAATTGGACACAAAAAAATAGAGGAAAAACCCCACAGAAAACAAAAAAAGGAGCCGCGTCGCTCCTCTCACAAACGCACAGAGAAAGGAGGAGAGAGTTCCTTTTTCCTCTCCTATGTGTGCCTCTCCAGCTCCCTCTCCCTTTCTCGCTCTCTCGCTCTGTGGAATCCTGGCAGCCATCTTAGCGCTTGGCAGCCATCTTAGCATTGGCGGTACCAATGCATTCCAGCTAGCTGACGGCGCACACACACACACACACACGCACACACACACCACACACACACAATATAAATACATATGCCATCCTAGTAAAGCTGAATCATATAAACACAAAAGGCTGTTTTGATGGATGCGTTTGCCCTCTTTCTATACCTCACTTTCAGTCTTCGACCCATGCTGACCCTCCCTGATGGAAATCTGA